>OY728155.1:1153817920-1155017920 GCA_963277665.1 Viscum album | reverse complement strand
TTCTTGAGCCTGATCGGAGAAGGGTCTCCAGTTATGAGATCACTAGCACATGCCAGCTGGTTTAGATGACTCATCTCTATTGTTCCTATTTCTAGCTCTATCTACCTAATGTCCTTCTGAAAAAAATACTTTGGTCACTAGTAAATTCTCTTTCACCCCATCACAGGTTGGGATGAACAAGGGAGCTACGCTATCTTGAATCTCTCTTTGGAGTCCCTTCTCAAACATTCATGCCCGGAAGTAGTTGTCATAGATCATGTCAAGAGAGTTTCAAATAAGGTCTGTAAACCATGTCGTGTACTCAACCACTATCATCCCTCATTACTGATTCTCCATAAACTACTGGATCTAAACTGAACATAAGAATGAAGGGTACTACTTTTCACCGAATAGATACATCATTTCATCCCACGAGAGTGTTGACTCATCATGAATTTTTGTAAGCAATCTCCACCAACAACCATTCTCACTGTTGAAAAGGTTGGATTCAAAAGCCACCATCTGATTCGTCGATGTCTGGACAAGACTGAGATATAGACCACTGACTCTACTAAATCCTCTGCAACCTAAAGATCTGGTTCTCTATAGAACCTCAATGACATCTGATGCTGGAACTCACAAAGTGTGCCCATCCTATGCACATCCTCATCATGCTATGATGGGATGATCTACTTCTCAAAACGTGGAGGTGCTTCTACCTTCCCACTTGCTTTAAGTGGATCAATTGATGTCCCTAAAATGAGGCATCATCTCCAATATGGTCATTATCACAAACTGTAGTTGTTATCATGGTTGGATTCCATCACGAAGGAATCCTGAAAGTAATCAAGGATTGCCATGGTTAGATGAGAATATAAATATATATAAACAACAATAGGGATTTTACTCAACACTTAATCTCAAAGACTTGATATTATATAATGCATGTACCATTGATCCCTGCAACAAATGTCTTGGAATTCTTAGTTGACAAGAAGGTAGTTAAGGACCATATGAATGGCCACGTCGGTCTCCACACCATCACTAAAATCCCTAGACTAAGAGACACAGTTTAGACACTTTGACATTATTTCCCTAAACATAACTAAATCCTTTTTATTGAATATATGAACAACCACTCAAGGTTTTAACCACCTCTAATACCAATCTATCACGGCCCAAACCAAGATGAGGCTCGACCAGTAACTACCCCTAGCCCTCCTCTATAGGCCAAGGGGTGGAAACCAGCATCAAATGTATAAATAACTTTGGGAGGAATTTTCCAATGAACATGCACTCACAAACAATTAAATAAATGAAAAATTGTAGAGGGAATGAAATTAATGATGAAACACTACTATAAATATATTAAATATGCATGGAACTCTAAAAATAAAGATGTACAGTAGTGTAAACTAAAAATTAAAAGGGGAAAAATACCTTCCCAAACTATAAATATATACCAGCCTAACAAAAATAGAAAAGATTACATTGTTGAGAGAGCCTAACTTTTGTATCCCATGTCATGACCATTGTATATGGTCCAAGAAACCAGTATCCCTAAGTTCCTCTAAAGTCACGATTGACCTGTCCACCATCTTCAAAAGATTTTAAATGTGTTGGTAAAAACCCATGCAAGGTGAGTATATAAAATCCTAGTAGAACTCCCCATAAAGGATAAGGGGAGAAGTAAGAGATACAAATTAATAGGGAAGTATTGGATAAAACAAGGTAAAATAAGAGAGTACAACTCATCCCATCAAGAGAGTTAAAGTGAACTCATCCAAACATCACGAGCTTGAAACTATGAGAAGATGTACTTCTTGTCATGTATTCACTACCTATATCAGGAGAGTGGACTCGTACAATAACAAGAAGATAAACATAGAAAGAATGCGGCACACCCAGCCAGCCTTCATCTCTCATGGAAGGAGAGTAACTATACCCAAGTAGTTGGGTACTGAATTAGGATATATATATATATATATATATATTCTCAATAAAAGAAGAAAAAATGAGAGATTAAGTGAGTCTACATCTCAATGCTTTTCCCAAGAAGAGGAGTAGCCAATAGTTTCGAAGGAAGTCCATAGATGATGCCCAACATCTCAAATGTATGAACTGAATACATAAGTCTAAGGTAGTAAATCACTACAGCATGATATTTACCGCTTTGGGTGGCACTAACTCCCCTGTACGGTCTGAGGTCACTTCATATGGATTCATCTCAGTGGGGAAAGTTTCCCTCTTCCTTGGGATTCCAAATCTACATCAAACCATGTCTCGTCACTATGTCGGATAGTCGAGGGGTCCAAAATTCAAACTAAGTATCCCATTCCTTGGTAGTCAGAAGGGTCCTACTCTGATAGTCATCGAGTAACTCTATTTCCCAGCCTGCTTTGGAGGGTTACGCTCAAGAAAGTCATCAAGGAATGTTACTTCTTAGTTCTACTATAGGGTAAGCTCAGTAGGTGGTCATAGAACTCTATTTCCCAACCAGGTTCGAGGGTTATTCCTGGAAGATGTCATCGAGGAATAGTACTTCCCATATCAGCTATAAGGTAATCCCAAAATGTCAAGGAACACCATTGCCCAGTCTTATTAGATGGTAACATGGATAGATCATTAGGGAACTCCACTGCCCATTCCATTTAGAGGGTACATCCAGTAATATCTTCCGGGAATGCCACTACCATGCCCAACTAGACGGTAAGTCTGATACTGTCTCTGAGGAATGACACTGCCCATCCCAGTGGGAGGGTATGCCCGATACTATCATCAGGGAATTACAATTCATAGACCTATGGGTTGGTAATCCTATAAATATCTTCAGAGAATGTGACTCCCACCTTAGTTGGAGGGTTACATAGGGGAAGCTCTGGTTTTTTTTATTTTTGTCATCGAGAATTTCCTCAAAACATGCCAAACCTGGAACACTTCACATCATATCTCGAAAACTACTTACAAGGGAATCGTTGTGTTCTACATAGAAAAAACCTTGGGATAAACATATCGCGGGACAAAATTGTATTTCAAAGGAGATATGAATCATTAATGTTCACTCAGAAGAGCTCATGGGGAACACATCTTGTGAAGAAATCCACATGGTGTGTTGTCCTTCTCCAAATCATGGTTGGGTTCATGGTCATCACACGGCTCAACCCCATGTTGTATAACATGATCTGTAGGTGGACTATGAGTTGTGTCCTAACTAATTGGGACCAGTGTTGTGTCCGTGTACATTAGTACATGATGTGTGGATTAACATGGTATGCCTCCCATGTCGCCAATCCATGTCCGTGTACTTGGCACATGGCGTGTGCCTGACCATGTGATCCATCGCATGACTTCCCACATGGATAGGCAGTACACAATGTGTTAATGGGAGTATACTCTATGTCATCCGTATGGATTTTCAAAACCCTAGGGTTTCCACTGTAAGTGTCTACATGTTGTGTGTTATTCATACTACATGGAGTGTAGATGGTATTTTTCCATAATCTCTGTATTTTTCACAATATTCATATGTTCTTTGAATCATCCTCAACCGCTTTGGATTCCACCTTGGTTCTGCTTAAAAAAATGGATCTGGATTCGAATCGTGGTTCTGAACCATCATTCACTGAAAGCTATGGGGATTTCATTCTTTATTCTTAATGAACTCATTCATTAAAAACATCACAATACATCCTCAATCATATTATTTAGAACCCTTCACTAAAACGATTCCAGTTCAATTCCTTGCTCGTGATATCATCATCATTTCATCAATCCTCTACAAATTGGGCCACCAAATCGAGCTTGGGTCTCCCGACAATTGTCAAACCAGGAACCACGAGGTTCCATCAATAAAGAACATAAAGAACAAGTGAGAAAAAGTAACAAGAACAAAAGTTTTATGATAGTTGGAGAAGCATTATTGTCCAATCAATCAAGAATTTGAAATTCAAATTAAAAAAGAACTAGCAATGAGGTTTCAATACTCAAGATCATGCAGAGGTTTACAAAAAATGGTGTAGATATAAAAACAAAATTAATTTTTCTCAAACATATAATCAAAAGGGAATAAAAACAATTGATGAGCCCCACCTCTTATTTGGATCATTATCTAGTGAAAAAAGTCTTTTCCAATAAGGGAGGAGGATCTGTTGTGTTCTTCGTTTCTTAATTTGATATGATTGTACATTTCATCATTCAATGAAGAGGTTCACTATCAATGGAGACAAATAGATTCCACCAACAATTCCTATAATTACGAGACTAAACCTAAATAATTATCTATAACAATACATTTATAATGTATCGTTTAGGTTAAAATTAAACTAATTAATTAATTTATTTATTTATTTATTTATACACTTAAACATACTACCAGCAAGCGAGGGGTATGAACATCCCACGTCTAATAATTTTATGTAGCGCCTTGGATAAACATTGTGTATTGGACCCAACCATGGTTTCAGATTTCTGTTCCGATCAACCATTTAATTTATATGACATTTTATTTAATTATCCACACAAACAAAATACAAAATGTATTTAATATTTTTATAAAATTAATTTCGGCCACACCGATCCTCGGAATCACACATCGTCTTAGCACCTTACTTTTTAAATATACATAGAAATATTCCAATGTCTTATAAGGAATGAACCAAGTATCTACAAAACATTCCACAATCAATGATATCTTAGGGAGATAATAATTCTTATTGTTTGAATTATCTATACATTTTATATTTCCTCAATAATTACTTTGGTTGTGTCATTCATTTCCACACTAGAATCATATTCTCATTCCTCTGAGACATTCACTTGGGTTATTTGTCCCATATTTTCGACATATTTGAAGATTAATCTTTGTTTCCTCTATGGTCTTTATAAAAATCAATTTTCTTATATTAGGTGTGTCAAGAAACTCACCAGAAATAAGATCGTTAATCAAATAATGATATAGATGATTAGGCATAATAACAATTTTTTAGACTCCATATCATATTTCACATGGTTACTCAAGAGAAAAATCATTAAATTGATAGTCATATTCAATATTAACATGATTCCTTTGTGTTACATCCATTTTATATGACCAAAACATAGAGTCTGATAAAAAATAATCATAGTTTAAACTAAGAAATCAAGAAAAAACATTTATATAATGTCTAAACAATGACACATTCTTCTATGAAACCATAGATTTAACATAGGACTTTCATGATCATTAAAAAAATATTAGTATTTTATCCTATACATAGACCAACCCTCGGGGTTTTTATATGAGTATTATAACAATAATTTATAAATATTAAATAAACCATTCTCTAATACAAACTATTGTGACCCATTTATTTCATGCATAAATATTACATATTTTTATATGAATATAAAAATCATAACATTTCAAACCATTACAATTTTGTAATGGATTATAGTTTATGGAGACTTGATAAACAATATTCTTATTTCATGAATGATATTAAACCTCTATCAATAAGATATTACCACATATTAATCTTCATAGGTAAACCCTACCTAAAACACTATTTTTGACCTTGGGAAAGAAAATATAAGAAATGGTGAGCTCAAATTCATTATAAGGATAAGAATGACAGATATCAATCGATGATCATTTAAAATTATAGATAATAATAAGGGAATAGGATCATGAAAATAGAATACAAATATCATACCCAATTTAACAATGATGATAAAAATGCTTTATGGAATAAAACTTTTTCATTTCAAAAGAAATGAATCCTAAGAATGATAAATAGTCATAACTCAATTATAAACCATATGTTAATATCATAAATGATTTGGCTATAATATGTATAGAACCCATTTAATATTTCATAGTTTACTACCAATACCTTATGATCAGGCATCAACAAATGTTCCCCTTAGTGGGTCAAACACATCAATCTATTTCCCATACATATCGAGCACTTCAACTTATTTCCCATAATTGATCAAGCACTTAAACTTGTTTCCTATAATTATCTCGTGATATATAATACATTCCCCAATTAATTGGAGTGAGATATAGGTACCACCTATAATATAATAGAAATCATACATACTTGTTCCACAAGATCATAGAACAATCATTATATCACCATATCAAAACTCGTGTGAAGAAAAAATGTTTTATATTTCATCAAATCATAGCATAAACCATGGAAATGGGTTTCATAAAAATCGCATCATCCTAAACATAAAACATAAAAATAAAGAATAGTGATGGTATCATTATATAAAATACAAATTAAAACATAAGAAACACCGATGGGTGTTGTCATTGATTAATATTAATACTATTTAGAGATCAATAATAATATTCCTAATGAAAATATCTTTTATATTGGAATATCACTTTTAAAAAAATAAAAATTTCTAAAATATTGTAGAAAAAATTATCTTTGTGAATATTATTTTAATCTTTGTGATTGATATTCAAGGTATGTATTAGTCATGATGGCGTGAAATTTAGTTCTTTCAGTATAAGTTAATAGAAAACATTCCTTTCATAATTTTTTCAAAAATTACCTCATTTTGAAAATGAAAAGAATATTACTTTTGAGAAATTGTATAAAACTTCATACAAGTGTGAAAGTTAATATAAAATTTAATATGATAGTCTTAAAATAATTATTTAATTTCTTTATAAAACATGGATTTGGAAGAAAAATAATTTTAGACCTAAGAGGGAGATAAAGTCAATTTTCCATAAAAAATCCTTTGATCTCTTAAATAATTAAACAGAATAAAATGAAAGGAAAAAAATATACTCTCATGAAATAACTAGAGTTGAATAAAAAAATTATTCATCAGTTAATTATCATATAATTTCCTCAATATAAATTCAATTATAAACAATGCTGATTAAAATAGGATTGAAATATAAATGCCTTACCGATTTGGTAACATTTGAATGCAATACCCCTGAAATAAAGAACCTTATATGGATATTTTAATACCAATAAAATTAATAATAGTTGTAATGAAATAAATTCATGATTAGTATATACACCGCATAAATAAACAAATGTTTAATATAACATGTTTCTCAAGGAAGTAAAAGTGAACCAAAAATCCCTTACCTCGAGTATCACCTTTCCTCGTTCACATTCAAAAATTATATATAATAAATATGGAATTATTATAAAAATATTAATATGAACCCTACAGGTTTTATTTATTAATGACCTATTGTCACCCGTTTATTAATAAATTGTTATTAAAATCACTATTCTTAGTTATAACTGCTTTATTTTCCAACTATGTTTTGGTTCCATAGTCCCAATTATTATACATTAATCAGGGTTAAATAATTTCCCTTATTTAAGTAATGGTTTAAAAATAATATATTTTAATTATATACATATTTATAATCATTCAAAAACATATATATGGAAAAATGAATTACACTATTCATGGAGATGGTATCTCGTACATACACATAAACATTATTTTCATTTTTTGATATATTCAATTAACAAAAGGTAAAAAATAATTAAATGTTATAGGATTATTATTATATGTTATATATATAATTTAAATTAATTAAATACTTTATTATTACCATCCAAGTAAAACATAAATAAAAAATGAACTGCATCACTTTGTGGAGGTGGTAGTCCACATGTACGCATGATAGATAGTCTCAATTTTCATTGGTTTAAGAGGTAGTAAGTTAGATACGATACTATTAGTTTATATTTATAATTATTTAATAAGCTTCATATATAAACATTAAACTCATCCTAATAATATTCCATAATATTTGGCTATGAGAAATGAATTGTATCGGTATGTGGATACGGTAATTCATACAACTGCATGAGAGATAATTTCACTTCCCATTTGATGTGAAAGAGGGAGGATAATTGTGAATTAATAATAAAAATAACATTAATATTTATTTATGATACATATTTTAATATTTTATGATAAATACCATGGATTGATATTGGGTAAAGAAGATGTAAAATGGGAAAGTGATTGGTTATTGAGATTACCTCTTCTTTGAAAGAACTCTTTTACATCTCCTCTTACAGATCCTAGGATTGGTATTTTAGGAAGAAAAAACATATATAATGTGTATAATGAACTTTATAATGTTTTTTTGTATGATATGTAAAATCTTTAAAACTAAAAGAGGGGTAAATAAGTGAGGGAGGAGGTTCCCTTTTTTAATTGATTTAAGGGAACTTTTGGAATTTCTTAAAGGATTAAATTATAATAATGTAATTATTTCCAGAAATTCCTATGAGATATAAGGTGTTATAATATTAGATATTATAATTTTTTAGTAACATCATAAATTAATTTTTATATAATCGTTTGTGTCAATTTTTGTAGTATCTTTTTTATTATCAACTTAGTTAACCAATTTTAACTTTAACCACAGTAATGAACTTTTCACAATTATAATGTTATAATTTTATATATATGGAGAAAATGGATCATAAATTTAAAATGGATGAATTTTAGAATATATAATCCTTTTTTTCATTTATAAATATTTTTATTATTTTTTGAATAATTTTAAAAAATAATATTTTGATAAAATAATATAAATGTTTATTTTCATACTATACATTCTTTTTGGATTGAAAGACATAAATAAAAACATTTTAATAAAATATAATCCTTCACAAAAAAAATATTATTTAATATTAATATATATATTTCATTTCACACATTAACTCAGTAAAATTTTATTACTTTTAATATTTTTAATATCATTTATTTTATTTTTCATTAATTGGATAAATATTGTTCGGTGTTGTGTAAGAATATAATGTAATTTTTTAATACCCAAAAATAATAAATAAATTACCAAAATTAAAATTATCTTATTATTCTCAAAATAGAGACTGTTATTCATTCAAAATATTCTTTTTCCCCTATGTGGACACATAATTTATTTTTAAAACAATGAGATTGACGTTTTGTAACTTTTTTTTGTTTTGAGTAATATATTGGTCATTTTCCTGGAAAAATGTCCATTAAAAAAATAAAATTCAATCCTATTTTGATAAATATCTAATTAAATTTCACTTTTAACAATTATGCTGAAAACATATGACCGTATCAATTAGTTTTTACCAATTTTAACCCGATTTACTCCTCACTAACGTGATCAATTTTACCATAGTAACTATTCATATTAATCAGAAATAAAAAATACTTATTTACAAAATTTTAACCTCTAAATTCATAATAATTATTATGTTTTTTTTAAATCAATATTCCCTTGTCATAAGTTTGTTTTAAATTAAGCATGATACCATAAATGAGAACCCTGATTTTGAAAAATACAATGTTAAGAAAAAAAACTGGGTTTATTCTTATCACATACATAAAAAGTATTAAATGTATATTAAATTTTTTTATTTAATAGATAATGTAAAAATTACAATAAATTAATTCCCAAATAGTTATTAATTAAATTTATTTAGATAAAAAATATATTGTGTGCTTAAAAATTGTTTTTTAGAAAAATATTTCTTTCTCATTCAAATGATTTTCATTGTCATATATAATAAATTGATAAACAATAAATTAATTTTATATATATGTAACCATAAATTTAAAATAATTTAGATATTTCAATTAATACACTCAAATTTAATGGAAATTCAATATTATGTAATAGAATATCATGGGTCGTTTAAACTCATTGGTGCATATAACACAAGAAATTGATGAAAATAAATTTATTTGAAATAAAATCAAAAAATATATAAGTGTTAAATCACTTTTATCTATGATGGGGGTTTATAAATTTTTTTACATGAATTATTAAGAGATTAAACCTGTGTAATGAACTTGGTTCATATGAATAAGTATTACTTTAGAGTTTTCTATATTGTGGATCTCAATCCTGCCTTGGGAAACCAAGTCAATGAATGTTCTAAGATAGAATATTCACAGTTTAAAAATTAAGTTAAATCTTTATATGAGGATATTTAAGTGTTATTCATATGATGAAAATTCATTTTTTCAGTGTATTGAGGTCTAATTCGGGTTCCTTATTATATCAAGTCAACCAAAAGTATAGTGTACATCCAAATGTAGAAAGAGTGTTTGTTGCAAAGAATATTGAACACTATATTTTGGGCATGGATGGTGATTATATTCACCTTTCTAGTTTTGATGAGTAAATTATCAATAAGTTATAATTAATTTTTGAGGGGTATAGTATCTAGGGATGTCAAGTGGGGGGGGGGTATGTTTGGGAAGTGATGACCTTTTTATCTGTACTGACTATCATATTCTTTAACAGATGTTGAATATATTGCATTTACTCATGCAATGTTATTATGTATGAAGTTATTGGGACCATAATTCCATTTCATTGAGTTTGTATAGGGTTTCAATTATCAATAGATGCTCCAATACCCTATTTAGAGAAACAAATAATCGCATATTTCTTATTTTATTTTATTGAGTTTATGTTTCATTTTGTTCAATTTCATTTGGAAAAGATCATCTGTATTTATATATCCTCAAGGATAAAGAACCATCGATAGTGTAAGTTATGATGGTTTGTTCTTTTGTGGATGGAACTATTTGAGTTACTTGAATATATAAATGGTTTCTTATGGGTATCATTATATTTGGGATTCATTGAAATGAACTTTGTCCCTAATAAATAGATGAATAGTTAAAGCCTAGTAATGTATGCGATGGGAACCTGTTTCTTTTCAAAAAATTATTCCTCTAAGATCTCTTTGACCTTATTATCTTGGTATGTGTATGAAATTTTATTTCTTAATTATTCTGTACCTTTTGTTTAATTGGTATTCCTAGACTAGTAGTTTTACCTATTGTTTCTTTACCATTAGTATCGAACCTTACAAGGAGGAAAGACTTATGGTTGGGAGAATATACCACCCTTGGTTTGGGGATATGTTGGGATTATAATTTATCTTGAGATTTGTTTTGTTTACGTCAGAAATTGGGATATTCCAATCTATTTTTTATTTTTTGGATATTTTTTTATAGTTTCATGTTTTGAACAATGTTAATGAAAACCATGAAGCATCTCCATGAAACAATGTAAAGGAATATGGTAGTTTTTGGGATTGGAAATTTCTAGTTCATGGTTTTTAAAAAAATGTGGAATTTAGGATTGACTATGTGAATGGAAAAAATAAGGAAAAACATGCTTTGTTCACTGTTTTGTAAATCATATGAACCAATCATGTGACAATGGGGTTTGTAGATAATGGAATTTTCATGGTTATCACACAGTTTCCCAAACTATTAATCTTATCTATGAAATGGGAATTAAATAATATGAAAATTAGATCTTAATTCAGTTTTGACCCTGGAAACCCTAGTTTTTATCTATACTATAAGAATATCAATATATAGTCCTATCCTAATTGTTCATGGAAATTAATTTGATTTGGGAAGTTGGTTTTTAGAGATCTATGTGTGTTGGATCTCTTTAATCAATGGTATGGCTATTTTCTCTCTCTTTATCTCTGGATATTCTCATCTCCTCTCACTTAGAACATTAGATATGATCGAGTATGTATATATATGATCTATGAGGTGTTTTTATGAGATATTGATTTTATATTGTAAATAGAAGAGGCTTCAATATTGGATCTAGAAGTTTCATAATTCCATTCATTACTTTCATAACCCATTGTGAGGTAGGTGGTTTTTATCTATTTACACTTTTATTGGAATGAATGTGATCTTGGGTTTCATTAAAGAAAACTATTTTACTTTTAAAGTATGTCACTCTGCTGGAATTCTTCGAGATTTTCTCTTACTATTTTTTCACTTGAAATCTAGTTTGTGGGTGTCCCCCACAACATGATTGGAAAATTGATAAAAAGGGGTTTTCAAATAAAGACTGTTTTTACATATGTTTTTGGAAAATCTAGGTTGTGTGTGTTCATGTGCATGGGACATATCATGGTAAGAAGTATAAATTTCAAATAAATAAACAAGGGTTGGATCTTATTCAGAAGTCCCACAATCAAATAGGTTAACATGTGATAGATCACGGTTATTAAAATCACTATCAAACAAGGAAACGTGGGATGGATCAGGGTCGGAAGTACCATCATAAAATCAGGACCATGTAATAACTTGGTGAAAGGATGACTCACCAATGAAGACTATAGGGATCTCATGATCATTCATAAATCTGTGTGTGTTTGTGTTCAAACATGAGTGGGTTATTCTAAATTTAAATTTATGAATTTATTTTGGTACTTTAAAGGAAATTGTTCTTTGGTTATACTACTTTTAGAAACTCTATTCATATTCTTTATTTAATATTATTAATACTTATTTGTCTTTTTTTATTCCTATATATTTAATAATTCTATGAAGTAACATGTTTTTTAATTTAGTGGAATGTGGGAAAATACATTGGTTGATTACCTACTGGTTATTATACTGACACCTATATATGCACTTTGGTATATATAATGATGTTTTTTTCCATGATACAGAAAATATGAAGATTTCATATTTATGTAGTGGTTCTTCTTGATATTGTTGTTGGAGTTGGATATTTAGAGTTAGTCATGTCCTTTATTTTTGGAGTGGTTCCACCATGGTGATGATCCATGATTTTATTAAGTGTCATGTGGTTATGGTTCTTTGTTTTCACTTATACTCTGATATTTTAGTTATTTTGGTATTTTATTATGTTGTGTTATTTGTACTTCATGCATCATAAAGTTTGGTTTGGTTGTTTTCATTTTTATCTTGTTAGGTTGTGTTTATTTTTGAAGTGAAAAATCATTCCTCAATATTCACTTAATTCCTTAGAATTTGTTTTGCAGCCTTTGGTGTCTTGGGGACATCACTAATGGTCAGTGGGACCTCAAATCTTTCCAAAACAATGGTTTGGGTAGGGATGGTACCTGATGGATGTAATGAGGAAGATCTTACTTGTGTGGTTATTTCCTTATTTTATTATGATCTAATAATATATATATATATATAAATATATATATATCATTCACTGAGGATTTTATATTCCTTATCACATTACACGTGAGAGGCTGGAGGAGGAACCCACTGACTATCCATATATAATAACCATACTATTCTATGTTTTTTTTGAAATAAAGGATCATGTTAAGGGTGTTACCATGTGATGATAGTCTAAACATGAGTTGATATAACTATTACTAGGTGGATCAATACATTGTTTCTTTCATTTTTAATTGTTATACCATATTTAAATTTTGGTTTTCTTGTTGACATACTCTAGATTGTGTTTATTAATTTATATGGGTATCTTCTGAAACATTAATGACCATGATTATCATTTGGGTTATTGATTTATGCTATAAAAGGTTAATTCCTATCATACGTTTTTATATCCTTTTATTCAATCTCCAACCCATGGAATATAGGATGTGGGATTTGTAGGTCACTCTTAGTCTCATTACTAACTCAAGAAAAGTCATTGGTTGTTAGTGTGGTAACATATACTCAATCACCCCTGGACCAATACTCTTGAGTCATGTTTTAAAAACACATACATTACACTCATAATTTTATAACAATTAAAATGAACCAAAAACAGGCACATAATTTTACATTTCATTTCAATATTAAAACACCCACCCAAGACCCAAAGTTCTAGTTTCTTTCAAGATTAGCTACATGAAAATATTATTACCAAATAAAACTTCAACCTATTTCTCAAAATTTCTCAACACATTAATATCTCATATTATTATCCTTTAATATAAGTTCCATAGGAAAGAGGTAAACATAAGTAAGGAGTATTCTTAAATTCATAGTGAGGGGAAAAGTACATCTCTGAGTCCTGGAGTATTAAATCGTAAACATGGGATAAAACATGAACATGGGATACATACCTGATTAATGAATACAATGGTCATATGTGACTATGAAATATAATATCATAATCAAATATCATGACATATGAATGTCGAACCGTAATTGAAATCATCATGAAAACATAACGTTTTCCATGAAAGAAGAATGTGAAATCATAAGACGACGATCATAATCCATGGAACATAACATAAGAATGTGGTACAAATATATGAATATGAAATAATAATATTTTAGAGATATTTAAGGGTATTCATATCCTTACATGTAGTTATGAGCATAGATAACTCTAATTTTTACCATGGATAAAATTGTGAACATATCTAAACACAATAACATTCACACATAAATTTATAAACACAGATAACTGATATCCTTACCTTGTATAATGTTTTGAACATATCTACCATAATTATTACTATTAATAACATCAATACATAAAGATATATAAAAATTTACCTAATGAATTTGAGGGATATATCAGACCCACTAATCTTTTTTTAAAAGGATTGAGGTAGTTCCTATTTTATTACAAATAAGAAAACAATGCATAGGAACTAAATAGGTAATGGGGATGCAAGAAAGCTTCCCAGCATATAAAATCCAGTTACCTACCTTTTTACTCAATCTTTCACTAATTTATCTTTATTCTACTCAAATTTCATTCCATTAAAAAATAGATATTCCACATTCGTGCCCCCAACCTCTTGGTATCACTCCATTTGGAGGAAGTTCTTTAATCAATTCACATAGGGTCTCGATATATGTGTTGTCAGAGTTAGAGCTATCCACACGATTCTCCATGATTTTTTCTAGATAGGTGTCCCATGACACCATCATCCCCTCAAACTCTATTGATCCAGCCTGAGGTAGAGTCTATTGATGTTTTATCTCCACATTTGGCTGCTTTACCACCACTAGGGGATCACCTGAAGACCTTGTCTTCTTATAGGAAACAAGTTGGAAACCCTTACTATCTGCAACAAACTTTTATAAAGCATGACACACTTTAGATGTGAGTGGTGAATCAACTTCTAAAATCTATTTACCATTTCTAATACCTAAAGAATCCATTCTTCAAAAAGAATATGATGATCAAAAACTTGATGGATTTATTCTTCGTTGACTTTTTCAACCATCAAGTCATTATCACTGCCTTTAATTTGGGGATAAGATTACTACATCTTGAATTGCTCGAAAGACTTCATTTTTATTGATTTTTGATAACCCACTTCAAGGGATTAGGGGGAACACTTACATGGTCCATAATCTTAGATATTACATGGACCATAGGCTTCATAGAAATTACATGACCTGATTATCTTAGGGAGTTCAACCAAATTGTATCTATAAGTATCTACCCCTCACCAGCATCTTCATCGTGATGGTAGCTCTCTACCTTTGCATGGTCTCCTGGATAAGCTTCCCACGCAAGAACATGCCAGTCCTGATGGTGTTTCCATACCCTCTCATTCTTCCAAATCCGTTGGTTCTACTCTGGTGAGTTTGCTAGCGCTGAATCCTCCCCTAGGGCTACTCCATTCTGTGGAGTTTGTCTAGGGAAATTACTTTGATCACATGGCCCAAAGTCCTTGAGGTGGCCTTAAGGCCATAAATGTGGCCCGAAAGCCTTACTGACTTGAAGGCCTAGGTGTCCTGAAGACCTTACAAACTCCAAGCCCAAACAGGTGGCCCAAGGTGAATAGTACCAGTGGCTAAAGTACCTATTACTATGTCGCTACAGTTCTCGCCATTATTCCTCTACCTGGTTTCGAACCTAGGTCTCGTAGATGCACTTAGAGATACCTCACCAACGGGGTTGAGGCTCATGTGAGATGATCTTGCTACATGTTATCATTTTTTCCAATGCTATAAGTACCAACATTGAGAATACTTTCCTCTTCCATGAAGATGGAAGTCCAATATTTTTTATTGTTTCCTGAAGTAGAGTCATTACCATTAGTTGAATCTCTTGGGTATGCATTATTCGCAACAATAGACCCCATACCATTAGGTTCTTGAGAGTCAGGAATAAGCACCTCTACCACATTATTAACTATCACTTTAAGAGGTGTTGATTATGAACAATAGATTCTCGTATGATTGTATCTTTTATCTTTAACTACCTTCAACCAAGATTTAGAGGATGACCTCTCATCCCACATCCCTCACATGAAATTTTCTTCTAAAATAGCTCCAAAGAGTGCCCAACAACCACATATTCAGTACCAAAAATAGACTTTTCTCATACTCAACCTCAAATTGGATATTATTATAAGGAGTCGAATGTTTTACCCAATCAATAAAGATGGATCATAGATCAATCTACATCGGCATCCTGGAAAAGTATCCAAACCAAACATCCTCAGTCTTCTTATCGAAGAGGATATGTGTCCCAATTACCATGAAAATGCCATTCAGGATCCTCAAATTCCATAGTACCCAATTAATTCCATGAAAACGAACCCATATTAGAAAAAAGGCATTTAGAGCATGTGAGACATTGAATACCAAAGGCCATTCATATAAGTGAATCCATATAGGTTTAAGCGTCAGGGAACCAATGCCCCATGCATGAAGCTTCAAGTCATCTAAACAAAAAAAACAATGAAAAAATAGTCAGCCAAGAGAGACACATTTATATTTGGAGAAACCCCTAAAAGTTGAGATACTTAAAACCATATCTTTAAGATTTCTAGGGTTTTCACCTTCAGGTAAGACAATGTGGGCAATCAGAGTGATTTTTCAAATTTACATTCTCTCAGAAAACACTAAATGTTTGGATTCAATGTGGGCGGATGATCCCTTGAGAAGAATTCTACTAGGACATGAATCCTTAGATAGAGCTAACACCCAAAATCCCCATTATTTATAAACATCATTTTATAAATTCTTCATCGCCTCTGCATATGTTCCATGGGAATCAACATATCAAGACGAAGTATAAGTCTTATGAGTGTCCCACATCACCACCTCTAAGGAAGAATGGTTATGTGTGGTTGTTTCCTTTCATCTGAATGACTCCTCTTTAGAAGATCTAAGGACCATAAGACAGAAATATTTAGATTTGGTGAAAAAATCTGAATCCGAAGAAGATTTCAATGTCAGTTTCATCATCTCCTTCACATCTTTACATTTTTGAACATCCATGGGGTTTCATGAGATGTGAGCGACTAGTGTTGTATTAAAGGAGGGAGATGCCGATGTAGAATCACCAGAATAAAGGAGAGGTGTGAATCTGAAATAATTTGGAATCCCTATGGTAAATAAATATGTTTATGCAAATAAATGTGGATTGAAAGATAAAAAATATATGAACATGATAAGAAATTCTATTCTTAATATCTTTAGGTCATTTATAGAAAATCCACATAAATTAAATAGTTATATAATTTCATTTTGAATAGTGATAAAGAGAATTTTTAATTATCATAATCCATCCAAGAAACCCTTATACCCTGATACCTGAGTCAGCAATTTCATAGCATTATGGGAATTCCCTCTAACACCCTGAGATTTTTATGAAAAATATTCTTTTTAATTTCATTAATGTCTCGTGTTGTATGCTACACAAAAAGGATCTTTCACAACAGTCATCCTTGACTTTCCTTGCATTACACACAATCACGATCTTCCTCGATAGCGTGTGTAGTACGCAATACCGAGTTTCACTAAACAACGATATGCTATTAAAATATTATTAAAACTAGCTGTTATGAATAGTAATAACCAATTTTTTAAATTTTTTAAATTTTATTTTTCAAAATGGACTTCATTTTTGGATTCGGAATATCGAAATTAGCTTAGGGTGAAATTTTGGTACTTTTTAGATAACTTTCATATTCTGATGAATAGTGAAAATTACTAAATTTTAATTCAAAACAACTTTTTAAATTGAAATAATTAATAGTGATAAATTATTAATTTGAGTGGTTTTAAATTATATTTAGAATATATTTTTACAATTTAATACAATGTTGGTCATTGGATGTAATTTCACATTTAAACCAGTTATAAACAAGTGTCAATCTTTTGATATTTATTATCTCTTAAAAACACGCTATTTGTTTTGACGACGGGAATTAATTCTTAAATTAGTTAATGTAACTGATATGTTTTGAATTTGATAAAATAGACATCATTTTTGAATTCATAATATCAAATATAGCTTAGGCCTAATTTTTGGTATTTTTCCGGAAACTTTCATTTTTTGATGAATAGTGAAACCACTAAGTGGTAGTTAAAAAAATGAATTTTCCATAAAACTTAATTTTACCGCTTCTGTGAGTGGAATTTCAAAACTCCGAGAGACACGGTTGATGTCAGTAAATAAAATTTGGTTCAATGAGATGAAAATAATTTTTGGTGAATAGTAACTTTTTACTTTTTTACCACAGTTAAAAGTAAATAGGGTAATTAAGGGTAAAAATGATATTATTATTACCCTAACACACGTCCTAATTCTATTGGATAAGTGTAATTCGACCAAAAACAACTTTAGGAATAAAATATGACCATTTAGGCCCACTTGGATTAGATTAGGACATTTATTATTAATTTATTCAAAGAAGTGTAAAAATAGTTAAAATCAAAGATTATTAAGTAAATAATTTTTAATATAGGGTTATATATAAGATAAATTCGACTATAAATCTAAATTAGAAATATAAAGATATTTCCTACATAATTATATTTAATTTTTAATTTTTAGACATTAAATAATTTAATTTATTTATGACACATTGATGATGCAGTAATTATTTTATTAATGAAATATTGTCATAATTGATGTTATAAATACCCAAATAAATGTAATTTGATACTTTTTATGAATTACACTAATTTTATAGGTTAATATGACATATTAGTATTTATTTAATTAACTTTGTTCGAACTTATCATTCTGCTTTAATTTTCACAAAAATCAATTACTAAATAGTGTCAAAATTGACATAAAATAGTTTTTAAAACAAATGTTATATTATTAATTGTTATTTTATTCTTAAAAATCTATGGTTCAGCCAAATTACTTAGATACGGTTTTATATATTAATAATAAACAACTTGGGGTTCGTTTGGCTTGTTATAGTAAGTTTATTAACCTTATAGTGTAAGAACACAAAAAGACACGGTAAAAGTAAAATTATTTATCTTAATGTTAAATCTAAATGATAAGGATAAAATAGGAACCTAAACTTGTCTAAATTCTATTGGGTGAGAGTATTTAGACCCATCCCCACCTTAGCTTCGAAATAAATATATTTTTAGCTATTTAAAACCGAATATGACTTTATAATAAAATAATAGTTTTAGTTTTCCAAAGGAGCCCCTCTCCTCCCTTATAAAAGGGAACCTCCCCCCTCTCTTCCTCACACCACTTTGAGCCTTCAAGCTCGGCCAACCCCTGCCAATTTCTTCTCTCCACTTCCCTTGAGACATCCTAGAGGTCCTGGTCTTCTTCAAAGACCAATTTTAGTGCCCTAAAAGGAGGTATCAAAGAAGCGCTTCAAAGAAGAGGTAATGCCCATTACCGATTCTTTCATCTCTGTTTCTTCTTCCACTTCTTATTCTTTAGTTGTTTCATCATGAAGTAATAACTTCAGTATCACTCATATACTTATATGTTATTATAATTATGAAACAACCCTATTTCACCATCTATACATCCTACGGAAAATGAAATCACCGCGCGTGCGTACGTACGGAATACCGTCTCCACACCATGGTGTAATCTATTTTCCACCACCACCTTACTTGGATGGGTATAATGGTGTAAATAATAACTATATATGATTATTTTAAAGTGATATTGATTCTGAAATAGTATACATACACTCCAATACAGTCCCACGATCATGAGAACGATATCATCGCTCGTGCGTACGTACGGACTACCGCCTCCACGACGCGATGAGATTCATTCTCCACGTTAACCATTCATGAATGATTATAAAGTATATATAATAAGTAATCATGAAATATATGACATAATAATGATACTGGATTTATGTATATATATATATGTCATCGACTTAATTCCATTCAACTCAATAAGGAAACGAAAACAGCGTTCATGCGTACGTACGGCCTATCGTCTCCATGAACGGTGTATTTCTTTCCATTTACTGATTTATTATATATATGTATATTATGAATATATATTATATATAAATAATGTTTTATATTCTGTAATTAAGTAATCATGAACTAAGTAATCATATGAATAATTACAAGTCAAAACACGGAGGACAAATGAAACAATTTTACCCAAAACGATCTTTAACATGGAATTTACAAAGGAACGGGTAATATAAAGTCATAAGTGAACCATATATGATATCATAACAATGAGTATGATTTTGGAATAAGTCAATGACATTATTTAAATCATTATACAGGAGGTTCGGACACTTACGAAGAAAATCGGACCTAAGGTAAGGGAAAATATCACAATCTCATTTTTATCCGTGATTGTTTATAATTTCGTATTTAATGGGGTGTATTTTATCATCCACATCCATGTTTCCTAAATATGTAATATTGATTCCATCCACCTACAATTTTTTAAATCCAATTTTACCCTTCGGTGAGTTTTTAGTAAAAGATATAAAAGGAATCTTTTGTCGTTTTTCGTACAAGGTACTTTTTGACTTTTCCGAAAAAAAGTATGAGAAGAATGGTTTTTATAACTTATATGGAATGAATGGATTTTTAAAACATTATTTCCAAGAAATATACTTTACATGTTTTCATGTTTATTTTTTAATCAACTTCTTTTAGTTTAAAATTGTATGACATGTTAAGAAAGGAAAATGTTTTTGAAGTATAAAGGATATTTTCCTCAGGAATGGAGTTCAAGTGTTTTATCAAAATTATTTTCCATATAAGATAATTTAGGGTTATTTTTCTATCCCTGTTATTACATTGATTTTATTATGTTGTGATGGAATTATTTTTATGAATTCCGTTATCTTATATGAATTTTTTTATGATGTCATGTTGTTTAAGAATACCATTTTTATTACATGGGTTATGCAATGATGTATGATTTATGATTTTGTGGAACACATAAGAATGGTTTCATTATGAGATGGGTGGGACCTATATCTCCCTCCAATGCATTGGGTAAAGATTTTATATCTCATGAGATACACATGGCTGGAACGGCAGGTTAAACCGGTTCAGTGAAGCAGGACTGAAACGAGGAATGAACTCGGTTCAGAAATGGACTTTGTCCACTAAGATAGTCTTGGCAATGAGTCTTGACTAATAAGAAATGATTCTATATGATTATGTGTGTACGCCACAAAGTTTCATGTTTTAAGTTATGATTATTGGGATTACATTTCACTATTATGATTTATCCCATGTTATGATATTATGATCTCTTTTGCAGGATTAAGATTTCCAAAATGTTATGTTCTTATGAATATGATGTGATTGATATTTCTTTTGTTTACCCTTACTGAGCATTTGAGCTCACCCTTTTATGTTTTCTTTTCCCCAGGATATAAAGAAATGTTTTAGGTAAAAAAAGGAATATCTTTATAGGAGATGTTGAAGATCTTTCACCACAATTAGAAGATTATATTCCGAGTTTCCCAAGACACTAAACTATTACGGTCCTTGTGTGTGTGTTTTTGTTATGTACTAAGTATTCCGAAAAAGTAATTTAATGTCCATGTACGTTAAGCTTCGGGTCTCTACAGCTGGTATCAGAGGAAAGGTTTAGTCAACCTTTGGAAACTAGGATGCGAGAACTTTAGTGAGATACCTAGAGATATTTCTAAGGTATGTCTAGGGATGTCCCTTACGTTAAGTATAAGTATAGGTTATAGTCCTAGAATTGCGCTAATGATCTTAGAATTAAAACTAAGATGTTAGATATTGAAGGTACTCCCCCTTTATTATTTTGTTTTCCCTAGCATGATTTTTGCCTCTCACACTATTTTTTTGGGTTTTAGACGATGGCTGGAACCCGAAGGAACCGTGTTGATCAATGCAATGGACAATGCAATGATTGTCCTCCTGAACAAACAAATGTTATGGAAGATGGAGTGAAAAATCTTATTGCTATACTTACACAAGCTATGAATCATTCTGGTCTTCCAAATGAGCAGAGAAGGGAAAAATATTCTATTGAGTCCTTCATGAGGCAACGTCCACCTTCTTTCAGTGGGTCTTCTGATCCACTTGTTACTGAACAATGGATCAGTACCACTGAAAAGATATTTTCAGTTCTTCATTGTTCTGAACATGATAAATTCATCTTAGCAGTATATCGTTTGGAAGGTGAAGCTGATCAATGGTGGAATCTTATCAAGAATATGAGGAAAAGAGATGAAATTGAGTCCATGGAATGGGACGAGTTCAAGAACTTATTTTAAAATAAGTACTTACCTCGTATTCTTCGAAAAAAGATGGAGAAGTAGTTTCTTGAACTAATGCAAAAGGATGATGAATCTGTTGGTATATACGAAGCGAATTTTACAAGGCTTGAAAGGTATGCATCTGGATTTATCATCCAACCTAAAATTAAAGTTGATCGATTCTTCATTGGCTTAAAACCAAATCCTCAAAGGGAATTAGATATAAGAGACTTCAGTAGCTATGAAAAAATTGTCGTTGTGTTATCAAGGTAGAAATGGAAGTAGGTGTTACTTATCCATCTCATAGTTTTGACAAGAAACGAAAGATGGAGTTCAAGGATAAATCTCAGAATAATGGTGAAAAGACGATGAATGTTTCCTTATGCTCAAAGTGTGGAAAGAAGCATGGTGGAGAATGTCTTTAATGGACGAGTAAATGATTCAAATGTAGAAAGGAAGGTCATCGGGCATTTGAATACTGCAATGAGGGGAAGAAGATGTCTAATGATGCAAAAAAAGAAAGGGATACACATAATGAACCTACTACACTTCAATGTTTCAAGTGCAAGGAAATGGGGCATTATGCTAATAAATGCCCTAATCCAAGGGTTAGTGATGATCGACATGAGCAACCACTTAAGGAAAAGTAAAAAAGGGAAGTCACATGAGATCAACATTGGCGATTTTGAATATGACAACGATGTGGTGGAATGATTAAGTGTTTATGTAATGGGATTCCAAAATAATGTTGTATATAGTATCATGGAATATTGGAATATTTATGTATTGGTCTATTGTGGTTTTCAATAATTTTATGGTACCAGTAACCATGGAAAGTGATTGAGATATTTTTGGAAAAAATATGATATGCGCATAATGAAGGGAAAACGAGAAAATGAAATATTTGATAGTATTCATGAGCTCATGATTGATATAAGGACTAAGTGATATCATGGTTTGAGTATATAGAATTTTGAGGATTTTGGTATGTGGAAAGTGTTAACTTTTAACTGCATTCATGTTTTCACTAAGGTTCAATGGGTATTAATTTTTCAAGAGAATACATGATTAAGGCCTTAGAATGTTTGGAATGTGACCAACAAGAAATATCTTATGATATATGGGGATTAACAATGGTATTAACATGCTTGTTATAGGAAATCTCTGGTAATCGTTTTCACTATATTATGAGAGTGGACTGCAGTATGATGGATAAGCCTAAAGATTAGAATGGATTATGTTAGACATAAGTTAGTATTGTTTAAGGATAGTAGTTTTTTCGATATTATTGATGGGATGTTATAGTAATGTAGTTTTAGAAAAAGGACAACCTGCAGGACGGGCGACAACCCATCGCGTCGGACAAGGCTGTGGGAATCGAACCCACAACCGAAGTATGACTGGCCTTTATCGCCTAACACTGGCCTACAGAAAGTCCCTGTTTAGTAGAAATTAGTTTTATTATATTAAGTAATATGATATATGAAGTATAAGTCCATTTTAGAAACCATATATGATTAATCTCACTATAGATCAACTTATGTGTATTTAATAACTTTTGCAAACCTTTTGTTTGAGACAGATGGAATGACCCGTCATTCTATCACATGATCTGCTAACACTTCACGAATAACAAATTAAACTTCATTTCTTTAAGATATGAAGTGGAAATTGTTCAAAGAATGAACAACAGTGAGATTGTACCAAAATAAAGTAAGTATTTATTCTAATTCAAATTCTTCAACTTTAGGGAAATGATCTTGAAAACCAAAAATGTTGTCCTGGTGCCCTTATATCTGATGAATCAGATGGTACCCTAGATCATCACAAATTTATGGCTTTGTGACTGTTGTCTTTTTCATAGCCATGTTCTCTACCACTCTCCATCAGAACATGACGGTTATATTTCTCTTCCATATCCATATTTTCACCTATGTTCTCCTATGTAGAAACCTAGTGAATAGTTAATTTGGGTAACCGTTACGTTTTATACTTTTGTTTTTAAAGATTGGTTTTGGTATTCCTTTTACGATGTGGGTTTCTATTAAAGAATATTTCGATTAGTAAACCATTTATAACCCCGACGAATTTCGAGGGAGAAATTCATTTTAAGGGGGGTAGAATGTAACACCCCGAGATTTTATGAAAAATATTCTTTTTAATTTCATTAATGTCTCGTGTTGTGCGCTACACCAAAAGGATCTTGCACAACACACATCCTTTACTTGCCTCGCATTACACACAATTGAGATCTTCCTCGATAGCGTGTGTAGTACGCAATACCGAGTTTCACTAAACAACGATATGCTATTAAAATATTATTAAAACTAGCTGTTATGAATAGTAATAACAACTTTTTTGAATTTTGTAAATTTTATTTTTAGAAATGGACTTCATTTTTGGATTTGGAATATCGAAATTAGCTCAGGGTGAAATTTTGGTACTTTTCAGATAACTTTCATATTCTGATGAATAGTGAAAATTACTAAATTTTAATTCAAAACAACTTTTTTAATCGAAATAAATAATAGTGATAAATTATTAATTTGAGTGGTTTTAAAGTATATTTAGAATATATTTTTACAATTTAATACAAATTTGGTCATTGGATTTAATTTCACATTTAAACCAGTTATAAACAAGTGTCAATCTTTTTATAGTTATTATCTCTTAAAAACACGCTATTTGTTTTGACGATAGGAATTAATTTTTAAATTAGTTAATGTAACTGATATTTTTTGAATTTGATAAAATAGACATCATTTTTGAATTAATAATATCAAATATAGCTTAGGCCTAATTTTTGGTATTTTTCTGGAAACTTTCATTTTTTGCTGAATAGTGAAACCACTAAGTGGTAGTTAAAAAAAATGAATTTTTCATAAAACATAATTATACTGCTTCTTTTAGTGTAATTTAAAAAATCCAAGAGACACGGTTGATTTTAGAAAGTAAAATGTGGTTCAATGAGATGAAAATAATTTTTTGTGAATAGTAACTTTTTACTTTTTTTTACCCCGGCTAAAAGTAAATAGGGTAATTAAGGGTAAAAATGATATTATTATTACCCTAACACATGTCCTAATTCTATTGGATAAGTGTAATTCGACCAAAAACAACCTTAGGAAAAAAATATGACCATTTAGGCCCACTTGGATTAGATTAGGACATTTATTATTAATTTATTCAAAGAAGTGTTAAAATTGATAAAATCAGAGTTTAATAAGTAAGTAATTTTTAATATAGGGTTATACATAAGATAAATTAGACTATAAATATTCATTAGAAATATAAAGAGATTTCCTACATAATGATATTTAATTTGTAATTTTTAGACATTAAATAATTTAATTTATTTATGACACAAGGATGATGCCGTAATTATTTTATTAATGAAATATTGTCATAATTGATGTTATAAAAACCCAAATAAATGTAATTTGAGACTTTTTATGAATTACACTAATTTGATAGGTTAATATGACATGTTAGTATTGATTTAATTAACTTTTTTCGAAATTATCATTCTGTTATGATTTTCACAAAAATCAATTACTAAATATGTCAAACTTGACATAAAATAGTTTTTAAAACAAATGTTATATTATTAACTGTTATTTTATTCCTAAAAATCTAAGGCTTGTCCAAATGACTTATATAAGGTTATATATATTAATAATAAACACCTTGGGGTTCTTTTGTCTTGTTATAGTATGTTTATTAACCTTATAGTGTAAGAACACAAGAAGACACGGTAAAAGTAAAATTATTTAACTTAATGTTAAATCTAAACGATAAGGATAAAATAGGAACCTAAACCTGTCTAAATTCTATTGAATGAGATTATTTCTACCCATACCCACCTTAGATTCGAATTAAATAAATTTGGATCTATTTAAAAACGAATATGACTTTATAATAAAATAATATTTTTAGTTTTCCAAAGGAGCCCCTCTCCTCCCTTATAAAAGGGAACCTCCTCCCTCTCTTCCTCACACCACTTTGAGCCTTCAAACTCGGCCAACCCCTGCCAATTTCTTCTCTAAACTTCCCGTGAGACATCTTAGAGGTCCTGGTCTTCTTCAAAGACCAATTTTAGTGCCCTAAAAGGAGGTCTCAAAGAAGCGCTTCAAAGAAGAGGTAATGCCCGTTACCGATTCTTTCATTTTTATTTCTTCTTCCACTTCTTCTTCTTTAGTTGTTTCATCATTAAGTAATAACATCAGTATCACTAATATACTGATATGTCATTATAATTATGAAAAAACCCTATTTCACCATCTATCCATCCTACGGAAAATGAATTCACCACGCGTGCGTACGTACGGAATACCGTCTCCACGCCGTGGTGTAATCTATTTTCCACCACCTCCTTACTTGGATGGGTATAATGGTGTAAATAATAACTATATATGATTATTTTAAAGTTATATTGATTCTGAAATAGTATACATACACTCCAATACAGTCCCAAGATCATGAGAATGATATCATCGCTCGTGCTTACGTACGGACTACCGTCTCCACGACGCGATGAGATTCATTCTCCACATTAACCATTCATGAATGATTATAAAGTATATATAATAAGAAATCATGAAATATATGACATAATAATGATACTGGATTTATGTGTATATATATGTATGTAATCTACTTAATTCCATTCAACTCAATAAGGAAACGAAAACAGCGTTCATGAGTACGTACGGCCTACCGTCTCCATGAACAGTGTATTTCTTTCCATTTACTGATTTATTATATATATGTATATTATGAATATATATTATATATAAATCATGTTTTATATTCTGGAATTAAGTAATCATGATCTAAGTAATCATATGAATAATTACAAGTCAAAACACGGATGACAAATGAAACAATTTTACCCAAAAAGCTCTTTAACATGGAATTTACAAAAGAACGGGTAATATAAAGTCATAAGTGAACCATATATGATATCATAACAATGAGTATGAGTTTGGAATATGTCAATTAAATTATTTAAATCATTATATAGGAGGCTCGGACACTTACGAAGCAAATCGAACCTAAGGTAAGGGAAAATATCACAATCTCATTTTTATCCGAGATTGTTGATACTTTGGTATTTACTGGGGTGTATTTTATCATCCACATCCATGTTTCCTCAATATGTAATTTTGTTTCCATACACTTACTATTTTTTAAAACAAATTTTACCCTTCGGTGAGTTTTTAGTAAAAGATATGAAATGAATCTTTTGTCGTTTTTCGTACAAGGTACTTTTTGACTTTTCCGACAAAAGTACAAGAAGAATGTTTTTTTAACTTATACGGCATGAATGGATTTTTAAAAAATTATTTCCAAGAAAATTCCTTTAAAAGTTTTCAAGTTTATTTTTTAATCAACTTCTTTTAGTTTAAAATTGTATTACATGTTAAGAAAGGAAAATGTTTTTGAAGTAGAAAGGATATTTTCCTCTAGAATGGAGTCCAAGTGATTTATGAAAATTATTTTCCATATAAGATAATATAGGGTTCTGTTTGTATACCTATTATTACATTGATTTTATTATGTTGTGATGGAATTATTTTTATGAATTCCTTTATCTTATATGAATGTTTTTTATGATGTCATGTTGTTTAAGAATCCCATTTTTCTTACATGGGTTATGCAATGATGTATGATTTATGATTTTGTGGCACACATAAGAATGGTTTCATTATGAGATGGGTGGGACCTATATCTCCCTCCAATGCATTGGGTAAAGATTTTATATCTCATGAGATAGACATGGCTGGAACGGCAGGTTAAACCGGTTCAGTGAAGCAGGACTGAAACGAGGAATGAACTCGGTTCAGAAATGGACTTTGTCCACTAAGATAGTCTTGGAAATGAGTCTTGACTAATAAGAAATGATTCTCTATGATTATGTGTGTACGCCACAAAGTTTCATGTTTTAAGTTATGATTATTGGTATTACATTTCACTACTATGATTTATCCCATTTATGATATTATGATCTCTTTTTTAGGATTAAGATTTCCAAAATGTTATGTTCTTATGAATATGATGTGAATGATATTTCTTTTGTTTACCCTTACTGAGCATTTGAGCTCACCCATTTATGTTTTCTTTTCCCAAGGATATAAAGAAAGGTTTTAGGTAAAAAAAGGAAGATCTTTATGGGAGATGTTGAAGATCTTTCACCACGATTAGAAGATTATATTCCGAGTTTCTAAAGACACTAAACTATTACGGTCCTTGTGTGTGTGTTTTTTTTATGTACTAAGTATTCCGCAAAAGTAATCTAATGTCCATGTATGTTAAGATTTGGGTCTCTACAGCTGGTATTAAAGGAAAGGTTTAGTCAACCTTTGGAAACTAGGATGCGAGAACTTTAGTGAGATACCTAGAGATGTTTCTAAGGTATGTTTAGGGATGTCCCTAAGGTTAAGTATAAGTATAGGTTATAGTCCTAGAATTTCACTAACGATCTTAGAATTTATCTTAATATGTTAGATACTAAAGGTACTCCCCCTTTATTATGTAGTTTACCCTATCATTATTTTTTCCTCTCACACTGTTCTTTTTGGGTTTTAGACGATTGTTGGAACCCGAAAGAAACGTGTTGATCAATGCAATGGACAATGCAATGATTGTCCTCCTGAACAAACAAATGTTATGGGATATGGAGTGAAACATCTTATTGTTATACTTACACAAGCTATGAATCATTCTGGACTTCCAAATGAGCAGAGAAGGGAACAATATTCTATTGAGTCCTTCATGAGGCAACGTCCACCTTCTTTCAGTGGGCCTTCTGATCCAATTGTTGCTGAACAATGGATCAGTACCACTGAAAAGATATTTTCAGTTCTTCAATGTTCTGAACATGATAAAGTCATTCTAGCAGTATATCTTTTGGAAGGTGAAGCCGATCAATGGTGGAATCTTATCAAGAATACGAGGCAAAAAGATGAAATTGAGTCCATGGAATGGGACGAGTTCAAGAACTTATTTTTCAATAAGTAATTCCCTCGTATTCTTCGAACAAAGATGGAGAAGGAGTTTCTTGAACTAAAGCAAAAGGATGATGAATATGTTGGTATATACAAAGATAATTTTACAAGGCTTGCAAGGTATGCATCTGGATTTATCATCCAACCTGAAAGTAAAGTTGATCGATTCTTCAGTGGCTTAAAACCAAATCTTTGAAGGGCATTAGCTATAAGAGACTTCAGTAGCTGTGAAGAAATTATGCGTTGTGCTATCAAGGTAGAAATGGAAGTTGGTGTTACTTATCCATCTCATTGTTTTGACAAGAAACGAAAGATGGATTTCAAGGAGAAATCTCAGAATAATGGTGAAAAGAATATGAATGTTTCCTTATTCTCAAAGTGTGGAAAGAAGCATAGTGGAGATTGTCTTAAAGGGACAAGTAAATGTTTCAAATGTGGAAAGGAAGGTCATCGGGAATTTGAATGCCGCAATGATGGTAAGAAGATGTATAATGATGCAAACAAAGGAAGGGATACACATAATGAAACTACTACACTTCAATGCTTCAAGTGCAAGGAAATGGGGCATTATGCTAATAAATGCCCTAATCCAAGGGTTAGTGATGATCGACATGAGCAACCACTTAAGGAAAATGAAAAAGGGAAGTCACATGTGATCACCATTGGCGATGTTGAATATGACAACGATGAGGTGTAATGATTAAGTGTTTATGTAATGGGATTCCAAAATAATTTTGTATATCGTATCGTGGAATATTGGAATATTTATGTATTGGTCTATTGTGGTTTTCAATAATTGTATGGTACCGGTAACCATGGAAAGTGATTGAGATATTTTTGGAAAAAATTTGATATGCGCATAATGAAGGGAAAATGAGAAAATGAAATATTTGATAGTATTCATGAGCTCATGATTGATATTAGGACTAAGTGATATCCTGGTTTGAGTATATAGAATTTTTAGGATTTTGGTATGTGGAGAGTGTTAACTTTTAACTGCATTCATGTTTTCACTAAGGTTCAATGGGTATTCATTTTTCAAGAGAATACATGATTAAGGCCTTCGAATGTTTGGAATGTGACCAACAAGACATATCTTATGATATATGGGGATTAATGATGGTATTAACATGCTTGTTATATGAAATCTCTGGTAATCGTTTTCCCTATATTATGAGAGTGGACTGCAGTATGATGGATAAGCCTAAAGATTAGAATGGATTATGTTGGACATAAGTTAGTATTTTTTAAGGATAGCAGTTTTTTCGATATTATTGATGGGATGTTATAGTAATGTAGTTTTAGAAAAAGGACATCCTGCAGTACATGCGACAACCCATTGTGTCGGACAAGGCTGTGGGAATCGAACCCACAACCGAAGTGCGACTGGCCTTTATCGCCTACCACTGGCCAACAGGAAGTCCATGTTTAGTAGAAATTAGTTTTATTATATTAATTAGTATGATATATGAAGTATAAGTCCATTTTAGGAACCATATATGATTAATCTCACTATATATCGACTTATGTATATTTAATAACTTTTGCAAACCTTTTGTTTGTGAAAGATGGAATGGCCCGTCATTCTATCACATGATCTGCTAACACTTCACGAATAACAAATTCAACTTCATTTATTTAAGATAAGAAGTGAAAATTGTTCAAATCATGAACAACAGTGAGATTGTACCAAAATAAAGTAAGTATTTATTGTAATTCAAATTCTTCAACCTTAGGGAAATGATCTTGAAAACCAAAATTGTTGTCCTGGTGCCCTTATATCCGATGAATCAGATGGTACCCTAGATCATCACAAATTTATGGCTTTGTGATTTTTGTCTTTTACATAGACATGTTATCTACCACTCTCCATCAGAACATGACGGTTAGATTTCTCTTCCATATCCATATTTTCACCTATGTTCTCCTATGTAGAAACCTAGTGATTAGTTAATTTGGGTAACCGTTACGTTTCATACTTTTGTTTTTAAATATTGGTTTTGGTATTCCTTTTACGATGTGGGTTTCTTTAAAAGAAAAGTTCTAGTAGTAAACCATTTATTACCCCGACGAATTTTGAGGGCGAAATTCATTTTAAGGGGGGTATAATGTAACACCCTGAGATTTTATGAAAAATATTCTTTTTAATGTCATTAATGTCTCGTGTTGTACGCTAAACCAAAAGGAGCTTGCACAACACACATCCTTGAATTGCCTTTCATTACACTAAATCACGATCTTCATTGATAGCGTGTGTAGTACGCAATACTGAGTTTCACTAAATAACGATATATTATTAAAATATTATTAAAACTAGCTGTTATGAATAGTAATAACCACTTTTTTAAATTTTGTAAATTTTATTTTTCAAAATGGACTTCATTTTTGGATTCGGAACATCGAAATTAGCTCAGGGTGAAATTTTGGTACTTTTCGGATAACTTTCATATTCTGATGAATAGTGAAAATTACTAAATTTTAATTCAAAACAACTTTTTTAATCGAAATAATTAATAGTGATAAATTATTAATTTTAGTGGTTTTAAAGTATATTTAGAATATATTTTTACAATTTAATACAATGTTGTCCATTGGATATAATTTCACATTTAAACCAGTTATAAACAAGTGTCAATCTTTTGATAGTTATTATCTCTTAAAAACACGCTATTTGTTTTGACGACGGGAATTAATTTTTAAATTAGTTAATGTAACTGATATGTTTTTAATTTGATAAAATAGAAAACATTTTTGAATTCATAATATCAAATATATCTTAGGCCTAATTTTTGGTTTTTTTCTGAAACTTTCATTTTTGGATGAATAGTGAAACCACTAAGTGGTAGTTAAAAAAATGAATTTTTCATAAAACTTATTTTTACCACTTCTGTGAGTGGAATTTCAAAAATCCGAGAGACACAGTTGATATCAGTAAGTAAAATGTGGTTCAATGAGATGAAAATATTTTTTGGTGAATAGTAACTTTTTACTTTTTTTACCACGGTTAAAAGTAAATAGGGTAATTAAGGGTAAAAATGATATTATTATTACCCTGACACATGTCCTAATTCTATTGTATAAGTTTAATTCGACCAAAAACAACCTTAGGAATAAAATATGACCATTTAGGCCCACTTGGATTAGATTAGGACATTTAATATTAATTTATTCAAAGAAGTGTTAAAATAGTTAAAATCAAAGTTTAATAAGAAAATAATTTTTAATATAGGGTTATACATAAGATAAATTCGACTATAAATATTTATTAGAAATATAAAGAGATTTCCTACATAATTATATTTAATTTGTAATTTTTAGACATTATATAATTTAATTTATATATGACACAATGATGATGCAGTAATTATTTTATTAATGAAATATTGTCATAATTGATGTTATAAATACCCAAATAAATGTAATTTTAGACTTTTTATGAATTACACTAATTTTCTAGGTTAATATGACATGTTATTATTTCTTTAATTAACTTTTTTCGAACTTATAATTCTGTAATGATTTTCAAAAAAATCAATTACTAAATAGTGTCAAAATTGACATAAAATAGTTTTCAAAACAAATGTTATATTATTAATTGTTATTTTATTCCTAAAAATCTAAGGTTAGGCCAAATTACTTAGATACGGTTATATATATTAATAATAAACAACTTGGGGTTCGTTTGGCTTGTTATAGTTTGTTTATTAACCTTATAGTGTAAAAACACAAGAAGACACGGTAAAAGTAAAATTATTTAACTTAATGTTAAATCTAAATGATAAGGATCCAATAGGAACCTAAAATTGTCTAAATTCTATTGGATGAGAGGATTTAGACCCATACCCACCTTAGCTTCGAAATAAATCAATTTAAAGCTATTTAAAACTGAATATGACTTTATAATAAAATAATATGTTTAGTTTTCCAAAGGAGCCCCTCCCCTCCCTTATAAAAGGGCACCTCCTCCCTCTCTTCCTCACACCACTTTGAGCCTTCATGCTCGGACAACCCCTTCCAATTTCTTCTCTCCACTTCTCTTGAGACATCCTAGAGGTCCTGGTATTCTTCAAAGACCAATTTTAGTGCCCTAAAAGGAGGTATCAAAGAAGCGCTTCAAAGAAAAGGTAATGTCTGTTACCGATTCTTTCATCTTTATTTCTTCTTCCACTTCTTCTTCTTTAGTTGTTTCATCATGAAGTAATAACATCAGTATCACTCATATACTGATATTTTATTATAAGTATGAAACAACCCTATTTCACCATCTATCCATCCTACGGATAATGAAATCACTGCGCGTGGGTACGTACAGAATACCGTCTCCACGCCGTGGTGTAATCTATTCTCCACCACCACCTTACTTGGATGGGTAAAATGGTGTAAATAATAACTATATATGATTATTTTAAAGTGATATTGATTATGGAATAGTATACATACACTCCAATATAGTCCCACGATCATGAGAACGATATCATCGCTCGTGCGTATGTACGGACTACCGTCTCCACGACGCGATGAGATTCATTATCCACGTTAACCATTCATGAATGATTACAAAGTACATATAATAAGTAATCATGAAATATATGAAATAATAATGATACTGGATTTATCTATATATATATATGTATGTCATCTACTTAATTCCATTCAACTCAATAAGAAAACGAGAACAGCGTTCATGCGTACGTACCGGCTACCGTCTCCATGAACGGTGTATTTCTTTCCATTTACTGATTTATTATATATATGTACATTATGAAAATATATTATATATAAATCATGTTTTATATTCTGGAATTAAGTAATCATGATCTATGTAACCATATTAATAATTACAAGTGAAAACACAGACGACAAATGAAACAATTTTACCCAAAACGCTCTTTAACATGGAATTTACAAAAGAACGGGTAATATAAAGTCATAATTGAACCATATATGATATCATAACAATGAGTATGATTTTGGAATAAGTCAATGACATTATTTAAATCATTATACAGGAGGTTTGGACACTTACGAAGCAAATCGGACCTAAGGTAAGGGAAAATATCACAATCCCATTTTTATCCGAGATTGTTTATACTTTGGTATTTACTGGGGTGTATTTTATCATCCACATCCATGTTTCCTCAATATTTAATATTGTTTCCATCCACCTACAATTGTTTAAATCCAATTTTATCCTTCTGTGAGTTTTTAGTAAAAGATATGAAATGAATCTTTTGTCGTTTTTCATACAAGGTTCTTTTTGACTTTTCCGAAAAAAGTATGAGAAGAATGTTTTTTTAACTTATACGGCATGAATGGATTTTTAAAACATTATTTCCAAGAAACTTCCTTTACAAGTTTTCAAGTTTATTTTTTAATCAACTTCTTTTAGTTTAAAATTGTATGACATGTTAAGAAAGGAAAAATTTTTTGAAGTAGAAAGGATATTTTCTTCAAGAATTGAGTTCAAGTGTTTTATCAAAATTATTTTCCATCTAAGATAATATAGGGTTATATTTATATCCCTATTATTAAATTGATTTTATTATGTTGTGATGGAATTATTTTTACGAATTCCTTTATATTATATGTTTTTTTATGATGTCATGTTGTTTAAGAATCCCATTTTTATTACATGGGTTATGAAATGATGTATGATTTATGATTTTTTGGCACACATAAGAATGGTTTCATTATGAGATGGGTGGGACCTATATCTCCCTCCAATTCATTGGGTAAAGATTTTATATCTCATGAGATAGACATGGCTGGAACGGCAGGTTAAACCGGTTTAGTGAAGCAGGACTGAAACGAGGAATGAACTCGGTTCAGAAATGGACTTTTTCCACTAAAATAGTCTTGTCAATGAGTCTTGACTAATAAGAAATTATTATCTATGATTATGTGTGTACGCCAAAAAGTTTCATGTTTTAAGTTATGATTATTGGGATTACATTTCAATACTATGATTTATCCCATGTTATGATATTATGATCTCTTTTGCAGGATTAAGATTTCCAAAATGTTATGTTCTTATGAATATGATGTGATTGATATTTCTTTTGTTTACCCTTACTGAGAATTTGAGCTCACCCTTTTATGTTTTTTCCCCAGGATATAAAGAAAGTTTTTAGGTAAAAAAAGTAAGATCTTTATTGGAGATTTTGAAGATCTTTCACCACTATTAGAAGATTATATTCTGAGTTTCCAAAGACACTAAAATATTACGGTCCTTGTGTGTGTGTTTTTGTTATGTACTAAGTATTTTGCAAAAGTAATGTAATGTCCATGTACATTAAGCTTCGGGTCTCTACATTCCCCATACCTATAGGTTGGTGACTACACTTAGAATCATGAAAAATAAAGCAATGGAATGAATTTCCACAAACATAGTAAATGATACCGATATATATCAGTATGCTAAAAAAATTTATGGAGATACAACCAGAAACCGAACAGATATATCAAAAACTCAAATTGTACATCATCAAAGTACTAGAAAATAGATAACATAACCCAAAATCCCAAAGGACATGTCATTCTAAGCCCTATGGGATCAAGAAAATCCACCTCCTCCAAGAGGCCCTTTCTATTTACTCGTACCTAGTAGTATAAAATTGATGAACGACCAAAGGAAAAGGTAGAGTGTGAGATAAAAAACCCATTAGGATCTAACCAAGTCTTCCATAATAAGATTCCATAAAAATAAACAAATTAATGATTTCATTTTAAATAAAAATAGTCATGGAAGTAAATTTTCATATCAAAGACAAAAAATGATTTCATTTCAATTTGATCGAAAAACATTTCAACATGGATTAAATAAAAAATTTATATATAATGTTTTATATAAATCAGGGTGTATGAGTAAATAAATTATATATAAATGGAATATATATCACAACAATCAAAACAATAACCATGGTCATCATACTTGTGGAACGATAGTCTCTAGTTATAGGATCCTCACACATATCGAATACATGATAATGGAAAATATTCATACACATGTCCCTAAGGATCACACCGAATATGAACCATCAACATCCCATTGGAGATACGATATGTTTACCTATGATTTTTTTAGATTTTAAATCATCAATATATTTCAAATGAATTACTATCATAGGATGATTGTCCAAAATAACCCAATGACTACCCATGCTCACATTTTCTCAATAAATCAATCAATAATCGGAAAATTATTTCAAATTAATATAAAATAAAATTTCACTATTTTCAGTTTCAATATGCCAATTTAATTTCAAAACTAGAACAAATTTTTTCATCATTTCATGTCTTTTCAAACCAACACCAGTAAAAGTTTTTTATCATTTCAATTTAAACCATTTATCCATAAAAATAAATTCACAAATTCATCAATTTTATAATACACACAAATATCAAATTCCATTGGAATTAGGGGCATTTTCAAAAATCTACATGGAATAAATATCAATTCCAACTCACATCGAATTAGGTTCTCACAAATAAATTAAATGAAATTTAAAACAACAATAAATTCATGGTTTAATCAATTGGATAATCTTAAATGGAATCACCTACCATTATCATGGAGTCATAACTCTAGTAATGGGTCTCGCTAATGAATAATGAAGCGCGTATGATTTAGGAACTCAACCTAGAATAAGGATTCAACAAAATGAATTTAAGGTCAATAAATTCCAAGATGATCTACGAAACTCCAAGGAAGGAAATCGAGATATATATGAAATAGACATGGATACCTCTTAACTAGATAGACGAACAACAACAAACATGATGGTCAATCATTGAATGGATTATCAGGAGGGATTGGAAATCTCAAAAATCACCTAGGAAGAGCCTCTAGGTTAACATCAAGGAAGCATGTATGATGGAAAAAATAATTTTAGTTGAACCATCTTCTTAAAATAGACACTTAGTATTTTAAATGGAATGTAATCCAATTACAAAACATGTATTTATCAAGTAGGAAATATGCCGAAAAAAATATCCTATTATAAAAAAAATTGATTTTTAAAATTTTCAACGTATGCAAGTTGTAATATACATGTAATCATTCATGTTGTGAAAAAATTTCACAAAATCTTCTAGTTGATGATTATACATTATATAACCACTTTCCATGGTGTGTAAATACCCAGAAGACTACAGAACTTGTAGGTTTTATGCAGAAAATAATAAAAAATCCTAGAATTAACCATTATAGGAATCCTCTAAATTCCTTCTCATCATTAACTATCCAAAAAAAAGGAAAACCAAAAAAAGAGGTATAGACCATACCTGATAGAAAGGAAATGGGGTGATAAAATACCCCCTCCATAGAAACTTTATGTGCACATAGAGTATTTCAAGAAGATTCCCTGCCAAAAAGGTGAGGCTAATGGTCTCTCATTGGTGCCTCACGCTCCCACGTCTCATGAGAATTAGTATCATTTTTTCATAACACATGGACCAAATGTATCATCATCTAATAAATACCTTGGTCGCATAAACAAGTATCCTGACTAGATGCCCAGTCATGAACAAATTAATCTCAATATCAAGATCACTCCGGCTCAATACATGTGAGGTATTAGAAAGATCCATACATAGCTGAGATACATGGAAATGTTAAGTATCAAAGTAAATGGTGGCTTAGATTATAAATGGAAATCAACTTTACCCACCTGCTAAACAACCTCAAATGGCCAACTAAATGAGGTTTAATATTTCCTTACCTCCTAATCCACCAATGAAATAAATGAGGTGAAAATTTCAAGAACATCTAGTCACCAAATGAAATCCCCAATGGTCTATTCCGCTGATTGATATAATATCTATAATGAATCTATTTCATCAAAATCCTCTGAAGAATCTACTAAATATTTTCTATTATCAATGGAAATAGGCTCAGTCAATCCAAAGAACATTCACCGATCTCCAACCAACACAATGGATATTTACATGAACTATCATACAAGGCCTCGAAAGGATACATTCTTATCATGAACTACAAACTATTGTTATAATAAAACTCAACTAGTACCAAATTTTCATCCCAGGATCCACTAAAATAAAATATGCTTTCACAAATCATATCCTTGAGAATCTATATATCCAACCTAGTATCTCCATCCATATCTAGATAGTATGAAATACTCAAACGATCCTGAGATATCAATTACTCCAATAGGAATCTTCATAATTGGGAAGTAAACTATGGATCCCAATCAGACACTATAGTAGATAAAATTACATAAAAATGAACAATCACTCTCATCTATATATTTCTCATCTTCTCAAAATTGGTTTCATCAAGAATGGTTATAAAGTGAGATGATTTTTTTAGTATATCGATCCAAAACCATATCACATTCTTCTTTCTCTAGGTGCATGGAAACCCAACCAAAAAATCAATAGAAATATCATACCACTTCCATGTCATCACTCAAAGTAGCTGAAACAAACCAGAATGTCTTTTATTCTCACCCTTTACCTATTGGAATGTATATCAGCATCAAAAAAATTCAGCGATGTATTTCCTCATTTTTGGCCATCATAATCATTACCACAAGTCATAAAACTTATTTTTGCTTCCTAGGTTTACATCCCAATTGGAATTATGAAAATCCCCATATAATATTTTCTCATAGGAAAAGGTACTACATACCAGTTCCGAACACATAGGATACCCTCCATGTAAAACCACCACTAAACAACAGTCACCCCCACCATAGAGAGAGTTTCTAATGGTACAAAATTCATCATCGATATGATATTACTAAAGAACAGTCTTATGTAGAGAATATGACAACTAAAAAATGGAATAAATAACCTCTACCTCATTTTCCCAAACTCCAATATGAAATTATTAAAAAAGAGACATCAAGTTCAAATTTTACAATGGTTTTTTCACAGTATCGGTCACAAATTCCCTTCTCAATACATTAGTTAAAATGTTCTCATTACTTAGGGTATAAGATATATAAAAATAGAAATTTTTCAGGTACTCCACCTAACACCTTTTCTATATAGTCAAATATTTTTTAGAGATGATATAACTCAAGATCATGAGGTTGGAATATATGGAGAAACTTTCTCCAAAAAGGTTACTCCACCACCTCTTATGTTCATGCATCACAACTACATGTTCAATTACATGGGTCATAAAATTATTCCAATGTTTTATATGCTTCTAAGATCTATAGGAAATGAAGTGATCACCCAATAAAAGTACACTACCCAATCCCAAACCTATTGCATCACATAAGTCCACATATCCTTGCATGTCCTCTAGAAGAGTCAACGATGGTACAGAAGTCAAAAAAACCAACTCAACAAAATAAATATTATATTTCTTTTCCCAAGAAAACATTTCCATATTTTGAGTTAGAGTGATCATCAAATAATCCAGCATTGATAAATCCTTAGTGAATAGGCAATAATATCCAGCGAAACCCATGAAGCTCTGAATATCTGAAACATTACTCGGGTTTTTCCAATTTTATAACAGCTTTCTACTTTTTAGGATAAATTAAAAATACCATGTTCAAATACCACATGTCACAAGCAATTCACTTACCAATTATAGAAATTAAATTTATAAATATTTCCATAAATTCAATGATTTATTAACAATTCCTTAATTTCTCTTAAACGATACACAAGATCCTCCTCATACTTATAGTAATCTTTGATGTAATACAAAAATACATCCACGAATGTATCCAGATAATCATGGAAAATAATGTTAAAAAAAATAAATTAATACAACAAGAACATTTGTTAGAGAAAATGGCATAACAAGATACTCATAATAGCCATACCTATTCCGGAATATAGTTTTTTGAATGTCAGATACTTTTATTCTCAACTAGTGATAACCAAATTGAAGATCAATCTTTCATAACAAATTCATTCCATTCAACGTTTCAAATAGATCATCAATATGTGGCAATGGATTCTTGTTATTTACCATGAATAGATTGAGTTTATGATAATCACCACATATGTGAAGAGTTCCATTAGATTTCATAGAAAATATAATAGGAACATTCCAAGGTGATACACTCAGGTGTATAAAGCATTTCTCTAACTAATCATCCAAATCTGTCTTCAAATATTTCATTTCTTTTGGTTCTATGTGGTAAGAATGAATAGATACTGGTTGTGTATCAAGAACTAAATTAATAGAAAACTCTACCTCCCTTACTAGTGGTAAATCAGGGAAGTCAAAAAGAAAAAAACCAAGGAAATTCGATGACAACTATAGGGGAATAATCACTCAAAGATTGTCACAACATATCAAAAGAAAATATCGATATCACTTTCCCCAAATCTGGACAAGACATTATGTCTCTACTCGACCCCATGTCCCATTCTCCCTAAAAGACATGACACACCTCATCAGGTTCCATAAAGGAGACCCATCAAAGATAAAAATCAATTCAAGATTTATTAATAATAATCCAATCCATCCCAAAGATGTCATTAAGAGGTTAAATGTCAATAGCTATAAAATCCCATGTTAGATATATATCTAATAATGAGAATATGAAAGCAGTACTAGAATACCCTAACCTATCTTCATTATTAGGGGTGTAGTAATATCCATCACATAAGATTAAATCTCTAAATGATGATTTAGTATATTCATAATGAGTCAAAATGAATGAATGAGAAGAACAAGTATCAAATAAAGTAGTCACTAAAGATGATGATATAGGGATGGTACCTCTAACATTTGTTGTACCAGTATCTTCTTACTCTAGAGAATCTTCTACTGTATGAAGAATATTTATTATAAATGCATGTGGCTAGAACCCCATAGATCATGAAACATCTTATGGAAACGTAGTAATTTTTGGTGATGGTGAACTCATACCACTATATGGAGTAGAATAGATATAAAATAAATCTCTGTATGTTTCCAAAGTGACTATAGGAACCACAAATCTTGTGTGACTTAGGGAAAACCTATTTCAAATACCCAATATTGGCACACTAGAATCAAGTCAAAGGGCCTCTAGTAGGAATTATAGGAGGTCTCAAATAAACCTATAAATATATACTATGATAATAATAATGATTCCTCTTATATTTACGAGAACTCATAGAAATAACATTAGGATAAAAAAAAGGAACTCATTTCAACCCTAACTTTCTAGATAGAACAAGTTTTTCCATCAATTATCTATTCAATACATTAGCATAAAAATAGAGCTTCAGTTGGAAAACCTGATAATGAATATCATAGTATAGTCTTATCTCAAACTGTCAGGTCTTCATCTACTCATTTGATATAATCTCAAGTGAAAATTGTGCAATCTCATCAAACCATTTAACATATTTTTTCACGAACCTGTTAGCCTACTTGAGTTTGAAAAACACTATATACTTATAAAACACCATAGAATCTGGATTGAACCAGATAGTGAAAAGATATATAAATTACATCCACTAAAAACCCTCATACTTCTTATCTATTACCATGTATTCTCACCATCTCCTACTAGGTCCCTAAAGTTTAAAGGAATCACACTCTACCTTATTTGCTTTGGGGTCTCTATTATATCAAATAGAAGATCTATCTTTCTCAGCTGGTGCTCAACCTCTGAGGATCATTAGAGCTTTGAAATCTAGGGGGTTTCTGATGGAGGAACTACTAAGAAAGATTTTATGATACACACCTCTGAGGTTCCACAACTAGGCCCTGAGTGGTTACTGGTGTATGTGCATGTTCTAGATCTTGGATAGCACAAAAAATAAACTCAACCTTATTCTGGTCCACAAGAGTATTTTCATACTATGGTTCATCAGTTTATTCCTCCTTGATTTTATTCACATGTCTTATCGAAGGCATGATGCTACACAACATCTAAAAACAGCAATGAATACATCATTCGAATACTTAGATCAACACTCAAACCATAGAAACAAGGTAAATCAATCACATAAGGTATGAAAACAAGATTCGGATTTCCACCTATCCAAATTAGAAATATGGAAAATACTAGAAATTATCCTCATGATGTATTTCTCAAACCACCCACGGTTACTTGAGGCTCATTATTATATGATAAGTCTAGGAACTCACTCATGAATACCTCCTCAATCCTGAAAAGATTTCTCAACTACATACTAACATCAAGGTACAATTATTATCATGCTCCTTCGATACCAATTTTTCATGAACTAGCCAGATACTCTACTACCATAATACTTGACATGAAACTGACATACCCTGAAGGGCATTCCCAATCCCCATGTGTTGGATACTAGTACCTGGAATCACATAAAATAAAATGTGGGAAAGCATTTTCCATAAACATAGTGGATGATAATGATACATATTAGTATACTAAAAACCCCTCAAGAAGATACTAATAGAAAACAAATAGGTATATCAAAAGACTAAATAGTACCACATAAAAGTGCTAAAAAATAGATTAGATAAACTAATAACACAAAGCACGCATTAATCCAATCCCTAAGGGATCAATAACATTCACCTCCTCTAAGAGGATCTTTCCCTTTAATCAGACATACCAACATAAAATCTACAAATACCTAAAGGAAAAGGTGGGATCTGAGCTAAATAACCAAGTAGTTTATGACCAAGTGTTCCGTAATATGATTCCATAAAAATAGAAAAAATAATTAATTCAATTTTGATTAAAATAAACATTGTTGTAGATCTTCATATTTAATAAAAAACCTTATTTCATTGAAATTTGATGGAAAAATATTTCAACAAGGCTTAAATTTTATCATATAAAATGTTTTAAATAATTTAATAGGTATGATCAAACCTATTATATATCAGTGGAATATATTTAAATCCAATCACAATAATCACCATGTTCATCATCCATACGGTGCGATAGTTTGTATTTATAATATCCTCACACATCCCATATTAGTGCTAATGGAAAATATTTGTACAAACATCACTCAGGATCACACTGAATAGGACCCATCAACATCCTATTAGGGATAAGATATTATGAACAATTTTTTGTTAGATTTTTCGTCACTAATCCATTTCCTGGTAATTACCATACAAGTCTGCTTTTCAAAATTAGCCCACTGATGTCATGAACCATCCTAGTGGGGCTCGTGCTACGACTCCCCATGTTACTGATATGCCTACTCGATTCTCTCTCATGACCATCCAAGTGGGGCTCATCCTGCTACTTCCCAATCCTACATCCAATAATCTAAGGGTCGGTGACTAGCACCGAGTAAGAATATCACTAACATGGGCGGCATTGCCTATGTACCTCTATGAACAAACACATCTGCAACCCACAAAATGATAAAATGTAAAAACCACTAATAACCAAATGCATGCATACCACTATATCCCAACCAGAGTACGAAATGAAATAAAGGTCTATCAAAATAAACCAGGAAATAATACAAGAACACCAATAAAATTTGGTAACCACAAGTCCAACCTGTAAGAAAAGGTACTGGGACTGGTGTCTCTAGCCTTAGGTACCCACCTCAACCTGTTTGATCTCACAAAAATTCATTCAATCTTTTTACTCCTAGGAATCATTAAAAAATGATTCTAATCTACACAAGACATGACATGTGCAGGTGAAGCCCGTGCAGGTGTGAGTATAACAATACTCAGTAGGAATTCCTGAAACAACAAGGAAATACCCAAAGGAAAGTACAATCAAATCTACATTGTATATGCCTAAAGAATATATTACAAGAATGTCTAGATAAGCTCAAACCAAGACAAGAATTATAAAGGTATGTCACAACTACCACATACCAACACTAGGAATTCAGCTCAAATATTCCATGAGGAAATCATCTAAGAGAACACACTCCTGAGTCTGATAGCACTAATTGCATCTGTCCAAGATGTGATCTTCTTCAAGAGATGTCATGAGATATATATGCTAATAGTTTTGAATAGAAGAATATGATACAACATATGAGGATCACATACAAGGCCAGGGGTGATACCAACAACTCCATCTGAATTAACCTGCTAAGTAGAGGATCAGCACTCAGTGAATTTGGTCATGTCAATACCAAGGACTCTACCTAGAGAACGAATAATTAATAGAGGATCCCTCACTGGGTCTCTTGGTGGATTCCAATGACTCTATCTAGGAAGCCCAGCTGAAGGTATCATACTCCAATAAGTGGGAAACGATACCCACCAACCATTAGGGAAGTGATAAAGGGAACAAACCATAATTAAACAACCCCTAGATATAGTGTCAAAGTAGATCAAGCCATATAGAAAGGTATAAATGGAGTGTACTAGGGTCACAAATCATTTTCCTTGACCATGGGTATTTCTTATATACAACTTCCTGTGTGAGTCCAACTATGTCAAGTAAAATATGAGTACATAGCATATAGAAGAAGTCACATGTCATGTCCTTCCATCCATGGTCCACCTGTGAACTCTGGCCTTCTACCAGTACATGGTGTCAACTAGTGTATCTCTTCCTGTATACCGGTGCATGGGGTAGGCCATGTACTTGGTCCTGGACGAGTCATATGGGGGGTACGTGTCCTGTAGGAAACCGGTGTTCTCCACCCCATGTTTGTGTATCTCATGATATACACTCCGAGTCTCAGGGAACAGACAAATGTCCTGTGATAGGGTCACATGTTGTGTTTTATTTTATTAACTCTTGAAACCCAAGTCACCACTCAGTGGGGACCACACACAATATAACCATGGGTTATATGCCGTGTTCATTGTGATTTTCTAAAATCCTCCATTCTTCCTCTACACACCTCCATTGATCTCACGGATCATATTTTTGTGATTCATTCATCTTAAAACTCCATATCGAGAGTATCCTAAACATCATAACTTCAAATAAAGGTTTTTAGAGCCCTCAATTGGATCAGAAAAAAAATTAATCCATATAATGAAAACTTCTCGAAGAATGATATCTCCATTATCACTTCGATTCATCGGTCACTTCCTTTGTCGCACCTCTGCTAGGTCATCCCGGTGTTGGATCTGCAATTTTAGATCATTTTACCAGGAAATGAAGGTATAACAATTATTTATTTATACCCCACAAATAATGAAAAAAATTTATAATAAAACTGGGGTGAAATGATTCACAATGAACAAATAGAAGGAACAAACCTTGATCGTTGTTCATTCCGGCCTCAATATATTCCCACAAGAACGACCAAAAATAAAAATCAATATATTAATCAACCCCATAAATCGTTCAACTAAACCCATCCATCAAGAACGATAGAACCGCATATCAACAAGATCATCAGTTGGTACACATTTGTCATTAAATCCAATAATGGGGAAAGATAATTCAAAACAAAATGACCTACCGGGGAATTGGATTATTTTACTATTGAATACTGATTGTCATTGGTGATCCATCAAGATGTATCTATCGTCCCAGTCTCTTTGTCTTCAGCCCAGATATTTCTCTAGGGATTCTATCTAGAGCCCCGAGGGAACCTTTATGCTTATGAGTCTAACCATGGGTCCATGGATGGTTTTTTATTTAAATGAAACAACATCATTGCATTTCTTAGTCGAGGTAACATGATTATAGAATTAATACATGATTTATTTTTTTCATTAAAAAGACTGAAGACTACTATTCATAGCCGACCCATGCTGGCTGATGTTTGGCCCTGGCTAGGGTAAAGTCTTAGCTCTAAACGCACGGGTTATCTCAACTTTCTAATCCAGGAACCCATTTAGAAGTTATTAAACTTTTTAGGAAAAATTAACATGAATGCTAATTAATATTTTAATATTATTCAAACATTTATTCTGGGCACATAGGGTCTTGTAATAACGTGTTTTCTCAGAACCTGCTCTCAAATTAATTCCATATAATATTTAAAAATAATAATTATAAAATATGGGAATTACATTCTCCACAACTTGGGGTTTTACATCCCCAAAAATACAAAACAAAGGCTACTAAAAAAAGATGAGGTTACTAATTATGCATCTAAGCCTCCCGCTCCCTAGGGATCTCTTGGAGCTTCTCGTATTGCCACTGGACATGCACTAAAGGAATTGCTCAGCCATGAAATATCCTCTCATGTAGATCCTCGATCTCTACTAGGTACTCAGCAAAGGTCACTCTATCATCAATGTCCATTTCTCCCCAGTCGATGATGTGAAATGGTTCATGCACGTACCACTCCATTTGTGACACGTGGAACACATCATGTATCTTGTCCAACTGCGAGGGTAGTGATATGTGGTAGACCACCTCTCCAACTCTATGCAGTATCTATCAAGGGATCATAAATCTAAGAGATAACTTGCCTTCATGAAAAAAATGTCCATAATCCATATCGAGGTGAAACACGTAGGAAAGCATCATCTCCTTACTCGAACTATGAAGTTCTCTACTGCCTGTCCGCATAAGAATTGTAACAGCTTCGTGTAGTCTTCATCCACTCCTGGATGATCTACACCTTCCTTGTAATATTTCACACCAACTCCAGACCCATGAATTCTAACATGCATAGGTCTGTTCAGTATGGTGTTGACCTGTAGGGTCACCCATACAAAGCATCTAATAGTTCCATACCAATGGTTGAATGGTAGCTGTTGTTGTATGCGAACTACACCAGTGGTTGGTGATCCTTCCAAATACAGCCATTGTCCAACATTAAATCCCATATAATATCCTCCAGAACCTGAATAGTCCTCTCTGTTTGGTCATTTTTCTATGGATGAAACTTTGTTCTCAAGTGTAACTTGGTTAGAAACACCTCCTGAAATCCATTCTACAACCAGGATATAAAAAGTGAATCACTATCTGAAACAATCATCCATGGATCTCCAAGGAGTCAAACTATCTCCTGAACATAGAGGCGCCACAATCACTCTACTGAACTCTACTCTCAGATAGCTAGGAAGTGTGATGACTTGGTGAGTGTTTCAACGATCAACTAGATGGAATCATGTCTCCAAGACATACATGGTAAACCATAATGAAGTCCATCAATACCCATCCCACTTCCATTATGGAACCTCAAGGGGTTGAGATAAACTTGCTGGAACCCAATGCCCACCCTAGACTTACAGACAGGTAAGGCATAAAGAAACAAATTATTCCACTACTTTCTTCATTCTGATCCACCAAAACTAATTTCAGAGGCCTTGTTAGAATTTATCCACACTTGGACGTACTTCCAAAGGCGATGTATGAAACTCCCTCAGAACCTCCTCCCACAATGCCATAAACACTACTGTACTTCCTCATAAAATTATGACATACTCCCCACCTTTCAAATATCCATTAGAAGAAAAAATTGTTGATATATGAGCACATATAGTCTCATAGTCTGTATCCCCAAGTTTCAACTCCCTAACTCGTTATAAGAGTGGAGGGGTAACAACCTTCGACTAGAGGTAAGCTGATCCATCTTCATCCACAAAGGATAACTGTAACGAGGTTAATTGCTCTGATTCATCATTCCGAAACTGTGAAATAGATCTTATGCTGAGATAATTTGACACCATGTTCCCCTTCCCAATAGTATAAGCAATCAAAATGTAATAGTGTTGGAGAAACTCTAGACATCGCCATTTTCTCAATTTTATGACCTTCTATAGGAAGATGTACTTGATACTGTTGTTATCAGAGTAGATGATAATCACCCAACTATCTGGTAGTCACAACATATTCAACACAAATACTATATATGCTAATTTAAGATCATGGTTCATGTAGTTTTTCTCACGTGGTCTCCACTTGAGCGAACCATAGGCAATCACCACTTAAATATGCATCAGGGCATGGATGCACCCGATTTCTGTATAAATTTTCATACATATTATTGCAAATAAAAAAAAGTTTTCACCAAATACCTACTTCTTAGAAAACAAATCCTTTGATTTTGGTGACCTTGTCAATTTTCAGCAGCTTTCTGGCCAAAATACACAAATCGAGGGAAGTCTGTGAAACTTTTGAAACTACACAGCGTGTACTCTGTATACACGCAATGTACATCCAGACAGGGACACGGATTGAAGGAGGGAGTACACACCCATGTCACCAGGCATAAGCTACATTCCATGTGGGGTGGCATTACACGCCATGTACTGCATTCTAGAAGCGGTTGTTTCTGAGAAGAGTCTACACTCACATGTGGTCGTTGAAGGAGACACGGCGTGTTCCATTTCTACACGTTGTGTCTGCTATTCTAGAAGGAGTAGGTGGCCACATTTTGGCATTACACGCCATGTATGGTGGCGCTACATGCCATGTACACTCACCTACCAAGCAGCGCTGTGTTCAAAGTCAAAGACGGCGTGTTAGGCTGCCTATGAGCAGAGAAAATGAAGCCTAAAGCGCATTGATGGAAGTACATGGTGTGTACTTTATATAAACGCCATGTACATAATTTTTCTATAAATAGAGACCTTGGCCTTCATATTTTGGGAGTTCCAAACCATTATATGATGGATAATTTCTGATGCTACCGTTCCCAAGCCACTGTGGTTCTGTTGTTCCACTATTCCACCAACCAACACCACTCCTCGAAGCTTACACAATGAATTCATCAGGTATGGAGTGTGTTGGTGGTATCATGATTTCCATGTGTAACTAGACCCCTTGTGTTGGGGCTATGGGAAATGAAGGATTGTATTATGTTGTATTGATCTAGATAGTTGTGTTCGTTCTTCTTAATTATTCTTACTCCTCTTAAATCATTGCTAAATATTACTGAGGATTCTAAGCCGGACCAAGGGAAGAATTCTTAGTGATATAAAAGAAGAGTAACAGTGAAAACTTTCATGACCATTGAAAAGGTTTCACCGATTCATAAATGGACTGAACCACATTAAGAATTGAGAAACACTGACTACCAGACTCAGGAGTAAATTTCATCAATTCCAAATAAGAGAAACCAGACCAAGGAATCTTGTGATAAAAGGAAATCCAAAATGATGAATTATCATGAACAACACAACCATTTAAGCAATCTGCATAAAAACTCCATAATCACCCCAGCCCCAATAAACTTTTCTTCATGTTAAAACACCTTTAAATCACTTGTTGTTTCCTTTAAATTTTTAATCATTTTCTTAAAGTAAACAAAACAGTTTCACTCAATCAAAACCATGAAAATCCACTCTAAATTCTATATGTTTCACTAAATTAATTATAAACTCAACTGAACCAACGCACCGCCAAACTTCCCTATGGATTGACCCTGCACTTTCACTATACTAAGTTTAAGAGTGGGTAATATCAATTTGGGGCACCGATAACATACTTTCGGTGAAACGACCGACCAAATTTTGGCATTGTTGTCGGTGACGCTTTTGTTTCAGTGCAATAATTTAAGTTGTGTTAATAATTGATTAAGTGAAAATAAAAATTAAAAATTCCCAAAAATTTCTTTCCTAATCCCATTTCTTATTCTCTTTTATTTTCCCCTTGTTACTCCTGGTATTTATGTTGTGATTGTGCAAAAGATTAAAGTTCATGAATAGAAGCCCTACACGGTCCAGGAGCGCTGAGTCATTAGAACTACTTCTGCTTGACCTGGAGATTGAACAAACCCTGCTTCGTCGTCGGCGTGCACTAAAAGAAACTCACAACCAGCAGCCACGAACCATGGAAAACAAGGAAGAAGGAGCACCAGCCATGGATGTTGTGGCTAATCATCCGTACCAGGACCAGCATCCTCTCGCTGCTGGTATACCAGAGCAAGTTCCTGGAGGCTTTATAGAATTCCTCCCGAGGGATTACCAACAGCCACCACAGAAACCTCCTCCGGCGTATGACCAACTACCACAGCCGCATCAGATCTTCCAACGGCCCTATTTCTCCCCTCAGTAGAAGAATTACATGCAACCTCCACATCCTCAGTAGCCACCTCCACGTCGTACCCTTATGGAGTACGGTCTTCCTTCGATCAACGGAGCAGATACAGGCATCGTCCGTCCTATGATACAGGCCCAACACTTCGAGATCAAGCATGGAATCATGAAGCCGATCCAGAACATTGTCCAATTTGGAGGCCTTCCCAGTGAGGACCCGAATGCCCATCTCTCCAACTTTTTGGAGATATGTGACACATTTCAGTACAATGGCGTGTCCGAGGATGCCATCCAACTTCGCCTATTTCCCTTTTCTCTATGGGACAAGGTGAAAGATTGGATCAAAGGGATGCCATAAAGATCCGTCCTCACCTGGGAGGAGCTATCCTAGAAGTTCCTGTCAAAATATTATCCACCATTGAAGAAGGTGACTCTAAGGGATGAGATCAATAACTTCTAGCAGCACGACTCCGATTCGTTATATGAGTCCTGTGAATGTTTCAAGGAGATGCTACGAAAATTCCCACACCATGAACTCCCACTCTGGATGCAAGTCCAGACCATCTACGGATGACTGACAACAAATACAAAGTCTGTGCTAGATGCTTCTGCTTGAGGTATGGTGATGAGAAAGTCTCCCAAATAACTTTTTGAGCTACTGGAAGATATTTCTACCAACAGATTCCAGTGGCACTGAAAGATGGGGACTCAAAAACATGGTATGAATAATATAGATTCTACTACCATGATCGTTGCTCAGTTGGATATAGTGTCCAATAAAATCGACGCATTGAATCTCAAAGGAGTATCTCAAGTTCATACGGTGAACCATCCAGCATGTGGCGACTGTGGTAACAACCACAATCTGGGAGAATGCCTGGGACTTCCATCTGACCCTTCGACAAGTGAGTTGAGCTTTGTTGCTCAAAATTGAGGGTCGAATCAATATCAACAGTACCAAAACTCGATGTGGGGAGATAATTGGAACCAAGGCTAGGGACAACAGTAGAAAAACCCTCCACCCCAGTGACCACCCGGCTACAATCAGCCTCAGTACCAGAATCAGTTTCCAAGATAGCAATTCCAACAGGGTTCCTATCAGTAGCAAGGGTACCAGAACCCTCACCCACAGCAGCAAAGGCAACAACCACCTCCACCACCTTCCCAGCCATCTTAGCAAGAGAACAAAACAAGGTTAGAGGAACTGATGAATAAATTCATATCAACTACTGAGATGAAATTTCGGAACCAGGAGGCTTCCATTCGAATCCTCAAGAATCAAATTGTCCAGATAATAAACCATCTATCAGGGAGGCATCCTAGTACACTACCAGGAAACACCAAGAAGAACCAAAGGGAGGAGGACAATGTTATCACCTTACAGAGGGGATAAGCATTTCCACAAAAGGAAACAACACAACAGTCTACTACACCTCCTCTCTCTATTGAAAATGAAGGTATAGTTTCATAACCATCTTCATCTAAACCACCATCACCTGAGGATTCACAGAATCAAGGAAAGGAGGTCGTCAAACCATTCAAGCCTGTATTACCTTTTCCGGAGAGGTTGAAGAAAAGGAAGCTGGATCACCAGTTTGGAAAATTCATGGAGGTATTCAGAAAGCTCCACATCAACATCCCATTTGCAGAGGCCCTGACACAAATTCCCACATATGCCAAATTCATGAAGGAAATCCTCTCAAATAAAAGGAAGATGGAGGATCTAAGCGTTATTGCACTGAAAAGGGAGTGCTCTGCATTCGTTCAACATTCCATTCCTCCAAAGATCCAGGATCTAGGTAGTTTTACTATTCTCTGCACAATTGGACCCTGTGACTTTGGAAAAGCTCTATGTGACTTGAGAGAAAGTGTCAACCTCATTCTATTTATAGTTTTCCAAAAGCTCGGGCTCCATGATTTGAAGCCGACCCGAGTAGCCCTTCAACTTACTGATCGATCCATTAAGTATCCCAAGGTGATACTAGAAGATATACTTGTGAAAGTGGGATGATTAATCCTACCTACTGACTTCATTATCCAGGACAACAAGGAGGACCAGGAGGCACCTATTATATTGGGAAGACCTTTTCTAGCCACTGGGAAGGTACTCATTGATGTGCACTAGGGAGGGTTGATTGTGCGGGTAGGGGAGGAAAGAGTCTCCTACAATGTTTTAAATGCTGTCAAACAAACATCATTGCATGTTTATGAGGACTGTTCTGCGATAGCAACCGTGGATGATCGCTTGATGGATGATCTAGTTTTTGCCTTTATTTCTGATCACTTTATCATTCCAGATATTCCTGTTGGAGAAGATCCAGAAAACTTGCAGTGCCTAGAAGGCTAGGGTGGCCATTATTGGGGCCATTATCCACCATATAAATCAGGTATGAATAGTTAAGAGGGTCGATCCAACGACTTAAAACAAAGGAACTTTCTGGAAGGCAACCCAGAGGAAACACGCCGTGTCCCACTTATATACACGATGTGTACTTATCTTTTTTTTTTTGAAAGCTGTGAGGAGCTCCTTGCTCAAGCATCTCCTCCATGCCCTAGGAGGCGATGAAACCTGCTCCGGCCCCTCCCCCCTTGGAGGGGGAGGGTCCTTTGCTGTATCTCCTTGATTTTCGGTCCACTCCTTTCATACCCTTTTCGAACCCGGATTGTATTCCATCCTTCCCTCAGATTTCTGTCAGCCCAAAATTCCATGAAAGCTTCCAAGGGATTCTGATTCTATCAATCATGAACCTGGAATTCACGGAGGCATCTTACCTGCAGGACCTGACCCTGGTCGTACGATTCAAGTGGCACCAGACTTCGGTGGATTCTTTCAACTGCTTCATTTTTGAAAAATGGGGTTTATAGGAGCATTCTATTATTGGCCTCCTCGCCTCCATGAGCTTCATGATTTGGATCACCTCTAAAGATGACCTAATTCTCGCATGGTCGAGCATTCCTCGCTCCTGGGACGGTGCTCGATTTATCCTCTTTAAATGGTCATACGATATTCACATGAAACACGAACCTAAAAAGATGGTTGTTTGGGTATGTTTTCCTGAACTTACTCTTCCTTTTCAAAATCCCTCGATTCTTTGGTTTCTTGGAAATTTGGTCGGGCGGTTTCTTTGCACTGATAATCAGACACATGCGTTGTGTCACCTGATTTCCCCAAGAGTGTGTATTGAGGTTTATGTTGCAAAGCCTCCGGTTGAAGCCTTCTAGATTACCGTGGGAAATGAATTTAGTTATAAGCAGAACATCAATTTTGAATCATGGTTTGATTACTGTTTTTTGGTCATGAGTCTTGGGCATAGTATGGTGATATGCAGAAGAAGGGAGAGGCAACAAGATATTAATCGAGAGGTCCAAGCGGATCGAGTCCAGGGTGGTCCTCTAGGTGATGTTGATGCACTTAGTTCTAGGGATGGAGCAGGATCAGGAGATGGTTGTGAGGGTTTTTGGGAGGGGACATGCAAGGCTAAGGTTCCCTCATGTCCGGCTGGAGTAATGGTACAAAAACCTGTAAGGCGCTCTCTCCCAGAGCCCAGTGTAGTAGAGGTCTTCAACAGGCTGCGGAGGGATTTGGCGAGCCCTCCTGGCATGAAGTCGTTTATAGGGGGTGCTCAAGCTAGTGTGGTGGTCAAGGCATCTTCTTATGTGAACTGTGTTCATTCTCAGGATTCAGGGGGATCTAGAGGAGCTGTTGTACCAACCAACATGTGTATTGCTAGTCTGGGGCCATGCACTTATGCGATGGTTGTACGCGATGATGCTAGTAAGAATTCTGACATGGGGTTTCATTCATCTGGAAAAAGCATGTCCAAGCATGGCCAGGGGTGGGAGAAGCCTTCTCAGGTTGGCAGGCCGCTGACCACCAGTCAGGGAACCAACTCGGGAAGGATGTTGTCCTGTCTCAAGATGAACAACAGATTCGATAGTCTGTGTAATGAAGAAGGAAACTCCAATTGTACCTATGAGGCTAAATCTGATGGAAATCCCTCTGATGACAGCGGTTTGGGAGGGGTGGACAATGTTCTTCACAACCAAAGGAAGGAGAAAGGGAATAAGGAAAACAAGGACCTGGGGAGCTACATTGTTTCCAAGAATCCGAAATCTAAGGGTCGTAAAGACTATTCTTACCTTCCCAAACCGATGGAGACTCGGTCGGCCAAAAAAAAGGATAAACTAAAGGAACAAAGGATTCGGAAAGAGTTAATAGAGGTGGCTCATGTAACACCCCAAGCTTCCATGGTACGCTTCTCTTTGAATAATAGAGCAACGTGTGTTGTACGTAACCTCGAGTTCTAACACACCGCGGCCAATCAAAGTAGCCATTATGAATAGTAATACCGACTTTTTGAAATTATATAAATTTTATATTTCAAAATGGACTTCATTTTTGAATTCATAATATCGAAATTAGCCTATGTTGAATTTTTGGTATTTTTCTGAGAACTTCCAATTTTCGATTAATAGTGAAAAATACTTAAAAACAACTTTTTTAATAAAAATCATTTATAGTGATAAATTATACTATTGAGTGGTTTTAAAGTATAATTAGAATATAATTTTACCATTTTATCCAATGGTGGTCATTATAATTAATTTCACTTTGAAATTGGACATAAACAATTGTCAACCTTTTGATAGATATTGTTTCTTAAAAACACGCTAATTGTTTTGACAGCGGGAATAATTTTTAAATTAATTTCTACAATTTCTGTGTTTGGAATTTGGTAAAATTGATTCCATATTTGAAATCAGAAGGTCCAAATTATGTAATGAAGACACTTTTGTTTTTTGACATTAGGAATAGTAACGACGGTAATTATCTTTAATTATCGTGATTAATTCGTAATCGGATAGTTATGGGTAATAAAATAATATCATAATAATAAAAAATGACCCCAACATGTGTCTTAATGCTACTGGTTATGTCATGGTCGACCATCAGATTCCTTGTACCAAACTTTCTGACTCATGGTATCACTTTTGGGTGATAGTGACATTTTATTAAATTATTTTTTAAAAGGGAAAGTATAACCAAAGTATGTATCACCCAAGTAAAACAATTTTATTTTTGTCTATGTAAATGATATATTAGACTATAAATATTCATTGGAAAGATAAAAATATTTCCCACATCATGATAATTTTTTTATAATTTTTAGACATTAAATAAATTAAATGTTTTATGACACCATGATGATGCATCGATTACCTCATTAATTAACGATTTAAATAAAATGAAAAGATAATGTAAAATCTAAGACCTACACTTGTCAAAACCCTATTGGATGAGTATATTTCGAACCCTTATCACCTTATCCTCGAAATATGTACTTGTGGGACCTTCAAAATCAGAAAATCATTATATAATAATTTAACATTTCATGACTTTATAAGAGTGCCTTTCCTCTCCTCTTATAAAAGGCCCCCACCTCTACCACCTTATTCACACCATAAAAGCCATTTGGCTGGTCCAACCTCTACCCAAATACTCTATCAACTTCCCTTTATTACTACTAGAAGCCTCACTTTGGTCAGAATTCTTCCCAAGGAAGCCATTGGCTCAAATCAAAAAGAGTTTCTTGATTTTAAGGTAATGTCTTCTCTTATGTTCTATTGTTTTATTTTGCTTCTCCACCCACGTAAACTATTTTTATTCCTTTATTTTGTAACAACAATAGTATCTTAAATATACTAGTATGTTGTTATGAGAAGAATTTTATTTACTCTTACACACACCTTCGTCTAATGGTTTAAGAACATACTGTTTCTGTGGGTGGCGAATTACTGCCTCACGAAACAATGATTGTTCAATATTCTTTTAAAACCTCTCATGGGGGCCATTAAGATGTCACTATATTTATATATGATATATATTATGTTTATTTTTTCTTTATTCTTCTGTATTTTTCATTTATTTCATACCTTTATGATTTCAATTCTGGATAAACGCGATAATTTCATTTTAGGAAGTGCGGACTACCGCCCCCTCAAAGTGATTTGAATCGTTAATGCCAAATGTGGGACGTATAAAGGATGGAGTAAATGACATTATATATGATATTATACTGGAATTATAATATAACTTTATATCATTATTATTTCATTCCATTAAATACGAAATAGAAATGAAAGTAGCGTTCATGCGTACGTACGGCTTACCATCTCCATGAACGGTGCATTTCATTTATTACCTCTAAAGGTTATGTAATATTATAAATGCAGTTATATACTGGATATATATGATATATATGATATATAATTCATTAATATAATTCTGGATATAATGTATATTTTACCACATGAACAACTTGTAATAATAAGAAGTTTATTTTTGACTCAAGTACCAAAGATCGACAAAATGTCCGTTATTAACTTAACTAACAACCTAATGTTAATAACATGGTAATAAGTGATATAAAAAAGAATAATTAACTTGAAAAGGGTTATTAAGCAAGTAGAAATTTACTCTAGTTTATTTTTCAGGAGATTAAAGAATGATCAATTCAAGTCGGACACGAGGTAAGGGACTTCATCTCAATCTCCTTTCATTGAGGCATATTTTGTTTTATACACATCTTTATTTTATACGGTGTATAAAAACCTTTGACTTTTACATTTAATCAAAAGGAATATCATTTATACGAATCGTTTTACTAAATGACAAAAGGGAATGTTTTTTTGTCATACGTATGCAGCGACAATGACTTCTCTGCCACCATGACCATTATTTGAGTTTCAGCTTCCTCTACAATCAATAGCATTATTTCAAAATGAAAAATAAATACCAAGTTTTACTTTTATTTTATTTTGGTATTGAAAATGTTTTTATCATATCAATGTGTTGTATTGATATCTTGTGATTTAAATTTGTAAATTTTATGTTTCCATCATTCATGTTTTATGTGATACGATTATGTTATGGTTTATGATATGTTTAAACCCTTTCATACAAGGAATTAATTGGACTTAATAAATGAAGGGTGGATCCCGCTATAGATCCCCGATGCATCCGTAGGTCTCATGAGACAAACTAGTGTCTTGGAACAAGGCCTTGACAAAATCTTATTTCTAGTCTTGGCACAAGGCCTTGACTATGTGGTTATGATAGTCTGGTATTATGCATTCCATAATTATGAAAGTGGTTATTGGTATTTCATGTGATTATTCGAATAGTAGAATATCCATGTGAATAAGTAAATGGAATTATTTCATTTTACTTTTTCTATATTATGTTGAAGTTCAAGTTTAAAAGGATTTTGTTTTAGTTATACATTGCCTTAAATGTTTATGTTTATTTATAAATGTTTCTGCTATATTGTTATCCTTACTGAGCATCTGAGCTCACCCCTTTCAATTTTTTAATTTTTCCAGGATGTGAAGAAGTATTTTATGAATGAACTACTAGGATAGTATGGGGGGACATGAAGACAAGATGTTGTTGTATTTTTGTTTTACTTTATGATGTAATGTAAGACTTATAAAAATATCTAGTGTTTCCAAGGCTACTAAACTAATCGGTATTTCGAGACTTGATATTTTGTGATCATGCCAATGTTATGTAATAATGAACCAACTCCAGGTAACATGGGTCGGGGAATTACAGTTGGTATCAGAGGCAGTTTAGTACTAACCTTGGAAGCTATATTTAGATAAACTCTGATTAGATCACATATCCCTAAATAGACTTTGAGGATTAGTATAGAAGAACTTCCTAGAATTTTGGTATTATAGAGATTTTATGAGTTTTCCGAGAAATATATCCCTATCTCGTTACGAGCAAGTATAGGCGCCTCTGGCACAAATGTACCTAGGTGTAAAACCCAAAAACACCGCTTTGATCTAGACTCGAACGGGAACTGGTGCACGACAATGGGCCTTGTTGCACTCTTGGTTATGACACTATCGGGGGATATGCTTAGGATAATTCTCATTTTCTTTACAAACCATTATGAAGGTTTTATGAGTATATATTTCCTCAAAGAAAAAATTTTTATTATTATGGATTATATCAATAAATAGTTCAATTTATGTTAAGTGTTTTGCAAGTTTTTTATTATGTATTTCGATTCATAAACTAATCTAGTTTATGACATTTTTTAGAAATGGCTCCTAGTGGAAGGAATGGAAACTATATCAATGCACACACTCCATGTAGGGATTTCCCTTCTACTCAAGATAATTATAATGGAGCTGGTGATACAACTAGTGCAGATCAGCTTATTACCATACTGGGACAACTCACTCAGGTTATGAATAATAACCTTACTCGTATGGAGCACCCTGATCCGCAATGTGGAGGACCAATGCTAGACCGCTTCATGAGGCAAAAAACATCAACATTCAATGGGAGTACAAATCCCTTAGAAGCTGAGCTATGGATAAATTCGTTAGAGAAAATATTTCATGCCTTGGGGAGTAGTGAAAGGGAAAAGGTTATCATGGCAGTTTACCGCCTCACTGGAGATGCTGATCAATGGTGGTCATTGATTCAAAACATGAAGGATGATGATGAAGTATAAAATATGGAATGAAGGGAGTTCAAATAGATTTTCGTAGAAAAATACTTTCCTCGTGACCATCGAGCAGATATGGAAAGGCAATTTCTGAGTCTGAGACAAAAGGAGGATGAGAATGTCGCAAATTATGAGGCTAACTTTACAAGGTTAGAGAGGTATCCTTCAGATTATGTATGTAACCCATGATGTAATATTGATCATTTCATTGATGGCTTAAATCCATTTCTCCGCTGAGAATTGGTCTCACAATCCTTCTCGTTATACGAAGACATTGTCTCATGTGCTATTAAGACGGAAAAGGAATTCTCTAAGTTTTACAACTTTAATGAAAAGCAAGAGAAGAAGAGATCTTTTGATCACTCTGGAAATGGAAATAAGGCGAAGAAGGGAAAAGTTGATTATCCATCCTATAGTAAATGTGGGAAGAAACAGTCCGATACTTTTTTGAAAGGAATGAGAGTCTATTAAAAATGTGGTGAAAAGGGACACCAAGCTCATGATTGCTAGGGTAATATAGAAGCCATCTATGTTCAATGCTACAATTACAGGGAGATGGGACATTATGCAAATTAATTTCCTAAGCCTTAAAGGAACTTACCTCAGAAAAGTCCAAGGGATCAAGTACAAGCTTATGTTATCACTACTGCTGAGGTAGAAGCTCCGAAAGACATGATGGCAGGTAATTTAATGGTTTCCTCAAGTTTAGAAAATGCATTATTTGATTCTAGATCATCACATTGTTTCATATCTTCCCAGTTTTCTAATAAAATTAGATATTTTCAATTTTTTTTAACAAGGGAGTTGTCAGTAAAAACTCCTAAGGGAAATATCATTGCAACAATGTTTTGTGAATCAGTTCCCATTAGAGCACATAAATGTTCTTTATCTGCTGATCTCATCGTCATACCCATGATTGAATTTGATATAATCCTCGGTATGGATTGGATTTCGGACCATGATGCTCTGATTTATTGTAAGAAGGAGGAAGTTATGATTTTTTATGATGATGATAAGGAACACCTTATCTTTAAGGTAGAATCATCACCACCTAATTCTTATCTACATCCACCCCCAGTACCTCAACTAAATTCACCTTTTGGGGAGGAAGAGAATGAAATAACTATGGGTGAGGAAATGAATGTTCAAATATATTATGTACCTATTCTGAGATAATATGTTTATTTGTTTCCAAAATATTTACCTGGGCATCCTCCAGAACGAGAAGTTGAGTTTTCTATTGACCTAATGCCTGGTTCAAGGCCCATATCGAAGACCCCATATAGAATGGCCACTGTGTAATTAGTTAAACTAAAGAAACAAATAGGGGAATTGAGTAATAAGGGATTAATTCTCCATAGTGTTTCTCCATGGGGAACCCCTGTTCTTTTTGTTAAAAAGAAAGATGGATCTATGAGGTTATGTATTGACTACAGGTAGATCAATGCTATAACAATAAAGAACAAGTATCCCATACCTCACATTAATGATTTATTTGACCAACTGCATAGAGCTCAATAATTTTCAAATATTGACCTTCGATCTGGATATCATCAGTTGTGTGTGACGAAGGAAGAAATTCTGAAGATGGCATTTCGAACCAGGTACGGGCATTATGAGTTTATAGTAATGCCTTTTGGATTGACCAATGCACCCTATGTCTTCATGTATCTAATGAATAGAGTTTTACAGGAATATCTTGATGACTTCCTAGTGGTATTTATTGATGATAACTTGGTATAATCCAAAATCATTGAAGATCATGGAAATCACTTGTGCATTATTATAAAGACTCTTAGAAGACACAAATTATATGGGAAGTTTAGCAAATGTGAATTCTGGGTTCATGAGATTTATTTTCATGGCCATATTTTCTCTAAGGATGGATTCTCTGTTGATCCTTCTAAGACAAGAGCGATCCAAGAATGGCCCGCACTAACAAGTATAACTGAGGTACGCAGTGTTTTTGGTTTAGTAGGTTATTATCAATGTTTTGTCCAGAATGTTTCACGATTGTCTAACCCATTAACGAAGATGACACGTAAAGGGGATAAATTTGTTTGGAAAAAAAGAGTGTGAAGAATGTTTCAAAGAATTAAAGAGAAGATTATTCAATGCTCCTATATTGAATCTACCATCAGGGAATGATGGGTTCGTTATTTATAGTGATGCATTGAAAAAAGGACACGGTTGTGTGCTTATGCAGAATGATAGGGTTATTGCCTATGCATCACTATAGCTGAAAATTCATGAGAAAAACTATCCTACTCATGATCTAAAGTTAGTAGATGTGATCTTTGCTTTGAAGATATGGAGACACTGCCTCTATGGTGAAAAATGTGAGATTTATACTGATCACAAGAGTTTGAAGTATATTTTCTCACAAAAATAACTCATCATGAGGCAAAGGAGATGGCTTGAATTACTCAAGGATTATGATTGCATGATACACTACCACCCGGGGAAGGAAAATAAGGTGGAAGATGATTTGAGCAGAAAATATCATGGAGTTTTGAACAATATGAGAATTAAAAGGGATCCTATTTTCATGGATCTAGTGAAGATGGGCATGGGAATAACTATGGAAGGTGAAACATCAATGATTTTTCAAATGGTTGCCAAACCATCTTTACTAGAAAGGATCAAGAGTTCTCAGACCGATGATGAAGAGTTTCAAAAGAAGATTATAGCTGTGAAAGATGGGAGATTGAGTGACTTTGTGTATGAATATGGAATTTTGAAATTTGGGAAGAGACTTTGTGTTTCTGATATAGTTGGTCTAAAAAGGGAATTATTGGATGATTGTCATAGTTCTAATTTATCTATACACCCTTGTAGCACTAATATGTATAGTGATTTGAAGGAACATTTTTGGTGGGACAACATGAAGAGAGAGATTGCTGATTTTTTGTCAAGATGCATGGTTTGTCAACATGTAAAAGCTGGGAGGCAACTTCCTGGAAGAGTTATGCAACCTCTTCCCATACCTGAGTGGAAATTGGATAATATTATGATGGAATTTGTCATGCGACTACCAAATACTCCTAAAAGGAATGATTCAATATGGTTCATTGTTGATCATCTTACTAAGTCAGCAAATTTTCTTGCTGTTTCCGATGATTTCACCGGGGTGCGCGCATCTGTCCGTCCGCAGAGGAGGACGTGCGGCGCTTGTTGCCCCGCATTCCTACTTTCCAAAGGCGGGCGGCATTCTCTCCTTATTCAGGGAAGTTTGCTCCTTTATCAAAACGAGATGATGGGATGTCGGTTCTTCCTCCTGTGGATTCCTCCTTAGAACTCGTCACCTAGTCCGGGTCTCCCTCAAAGATTTAATATGTAGTTCATGAAACTCTTCCCAGTGCCATGTTTCCATGGATGCTGGTTAATTACACTGCTTCTGTCGGGACATTCCAAAGGGTCCAGTCAGGGCAGCAACCTTCAGTCGGGGGAGTAGTCACGTTGAGGCATCAGTAGCGTGTCTGGATGCTGGGGAACCTGGCATGTCTGTCTATTATCCCTGGTCACAGGGATTCTCGAGGGCATGGAAGCCCGAGGCATCCCACATTGAGCGTGGGGAATTATATGTCATAGACACATATCTGAGGTTTTACTCAGCTTCTCGTGTTTAACACAGGGTACGCCACGATTTTAACATCCAGCAGAGACGGATTAGCTAAGATAGATTGGATTGAGGGATTCCCCTTGAAGGGATGCTGATACTGGGGCCAGCCCATGGGCAGCTGTGAAGAGGAGCATACCGACATGGTCTCACCGAGATATGACGGTCCGGGCAAGAATCGGGATGGGTGATAGGTGGATGAATGGAGTGGAGGGGGATTGAAATGGGACCATCGCAGGGGTGACGGTGAAGTTGGGCTTGAGCCTTGAAGTGGCTTCCTACGTATCCCCGTGGAAAGGAATCAAAGTCTGCGTAGTTCGGGATGGTGCCGGTGAACTGACATGAAGGTGGACCTTGGTCCGATGGGCATCATCAGTGAACCGATGTGAAGGTGGACCTTGGTCCGATGGATGTTGTCAACGAACCAACGTGAAGGTGGACCTTGGTCCGATGCCTCAGTGAACCGATGTAAAGGTGGACCTTGGTCCGATGGGCATCGTTAGCGTACCGACGTGAAGGTGGACCTTGGTCTGATGGGAGATGGTCTTGAACTTCGGGGAGGCTTCCTACGCACCATGCCTTGACATGGATCAAAGACCTCGTAGTTCAAAGGGTTTCATCGGTGAACCGATGTGAAAGTAGACCCATGGGTCCACTAGTGGTGGGCTTGAACCTTGGGAAGGTTTCCAACGTACCATGCCTTGACATGGATCAAAGTCCTCGTAGTTCAAAGGATTGATGGAATACAGTTTAACGTCATGCAGGACGGTAGTGAACCCTGACGTGAATAAACGACAGGCATTGGGTGTCGGTGAACCGACGTAAATGAGGGACCTTGGTCCAATGGGAGATGGGCTTGAACCTTTGGGAGGATTCCTACGTACCATGCCTTGACACGGATCAAAGTCCTCGTAGTTCGGATTGGAAATGGGGGGCTTGGAACACCGACAAGGAGACGGTTTGGGCCAATGATTGTTGGGATTGAACCTCAGGGAGGCTTCCTACATACCATTCCTTGACACAGATCAAAGTCCTCGTGGTTCGGATTGGGGAATACAGTTTAACTTCATGCGGGACGGGGGTGAACCGACGTGAATGAGGTCGGAACGACCGGATGGTGGGTTTGAACCTCATAGAGTCTTCCTACGTACCATGCCTTGACATGGATCAAAGACCTCATAGTTCGGGTTAGTCACAACGGCTTGCCGTCGAACTGGAATTGTAGTTTAACGTCATGCTGGACGTAGGTATAATTCGACATGAATGATGATGGGTGGGATTGAACCTCAGGAAGGCTTCTTACGTACCATTCCTTGACATGTATCAAAGACCTCGTAGTTCATATGGGGTTTTGTCGGCGAACCGACGTGAAAGTGGACCTTGGTCCAATGAGTGGTGGGCTTGAACCTCTGGAAGGCTTCCTACGTACCATGCCTTGATATGGATCAAAGACCTCGTAGTTCAGGTGGGAATGGGTGTGCAGTTTAATGTCATGCGGAATGAGGGGGGCATACAGTTTAACGTCATGCTGGACGAGGGCGAAACTCGACGTGAATGAACGACCGATCAATGTGGATTGAACCTCATAGAGGCTTCCTACGTACCATGCCTTGACATGGGTCAAAGTCCTCGTAGTTCGCTATGGGTGGGGGTCAGGGTCGGTGCTCACTCTAAGCCCACGTGAGTCATGCTCGGTGTGAGAAACAAGAGGTTGCAAGGACCTGACGATCACGTCGCGAAGGATGCGTCTGTGAGAAGCGAAGAGGGGCTTACGCGTTAGGCGGCCCATGGTGCTGGGACTTACTCCAGGATGGAGGCCCAGAGTGTGACAAAGCGCAGCGAAAGAGGGATTTGGGACCACTGATGGGAGGTGCCTCGTTCCCTATCATGCTCTCCACTGACCTTGGTAGTGGGGAAGTATGGAGATGCAGAGGTGCAACCATCCGTTGGGGAAATAGGGTCGCCCTTCTCCTATGAACATACGCCACTCCAATAAAAAGGATATCATCCCTTGTGGATGGGTGATTCCATTCCTGTGGAGACGAGTGGTGTAAAAAATGTTCGAGCTGGGGGACCCTTCGTGAGAGGCACGACGTCGGGTCACAGTTTAACGTCATGTGTTGAGGACGTGGTTCTTGGCAGTTTAACATCCTGCAGCTCGGACGAGGTGGGTTCACTCCGCACCCCTAGGACTTACATAACCGGTAGCCTCTGGTCCTTCGGGAAAGGAAGGTACTAGTAAGGCCATGGTTCAGGGGGGTTGTGGAACGAACCATCAAGGGGTCCACGTTAGCGTGGCTATGCGAAGAAGCAATAGCCGTTAGTGTGCCTATGCGAAGAAGCATTAGGCGAAGCAACGCTACGGGTGGTATTGTCCATGGGACTTTGAAATCACATCGTGCAAACCTGGAGGGTCGCACGGGAAGAGGAATTTCTATGCAAAGGAATGTGCTTCACGAAGTGGAGTGCCTTGGCCTTGGCATGGGGCATAGGTGTGAGTGGAAGATGCTTCGCGAAGTGGAACGGTGTTCGCGGAGCACTGCCTCATGAAGAAGAGGTGCCCCGTGAAGCATGGTCCTGCAAAGCAGTGTGCTTCGCGATGTGTAGCGATCCTGCCTTAGCATAGGGATCACTAGTATAGTTTGGGTGTTTCGCGAAGCATAAACGCTCCGCGGCTGCCCGGGTTCCCTTGGGAATCCCCGTCCTTCACAAATTCCCTTGAGCTTCGCGAAGGGCATCCCTCTCGGAAGAGGGGCTCAAAACGAGACAAAGCAAAGGCGTCTCGCGAAGTAGAAGTACCTCGCGGAGCTCATGATTCCTGAGGCAATGAGTGCTTTGAAATTTGGGAGAGGAGAAGCCAAAAGGTCAGATTGTCCATCCTCGGGACTTAGGGGGAGTCCAGTCTTTATAGGTAAGGGGCGCCGCGAAGCAGAACTCGCGCGCTGCCTCAGGTGCTTCGCGGCGCGCTCGCGAACGTCAACGTCGTCCGCAGAGGGTTACCGCCTCTGGAGCTTCGCAGCGGGCTCACGAACGTCAAATGTGTCTGCGAAGGGTTACCACCTCTAGAGCTTCGCGGCGGGCTCGCGAACGTCAAATGCGTTTGCGGAGGGTTACCGCCTCTGGAGCTTCGTGAGGCCGCGATGATCGGGGCGCTTCACGTCGGTGCTTCGCGTCGGTGCTTCACGTCGGTGCTTCGCGAGGCAGCGCGCCAGCCTACTTTTTCGTTCCTTTCTTTCGGGCCATATTTTGGCGCCAAAAAATGCCCCCCCTCAGACTTGGAGCCGCGGAGGGCGAAGGGTCGAAGTCTGAGGGAAAATCGCCAAATTTTTTGGTGGTTCGCGATGCAGCTACGCGAAGGGGGCCCGCGGTGATGACCGGGGCCACGGATCCGGATGTGTTGTGATGCTCTGCGCGGGTGAGGCATGTCGTGATGCTCCGGGGTCACCGCCTATAAATAGGGGGGTTGACCTATTTTGTCTTCACATGACTTTCTTGTCTTTTTGTGCTCTCGACTTCGCGAAGCTCCGCGTACTCCGCAACAGCCCTCCGTGAATCGAGCTTCGCGGCGAACCGCGGGTCTCCGACTCCGCGTCCGCGCCAAGAGAACTGCTGCTTATTGGCCCCGGCTAGACTTCGCAGCTTGGTCTCGTGACCGATCCTCATGATCCGGCTTCACGATTCAGCTTCTCGGTCAAGCTTCATGATCCAGCTGAAAAAAAAATCTTTTCTGAGGGCCGGAATAGAAATGGACCATCAAGAGGCTGTATTGGGGGTGCTTGCAGATGCTACTCATCAGGATGAGATGGCCAACTGTCCAGGCCAGGGGGAGATGGTCCGAAGCCACTCGGACCACACTTCTTTGACAGATCTACTATCTGAGGGTCATAAGGATTATCCGCAGTGCAAGAAACTGCCATTGTACGGCTTCGGGCTGAGGGATGATGTCTTCATCCCTGAGGCGAGTAGGGACGAACCAGCTTGCTCGTTCAGGAGCATACCATGCCAGCACCAATGGTTCAGGGCGGCCGATGGTCACGCACAAGAGAACTTCACACCCATCACCGCTGACTGTCTCTACAACCATGTGAACAACATTGACGGGAAGACACTGCAACCGGAGACGTCCCCTCCTCTCTACCGCACCATGTTGAAGGCGGCTTTGCAGGATTCGAAGAAGGGATGGTCCAATGAGTGGGAACTGCGCCAGGGAGGCAACTTTACTGATGAATGGGCCTGGGCCTACTGGGTAGGCGCCTCATGCAAGGAGTTCAGGGCCGAGTTGAGGAGATTGGGGTTGTATGAGGCGGCATGGGCCTCCCAATTCCACATTTACCAACCAAATCAACTGATGCCGGAACTGCTGAGCATATGGTCATCTAGGACCAATACCTTTCACCTGTATCACGGGGAGGTGGGAATCAGCCTGTGGGATGTCCACCAGATTTCTAGGGTTCCGATCTTGGGGGCCATATATGACAAGTTCCTCCCCGTCATCAGTGCGTGGGAGGATACGGAGAAAATTCCGCGACTGGCGTCAGCGCTGATGGCACTTGTCCCTGGAGAGGATAAGGAGGCAGTGAGGGATGTCCACTTTAGGAGATAGTTCAAATGCTTCCTGAATTTTCCAGATAATCAAGAGTTCCCTCCGAGGCCTCGAACTTGTCAAAGGGCGGCCCAACGGGGCAAGGGGCACTCGTATTGGCGGGTCTTGGAGGACAGCCAATGGAAGACCTGGGGTTTCAGTGTCAGCACTGAACAACAGCCGATAGTCAGGCTGGCGGCATTCATCACAGCTCTCATCTGTGGTTGGATCCTACCGGTGAGGGATACAAGCATGGGGGTGCGGCCTAGCTCGTTTATTATGGCATCGATGTTGGACATGGTGCAGCGGATCAATCTGGGCATTCCGATGCTCACCAAACTGTACATAATGATGTGGCATATTAGCGAGGGAAAGAATCCGCCAAGGATATGCGGGCCCTTACACCTCCTGTATGGGTGGATCGCAGCGCATATCAGGGGGATTTACGAGTATCCAAACCCCATTTCGCCGCTGGGATCGAACTTTCGCCCATCCATCCTGAACGCGGTCTGGAGCATCCCATTCAAACTAGCCGTTCCGATGGTGCTAAATCGGGTGTGGAGGGCGGATGAGTTTAATTTCCACCCCTTCCCATTGCCGACGGGGATACTTACTGATGACGGGCGGGGAACAGAAGAACATCGGGCTTACCTCCTGGCCTTCCGAGGTGGAGTTTTGGTGGCACAGATAGATCGTGAGCCACTCTGCGAACCGTACACCCCGCATCGGTTCGCGAGGCAGTTCCGGTACCTCCAGCGGCTAACCCCGCAGGTCTACTGGGAGGTGCGTCACGAGGACCACCCGTGTGTGATGAGGCAGTTGTGGCTCATGTTCACACAGGAAGATGGGAAGATGCGGATTAAATTGCCTCCATCCAACGTTGCTTTCGGATTGGTGAGGGAGTATGCCATTAGTTGGGAGGCTTCTTACACAGGGGAGATGCTGAAGCAACCAACTATTCGGGTTGGTGACGGTGGGCCTCCTCTATCTCGAGGTCAGGGTCGGAGGGAAGCTAGGGCCGCTCACGGTAGCGGGGCTGCCATGGCTGCGAGACCCGCACCGGCCGAGGGTATGGCAGCAGCGGTGGATCCGCTGATTCCAGAAGAGCACGACCATCCGGAGGGGCCGCCACCGAGGGGATTTTGTAAGATATCCACTCAGGCTCTGGGGAAGCGGCTGCGTCATATTGACATGGAAGAGGATGCTGTCTTCCCAGAAGCCTGAGAAATTTGGGATGTCAACTGGTAATTCCTCAGCCCACCCGAGATATGGGCCCACCTGAATCGCCTTGGGATGGAATTACCGGGCATAGGCCCAGTCCGGGATGGATTCATGGCGTCTCTGGCCGAGGCAGAACAATACATGGACAAGAAGGAGGATTATGTCCACTCCAACGGTGTCCCTCGCCCAATGGCAGACCGGGTGAGGGTACTGTTGAATCAGATGGTCCCCCCACAGTTATCAGCTGCCGATCTGAGGGAGCGCTTCCCCCTGCCGGAAGAATTAGAGGACTCCGCTCAGGAGGATGAGGCTGGAGGAGGGAGTCCGTTGGAGGAGGGCGAGGTCGGAGAGAGAGGCTCAAATTCCGACGAATTCGCAGAGGCTCTCGAGGTAGCATTCCGAACTTCTTTCCTTACGATCTGTTCTTGGGTCACTATGAACTTCTCACCGATGTCTGAGCCACGCAGGAGGAACATGTTCGCAGGCCTCGTTCTCGCCCCTTGGCGGGTGATGATGTGGGACCTTCAGAACCTGCGCCTATGGCTGCGTCTAGTTCCGTGTCTGGTGGGACCAGAGCACCCGAGTTGGCTTCTTCGGAATCTCCAGACCTTCCAATAGTATACGGAGGGCCTCGCCTCGGGGTCCCGTCAGTACCGGCTCAATAGCAGCGCCAGGAGGTCGATCTCCGTAAGTCTCTTCTACCGGTTTTCTCGTTGTCACATTTATACCATTCCCACCAACTAACGTTTATGTCCCTCTCTGTCGTACAGTTCTCCGACTGGCGTGGGCTGCAGCGGCAAGACTGGTCAGGATATCTGGTGGCGTCCCTCCTAGGGGCTTGCCGGTGATGGTGGCGATAGTCCCCCCATCTCCTCAAGCTGCGACACACATCATCACTGGTGGGAACACCAGCAGGGCCGTACCCGAAGTCATTGAGGTGGACTCTGAAGAAGAGGATCAACCGGTCGGTCCCAGTCCTGTCGCGCCTGCTTCGGCGCCAGGTGTCGTACTGGATTCAACACCAGATGTAGATCCTGCTGAGGATTTCTTGCGGGCGTATCCCGTGTACGAGCCTGCCAATCGCGCGGACTGGGATGAAATGGCCTCCGATGAGGAAGACAACAACATAGTCCACCACCGGTCGTGGAAGCTGATCATGCGCTTCATCAAGGACTCCCCCCAAGCGCAATGGCTGGCCGAAATGGATCGACTCCACTCGCGGTTGTGCGAACTGTGTGCTGGTGGACTGGATGCCCAACGTCCTCACGCACTCATCCGAGATCTTACGGCTGAGAAGATCCAGGAGCATGATCGTGGGCTCAGCGTGGGCTGGCAGTGGAGGAAGGCGACCAACATCAAGAAGCTCCAGGAGGCTGAAGGCGAGTTCCAACAGATGCAGACTCGGGCAGATGAGCTTTCAGCCTCTCTTGATGCACAATCTGAGTTGGTCTCATGGTTGAAGCCCCAGCTGGCAGAGGCAGAAGAGCATATGAGGCAGACCTCTGGAAAGATGGTTATCGTTCAAGCTGACGTAGAGAGGGCCAAAGCCAGGACTGACGAACTACGCCCCGCTGCTGCTGAGGAGGAGCGAGAGCTAAGTCAGCGGCAGCAAGCCTTGGATGCCATAAGCCAATGAGTGGTGGAGCTGCAACGCTCTTTTGATGGGGTCAACCCGTCCATGGGGGGAGTCAACCCCCGGGTATTGTAACAAACCAAAAACCTTTTATTGGTACTTTTGTGCTTCAATTTCTTCTTTCTTCTTTGTTTTGAATGTTGTAGCATGCACGATTTCCTCTGTTTGAATCACCTCGTTACATCCCTACAATGTTTGCGGGATGTTCGGAGACAATTCCCCAAGCCCACGTGGGTCGACCCCGATGTGAGAAACAGGAGATAGTTTCCCTCTCATCCCACCTAACATCAGAGTGGGGATCATGCTCCGAGCATCCGAAATTCGGATTACCAGTCCGGATTTCTAAAAGACGGGAGGGGCTTGATCGGAGAAGGAACTTCCAGGATAGCCAAATTACAGTTTCCTCAGCGTGCTCTTATGCATGAACGGGGCAACGCCAGGGGCGCTGAAATTGGTCCAAACAGATGAAAATGGGAAGCGTGAATCACGATACCCAAGATTCGGAACACTGTGGGGATGTCGTGACAATAAGGGACAACTGTTAACCTTGGAGGAGAAGCGGTATCCTTACTGCGTTAGCCTGTAACGGGGACAGCAAATGAGGGTCGACCGTTGACCATGTTCGAAACACGAGACCATGTCACAAATGTTGTCGATCAATCCTTCGGGACGTTGGACCAAGACAGTTGGCGGACCATAGTTCAAACATCCATACAGTTAGGGGGTCCTTCCAGACATGACCCATCATCCGGAACGTTTGCCCAAGATGGTAGGTGAGCTGATGCGGCATGAGACCAGGCCGTTAGGGGGTCCCGTGATACATGAAAGGGGACGAGGGTCCGAATAAGGGGCACGCAAAGCGTGGAATATGGAGTGATGGTTTGTCCGAACAGAATCCAACACTTAGGTAGTTACACCACCGTGGTGGGAGTACACCAGATGGGTGCATCAGTTTGATCATGGATCATTCCTTCTTTCAGACAGGGCCTCTCTGGTGAGGGGATCTGCCACTTCCCAATGGGATCTTGGGGCATCCTGAACTTGTTCAGGGTAGAACCGCATTTTAGTGTCATGCGTTTAGGACACATGAACTCATGTAGTTTAACGTCATATGATAGGACGCGGAATAAAAGGGAAGATCCCAGGGAACGTGTGGCGTGGTAGATATGAAACCGACGTGAATGAGGACATAGTCCCACATCATACCACATACCCCCGGAGGAAACTCTTCAGGTCGAGGGACCAAGAGTGAGGATTGGGCTGGGCCCAAAGCAGAGTGGTCGGGCGTTCCTACGTACCCCATGAGGATGGGAATCAAGCCGTACGTTGTTCTGGAAGCGCAGTTTAACGTCATGCGGGATGAGGAGCAGCCCGACTGTGTTGGTACACATCCTGCCGAAACTACTAAGCCCACGTGATTCGTGCTCGGTGTGGGAAACAAGAAGTAGTGGTGGGAATTTCCCGACACAGAATGGGGTAGGTTGGGACAAAGGGATGCTCGGTGAATACCGGACCAATGACAATAACACGATCATTTAGCGCACCTAGATGCGCGAAGAGAAATAGCCGAGTATGATGGAATTCCACTTGAACATGAGGAAGTGGAAATGTGTGAATCATGGCGCTCGAGATTCAGATCACGATGATGGTGGCGTGACAATGGAGGATAACTGCTAACCATGTTCGCAACACAGTGTCCTGTCGCGTTATCCTAGAATGGGGACAAACAAATGAGGGTTGACCGTTGACCATGTTCGAAACACGGGACCATGTCACAAATGTTGTCAAATATCCGTAGGAACGTTGGCCCGAAACGATTAGAGGGCCCTTAGGTCCAGCATTCATGGAGAGTCCTTAAGCCTAGTATCCATGTCATCCGAGGGTCCTTTTGGATGTGGAAGAGGATGAGGATCCAAATAGCGAGATCACGAAGCTTGGTCATGGGGCGAGGGGAATGTCCCTGTGAAAATCCAACACTTCGGGCTCTTTGTCAAAACACATCTGAATATGGAAACGAGACGTATTAGATAGAGGGATCAGATTCCTTTCCCATAGGGAGATCTTAGTTTAGGGTCGTAGAATTCGTACCATGGATAGGAGGAGACATAAGAGGCACATGGTGGAGTAACTCAAACACCTGGCGTGAATGGGAATAGGGGGTATGTGCGGTGCGATGAAAAACCTGACGTGAATGAGGACGTAATCCCATATCACATCGCACGACCCCTTTGGGAGAGGTTTTTTGGTCAAGGGACCAAAAGCGAAAGTTAGGCTGGGCCCGGGGGGGAGTGTCCGGGCGCTCCTACGTATCTCATAAGGATGAGAATCAATCCTCACGTAGTTCTTGATGGACCTTAGACCATAAATGGGTAATGGGAGTAGGGGACGCATGGCATCAAGACCCGACATGAGGGAGGACCTAAGCCCTACTTACCATGCATTCTCTGAGGAAATGCTCGAGTCGAGGGACCGAACACCAAGGTTAGGCTGGGCCCGCGGGGAAGTGCCCGGGCACTCCTACGTATCTCACAAGGATGAGAATCAAGCCATACGTAGTTCTGAAAGGTGACATGGTAAGATACCAGTGCCGGGGGAAAAGGGGAGTGCGGGCGTGCCCCTTGCACTAAAAGAAGCGGAATTTGATAAATCTTGTTTGTTCTTTAAGGTGAGTGGTTTTTTTTGTGAAGCGACAAGCCTAGAATAGTAGGTCGTGATGTCGCCACAAGGATCAAGCTGTGATGGGCATTGACAAATGGCATGGCATGTGACCAATACCCAACGTGATGTCCTCTACAATGAGGTCACCACAATGCGGTGTCGTTTTTCGTCGTGCGGCCAGGACGATAATTTCACAGTTTAGGGTCTTATGATAGGACCAAGCATGCATTTTATCGTCATGCAGCGCAGACGTAGAAGAGACGATGCTAGGCAAGAAATGTGCGCAGTTTTATAAAACACAATTGACGGAGACATGATCCCACATCAAATTGTACGCCAATCGGAGAGGGAGACCATAGGCCAAGGGGCCTATATAGAGGTAAGAAGTGAAAGAGGGGGAGAGACTGGCTCCCTAAATGGGCCGTACCCGAAGACAGGGCGTCCGGGTGGTCCTACGTATCCCATGAAGATGGGAATCAAGCAACACGTAGTTTTGAAGGGTGCCTTTTAATGTCATACTGGACAAGGGATAGGAGGGTTAGCTCCCAGAATGGGGGTGTGCGTGGTGCATCCATTGCAAACCAGACATGAATGAGGACATAATCATGCACTACGCCACGCGGTCCCGTAGTCGGGGTCCTGAAGGCAGGACCAGAGAGGTGAATTTTCTGAACTCAAGCTGGACCCAAAGACAAAGGGTCTGGGCATTCCTACGTATCCTATCAAGATAGGAATCAAGCTGAACATAGTTCCAGATGAGAATCTTAGTTTATGGTCTTAGAGCTTGGACTGTGAATGGTGACAACTTCTAGAGCAAGCACAGATGTCAACCTGATTCCTAAGCCCACGTGAGTTAAACTCAGTGTGGGAAACAAGGGGGGTATCCTCATCGCAATACTTGGGGCAAATCAAACGGGAGTTGGTAGAGCCCCTAAGGACACCTTTAACACAGATTTTTCCCCCAACGCGCGGACGTGCATGGAGGAAAAGTACCAAGAGTTCTGAAACTCTACTTGGACATGATGATGTGATGAAGGGTGTGAATTGTGCACCCGACATTTTGGGCCTAATGGGTTGGCGTGGTGATAGAGGAAAATTGTCAACCATGGTGGAGATGCAGAATCCATATCGCGTTAGCCTAAGGTGGGAACAACAAACGAGCATCGACTGTTGACCATATTTGCAACGCGGGACTTTATCGATTTGTTGTCCAAAACCCTCGGGGGCGTTGGCCCGTAATGGTAGGAGAGCCCTTGGGCGTAGTATCCAGGCCGTTCTTGGGGGTCCCTCTGGGTGTGAATGATGATGAAAGCCCTGATGCAGGGATACACAAAGCCTGTAAAGCGGGTGCGGACGTGTCCGAGTAAAGCTTAGCATTCCAGGTAATAAACCAGAGTACCCTTAGGCACATTGGTGAACCGCCGAAAATGGATCGACGAAACAGCTCAGTAGGGAGAGGTACATGGCGTGGTCATTACAGGACCAACGTGAATGAGGAAATAGTCCCACACCACACCATATAATCTCCTCATGGAGGAAGGATAGGCCAAGGGGCCAAGATGGGATGAAGATTCCCAAGAGATGGGGCTGGACCCGAATCCTGGACATTCAGGTGGTCCTACGTATCCCATGAGGATGGGAATCAAGACACACGTAGTTCTATAAATGTACTTTAACATCATATGGGACGAGAAGGGGAGTAACATGCCCCTAAACAAGGGAGGTGTGCGGTATGGTGAAGAAGCCGACGTGAATGAGGACATAGTCCCACACCACACCATACACTACCATAAGAGAGGTCCTGGGTCGTGGCCCGGAAAGGCCAAGGGGCCTGATGGTTAGGAATTGGTCCGGAAGGCCTGCCCTGCTTGTAGTTTAACATCTTGCAATGAGGACGAGGGTCGGGGACCCGAGGAGGCCAAGGGGCCTGAGGCTGGGCCTCGTAAGGGAAGGTGTACGACATGGTACATGATCCCGACGTGAATGAGGACGTAGTTATACACCACACCATACACCCCGGGTAAGAGGTTGGGCGGAGGGGCCCGAGAAGGCAAGGGGGCTTAAGGTCAGGCATCGGTCAGGAAGGCCTGACGGGTCTGCAGTTTAATGTCTTTAATGAGGACAGGGGTCGGGGACCCGAGGAGGTCAAGGGCCTGAGTCTGGGCCTCGTAAGGGAAGGCGTACGACATGGTACATGATCCCGACGTGAATGAGGAAGTAGTCCTACACCACACCGTACACCCCTATGGGGAATCAGGGTCGTGGGCCCGATCGCTAGCACTACCCGGGGAGAAGTTTTTCACCTCGGGATGGGGTAGAACGAATCACTGCAGTTGATGTCTGGGACATCTCGGGGTGGACCCGAAGATCCAGGACACTATTGACCATGTTCGAAACACAGCGTTCCTATGGTAAACTGATATGGGAGCAACAAATGAGCGTCGACCGCTGACCAAATTCGCAACGTGGGACTTGTATCGGCTTGTTTCTTGAAAACCCTCGGGGGCGTTGGCCCGTAACGGTAGGAGAGCCCTTGAGAATTATATCCAGGCCGTTCTTAGGGGTCCCTCTGGGTGTGAAAAATGATGTAATCCCAGTCAAGGAGTGGGTGAAGCATAGCTGTATCCATCCACAAAAGAGGCAAACATCTCCAGGGGGGATGTGCATCCGGGTCGAGGCTTGCTCGATGTGAGTTGGGGCAAAAGTATGCACCCTACCATATCTTGACCCAAGGGGAAGATTTTGGCTTTTGGGCTGGGCCAATGGACGAAATGTTTGGTCATTCCTACGTATCTCATGAGGATGAGAATCAAGCCATACGTAGTTCTTGAAGGCCATGCAGTTTAGCGTCGTGCGGTGAGGACGTGGGAGGATAAAAGAACGGGAGTGGGCACATGGTGCGACCCTTACAATCCTTGTGTGAGCGGGTTTGTATGAGCAGGGATAAGAAAGCCTACTCCCTACTACACAAAGATCCTCCAAGGAAAATATTCCCAGGGGGGATAGTGGAAGAGAAAAGCTTGGGGCTGGGCTCGTAAGGGAAGGCGTACGGCATGGTACATGATCCCGACGTGAATGAGGATGCAGTCTTACACCACACTGTACACCACTATGGGGAATCGGGGACGTGGGCCCGATCACTAGCACCACCCGGGGGGAAGTTTGTCACATCGGGATGGGGCAGAACGAATCACTGCACTCGATGTCTCGGACATCTCAGGGTGGACCCGAAGATCCAGGACACTGTTGACCATGTTCGAAACACAGCGTTCCTATGGTGACCTGATATGGGAGTAACAAATGAGCGTCGACCGCTGACCAAATTTGCAACGCGGGACTTTTATCAGCTTGTTGCTTGAAAACCCTCGGGGGCATTGGCCCGTAACGGTAGGAGAGCCCTTGGGCATTGTATCCAGGCCATTCTTGGGGGTCCCTCTGGGTGTGAAAAATGATGGTATCCCCGTCAAGGAGTTGGTGAAGTATAGCTGTATCCATCCACGAAAGAGGCAAACATCTCCAGTGGGGATGTGCAGCTGTGTCAAGGATTGCTCGATGTGAGTTGGGGAAAAAGTATGCACCCTACTATATCTTGACCCGAGGGGAAGATTTTGGATTTTGGGCTGGGCCAACAGACGAAATTTCCGGGCCTTCCTACGTATCTCATGAGGATGAGAATCAAGCCATACGTAGTTATTGAAGGCCATGCAGTTTAGCGTCGTACGGTGAGGACGTGGGAGGATAAAAGAATGGGAGTGGGCACATGGTGCAACCCTTATGATCCTTGTGTGAGCGGGGATGTATGAGCGGGGCTAAGAAAGCCTTCCCCTCGCTACACAAGGAGCCTCCGAGGAAAATATTCCCAAGGGAGGGTAGTGGAAGAGAAAAACTTGGGGCTGGGCTCATGACGGGGCGTCCAAGCATTCCTACGTAACCCATGAAGATGGGAATAAATCCACACGTAGTTCTTGAAATGCAGTTTAACGTCATGCGGGATGAGGAGCATCTCATTTGGGGATAAGTACGGTACAACAAGTAATCCGACGTGAATGAGGACATAATCCCATACCATACCATACAATCCCGCAAGAGGGTAAGTCGGGGAAAACCAAGGGTCTGAGGCTGGACCGCGGTCAGGGAGACCGGACTAGCTTGCGGTTTAATGTCTCGCAGTGAAGACGGGGGGCCGGGGGCCCGAGGAGGCCAAAGGGCCTGAAGCGGAGCCTCGGTCAGGAAGGCCCGACTGGCTTGCAGTTTAACGTCTTGAAGTAAGGATGGGGGGCCGGGGGCCCGAGCAGGCCATGGGGCTTGAGGCTGAGCCTTGTTCAGGAAGGCCTGACTGGATTGCAGTTTAACGTCTTGCAGGATGGAGATGCAGTTTAAGGTTGTGCAGTACTTTACAGTTTAGAGTCATGTTGGACCATAATGTGCAGTTTAAGGTCATGCGGGACCGTTTCACAGTTTATCGTCTTACAGGACGAAGATGAAGTTTAAGGTCGTGCGAGAACATCTTGCAGTTTAGGGTCGTGTAGGACCCCTTTTTCCCTAGGAAAAGTTTCTCTTAAGGAACTTGGCATTGGTAGGAGGGGTTATACGCTCACCATCCGTGGTCACCAAGGAGTATGCTCCATTGGGGTAAAACTTATGGATGATATAATGCCCTTCCCATTTGGGTTCTAATTTGGGCGGTTTCCTACTGGGAATCATTGGCGCTCGAAGGGCCAGTACTAGGTCGCCTTGTAGGAAAGAACGGAGATGAACCTTCTTGTTGAAGGCCCTCACTATCTTATCTGGATGCCTTTCCAGATTGTGCAGGGCACAAATCCGGTTCTCATCTAGTGCTACTAATTTGGCTAGACGGATCTCAGCTACCTCATCTGATGTTTGGTGATCATAAACTGCAGTGCGTAACGATGGCAGCTGGATCTCAATGGGTAGGACGGCCTCAGCTCCATACACCAGGGAATATGGGGTCACCTGGGTAGAGTTGTGAGTCATCGTACGGTAAGCCCAGAGGGCGTTGGGGAGCTTGTCCGACCAACTTTTCTTGTTCTGACCAACCATCTTCTGCAGAATGTTAGAGAGGGTTTTGTTGAACGCCTCAATCTGCCCGTTTGCCTGCGCGTGGTAGTGGGAGGTATGGTTCGACCGGATGTCGTACTTGGCATACAATTTCATTAGTTCAGCCACTCGGAAGTTGGTGCCGTTATCGGTGAGGGCAGCGTGAGGTACCCCAAACCGGTGGATAATGTTGGAGTTCACAAAGTCAACGATGGAACGGGCCTTGACCTCTTTGACCGGAACTGCCTCTGCCCACTTGGAGAAGAAATCTGTAGTAGTCAGGATGAACCTACACTGGCTGGCTGTTGCCAGTGGATACGGTCCCACTACATCAAGTCCCCATACCGCAAATGGCCAAGAGTACTTGGTGGGGTGGAGGGGCTCTGGCGGCCGATGCAGGAAGTTGGTGTGAACTTGGCACGTGTGGCATCTCTTGGCATACCCAATACAATCATGGATCATAGAGGGACAAAAGTACCCCAACCTCCGGATTTGATGGGACAGCTTCGGCCCAGCTTGATGGGCGCCATAGGAACCGGCGTGAACCTCTTGCATAATTTGAGGTATCTCTACTGCTTGGATGCAACGGAGGAGGACACCATCGAAACTCTGCTTATAAAGGATTTTTTCAAGACTGGGGCCGCTCTGGAGGGTAAATTACAGCGCGTGGCTTTGAATTCTCTCGCGCTCGGCCCGGTCATCCGGGAGGCGACCATTTTGGAGATACTCGAAAAAAGGTGCCCTCCAGTCGGGAGTGGCCTCAACCAATGTGTCTGACGAACCCGGGACCCCTGACGTGGAGGGTCCAGCAGTGAGATGACCTACCTGCAGGTCATCATTGTCCTCTTGGGTGACGGGGGAAATGACTCTCCGGTGTGCCACATGTATGATCAAATCATCTTGCTCGGGTTCTGCGAGCGACGCGGCTAATCCATCCAAGGCGTCTGCTTGGTCGTTCTGCGATTGTGGGACATGGGTAACCTCTGGTCGAGAAGAGAACTGGGCCATTAGGCAGAGGGTGTACTTCAGCAACGGTGCAACCTCCGTCTTCCTGATGATGTAGTCTCCATTAACCTGTTTGATTACCATCTCGGAATCTCCCTTCACATGTAGATGGGGAACATGGATCTCAGGGGCCAACTCGAGGTCAGTGATGAGAGCCTGGTACTCTGCCTCGTTGTTCGTACAGCCTTCTGACAACAGGAACGAGTATGGTAGGATGGCCTGCGCCGGGGTAATGAAGACAATACCCAGGCCCACTCTGTTGAGCTTGGGATCATTGAGCCTCCTACCGGTGGGGCTCTGGGAGGCGCCGTCGAAATGCATTTTCCAACACGGGACAACATGATCGACTGAGAGGATTGTCTCATCAGGGAAATCCAGGTCTAGGGATTTATCCGTGGAGGTTGGATGGGCAGATAAAAAGTCTTCCAATGCTTGTCCCTTAATGGCCTTATGAGGTACAAACCTGATATCAAAATGCTGGAGAATCACCGCCCACCGTGCTAGTCGGCCAGTCAGCATGGGGCGGTTCAGGATGTACATCAGTGGGTCTACCCGGGAGACCAATTGCACCTCATGGTGCTGCAGGTAATGTGGAAACTTCTGCACGACGAATACGAGCACAAGGTAGCTCTTTTCGATAGAGGAGTATCTGACCTTTGTATCGAGAAGCATTCGGTTGAGATAGTAGAGACTGTTCTCAGTACCCTCGTTATTCTTCTGGGAGAGTAGCGCACCGAGGGATCTCTCCAGGGCGGTCACATAAAGGACCAGTGGCTTTCCGGAGACGGGTGTCATCAAGACCAGAGGTTGGAGCAGATACTGCTTGATTTCCTCGAAGGCGGTCCGACACTCCTCATCCCATTCATAGGTGGCGCCCTTCTTCATGATCCGGGAAGAGGGCTTACACTTGCCGGCCAGATTCGCGATGAACCGGCGTATATAGGCTAAGTGGCCTTGAAGGCCTCGAAGCTCCCGAATGTTTCTCAGGGGAGGAATTTGGCTGATTTCCTTGATCTTCTCCGGGTCGATCTCGATACCTCGGTATCTGACAAAAAAGCCCAGAAACTTCCCAGAGGTGACCCCGAAGGCACACTTCAACGGGTTCATCTTCATGTGACGGTAACGGAGGAAACCGAACACTTTCTCAAGGTCTTTGAGATGGTCTTGGCACTGATATGATTTGACTACGAGGTCATCCACGTAGCATTCCACCAGTGACCCGAGGATCGATTTGAATATGCGATGCATGGTCCTCTGATAAGTGGCACCTGCATTTTTCAAACCGAATGGCATAACCTGGTAGCAAAAGGTACCTTGGGGAGCCCTGAAGGCAGTGTGTTGTACCCCACACTCTTTGATTTTCATGATCACAATCACTTTCATATGTGTTTAACTTTGTTTTTAAGTGTTGTGGATGATAGGCAAAAGATTGCCAAAGGATTGGCCCAAGAATGGACAAGAAGTGGACTGAAATTCAGTCCATCGGCCAGCCGGTGGCTTCCCACCGGTCGACCTGTGGCATCCAGCCCAAATAGTGTTTGCTACTGTCCTGCCACCGGCCAGCCGGTGGCTTCCCACCGGTCGACCTGTGGCATCCAGCCCAAATAGTGTTTGCTACTGTCCTGCCACCGGCCAGCCGGTGGCTTCCCACCGGTCGACCTGTGGCACCTGCACAAAGTGGCAAGCTACTGTCTTGCCACCGGCCAGCCGGTGGCTCTGGCACCGGTCGACCGGTGGAGCCTGGACCAGAATTCTCCTCAACTTCCAAGGCACCGGCCAGCCGGTGGGACTGTACCGGCCAGCCGGTAGCCCAGTCAAACTAGCCGTTGGGGTTGACCAGTCAACCTTCTTTTGGCCTCCAAAGGCTCCAAAGCCTTCTCCAACGGCTCCGAAGCCTCCCCAAAGGATCCTAGCCTATAAATAAAGGCTGAGGAAGCCCCGGACACTAACCGGAACACTTGCAAAGCCACTATACTCATTTTCCATCAATTGGCCAACCTCCGGTGGACTTCCTCAAAGGAACCTCAAGTGCTCCAACAACTTCCACATCCAAGGAGCACCTCAAGAAGCTTGGGAGAAGCACGCTACATCAACTCCATCATACTTTGGCGCCCAAGTCTTCCTCAAATACGAGTTTTTCTTGTTTTATATTTTGTGAGCTTTAAATTTGGGTTTGTGTCTACAAACCCCAAACTCTTTTCTCATCTCCCTTTCTTTGGGTTCTCACACCACCACTAAGGTGTGAAGAGGTTTCTTCAAGCCTTTCCTTTTAAAAGGCTTGTGTTTTCGGTGAGCTAGCCTTCACCCGTTAAAAAGGCTAGTGGGTTATTGCTTAACCATTAAAAGCATTGGGTTCTTGCTTAACCAATAAAAGCAAGCTGTAATAGGTCCTAGTGCTACCTCAAAGCCTAGTGGGTTTCTTGTTACAACCATTGAAAAGCAAGCGGTAGAATCTCTCAACGGTTGAGTTGGGAGCGGAGACGTAGGCCGGGTTTTGGCCGAACTCCGTTATCAATTTGTGTGTCTTGCCTCTTTTATTTTCCGCTGCATTCTTACTTTGATTTTAATTTTTGAATCATTTTTAAAAGGCAATTCACCCCCCCTCATCCCTTCCCTCCTTGGGGTGTTCTTCCGACACAACATTTGGTATCAGAGGACGTATTTGAATAATTCCCTAACCGGTTTCAAATTAAAGATCCTATTTTTTTTTGATGGCTTCTACCGCTTCTTCTTCTCAAACTCTCGAAGGTCATTCTTTGGATCGTGCTCCATTTTTTGATGGAGCCGATTATTCTTTTTGGAAAACCCGCATGACCACTTTTTTAAAAAGTATTGGCTATCCTATTTTTAAAATTGTCATGCATGGTTATTCATTTTCTTCTCCCGATGAATCCAAATGGACCCCCGCCGACATTGCAAATTTCGAGCTTGATGGCAAAGCCATGAATGCTCTTCATTGCGGGTTAGATAGAAATGTTTTTAATTGTATTTCTTCTTGCACTACTTCTTACGATCTTTGGAAGTTTTTAGAACTTACCTATGAAGGTACTAGCGAGGCTCCAAAGCAAGAACCCGCTCAAAAGCTAGAACCCGACAACAAGCAAGAACCCGATGGAAAATCCGTGCCCGATTGCCCACTCCACAAGAAAAGGGCCAAGAAAAAGGAGAAGAAGAAGGCTTCAAAGGCAACATGGAGTGATAGCTCCACCTCTTCATTCTCCTCCTTCTCCTCAAGCAACCAAGGTACAAAATGCCTAATGGCAAAACATGAGGTATCTTCCTCCTCTTCCTCCTCCTCGTCTTCTTGTTCTTCAAATTCAAATTCTTTCAATCATTTGTCATATGAAGAACTCCAACATGCTAGAGACCAATTAGAAAATGGTTTTCACGAACTCTCTTCAAAATTTGTTGCTTTAAAAAAGTCTTTCAAAAAACTTTCCTCTGAAAAAGAACAACTTCTCAAAGAGAAGGAGGATATGTCCCTTAAAATCCAAAATTTTCCAAATGTTGATTCCATGGAATCAACCATCAAAGACCTAAGAGAGACCCTAGCCAAGTTCACCCAAGGGGAACAAAACTTGAACAATATACTTGGTTCCCAAAGGGTTTCTAGAACCACCAATGGACTTGGCTACACCAACCAAGCCTCCTCCTCCCATGCACCCACTGTTTTTGTAAGGGGGAGCTCTAGCTTTAAATTTTGTAATTATTGCAAGAAAACCGGGCATCTCATTTATGAGTGTAATTGTAAAAACGCCCGGTACGGTCAACCCAAATCGATTTTCTTTTCGGATGAATTTTATAGGAGAAGACCCGCCATGAGGCAAGTGTGGATTGAAAAATCCCTCTTAGCGAGTCTCTCCGGGCCTAAAATCATCTCTTTCCAAAATCCCTCTCCCCGGTGACTTTTTGTTTTTATTTAGGGGGAGTTAGGATCTTTTAAGCTTTTTTTGTAATTTCAAAATTTTCGATTCAAACTTTCAATTTCAACTTTTGGTTTCAAATTTCAAATTTTCAATTGGTTTTTGATTCAAAACTTTCAATTCAAACTATTATTCAATTTTTGTTTCAAATCATTCAATTTCCAAAATTTCAATTGATTTTCAAATCTCATCCCTTGTTTTTCAAAATTTCCCTCAATCAAGTTTCATGCCCCACGCTATTTTGATAATCACAAAGGGGGAGAAATTTCTTGATTGATTGGGGGAGAATCTTTTCTCTCATGCTTAGTATTTATTTTCATTTATCATTTAGGCATGCCTTTCATTTAAGTTTTTACATTGCTTTGATAAGTGATTGTGATCATCAAAATAGGGGGAGATTGTTGTACCCCACACTCTTTGATTTTCATGATCACAATCACTTTCATATGTGTTTAACTTTGTTTTTAAGTGTTGTGGATGATAGGCAAAAGATTGCCAAAGGATTGGCCCAAGAATGGACAAGAAGTGGACTGAAATTCAGTCCACCGGCCAGCCGGTGGCTTCCCACCGGTCGACCTGTGGCATCCAGCCCAAATAGTGTTTGCTACTGTCCTGCCACCGGCCAGCCGGTGGCTTCCCACCGGTCGACCTGTGGCATCCAGCCCAAGTAGTGTTTGCTACTGTCCTGCCACCGGCCAGCCGGTGGCTTCCCACCGGTCGACCTGTGGCACCTGCACAAAGTGGCAAGCTACTGTCTTGCCACCGGCCAGCCGGTGGCTCTGGCACCGGTTGACCGGTGGAGCCTGGACCAGAATTCTCCTCAACTTCCAAGGCACCGGCCAGCCGGTGGGACTGTACCGGCCAGCCGGTAGCCCAGTCAAACTAGCCGTTGGGGTTGACCAGTCAACCTTCTTTTGGCCTCCAACGGCTCCAAAGCCTTCTCCAACGGCTCCGAAGCCTCCCCAAAGGATCCTAGCCTATAAATAAAGGCTGAGGAAGCCCCGGACACTAACCGGAACACTTGCAAAGCCACTATACTCATTTTCCATCAATTGGCCAACCTCTGGTGGACTTCCTCAAAGGAACCTCAAGTGCTCCAACAACTTCCACATCCAAGGAGCACCTCAAGAAGCTTGGGAGAAGCACGCTACATCAACTCCATCATACTTTGGCGCCCAAGTCTTCCTCAAATACGGGTTTTTCTTGTTTTATATTTTGTGAGCTTTAAATTTGGGTTTGTGTCTACAAACCCCAAACTCTTTTCTCATCTCCCTTTCTTTGGGTTCTCACACCACCACTAAGGTGTGAAGAGGTTTCTTCAAGCCTTTCCTTTTAAAAGGCTTGTGTTTTCGGTGAGCTAGCCTTCACCCGTTAAAAAGGCTAGTGGGTTATTGCTTAACCATTAAAAGCATTGGGTTCTTGCTTAACCAATAAAAGCAAGCTGTAATAGGTCCTAGTGCTACCTCAAAGCCTAGTGGGTTTCTTGTTACAACCATTGAAAAGCAAGCGGTAGAATCTCTCAACGGTTGAGTTGGGAGCGGAGACGTAGGCCGGGTTTTGGCCGAACTCCGTTATCAATTTGTGTGTCTTGCCTCTTTTATTTTCCGCTGCATTCTTACTTTGATTTTAATTTTTGAATCATTTTTAAAAGGAAATTCACCCCCCCTCTTGCCATCACTCCCGTGTTCTTCCGACCCAACACAGTGGACTCCTCGTCTTTGGGGGAAATCCAGATCTGGTTGTACCCGGAATACCCATCCATAAAAGAGAGGGCTTGGAACCTGGCTGTGGCATCAATCAAAAACTCTGTCACCGGGAGTGGGAAGTCGTCCTTTGGGCAGTGGCGATTAAGATCGCGGAAGTCGATGCAGACTCTGATCTTCCCATTATTCTTCCAGACTGGCACAATTTTGGAAAGCCACTTGGGGTATTGTACTTCCTTAATGAAGTTTGATTTGATAAGCTTTTCAACTTCGGCCTCAACCATAGCACCATGAGAAGGGTGCATTTTTCTGGGGGGCTGCTTAAACACACGATGTTTTGTCGAGAGGCCCAGACGGTGAACGGCTACCTGGGGATCTAGCCCTAGCATCTCATTGTAACTCCAAGAAAACACATCATGGTGCTGTTTGAGGATGTCTACGTACTGCTGCCACTCCTCGGGGGACATGGCTGCACTGATCAATGTGGGTCTCGGATCTGCCTCACTACCAAGGTTCACCTATACCAGTTCATCAACCGTGGTAGAGACGCCTTCTTCAAAGGTGGGGGGAGCATCCTCCAGGTCTTCCTCCCCACCCGTGGGGGGACTTCCCGCGACGGAAGATACTTTTGGGCTATCAAAATCTGAGGGGCAGCTGGTGCTGGCTTGGGCAGCAGCGGTCATCACATCGGGAGACTCACTTTCCATTGAGACCATAGCAATGAAGGCAGTCGACCCTATCCCATCTGGCCTTCGGCCTAAGGGGCCACGTTTGATGATATCAAAGCAGTGGTGACGTGTCGGCCTGAGTCGGTGGATTCCATCCCAGCGGAAGAGACACGTATGGCGTACCGCCGTTGTCATAAGCTTGACATTTCGGTATCGTACAGGGGTAGGAGGTTCCAGGATGACCTAAGCCTGGTTGATGTAGGAGTACGACGTGATTTTCTGCCGTCGCTTGGACACGAGAACATGCCTTCCTTGCGTACCCGAAACAACAAAACATTGCCCCATGTTGGGGGTCGTGGCCTCCAACCGGTGGATCAGGAGGATGTAGGAATCATCCATGATTTCCAAGGGATCACTTGTGACCGGGGTGGGTTCATCCTCACTTACTAGGATTTGCTTATCCTTACTTTTGTAATAACCCGCATCCAGATAGCGGGCCTCACAAGAAGATAAAGGGGACGCATCTCCTTGGAGAATGCCTACTCGACCGTTGAGCGAGTATTTGAGGCACTGGTGATACGACGAAGGGACCGCTGCATGAAGATGGAGCCATGGCCTACCCATCAATGCGTTGTAGGCAGTGTCCTGAGAGACGACCATGAACTCGGCGCTGGAAATTAAGCCACCGAATTGTGTCTTCAGGTAGATCTTGCCGACGGGGTTTGCTCGGTCCTCTCATACCCCTGGATCCTGAGGTCAGAGGGAGTTAAATCACCTTCAGACAGACCCAACTTTCGCAATGTCCGGGTCAGAATTAGATTGATTCTGGAACCCGTGTCAACGAGGCAGCGGTGGACTTCCACGCCATTGAAGTGGCTAGTGATGTACAGCGGGCGAATGTGACCCTATATAGGAGGGTCCTCATCTTCACCGGAGAACGAGACAACCGCCTGACATTTGGCGTTTTCAATCGTCTCAGTATGGAAGGCTTCTGCAGCTGCTACCTACGTCTCAAACTGGAGGGGGCTCCTTAGGGCCTCTCCAAGTGCCTCAAGCATTTCGGATGATAGGAGAAGGGCCTCGAGGATATAAAGCCTTGCCGGAATGCTGGCCAGGTGCTTCAGGACATCATACTTTCATGCCAAACGCGAACCTCTGCTTACAGGAGGTCGTTCGACATTTGGAGGAATAGCGGGTCCTGCCGGTTGAACCGACGATCAGCTAGTACTGGGCACATCCTGCTGCCAACTAGTAGAAGCCTGGAGAGTAGTTTCCGGACTAGTATTGGGCAGCGAGGGCTGGCCTGTAGCCGGGAAAGACTGACTGTGATACGAACGAGGCAGCTCTCCCTGATCTAGTATCACGAATGGCGGTGGAGGTAGAGCCGAGGGCGTTAGATGGGGTTGCGCGTGCTGAGCTCTGCGCTGATCATGCTGCCTGGTCTCAGTAGCGTGCATGGCTTGGCCAAAAGTGCCCGCTGATGTACCTCGATGACCGGCGCGGTTGCGATTCCGCTGATGTTGACGTCAGCTGGAAACGTTGGGGAGGTCCGCCTGGCGTTCCCCCTCGTTGGGAGTCATATAGGGCTTTACCAGCTCCACGGTGTTAACCGAAGCGTACCCCTAGCTGTCGCTCGAGGATTCATCCACCGCTGGGAGGATTCTGGGAGGAATCCCCATTTCAGGGGGCATAAATTCGCCGAGAGTGCGGGATGATGACGACAACGGCGGTGCGCGTTGCTTCTTCTTGCGTCGCCGCTGCTTGCCCTTTTGGGAAGAGGTCGACTGTGAAGACGATGCGGGGGTACCAACTACTTCTTCTGAAGGTTCCGGCTGCTTCAAGCTCGCCCGAATGATACCATGGGCATGGATGACGGTTTTTCGAGCCATCCCGTTGTCGTATTTACGGGATCCGCGGCTGGGGACCTGCTGCCACTCGCCTTCGTTGTCGCTGCCGATCTCTGATCCTGCAAAGACACCCGCCACTTGTGTTGGTGCCGAGCCCAACATGACTATGTTGTTATTGACCTGGTCTTGAATCCAGTCTTTAAACACATAGCATTTCTTGAGGGTGTTCCACAGAATCTGATGATAAGGGCAGTAGTTGGGGTGATCGGTGAGATTCGCCTCTGCCGGCCTTCTGCACTCGGGAAGGCGCACAATCCCTTGCTCTAGAGCACTTCGGAAGTAGCCAGGGACCTGATTTTCATTGAATGAATAAGTCTGGTGCCTTCTTTCCGGATAGGGGGCATTGGGGGCCTGGCCCTGATGAGGGTCCGGAGGGGCCTGCCGAGGGGGCGGCGCCTATTGTCTCGCCTAGGTGGCGGTGGCGCATTGTGTGGGGGAACCTGTCGGTTCTGAGGCGGTCGCTGCTGGGCAGGAGGCTATGCTTGAGGTGGAGGACCTCTACGAGGTTACGGGGATGGTGCCGCCGGTAGTAATTCCAGCTTCTTAGGGGCTTCTACTTGGGCCACCGCGGCGGGTTCAGCCCTGGCGGTCCTCCTGGCCGGAATCATGGGGCAACAAACGTGCCTGACTAGCCTGTTGCAGGGCTTCCTCAATGCGCTAAGCCTTATCTGAGAAATATCTGAACCCTCCAAGGTAGTTCTGGGTAGTCAGGGAGGGGACCAGCTCCATTTTGAAGTTCCCCACACACATCGTTAGTAATTTCTCCTGATTCAGTGGCATATCGAGGGAATACGTAAGTCCCTTCCACCGGGTGATGAAATCTGCAACCCGTTCATCAGGCCTTTGCTTGCACTTGAAGAGGTCTGCAATGCTGGTCTTCCGTGTGGTGGATTTGAACTGGTATAAGAATTTCCGGCGAAGATCCTCCCAACCGGTCATCGATCCGATAGGGAGCTGGCTGTACCAGACGAATGTCGGACCTTCCAATGTATGTACGAAACATCGGAGCTTGGTGGCTTCCTGCTGAGCCGGGGTCCCCAGCATGGGGCCGCACCTGGAAGAAAAATGTTCCAAGTGCAGTGGCGGGTCCCCTGTCCCGTTGAAGGGTGAGAAAGTGGGGTTCCCAAAACCCGGAGGTGCGGGCATATCATCCACCCACGCGGTATAAGGCTTGCCATCCGGTGGGACCGCCACCTGTCGTGTTTCCAATGCTTCAAGGCGGGCTGTGAGTGCCACAATAAGATCATCCAGTTGGGGGTCCCTGTCTTGACGGGGATCCCTAACCACAAGTGCATTTCCAAGTTCTTCAACACGGTAGACTTCTTCGGCCGCTCATGGATCAACTGGCGGAACGATCTGCGGGGCGACTGGGGGAACCCGGACTGGATTCTTCAGATTTCCCCGTCGCTCGGGGGGGTTTGGTGAGACGTATCACGCCCTCTTGCCATACGTTCTGGCTTCTGCCCTGTCTGCGGCGGTAGCATGTTCAGGGTTGCCCTGAGGCATCTCACCGGGGGGAAATTGTTCATGCCCCTGCTGCCCCGGCCTGGGATCACCATAGTCGGGTCGCCGCTCTGCGGCGTGCTCAGCCAAGAGTTCATCAACCAGCCTCTTCTGCTCAGCAAGCTGCTGGGGTAACGTGGCCTTCTCGGGATCTTCGTCCGTTTTCTGCATAGAGGCGGACGGCTCGGAGTGCTTGACAGTTCTGACGTGCTCCTTACCCTTGCCGGTGTTTCGACCGAGTACCAGCGACTCGGTGGGTACGGGGAGGCCTAGCAGGTTCCTCTGCTGACGGGTGACTCTCCCTGATGGGTCCAGAAGTGGTGGTACGCCCTCGGGGGGTAAGTCTCCACCAAGGAATTCCAGCTCATCTTCCTTGTCCACTACGTCATCCATGTATACTGCGACCCCTCTCGAGGGCATGTCCTTGATGTCGTATAGCGAATCGGGCTGCCGTCGGATAGGGTCGAAGAGGAGAGCTGCATAGTGTCCCCAACCACGGACTTGCACATGGGGGTAGCTTCCCTGACGATTCTGTGGAGTTCTTTAAAACTCTGAACACATTTCCGTTGAAGGGTGCTTTGACGGCCTGGTGACTCAGGGTGCTGGGTCACAAGGAGTGCGGCCGCATCGATCAGGCGGCACTGCTCGCCGATTTCTTCAAAGTGCTCTCGACTTCTGGGGTACACCACCTGTTCGTAACGAAGGTGGAAGTGTGTCGCCCATAGGGTTCGACAAAAGCACCCAACTTCTTCAGGGTTAAGAGACTCTGGTACGCGGAAATTCAGCGTCGCCGTCGGCCAGAACTTCTCCGGGAAGTAATCCGTTGCAAGAATACTCTAGAAGCTCCTGGGTTCGAACTCAGGGTCTGGCCCTGTGTTGCCCCACTCATCAACCGGGGGTGGCTGAGGGACCGGTAGCGGTACCGAGGCGGACCTCTGGGATAGAAAACTCAGCGGCGGAGAATACAGCGAACGAGCTGACTGGATGCCGAATTTCGGGCCATCCTCCGAAGAGCAAGGTGACCTGGCCATGATGTCACAATACGATGGGCTGATAGCCACAACTTCTGGCACAGGAATCGCAGCTACCAGCGACAGGTCGTGTCGTCGCTCTACCGCCATTGGCCCCCAAAATAGCTCTCCTTGATCTCTGGTAGAGGTAGAGGGCGCTTCTGGTGACAATGGCGGTGATTGCGCGGTCGAGACCTGCGGAATTCCTAAGATTTCTTCCTCCTGTATGTACCTGCGGAGAAATATGGGGATATGGTGGACCTCATATTCCGGGAGAATGAGGCTAATGCGTCTGGTTCCTTCCCCATTCCTTGATACGGAGGATCGGGGAGAAGGTTCCATCGCGGAGTCGCATTCCGCTTCAGAGTCGGAGAATCGGGCAGGTTTGATCTCCACCCGGGCCTTCCCAGGATTCTTCTTGTGGCGGCGACGACCCGCTCCCCTGCCCCGGGGTGGCTCTTCGGGACAGGGTTGATCCCAATAGGGCAGTCTCAGGGCGGCGCTGGCACCGTGGCAGAGAGGGCCCCCACTCGAGATAGCCGATGTGCGAGGGGCACCAGGGAAAATGTCGAAGGGTACATGGGGAGGGCCTCCATGGTCGATGCGGGTGGAGCGAGGCTGACCTTCACTCCTCGAGTTGCTGTGGAGAGGAGGACCTTCACTGGTTGTAGAGAGGATGTAGGGAGGGCCCCCATGTTGGAGAAGTACCGGATGGACGGTGCCTTCAGATCGGCGGTCGGGGGTAGGAGGATGGACTCCATACCCTGTATAGTGGGCGCGGGAAAGGTTTCCGCGCCGAGCGTCACTACCGCGAGGTAGGTCTTCCTTCGGGATGGGGGTAGCATGAGGCATAACTCCATGAAGAACTTTGGAGCGGGGAAGGCCCACGCTCTATGGAGTAGTGGTACGGGGAGGACCTCCGTACGGGGGGACATCACCGCGGGTTAGTTCGCAGCGATTACCACTTGGGCCTGCAACCCGGAGAGTCAACCCAGCCTGCCTGTGGGGCGGTTGGGGTCTTGATCCTGGTTGGGTGGAGGAGTACCCCTACTCAGCGTATGTAGGGGGACCATGATGCACGTCGATGGTGGCTCGGTCCACTGTAGCTGTCGACGTCGACGCGCCTGGGAGAGCGTCCTCAGCCCGGGCCCGGCGCTGACGGCGGGTCAGGCGAGCTGGTGCAGGTGGTGCAGGGGCATGGCCTGCCTTCTCTTCCTGCGGAGTCGGACGGTGGCGCTGACGCAGTCGGACGGGAGCTCTCGCCTGGAGCCCTTGGGTCGGGACCCTGAGCGGGCTGAGCCGGACGACGCCCGCCTCTTCAGAGTAAGGCGAGGAGTCTTCAAGGAGTTCCGGGGACAGGCTCCTGAAACGGTTGAACGTTGGGGTGGGAAGCAGGGGCTCCCTACGCGGCCTGTTAGGGCAGCATTGACGGCGGGGCCTGGAGGCCTCCAGGTCCAGGCGGTCCATATCCCATGTTGGGATGACCCCTTCCTCCTCGTACCTGCGCATGAGGTTGTTGATCACCCTTCGCTGGATGACCTCTGATGGGGAAGGGGACGTGGGCGCCCCGTATTCTGCGATGTGGAAGCTGTCATGGCGGTAGCGGCGCCATGTGGGGTGGCTGTGGCGATGTTGCCCCTTCCCCTACGTAGGCTAGCGGGCAGTGATCGCGTCTCTGTAAGAGCAACCTGGTTCCTGAGAAACGAAGGGATCAACTCATCAGCACTGAGAGGGAAGAGTATTGACAACCAGTTCCCCAGAGTCCTTCCATTCTCCATGTCTGTAAGAAGGATCCACGCCAACACGCTGCAGAACGGAGTGCCCCACGTTCTACTGCCCCGACTTCCTGTGAGTTTCACGACAGGCTCGCTATTTGCTTGGTGGGACCAGGCGCCGAATATCTGGATCCGGTGTCAAGTCAATCTATTGGTGTCTCGAATGCTACTAATATCTATATTGAGGAGAAAAATTTCACATCGGGTTCACCATTTCTGTTTCCGACGCTTTCACCGGGGCGCGCGCATCCGTCCGTCCGCGGAGGAGGATACGCGGTGCTTATTGCCCTGCATTCCCACTTTCCAAAGGCGGGCGGAATTCGCTACTTATCCAGGGACGTCTGCTCCTTGATTGAAATGGGATGATGGGATGTCGGTTCTTCCTCCTGTAGATTCCTCCTCAGAACTCGTCACCTAGTCCGGGTCTCCCTCATAGATTCAATACGTAGTTCGTGAAACTCTTTCCAGTGCCATGTTTCCATGGACACCGGTTAATTACACTGCTTCTGTCGGGACATTCCAAAGGGTCCAGTCATGGTAGCAACCTTCAGTCGGGGGAGTAGTCACGTTGAGGCACCAGTAGCGTGTCTGGATGCTTGGGAACCTGGCATGTCTGTCTATTATCCCTGGTCACAGGGCTTCTCGAGGGCGTGGAAGCCCGAGGCCTCCCACATCGAGCGCGGGGAATTATATGTCATAGACACATATCTGATGTTTTCCTCAGCTTCCCGTGTTTAACATAGGGTACACTGTGAGTTTAACATCCAGAGGAGATGGATTAGCTAAGATAGATCGGATTGAGGGATTCCCCTTGAAGGGATGCCGATACCGGGGCCAGCCCATGGGCGGCTATGAGGAGGAGCGTACCGACATGGTCTCACCGAGATATGACGGTCCGGGAAAGAATCAGGATGGGTGATAGGTGGATGAATGGAGTGGAGGGGGAGTGAAATGGGACCATCGCAGGGGCGACAGTGAAGTTGGGATTGAGCCTTGAAGAGGCTTCCTACGTATCCCCATGGTAGGGAATCAAAGTCCGCGTAGTTCGGGATGGTGCCGGTGAACTGACATGAAGGTGGACCTTGGTCCGATGGGCATCGTCAGCGAACCGATGTGAAGGTGGACCTTGGTCCGATGGATGTCGTCAGTGAACCAACTTGAAGGTGGACCTTGGTTCGATGCGTCAGTGAACCGATGTGAAGGTGGACCTTGGTCCGATGGGCATCGTTAGCGTACTGACATGAAGGTGGACCTTGGTCCTATGGGAGATGGGCTTGAACTTCGGGGAGGCTTCCTACACACCATGCCTTGGCATGGATCAAATACCTCGTAGTTCAAAGGGTTTCATCGGTGAACCGATGTGAAAGTAGACCCGTGGGTCCACTGGTGGTGGGATTGAACCTTGGGAAGGATTCCTACGTACCATGCCTTGACATGGATTAAAGTCCTCGTCGTTCAAAGGATTGATGGAATATAGTTTAACGTCATGCGGAATGGTAGTGAACCCTGACATGAATAAACGACGGGCATTGGGTGTCGGTGAACTGACGTAAATGAGGGACCTTGGTCCAATGGGAGATGGGCTTGAACCTCTGGGAGGCTTCCTACATACCATGCCTTGACACAGATCAAATTCCTCATAGTTTGGACTGGAAATGGGGGGGTTGGCACACCGACAAGGAGACGGTCTGGGACAATTATTGTTGGGATTGAACCTCAGGGAGGCTTCCTACGTACCATGCCTTGAAACGGATCAAAGTCCTCGTGGTTTGGATTGGGGAATACAGTTTAACGTCATGCAGGATGGGGGTGAACTGACGTGAATGAGGTCAGAAAGACCGGATGGTGGGTTTGAACCTCGTAGAGGCTTCCTATGTACCATGCCTTGACATGGATCAAGGACCTCGTAGTTTGGGTTAGTCACAACGGCTTTCCGTCGAACTGGAATTGCAGTTTAACGTCGTGTTGGACGTAGGTAGAATTCGACGTGAATGATGATGGGTGGGCTTGAACCTCAGGAAGGCTTCCTACGTACCATGCCTTGACATAGATCAAAGACCTTGTAGTTCATATGGGGTTTTTTTGGTGAACTGACGTGAAAGTGGACCTTGGTCCAATGAGTGGTGGGCATGAACCTCTGGAAGACTTCCTACGTACCACGCCTTTACATGGATCAAAGACCTTGTAGTTCAAGTGGGAATGGGTGTGCAGTTTAATTTCATGCGGGATGAGGGGGGCATACAGTTTAACGTCATGCTGGACGAGGGTGAAACTCGATGTGAATGAATGACCGAGCAATGTGGCTTGAACCGCATAGAGGCTTCCTACGTACCATGCCTTCACATGGATCAAAGTCCTTGTAGTTCTCTATGGGTGGGGGTCAGGGTCGGTGCTCACTCTAAGCCCACGTGAGTCATGCTCGGTGTGAGAAACAAGAGGTTGTAAAGACCTAACGATCACTTCGCGAAGGATGCGTCCGTGAGAAGCGAAGAGGGGCTTACGCGTTAGGCGGCCCATGGTGCTGGGGCTTACTCCAGGATGGAGGCCTAGAGTGCGACAAAGCGCAGCGAAAGAGGGATTTGGGACCACTGATGGGAGGTGCCTCGTTCCCTATCACGCCCTCCACTGACCTTGGTAGTGGGGAAGTACGGAGATGCAGAGGTGCAGCCATCTGTTGGGGAACTAGGGTCGCCCTTCTCTTATGAACATACGCCACTCCAATAAGGAGGATATCATCACTTGTGGATGGGTGATTCCATTCCTGTGGAGACGAGTGGTGTAAAAAATGTTCGAGCTGGGGGAACCCTTCATGAGAGTCACGAGGTCGGGTCACAGTTTAACGTCATGTGTTGAAGACGTGGTGCTTGATAGTTTAACGTCCTGTAGCTCGGACGAGGTGGGTTCACTCTGCACCCCTTGGACTTACATAATCGGTACCCTCTTGTCCTTGGGGAAGGGAAGGTACCAGTAAGGCCATGGTTCAGGGCGGTTGTGGAACGAACCATCAAGGGGTCCACATTAGCGTGGCTATACGAAGAAGCAATAGCCGTTAGCATGCCTATGCGAAGAATCATTAGGCGAAGCAACGCTACGGGTGGTATTGTCCATGGGACTTTGAAATCACATCGTGCAAACCTGAAGGGTCGCACGGGAAGAGGAATTGCTAAGAAAAGGAGTGTGCTTCGCGAAGTGGAGTGCCTTGGCCTTGGCATGGGTCATAGGTGTGAGTGGAAGATGCTTCGCGAAGTGGAACAGTGTCCGTGGAGCACTGCCTCGCGAAGAAGAGGTTCCTCGCGAAGCAGGGTCCTGCGAAGCAGTGTGCTTCGCGATGTGTAGCGATCCTGCCTTAGCATAGGGATCACTAGTACATGTTGGGTGTTTCGCGAAGCATAAATGCTCCGCGGCTGCCCGGTTTCTCTTGGGAATCCTCATCCTTCGCGAATGCCCTTGAGCTTCACGAAGGGAATCCCTCTCGGAAGAGGGGCTAAAAACGAGACAAAGCAAAGGCATCTCGCGAAGTAGAAGTACCTCGCGGAGCTCATGATTCTCGGGGCAAAGAGTGCTTCGCGATTCGGAAGAGGAGAAGCCGAAAGGTCGGATTATCCGTCCTCGGGACTCAGGGGGAGTCCAGCATTTATAGGAAAGGGGTGTCGCGAAGCAGAACTCATGCGCCGCCTCAGGTTCTTCGCGGCGCGCTCGCGAACGTCAACATCGTCCGCGGAGGGTTACCGCCTCCAGAGCTTCGCGGCGGGCTCGCGGACGTCAAATGCGTCCGCGGAGGGTTACCGCCACCAGAGCTTCACGGCGGGCTCGCGAACGTCAAATGCGTTCGCGGAGGGTTACCGCCTCTAGAGCTTTGCGAGGCCGAGATGATCGGGGCGCTTCGCATCTGTGCTTCGCGTCGGTGCTTCGCGTCAGTGCTTCGCGAGGCAGCGCGCCAGCCTTCTTTTTCGTTCCATTCTTTCGGGCCATATTTTGGCGCCAACACTTGCTATAATAGAAGATTTACCACTTGAAAATTTATCAAGACTGTATATTAACGAAGTTGTAAGACTTCATGGAGTACCCCTATCGATTGTTTTTGATCGTGATCCCCGTTTTACATCAAGATTCTGGAAAAGTCTTCAGAAATCCCTGGACACTGACCTTCGTTTGAGCACTGTTTACCACCATCAAACAGATGGACAATCAGAACAGACTATTAAAACCTTAGAAGACATGTTGATATCATGATCAATTGACTTTTATGGTATGTGGGATCAATATTTACCTCCGGTAGAATTTTATTATAACAATAGCTTCCATTCAAGTATTCGGATGGCACCATATGAAGCATTATATGGAAAGAGATGTTTCACACCAACCTGTTGGGATGATGTTGGTGAAAGAAAACTTGTAGGACCATAACTTGTTGAGGAAATGATGGAAAGGATTAAGGTAATCCAAAACCACATCAAAGCAGCTCAAAGTAGGAAGAAGAGCTATGTCGATAACCGAAGGAAGGATTTGGAATTTCAGGTAGGAGATTATGTTTTCCTGAAGGTATCTCCGTTGAAGGGAGTTATACGATTCGGTAAGAAGGGAAAATTAAGTCCCAGGTACATTGGACCATTCGAAATTCTAGAATGAATTGGGGCTATAGCTTACCGTTTGGAAATGCCCCCAAGTCTCTCTAAAGTTCGCGATGTGTTCCATGTATCACTGTTGAGAAAATACCAGCCTGACCCAACGCATGTACTCACCTATGTGGAATTAGAACTTGAACCCGATCTATCTTATTTCGAAGATCCTGTCAGGATTCTAGATACGAGAGAACAAGTACTGAGAAACCAGACGACTCGTTTGGTAAAAGTTCTATGGAGGAACCATAAGATAGAAGAGGCAACATGGGAACCCGAGGAACTTATGATGAAGAACCACCCAAGAATTTTTGTAAAGTAATATTCTAGAAATTTTGAGGATGAAATTATTTGAAGAAGAGGAGAATGTAACACCCCAAGCATCCATGGTACACTTCTCTTTGAATAATAGAGCAGTGTGTGTTGTACACAACCTCGAGTTCTAACAGACCGCGACCAATCAAAGTAGCTGTTATGAATAGTAATACCAACTTTTTGAAATTATATAAATTTTATATTTCAAAATGGACTTCATTTTTGGATTCCGAATATCGAAATTATCCTATGTTTATTTTTTGGTTTTTTTTTTGAGAACTTCCAAATTTCGATGAATAGTAAAAACACATAAAAACAACTTTTTTAATCCAAATAATTTATAGTGATAAATTATACTATTGAGTGGGTTTAAAGTATAATTAGAATATAATTTTACCATTTTATCCGATGGTGGTCATTGGAATTAATTTCACTTTGAAATTGGACATAAACAATTGTCAACTTTTTGATAGATATTGTTTCTTAAAAACATGCTATTTGTTTTGACAATGAGAATAATTTTTAAATTAATTACTAAAATTTTTGTGTTTGAAATTTGGTAAAATTGATTCCATATTTGGAATCAGAAGGTCAAAATTATGTAACTATGAATCATTTGTTTTTTGACATTATGAATAGTAACGTAGGTAATTATCTTTAATTATCGTGATTAATTAGTAATTGGGTAGTTAAAGGTAATAAAATAATATCATCTTAGACTTATGTTTAATAAGTCAACTGTAACCTTTGATGCTTAATCTATTTTTTTGTAGGGTTCTCACTCCCCCCTTAAAAGTGTTTTGAAAATAAAAAAGTTATTTTGGTGGGATGATGCCGGTGCTGATGGTAAAGTCATTGGAGTTTATTCGAGCCGTCTCCGGCTCAAATCCTCCCGACCTACCTTCGGTACGGGGTTACTCCTTTTATTTACACGACATTGTTGGATCTGAATCTACAGATTATACACAAGAGGGGGGGGGGGGTGAATTGTGTCTTTTTCAATTTTTCGATAACTCTTTTCTTGAACGAGTTCTGTCCTTTAAACTTTATCAGATTTGATCGTGCAGCGGAAAAAGTAAAATCATGAACACAAAGATGTATAGTGGTTCGGGGAATAGAAGGCCCCTAGTTCACTCCACCAATGCTCAACTCCACGAACTTGATGATTTTCACTATCTGGTCCTCTTTTCCACAGACTGGTTCACAACTGAATACAGGCAGTTGACACCTTTACAATCCAGGGAAAACAAATCCTTCTGGTTCAAACACGAACCTACAGAGGTTAGAATGAGAAGTTGGTTACTCAAGAATAAAAATAATTTCAGAAAGAAATTTCCAGATGATCATCACAATTGCAACAGAATGCAATTGACAGCAGATGGAGTGAAGTCTCTAGAAATATTGATCTTCAAGACGAAGCAGTTATGAGTTGATCCAGTTGCAGTAGATATAGAGATATAGTTCACAACCTCTGCAGTAGTAGATCCACAGTAGATATTCGATGTAGAGCAGGTGAATCTTCTATCAAGTTTCTTCTTCTTGAACAAACAGAGCTTTTACGCTCCTTTTGAATCAGCAGATCAATCTTGAATAGTTGTAATCTCTATTTTCCACCTTTTTTTAACAATAGATCGATCACATCCTCATGTACCTGGTGTTTCAGAGAGAACATATATAATAAATCATATCTCCTGCACATTTATATCCATAAAATTCACCTTCTGATTCGCGATATACAAAATTTGAATTTACAGAGAGGTCATAACTTCCCATAAGACTCGGCATAAAACGCTCCTTTTAATTCGATCTTAAATCCATTAATAAAACGGCTTTGAATCAGTCAAAGTCGTACATTAAAAACGACTTTAAATCCGGCTTGAAATCCACCCAGAAATCAGCTTACTGATTATTGCACATAAATATCGTCTGTCAAAATTTCTGACACCAAACATAAGGTTGATGACGTGGACTCCAAACGTAGGGTTAATAACATAGCCTTCAAACATAAGGTTAACAACATAAGGTTGAATACAAACGTAGGGTTGATCATCCATAAATTTTCTTCAACACTCAAACGTATGGTAAAATATCCATACTTTTACTTGATCCATAATTTTCCAAGAACGTATGGTTGTTTACAAAAGTAAGGTTGATGAACCATAATTTTGAGAAAAAAACGTATCGCTTAGAATTTACGTATAGTTCTCCTTCCATAAATTGCTGATAACCAAAACTTAAGGTTCCTTCCTAACGTAAGGTTCTTCTTCCATACTTTTCTAAAAACCTATGGTTGTTTAACCATGCATTTCTCTTATCTCAAAAAGTATACACACTTTTCATCCTTACGCTACGTTTATCCATGTTGGGTATGAACAGTGATTCCAGAACGCACTAAAGTAGATTCCGTGCTATATTTATCTACATAAAATTTTAACAGTGATTCCAGAATGCGCTAAAGCAGATTCCAAATAAGTAATAAATTCTCGTTATTTCATGAGTAAAATAAATTAATAATTTTCTGAACAATACCAAGTAAAAACATTAAAAAATAACTAAGGGTATTTGTGAGCATCAAAATTATCGTAAAGAGACAGAGTATTATTTTCAATAATCTCCCCCTTTAAATAACATTGAAATTTATTGTTGAAAACAATAATTTTTTCAACAATCTTCCCCTTTTTATGATCAGAAAACCCATAAAATAATTAAAATTATTTAAACAAAAATTAACATTAAAAATTAGTTATAATGTTTTAAATAAAACTTCTCCGCCAAAAAGATAATTATAAATACAAATTTCTAATTTAATTTTCTCCATTAATAAAATGAATTATCCCCCTAAATAAAATGTAGATTTTGATGTTGTGTTTATCCAAATTCTCCCCCTTTTGTGATATCAAAAATAATGAAAAATCATGGATTTTAACACTTTTAATATTGCACTTAACTGCTAGTAAATGCTATTATGAACTGTTTATCAATAATTAAATCTGGGGTACTGGAATATTAAAAATAAAGTCAGTAAAAAAATAAATAATGAAGGAAATTTTCATTAAAAAACAGTATATACATGACAATGATATACACAAGAATCAAGGTTTAGGTAAGATAGGCAACATGGTCTATCTCCTCTGGATTGCAGACTTGATTTCTGTAAACTGTTCCCGAAGTCTCTTCATCATCCCATCTCCAAGATTGATAATGATCTCTTTGTTATCTTCAGTCATATGAATATCCTCAATTAAATTCACTCTGAAAAACTCATACATACTTTCCTCTTTTTCAACAAATACTGATAGCTTCTCTGATAACTGATCTAACAGAATTCTGATCGATGGCTCACTAGATGTCAATTGATCCACTAAGAACTTCTGATTGTCCAGCAAAACTGACAAGGGAGCACTGTTACATTGAAGATCTTGTATCCTGTCATTCATGTTGCTCAACACAAATATGATAGCCTGAAACCTTCTGATTAAATCAGGTGAAGTACCTGATCCACTAACAGCATTATTTGAAACTGATGAAAATTTATTCTCCATAAACAACTTCAGATCTAATAAATCTGACTTCATAACCATTTAAAATTTTAATTATGTAACAGTAGTCAGCATATCCTCTTTAAACATTTCATCCTCTTTCCTTGAAACTATACACTCCTTCGACTTTTGAAACTTAAAATGTTCTAAGTCTAAGGAATTTCTCAGAGAAACATTATCAGATTCCAACTGAGATACTTTTCTGTACAGTTCTTCAACTTCTTCTTTCCTTGAATCAGATCCACCATGTGCTTGATTCACATTCTCAGGTTGATGCAGCAGTACCAAAGGCAATGATTCAACATCATATTTCTCTTTTGATCTGTCCTGAGAAGGTTTGTCCAGAGATGTTTCTTTAGAGTTTTCAAACTTCTCCATAGAAAAATCCTCTTGAAGTACCTCTGTGTGAGCTTCAGAAGCAAGCTCACCAAAAACATCAGCATATATGCCTTCCATTGGGTTTTCAAGAACAATATCTTTAGTAGTTTCCTGAGGTCTGTCCGCTTCTTCACCAGGCACTGCCTCCATATCGTGTTCCTATTGAAGTGAAACTTCAACATTAGCTACAATCTGTTCCTGATTTTCCCTCTGTGATTCTTCTGGATCTCCTAATCCCTCTACTGGTGTTTTTCTTTCAGTAACATCTTCCATGGGCTTATCAAAAACAACTTCCCTTACAAATGAATAAGAAAATAAAGCTTCTGTGGTTATTTCCAAAGCACGGGAAGTGACTTCCTCATTTACTGGTATCTTTCTTTCTTATTGATGTCCCTCTAGACTTCTGTCTTCCTCAACATCTTCCAATACAAAGTGAATACTTCTTGCTACATTGCTGACTCTGGATTCAGCTTGTCCCTCCTGGGACTTAGCAGGTTGAGCCTGAGAACTCTTTGAGTCTTCTTCACCTTCTAATGGAAAAAGTTTTCCATTAATTGTTCTCCAGAAATATCCTATTTTCCTCAAAGTTCCAACATTAAACGTATTATTGTGATGACAGTTAACTATAGCATCCACTAATCTTACCATGTCTTTCTTAAACAACAGTTTAGAAATAAATCTACCAAAAGGGTAGAAATTCATCATGGCCTTGCTTTGATAGCAGTAACTGAGATACCTTATCATGTATCTTGGAAAGTATAACTTAATATCACTTAACATACGAAACATTATATACATATCAGGGTAAAAAATCTTCTCCATTTCTACCATCCATGAAGCTATTCCAGTCTGAATAAATTTGACCAAAATCTTCTGATCGGGCTCCAAATCCTTGAAAAACATTTTCTTTATTGTCTTGGTACCAAAAAGAAAAGACATGATGTATTCTGATTTATGCATAGAATCTCCTATATTCATCAAGTCGAAATGAAAAGCTCTCTCATGAGGGCAGTATAGAATCTGGCTAATCTCTACTGATGAGATTGAGAAATCCATATCCTCTATCTTAGCCATCATACTATCCTCGGTATCTCCCAGACTAAACTGTACAGATTTGAAGAAGTATCTAAGTTCTACTTCATATAGAAATTCCATATTTTCACTTTTGAACATCTGTTCAAGATTCTGAAATGACAGCACTTGCTTCAATAACATATTTGTCTGAAATAACCAGCCTAGATCGATTACCTTACCCTGTAATATTTTTCTTCCCTCGGTGTGTTATCTCTTGGCATTGCTTGGGTCGGCCTCACTGGCTCTTTTAGTCCTTACCATTTCTGCGAGAGTCTCTGAAGTTTTTAAGGTTAGGGTTTCATAAGTTTTAAGGTTATGGTTTCAGAAGAGGAAGTGTGATTTTAGGATTTCGAAAGGATTTCGATAGAAGTGAAAGGGTTTGGAAGTTGAAAAGGCTCTGACAGCCTTGAATCCCGTGTAATCACTAATCATTACATATATTTAAAAACAAATAAATTTTTCATATGACGAAAGAAAGAAAAACTTAAACAGTATTCAAAAAAAATTTACATAAATAAATAATAGTATATAAAAAAATTATTTAAAATTAAATAAATCTAGCTCCCCCTTAATAAAATCAAACCTTGCAGTGGGAAGTGGTTTATTAAAAATATCTGCTAATTGAATTTCAGTATTTATAAATTCTAAAAATAAATGTTTTTGAATAACATGATCTCTTAATAAGTGATGCCTTATATCAATGTGCTTAGTTCTAGAATGAATAATAGGATTATTTGAAATATTAATTGCACTCATATTATCACATAAAATAGGTATATTATTAAAATTCAATCCAAAGTCCATAAGAGTGTTTTTCATACACAACACTTGTGCACAACAACTGCCAGCAGAAACATATTCTGCCTCAGCTGTTGATGGGGCAACTAAATGTTGTTTCTTACTAGACCACGATACTAAGGACTTTCCTAAAAAGTGACATGTACCTGATTTACTTTTTCTATCTAATATACAACTTCCAAATTCAGTATATGAATATGAAATCAAATTGAAATCAGAAGTTTTAGGATAAAGAAGAGATTGAAAAACAGTTCCTTTTAAATATCTAAAAAAAATTAACAGCAGTTAGATGGGATTTTTTAGGATTTGATTGAAATCTAGCACAAAGACATACTGAATGCATTATATCTGGTCTGCTAGCAGAAAGATATAACAAGCTACCAATCATATCTCTATATAACATGTTGTCAAATGATTTCCCATTTTCATCCAAATCAAGTTTTATATTAGTACACATAGGAGTTGTAAATGGCTTGCTGTTTTCAAGTCAAAATTTCTTAAGTAAATCAGTAATGTATTTCCTTTGATTTAAAACATTTCCAAAATCATTTTGAAATATTTGAAGAACCAAAAAAAAATTAATTCTCCTATCATACTCATTTCAAATTCTTCTTGAATTAATTTTGAAAAATCATGACAAAGAGTTTTATTAGTTGATCCAAACATTACATCATCAACATAAATTTGAACCAATAAAACATTATTTTTCATAGTTTTCTTAAAGAGTGTCGGGTCTTCCATTCCAATAGTAAAATCATTTTTCAAAAGAAAAGAACTTAACCTTTCATACCAAGCTCTAGGTGCTTGTTTAATGTCATAAAGATCTTTAGTATGTTTAAAAACAGAATCAGGTTTTTGAGAGTTTTCAAAACCAGGAGGTTTCACAACATAAACTTCCTCCATTAAATAACCATTTAAAAAGGCAGATTTAACATCCATCTAAAATAATTTAAAATTCATATAAGATGTATAGGATAAAAGGATTCTAATGGCTTCTAACCTAGATACAGGTGAAAAGGTCTCATCATAATCTATTCATTCTTCTTGATTATATCCTTTAGCTACTAATCTTGTTTTTTTTCTAGTTATTGTGCCTTGGTCATCTTGTTTATTTCTAATGACCCATTTGGTTCATATTACAGGATAATTCTTAGGTCTTTCCACTAATTCCCAAACTTCATTTCTTTTAAACTGGTTTAATTCATCATGCATTGCTATTACCCATATTTTATCATCTAAAGATTCTTCTATAGTCTTTGGTTCTTGTTGAGATATGAAGGCAGAGAATTCCACTAGGTTTCCTATGTTTCTTCTAGTTTGAACACTAGTTTCTAGGTTACCTATTATAGTTTCTAAAGGATGATTCTTTATAGTTCTAGACTGTCTAGGTAATATATTTATAGGTTATTTAGTATCATTTTCCTCTAAAATGGACTGAATTTCTTTTTTATCATTTTCAAAATCATTATTTAAATTCTCAAGTCTCATGTTATCATTAAAGTCAAGTTCATCAATTTGTTCTGTCCTTTTCTCAAAGGGATCAGATTCATCAAATTTCACATGAACTGATTCTTCAAATATCCTTGACTTCTTATTATAAAATCTATAAGCTTTGGAGGTAGCAGAATATCCTAAGAAAATACCTTCATCAGATTTTGGATCGAACTTACCAAGATTATCCTTGGTGTTTAAGATATAAACCTTGCATCCAAAAACTTTAAAGTAATTTACTTTAGGTTTTCTGTTATTCCATAGTTCATTGGGTGTCTTTTTCAAAATAGGTCTAATGAAAACTCTATTAATTATATAACAAGCTGTATTCACAGCTTCTGCCCAGAAATATATAGGTAGGCTATATTCATTAAACATAGTTCTAGCCATTTCATGAATAGTTCTATTTCTTCTTTCTACAATCTCATTCTGGTGAGGTGTTCTTGGTGTAGAGAAGGTGTGTTTAATACCCATATTTTAGCAAAAGGAATTAAATTCCAGATTCTCAAATTGTCCACCATGATCACTTCTCAATGAGATTATATTGAACCCTTTTTCATTTTGAACAGATTTGTAGAAACTTTAAAATAAAGTAAAAGCTTCATTTTTGAATTTCAAGAAGAAAATCCATGTAAATATTGAATAGTCATCAACTAAAACATATACATATAATTTACCAGCTAAGATTGCTACTCTTGAAGGTCCAAACAAATCAATATGAATAAGTTCTAGAGGTTTATATGTAGTAACCTTATTAACAGATTTGAAGGATGATTTGTGTTTCTTGCCAATTTGACATGCATCACAAAATCTGTCACATTCAAATTTGAGACCAGGTAAATCAGAAACTAAATGTTTCTTAGATAAATTCTATGAAACATATACATTGAAATGACCAAGACTTCTATTCCATATCCAGGATTCACATACTTTAGCATTCAAGAAGTTTACTTGTTGTTTACACAAGGAATTTAAAACCAAATTATATACATTTTCAGTTCTTAGTGCTTTAAATTTAAACAGTTTATCTTTATAAATAATACAACAATTTTTAGTAAAATCAACAATATATCCATCATCACAAAGTTGAGAGATACTTATCAGATTGTGTTTTAGTCCTTGTACATAAAGTAATTTGTTGATTGAGACTGTTTTTGGATCTCCAACAGTTCCAATGCCAATGATTTTTCCTTTGGCATTGTCACCAAATGTGAAAAGTCCTCCTTTTTTTTGAGTGAGTGAAGAAAAATTCAATGAGTTTCCACTCATATGTATTGAGAAGCCATTGTCCATGTACCATATATCTTTTCTTCTTTGGTGTCCTTCTACCTGCAAAGACATTCAAACAAATTGCTTTGGTACCCATATTTTGTTGGGTCTAGGAGTGTTAGCTAGCAATGATCTGGGTATCCAGATTTTCTTTGTTCTTTTAAAATTAGCTGAATCATATAAGTCTTTTGAAACATAGGCTTTCTTAATACCACAAATTTGAGGTTGTCTTAAGAAATAGTTTTTAGATATATGTCCCTCTGTCCCACAAAAATTACAATTAACCTTTTTAGAGCTAGGAACAAAATAATTTTTATATTGCTTTGGTTTTTCTCCTTTACTGTCGATTCCAAATCTCTCTTTCTTAATGACAGTTTTTACAAGAATTTCATTTAATGAATTCTCTCCTTTTTTAAAAACCAATGCAGCCTGTTTGTAAGATTCTACTTCATCCTGCAGTGTTTTTATTCTTGATTCAAAATTAATATAGTTAGTGTTAATCAATTTGTATTTATCATTTAATTCATTATGTTGTTTCAGCATTGTATCTCTTTTATCTTAAACAGATTTATGTTTATTTTTTAGTGACGTATGTTTCTTAAATAGTGAGTCATGTATTTATTCAAGCATATTGCAGTAAGATGCAAGTTTTTCATTTGTGTAGCTTGATTCAGAATTTTATTCAGAGGAGTAATATGAGTGTACCTCATCAATTTTTGCCATAAAGCACATGTTTGCATTTATATTAACTTCTTCTTTCTCTGATCTTGATTCCGAAGAGCTACTAGAGTCTTCAGATACACTCCAAGTGGCTTTCATAGCTTTCTTGTCTTCATACTCAAAGTCATTTCTTTTGAAAAATTTATTCTTCTATGCATCCTTCAATTGTGGAAAATCTGGTTTGATAAGTCCCATCTTTTTGCATTCATAACATCTTACTTAATTATTATCTCCCTTAAAAGATTTTTTGAAGCCTCTTTTCTTGCTGTATAATTTTCTAAATTTTCTGGCTAACTATGTCATTTTATCATCTGAGTTGGACGAGTCAGAGCTTTCTGATTTATCTTTGACTTCTTTCCCCTTTATCTTTCTATTCTTTTTTGTGAAGTTACCTTCAAGGAAGTATCTTATCTTTTGACAAGCACTTTATGTTCATTATCCTCATCTTGCATTTCAGCTTCATACATCATCAGTTTACCAATCAGCTCTCTCATAGTTAGATCTTTGACATGTGTTGATTTTCTGATTGCAGCATAAATACCATTCCATCGAGTAGGAATTACTCTTAATACTTTTAATGCTTGAGAAGCCTACTTGATAGGTTCTCCTAGAGCTATTATGTTATTGACAATTTCTTTCAACCTCCCATTCATTTGGGTAATGCTCTCACCTTCAACCCTTCTGAAAGTATCAAATTTTAATTTGGCAGTTGCATATCTCATTTTTCTCACATTGTATGTTCCTTAATATGCCACAGATATTTTTTTCCACATCTCATATGCCGTCGGGCACTGAGATACTCTGTTAAATTTATCTGGTCCTAGACTGTAGATAATTACATTCATAGATTTCGAGTTCATATCGTACTCTTCCTCTATAGTAGCACTCCGTGTCTCAGGATTTTTAGGAATTCTATAAGGAGTCAGAATCTTTGAATAGACTCTATATTCGAGGTTTTTTAGATATATTATCATGCGCAATTTCCAGCAACCATAATTGTCTGCATTAAAATATGGTTCTCTGACCATCGAAATCCCTTATCTTGTATCAGTCATGATGCTCTGTTGTATAATCATTAAATGCTTCTAGCTTGCTAAGGCTCTATCAAAAGCTCCACCTCTGATACCAATTGTTGGATCTGAATCTACAGATTATACACAAGAGGGGGGTGAATTGTGTCTTTTTAAATTTTTTGATAACTCTTTTCTTCAATGAGTTCTATCCGTTATACTTTATTAGATTTGATCGTGCAACAGAAAAAGTAAAATCAAGAACACAAAGATGTCTAGTGGTTCGCGGAACAAAAGACACCTAGTCCACTCCACCAATGCTCAACTCCACGAGCTTGATGATTTTCACTATCTGGTCCTCTTTTCCATAGACCGGTTCACAACTGAGTACAGGAAGTTGACACCTTTACAATTCAAGGAAAAACAAATCCTTCTGGTTCAAACACGAACCTACATAGCTTAGAACGAGAAGCTGGTTACTCAATAATAAAAATAATTTCAGAAATAAATTTCCAGTTGATCTTCACAATTGAAACAGAATGCAATTGACAGCAGATGGATCAAAGTCCCTAGAAATATTGATCTTTAAGACGAAGCAGTTCTGAGTTGATCCAATTGCAGTAGATATAGAGATATAGGTCACAACCTCAGCAGTAGTAGATCCACAGTAGATATTCGATGTAGAACAGGTGAATCTTCTATCGAGTTCCTTCTTCTTGAACAAACAGAGCTTTTAAAATCCTTTTGAATCAGCAGATCAATCGTGAATAGTTGCAAACCCCGTTTTCCACCTTTTTTAACAATAGATCAATCACATCCTCATGTACCTGGTGTTTCAGATAGAACATATATAATAAATAATATCTCCTGCACATTTAGATCCATAGAAGACGCATTCTGATTCGCGATATTCAAAAATTTGAATTGACAGAGAGGTCGTAACTTCCCTTAAGACTCAGCATAAAAAGCTCTTTTAATTCGATCCTAAATCCATTAATAAAATGGCTTTGAATCAGTCAAAGTCGTACTTTAAAAATGACTATAAATCCGGCTTGAAATCCACCCAGAAATCAGCTTACTGATCGTTGCACATAAATATCATCTGTCAAAATTTCTAATGCCAAACGTAAGGTTGATGACGTGGCCTCCAAACGTAGAGTTAATAACATAGCATTTAAACGTAAGGTTAACAATGTAAGGTTGAATACAAACGTAGGGTTGATCATCCATACTTTTTCTTCAACACTCAAACGTACGGTAAAAGATCCATACTTTTACTAGATCCATACTTTTCCAAGAATGTATAGTTGTTTACAAAAGTAAGGTTGATGAACCATACTTTTGAGAAACAAACGTTTCGCTTAGAATTTACGTATGGTTCTCCTTCCATACTTTTCTGATAACCAAAACGTAAGGTTCCTTCCTAACGTAAGGTTCTTCTTCTATACTTTGCTAAAAACGTATGGTTGTTTAACCATAATTTTCACTTATCTCAAAAATTAGACATGCTTTTCATCCCTACCCTACGTTTATCCATGTAGGTTATGAACAGTGGTTCCAGAATGCGCTAATGCAGATTCCACGCTATATTTATCTACGTAAAATGTGAATAGTGATTCTAGAACACTCTAAAGAAGATTCCGAATAAGTAATAAATTCTAGTTATTTCAAGAGTAAAATAAATTAATAAATTACTGCACAATACTAAATAAAATCAATAGAAAATAACTAAGGGTATTTGTGAGCATCAGAATTATCATAAAGAGACCGAGTATTATTTTCAATAATCTTCCTCTTTAAATAACATTAACATGTATTGTTGAAAACAATACTTTTCTTAAAAGGAGTGTGTGGTATTTTTCATATATTTAGATTAATGTGTTTAAATATAATAAAACCCATGATAGAGATGGGATGGTTAGCTATAATCGTAACCCAGTTCCAAAAGACTCGGGTTTGAATCCAGAAAACCGTCCCACTTCCATCATTTGTTCTTTTAATAAAACCACACGATGTACATTTCAATATACGATGCGTGCGCCATAATTTTTCGATATAAATTTAAAACATTTTTTTCAAAATAAGAAATAACATGCGGGTGAAGTTGGAAAATTTGGAAGGTCTCGGTACTAGGTTCAAAAGACCCGGGTTCGAATCGTGCTAATCTCCCAAATTCATCCCCATCCTTCCTTAAATAAAAACCACACACCGTGCATTTGTTTTTTCCCATGTGTATAGGCCATATAGATTAACTATATATGAATGATAAATATGGGCAGTAGTACAACCTTCACTCCAGTGGTTGAGGGCTTCTGTTTGGGACGGCTGATCGCTGGTTCAAACCTCACCCCAAGCACCAGACCAAAGGTTGTACTTCTCTTTTTCCGATTTTACATTACACGGCGTGTAGTTCCCGATATACGTCGTGTATAGTATTATTTGTAATAGAATTTGTATATATATCTATTTTATTTTAATGATTAATAATAATAATTAATATATATTTTACTATAATAATTATATATTTATATTTATATATATATATACTAATTTAATATTCTTAAAAAAAATATACACGGCATGTAGTATACATGTACACGCCGTGTAACTTGCCTATATAGGTCGCGAGCCACCCGGATTCATGTCGTGTCACGCGGCCACCAAATTTCTTCCCCCCCTCGCCATTTTCTTCCTCCGGACGCTGAATGGCCCACCTCGCTCAGATCTGTCGATTTGGAGCGTTCCAGGTTCTAATTTCTCTTGAATTGTGATCCTCGGTCCAGGTACGCCATTCTACACCCTCTTTTTCATGTTATTAGACACGTTTAGGGTGATTTTTAGATAGGACGACCATTCGGCTTTCGCCAGTACACGAGCATGCATGAAGAACACACGTCGTGTACTTCTGTACACGGCCACACATAATCTACTTCAAAATTTAAATATACATGGTGTCTATGTTTGGTACACACCATGTACTTTTACCTATTTTCCCCAAGTACCCCTTAGAACATGGACTCACACACCATTTTCACATACACGGTGTGTGTGTTTGGTACACGCCGTGTATAGCATTTCCTTTGGCCCCTCCGTGTGTAACACCGAACACGGCCTCTCACCCCATGTTCCCCAATAAGGTGTGTGTGTGTTTGGTACACACCGTGTCTTTTATTTCTTTCGGTCGGCCCGTGTCATGCCACCACATGACCATGTTCCTCGAGTCATAAACACGCAGTGTCTATTCTATACACGGTGTGTCCTTTATTCTTTGAACAGATAAAACACATGGTCGTATCATTTGTCATACATGACCACCTACACTTTGTGGGAACACGGAGTGTATGTTCGGTACACGTCGTGTAACATTACATGGTCTTTCTTCTCCCTCAGCATGTATATCCAGAGAACACGAGATTCTCTACATTCTTCACTACACACGGTGTACTATGGTTTTACATGCCGTTTACTTTTATTTTCATGTTTTCTCAGATTTTATTTCTTTTCTTTTCATTTCTTTTTCTTTTTTTTGGTTTTTCTTTCCTTTCAGGTTATAGAAGATCACGGTCCTTCTTGGGGGAAGCGGTCGACCTCCATCACTGGGGGTGAGGGGCCCATTTTTCGGCAGATTCGACTCCGACCTCCGACGCAGCCAGACCCAGATGCACCGGTCTACAAGCTCCCTCCATTGGTCATTCTTCTACCACCGACTTCCTCAGTAGAGGCCGGGTCGAGCACGGTAGTACCTCCGCCTACTAGCCCAGAGCCTCCAAGCACCTCCATTTATACTCCACCAGTTGCCACTCTACCTGTGCCATCTTCATCAGCAGCTGGTCCCACATCTTCCGCTTCATCTACCGAGCCTTCACCTCCTGCAGTCGAACCACCCACAGAGCCATCTTCTACTGCTGCACTTGTACCTGGGTCAGGACCTGTAGGGGTTCTTCATCCCTGCATGGTGTTCCCGGTCACTAATCTGGCACATGACAGGGTGCAGCGCTTCCCTCACCGGCCGATACTATTGAGTGGATGCTACTTTGACAGCACCATTCCGTAGCAGCTCGGTATTTGGGAGGACTTGGAAGAGCTTCCCGGGCACACCCCACTCCTAGATATTTTCTAGGTCTTCACTCATATTTTTCGCGATTTATTTTTGGAGTTATTGGCCTCATCTAAGTTTGATGGAGTAGAGTACCGGGAGACACCTGGTGATGTGGTGCTCGTGGTACGGTTCCGGCTAGGCGGCCGATGTTTTTCCCTCACCATGACTGAGTTTGGCCGAGGGTGTGGCTTATACCCCCATCCCATCACCCCACCTCCTGTTTCTACCCTGTCCAGGCCCGAGCACTCTTATCTCGTCTCTATGTGGCGGGAGATCGCTGGGCCTGACCACCGTTACTCCCCCACATCCCATAAGAGAACCCTTATCACTGACCCCATCCTTCGCTTCGTCCATCGGTGCTTCGACGACATCCTTTCCCCCCGCCATGAAGATATGGGGGTCATGACCGGTTGTGACATGGAGCTCCTTACCTGTGTCATCTGGCACGACTACATGGACCTCCCCTATATAGTCACCTCCTATTTCCACGCTTTTTTTACCACCATCAGGGCAACCTGAACGGTGGGTTTTACACTACCCGTCTCGGCCACCACTTAGGGGTATTTGAGCCATCTTTTCCTCATGACCTGTTAGGTTCATCCCAGTGGATTGACTTTCTCATGATCATTTGCATGGGGATGGTCCGGAAGCATGGGGTGCCTACATCCATGCCCAGGCTTTCCCCCACCCACCTGCTGACCCTCCTGGCCCCGCTGATGCACCTGCTCCTTCTTCCCTACCCCCTCCAGTTTCCTCACCCCACCCCCTCCTTCAGACCCTTCTTCTAGGATTCCTTCTTCTTGACCACCACTTTCCCCACCTACCACCGCACCCTTGGTTGATCTCACAATTTCCCTCTGCCTAGCCGCGGTGGAGTAGGTCTTGGGTCGCTTCTACAACCGATAGGTTCAGATGGAGTAGTAGTTGGTTCATATCATCAGCCTCCAGGACACCATTCTGTGACATTTGATTCGTCGTGATAGCCGCCAGGACTGCATGGAGCAGCTGTTGGCGCTTATTTCTCAGCAACTTGGTCTTCCGTCTCGTCCGCCACCTGCCTCTTCTTCCGCTCCTAGCCCTTCTGCTACTGCTCCACCGCCCTTCACTGCGAAGGCCACAGACTCTGTTCTGATGTCTACTGTGGGCCCTGCTGCTACTTCTCTTACCACCAACACTGCTGCCAGTCTCGGGAGTGCTGCTGCGCTTCATTTTCCAGATCTTGTGCCTACGGCTCCTACTTCTCCAGCTTCCCATCCCGCCTTCGGGTCCGCACCTTCAGCTTCCACACCTCTTGTGCCATCTCTTCCATCTAATCCTATCCTAGATGGTTCCTCTTCTAAGGAGACCCCATGACTGGTTTCGGGACATATGCTTTTCATTGTATATATATTTGTGATCTCTTATTCTTGTGTTTATTATTCTTGCTTGCAGTGTTTCTTTTTCCCCATCACAGGTCCTCTGGAACATTTTGGGCTGCGCTTTTACTTCACAAACCATTTTCCTCTGCCTTGACGTGAGGGGAGTATTCCTTTTCTTTTGTTTTTCTTTTCTTTCTCTATCTTACTCCTTTAGTTAATTTCCCTCAGTATGATCCCCTTTTTGTGTCCCCACATTACCTTGTTCTTTATTGGGAAATTGGTGGACCACATGTGATTTTCAGTGTGGGGGAGCCTCCTCTCTCTATTTCACCTTAGTCTTTTCCCTTGAACTAAACTAGGAGACATCATTATTAGATTAAATATTTGAAAAATTGAGGCAATTTTTGGTTAATCATATTTATCAATGCTCAAGTTATCATTAAAAACTTTTTGAGGGTTGCATGCTTATTCTAATTATTAAGAGTTTTAAAATGATTGATGATATAGTTTTAATTGCAACTTTTAATCCTTGATTAATTACATTTATTAGGCTAATAATTTATATGCATGTCATGACCTGATTGTCCCTTTATTTTTTTCCACTCCTGAGAGGTATTTTAAACCATTTTTCGCATTTCTTTTATAATACCCCCTTTCATGAGAGATTCTTAGGATATGAATCACTACCAGAATTTGCAAGTTTTCTTTTCAAAACCTGAAGAATTTTTGAATAACTTTAAAATGATTGAGGCACTAGATTGTTTTCACCCCTTTATCTTGAGACCTACCCTACATTTAATCTTCATTAATCCCATAAAAGCCATGAAAAACCTTTATAGGAAGCCATGTTACAAGCCTATTTACCTTCCTACCCTATTTCTTTTTGAACATTTCAGGATTATTCATTTAGGAGATTTAAAGAGGGAGTTGGCAATACATGGAATATTTTTCTGCACAATCATGAAATAAAGTGTGGGGGAGTGCCTCTTGACTATTTGGGGTAGAAAGGATTTAAAACAATTATTAGTTGTATTCATAAGTGTTTCCCTTGAGTTCTTCTTAAAAAAATAACGAGAAAAAAAAAAGAAACAAAAAAAGAAGGGAACTTTGTTCTCATTTGATTTAGGAACCCTACTTGACTAAGGGGAACGGTGGTGATTAAAATAGCATTCGACTGAGCTTGTGAAGGATACATTTTCATTTAACATTAATTTTAATATCATGCAATGTTTTTTAAAGGAATTAGACTTCCTTTTTTCAAGCCACAGAATTTATTTTTAACATCTAAACCTACCTACCCTTAGCCACAGAGACATCTGAACCCTATTGATAAAGCCCTCATGATTATTGTAATTCAATTTTTTCTGAAGTAGAGAACAAGATATCTTGAAAACCTATGGATAGAGTGTACATATATTAGATTGAGCATAACTTTGAATAAAAAACATCTTGAGTGTGGAGTGTGATATTGACTATTAAGGTAGATCATCAAGTGGCATGATTATTTTTGAATGGTTGAAAAATGTGTTGAAAGAGGATGAGAGTAATTAATTGAATTATATATATGAGTCATGATTTTAATATCTTATGAATTTAATTGTTTTGTTCATTTTAGAATTTTCCTTAGTAACTTTATCATTTATACTTTTGATTAATTGAATTCCTTCATTTTAAAAGTATAGTCTCTTTTAATTAGATGTTGAGATTTTCTTGAGGACAAGCAAACAACAAGTGTGGGGGAGTTTCATGCACCCGATTTGTGTATACATTTTCATACATATTATTGAAAATAAAAAAAAATTCACCAAATACCTACATCTTAGAAGAAAAATCCTTTTATTTTGGTGACCTTGTCTATTTTCAAGAGCTTTCTGGCCAAAATACACAAATCGAGGGAAGTCTGTTAAAATTTTGAAACTACATGGTGTGTACTCTGTATACACGCCGTGTACATCCAGACAGGGACACAGATTGAAGGAGGGAGTACATGCCCATGTCACCAGGAAAAAGCTACACGCTGTGTGGGGCGACATTACACGTCGTGTACTACATTCCAGAAGTGGTTGTTGCCTAGAAGAGTCTACATGCCCATGTGGCCGTTGAAGGAGACACGGCGTGTTCCATTTCTACACGCCGTGTCTGCTATTCTAGAGGTGGTTGGTGGCCACATTTTTTCATTACACAATGTGTATGGCGGTGCTACATGCCGTGTACACTCACCTACTAGGTGGCGGCATGTTCAAAGTCAATTACGGCGTGTTAGGCCGCCTACCAAGAGAGAAAATAAAGCCCAAAGCACATTGATGGAAGTACATGGCGTGTACTTTCTATACACGTTGTGTACATTATTTTTTTATAAATAGATTCCTTGACCTTCAGATTTTGGGGGTTCAAAACCATTGAAGGAGGGAGAAGTTATACTTCTACCATTCCCAAGCCACCATGGTGTCGTTGTTCCACTATTACACCTACCAACACCACTCCTAGAAGCTTACACAATGAATTCATCAGGTATCGAGTGTGTTGGTCCGATCATGCTTTCCATGTGTAAGTTGACCCATTGTGTTGGTGCTATGGGCAATGAAGGATTGTATTATGTTTTATTAATCTAGATAGTTGTGTTCGTTATTTTTAATTCTTCTTAATCCTCTTAAATCATTGCTAAATATTACTGAGGATTCTGAGCCGGGCCAAGGGAAGAATTCTCAGCGATATAAAAGAAGAGTAACAGTGAAAGATTTCATGACCATTGAAAAGGTTGAACCGATTCATAAATGGACTGAACCACATTAAGAATTGAGAAATACTGACTATCGGAACAAGGAGTCAATTTCTTCAATTCCAAACAAGATAAACCGGACCAAGTAATCTTGTGATAAAAGGAAATCCAGAATGATGAATTATCATGAACAACACAACCATTTAAGAAATCTACATAAAAACTCCATAATCACCACATCCCCAATAAACTTTTCTTTTTCTTAAAACACCTTTAAATCACCTGTTGTTTCCTTTAAATTGTTAATCATTTTCTTAAAGTAAACAAAACAGTTTCACTCAATCCAAACCATGAAAATCCACTCCAAATTTGGCATGTTTCACTAAATTAATTATAAACTCAATTGAACCAACACACTGCCAATGTTCCATGTGGATCGACCCCGTACTTCCACTATACTAAGTTTAAGAGTAGGTAATATCAATTTGGGGCACCGATAACATACTTTCGGTGAAACGACCGACCAATGTCCAATCCATGATACATCTCAGGATACTATGTACTCAACACCCTCCCCTAGAAATCTCATGATTCGATTGCTTGTCAAATTTTTTATAAACTACTGAAAAGCCAGTTGTCACTTCTCTATTGACAAGAAAGGATTCCCGTTTTGATTCAAAGATGTCATTAGTGCTGGATATTGGATAAATCATCTATCAATATCTAATAATATCATGTTATCCTGATGAATCGTTTCTTCTCTATCACATTCCTTAGTGGCTCCCATGCAAACACTTCCTTGACCTTGTCTAGGTCCATAGCTACTTCATCCACTGAGATAAGATTTCCTTGAAAGTGGACCACTTGAATCCATAACTGGGAATTTGAGAGATTCCAATAAATTTGGTTCTCTCCTAGTACGTCCAAAACCATACTTAAGTGTCTCACATGATTATACACAGATACCGATAACGGAAGGATATCATCGATGAAGACTACCATGAAATGGTATAAATAAGGATAAAAGATCTGGTTCATGATTTCCATAAACACTAATGGGAATTTTGTCACACTAAATGGAATCACATGATACTTATAGTGATTTTAGTGGCATCTTAAAGTTATCTTCATTATATCATCATCTCTTACTCACAGTTGGTGATAGGATGATCTATGTTCAACGTTCATTAACAACTGTTCCCCTCTCAACTGATCAAAGAGGTCATTGATTCTTGGTAGCAGATACTTGTTCTTCAGGGTCACCTGGTTCTAGCACTAGTAGTCCACAAACAACCTTAATCTCTCATATTCCTTTTTTGAAAACAAAACTAGTGTTTCCTATGGTGAAACATTGGGTCTCACAAAACCCTTCTTCTGCATATCATCTAACTACACCCTTAGCTCATCATGCTCTGTGGGATCGATCTAATATGTTGGTGCAGATATGAGTGTCGTCCTGATATGTAAATTAATGCATAATTTTGTCTCTTGATATGGATGCAATCATGGATCATATTCAAGGAAGACATCCCCATACTCCACCACCACCACTACAATCGGGATTCTCATAATATCTTTTTAACCAAGGGCCAACATATCTAATAGATGAGTAATTGGACGCACCCACATATTCATGAGTCCAACATCTGCATCCTAGGTTCCCGTTACACCAAAAAACACAAACCTTGTTCAGTTTCTGAAGACACACAACACCCTTCACAAAAAAATAGATTTGGGAATAGATTATGGATAAACAATACAAGAAAAGAATGAAATTGTAAGGCCTCAATGCTACCACCAAGAGGTTGCAACTGAAACTCTCACCTACAAGGGTTAAGTCACACTGTCAAAACAAATGTGCTATCACTGAGTCTTCTCTAGTATGTGTCTCCTAGCATAAGGGTAAAGTAAACAGTTCAACCAGAATCTTTAGGTCTCAAATATGATATGTGGGGAGAATGAAATAACTAGCAACTATTCCTATTAGTATTTCCTATTAATTATAAAATACATAGATTATAACTGAAATCATTCCTAGAGCCCATGTGTCATATGCCTCAACAACATCCAGCTATCCTCGCCCATATCCTCCACCTCACTAATCATGGAATTGACCACCTTGGGTGGAAGTGGTGACATGTTGAAACATTGACTACCTCCTACTGCTCTCCCAGCTCCTCTTCTATGTATATGGCCCTATGGATCTGCCTATACAATTGTTGTATATTCCTCAGTTTTCTATCCACTATCTCCTTATCAACAGAACAGAGGGTTGGAAAATCTTGAGTGAGATGTCCCATACCATCACATGAATAACACCACCTCTCCTTAGGCTTATTGGACCCACCATGTGAGTCCTGAATAGAAGATCATGTGTCATGTGACCTCCTCCTGAAACTTCTACAATATCCATGACCTTGGGGCCAATGTCATCTCCTTGCGACCATGGTCTCTGCTCCTACTCATCCACTACTGACTATCATCAGTTATATCTACTCATCCAAGAAGATTGCGACCACCAAATCTCACTCAAGCACCCCAAACATAAGTTAAAATGCAAATAGGGATAACATTGGATTCTATGTCTCTAAATAAAGATTTCTCAAAGGTATGATCCCTAAAGTACTAATATCTTACCATATCCATCGAGTACCTGGAAATATTAGTGAACCTCGATGAATAATCATCCACTATCATTCTACCCAAGTGGTGCTGAATAATATCCTATATATGAACATCTCTCAATGTAATTGGTGATAACTCCTCTATAAATATATGATCAAACTCTGTCCATGAAATATTCACCTCGTTGTCTGTTTGGATATCCAAACTCCACCATCGCCTTGTTGAGCTGTAAGGAAGGATCACAGCTATGACCACCATCAGATCTACTGGTGTCCAAACTATATGAAAAGCTCAAGTCATTTCCTCAATACAGTCCTCAAACACGTAAGGGTCAGTCTCTCCTTTGAACCAGTGTGGTTTCTGTCTTTGAAACTCCAGAAGTGTGCTCCGCTGGCACTCCTCATCTACTGGTATTGTGGGTACCATGTGCTGCTCCAAATGTGGTTGAATGGATGGTGTACCACCTTGAGGTGACATCTAGGGAACTGGTCCCTGTATCGAAGCCTCATCACTAAGGGGACCATTCTCATGATCAAGATACTAAATCCTAGCTGGTATGCATATCAGGGGAATCCTATAACAAAACAAGATATACCATAGTCAATGAGTATATTTGGAGAGATAACAGAATAAGTACATGGAAAACACATCCCATTCCTATATGATGCATGTACCATTATTTTACCTTCAACCATATTTCTCAAATACCAAGTCAAAATCTTCGTTATTAGAGTCCTGGTGAATGGATATGTTGGTCTCCCGCACCAACACTAGTGTCCCTAGCATAAAAGCTGATCTTTAAAAACATAACACTATTTCCCCATACCAATCTTAAAGACTCATTGTCCTATAGTAGAACCGACCACCTCTGATACCACTCTTTCATGACCTATCCCAGTGGGCCCTATGTTGTGACTCCTCAATCCTACATCTAATAAGCCAAGGGTTGGTCACTAGCACCGAGTAAATATACCACTAACAAGGGAGGAATTTTGAATATATGTGTACACATGCACAGATATCCAATACCATAAAATGCTGAAATGTAAAAACCAATAAGAACTAAATGCATGTATACCGCTACATCCTAACTATAGTATGACATGAAAGTATAGTTCAGTAAAGTAAACTGGGCCATAATACAAGTCCACCAAAAAAAACTATAACCAAAAGTCCAACCTATAGGAAAAAGCATTGGGACTACTGTCTATATCCATAGGAACACATCTCATCCTTCCTGATATCAAAAATCTACGCCTGGTCCTATTCTTCCAAGGAGCCTGTCAAAGGGATTGCTCATCTACACAAGACATGACATGTGTGGGTAAAGACCATGTAGGGGTCAGTATAACAACACTCGGTAGGAATCCCCGAATCAAAAAAACAATACACATATTAAAGTAATCTCAACTCGACATATTATATGTCTACATCACATATAATAATATTATCCAGATATACTCAAACCAAGACACACAGTCTATAGGTAAGTCACAACTACCACATAACAACACTAGGGATTCAACTAAAAGATTCCACTAAGCACTCATCTGATTGAACACACTCCTGAGTTTGATAGCACTGATGACATCCATCTGAGAAGTATTATACATTAGGATTGTTCATGAGAGAAATACACTGATACTTATGAAGAGAATGTTATGGTACAATATATGAGGATCATAGCCAGGGCCATGGGGTGATACCAATAACTCAATCTAGATTATCCCAATTACTAGGGGATAAATGCCTAATGAATTTGGTCACATCATTACTAAGGTCTCTACCAATGGAACAAAGAAGGAATGGAGGATCCTGCACCAGAACTCTGAATGGATTCCACTAACATTATCGAGGATGTTCGGATGAAGGGATCATACTCATGTAAATTGTAAATGATACCCACCAACCATCAGATAAGCAATAAAGGGAAAAAACATAAAGAAACCTATCCATGATACATGTAAGAGTGTATCAATCCATGTAGAAAGGTATACAGGGGGTGTAGTAGGGTCACAAACCATGTTATTTGACCTGAGGTACTACCTGTTTACACCGGCAAATGTCATTCCAACTGTGTCCTGTAGATGATGGGTATATAATGTGTTGATGAAGTCACAAGCAGTGTCCTTCCATCCGGGGTCCACCCGTGTACACTAGTTGGGTTCCAATACATAGTGTCAACCCATGTATCTCTTCTTCTATACAAGTACATGGGGTAGTTCATGTACTTGTTCAAGCCCTAGTCATGTGGTGGGGTACACACCATGTAGGAAACCCATGTACTCCACTCTGTGTATGTGTATTTCCTAAGATACACACCTATTCTCTTGGAAGACTATACATACCGTGAGATAGGGTCAAATTTCGTGTAAAATTTAACTAAATCCTAAAACCCTAGACACTACTCAGTGGGGGCCACACGTCATGTAACACTAGGTTTCACACCATGTTCATTGGGATTTTCCAGAATCAGTTGTTCTTTTTCCATCTGCCTTTATTGATCTCCCACATCCCATTTTGGTGATCCATTTGTCTTCAAACTCCATATCAAGAGTCGACCAAACACCCTAACAATTAATCGAGGTGATCCAGGCCTTCAATCAACTCCGAAACCAACTTTAAATCCATTTTATTAAAACTACCCAAAAAATTATATCTCCAAAATCATTTTGATTTTCCTTCTTCATCATCATCACACCTCCTCCAGGTCTTCCCAGTGTAGGATCTTCAATTTCGGATCTTTCCTCCATGAAATTATGGTGAAACAATCATTCATTCATTACCCATGAATAATAAAGAACATGTTGAAAAAAATAGGGGAGAAAATATTCATAAGGATCAATCCTAAGGAACAATCCTCAATGGTTGTTCATTCTGGCCTCCATTAATTCTCGTAAGAATGATCAACAATAAAAATCAATTTAATAATCAACCCCATAATTCCGACAATTAGACCCATCCCGCAAAAATGATCGAATCGTGGATCAACTTATATATTCATTGGTCCGTTTTGGTCATTGAATCCATGAATGGGGAAAGAGAAATCAAAATATCATCCCCTACCTGGAAATTGAATCATTCATTGTTAAAGACTAATTTTCGATGGAAATCCATCAAGGATGATCTCCAATATCATTTTTGTCATCATCCACTGAGATAATTCTCAAGGGATTCTCTCTTAAGCCTCTAGTGAACTTTCTGGGTAATGAGTCTAACCCCAGGTCCCTACCAAGATTTATATTTAAAATAAATAGTGTCGCATCATATCTACATAGACATAACATTAAAATAAAATAAAAATTCAATTTATTTTATTTATTAAAATTGCTAAAAACTAATTTTTACAGCCAACCCATGTAAGATGATGTTAGAAATCTCCTAGGGTAATTCTGCTAAGATGAATGTAACGGTGCCCTCAGATTTATGATTTGGGTACCTATTTTGATGTTATTCAACTTTTTCAAGAAAACAATGCATGCATGCTAAATAATATTTTAGTAATATTCAAACATTTATTCTAGGCACACTAGGCCTCAGAATCACACGCAGTCTAAAAGTATGTTCGAGATTTAATTCTATATAATATTTAAAAATATTAAATGCAAGATTTGAGACATTATAACTAACTACTCAGACTTTCATGTTCTCAATCAATCAATCAATAATTGAAAAATTATTTCAAAACTATTTAAAATAAAATTTCCCCATTTTCAGTTTATATATGTCAATTTCATTTCGAAACCAAAATATAAGTTTTCATCATTTCATCTCCTTTCAAACTAAATACAATCATAGGATTTCAACAATTAAATTTAACCCATTTTCCTTAAAAAATCCTAAATCATTCAATTTCAAAACACAACCCAATATATAATTCCATTGTGAAGTGCACTGTGTTGCATTTGTTGTCAATAAGGTATGTTGTTGATCAGAATATGTCAAAGAATGAATGGATGTCAAGGAGAGTCAATATGTGAATGAAAAAGGCTGTGATGGTGTTTGTGATGAATGGAGGATGGCCATTGTGTTAAGATGAATGTCACTTAGGAGATTCACTAAGTGGCATAAGTGTTTATGGTTGAAACATTCATCCATATCGATATCAGACGATTGTAGAACTGATCTTAATGATTCAATACTTGTATCAAGATGATACTAAGTTACACCACATGAAAGATGGATGATGATGGAGCATCATCATTATATCTGACGATTGTTGAGGTGATCTTTAAGTTCATAGAACTTGTATCCTGATGATACAAAGTCACCACATTGTTAGAAGGTCGTGTATTGTATTCACAATGCATGAGGAGATGAAAGGGATCCATCCACAAGTTCTAAGTGGATGAAGTGGTTTAATGAAGTCCATGCACTATCACTTAGTGCATGTGAATTAGATGTTGATCCAACTTGATCACTGATTGGATCAATGAAGAACATTGAAGATTTATGTGATTCAGGAATTTCGGTTGAAGATGATGAACCTTCGGGAATTCCACCTCCTAAGAATAGAATATATGTTAAGGAGGATGGAGGAATTCTAATGAAGAAGTAGAGTTGATGAAAAAGAATGGCTTAGAGGAAGAAGCGGCATTTGGAATTTTCACTTGGTTACTTTGTTTTTATACAAAGTCCTAAGTGTTTTACTTAGAAAAAAAGAAGACATCAAGGGCCAGCCTTAAGGGTTCAACCCAAGGAACATGTGGGACTAGGTCACCACGCCCAAGGGGATCCCATGGGGCCAGCCCAAGAGGCTGGAGGCCGTGTATAAGCCAAATAGGCCACGCGGTGATGAAGCCAGCGCAGCGTGAGCGCGAGGAGCGCGCCCGTGTGTGCATAGAGGGTGCCAGTGGCGCGCCCGAGTGGCAGGGGTGGGCGCAAGAGCGCGCCCGCAAGAGAACACGGTGCGGGGCGGCACTGTGGAGGTTGGAAGTTCAATTGAACCTACTGGGGGAGCGCCAGTTTGATAAGTCGCGAGAAAATCCCGCGGCGATTCGATGTGGGACGCACAAATTTCACCGGGAGCGCATCCTGGCCGCACGATCGATCGCGCGCTTGATGGCAGTCGCTCATCTCATCCGCCACGCGCCGCGTTCTAATCAAGCCGTTGATGATCTTTTAAACGCTGCATCCGACAGCTCCGAGGCGTCTCCTTCCTCGAGCTCGGCCGAGGCACCTCCCGCGACGCCGCCTAAACCAGTGGCCCTCCGAGCACTGAAGTCGAGCTCCCGACCACCGATGATCGAAGTAAAGGCTCCATTGAGTTCGTATGGATGCAACGAACAGATCCATGCAATAAAATATGCATGCATAGGATGTATGAGATTTTGGACTTCAGCCGAGGCAAACGGAGTTTCCGAGGCTTCGTGTGTTCGTGCTATGCATGGACAAGTATTAAAGAGGCCATGCATACGTTCGAAAATGCATGCACGTGAAGGAGGAAAATAAAAATGCAACCCGCGTTGAACAAAGGATAAAAATCAAGATTTGAAAAATCTTGAAGATCCGAAATCTTCGGGATCTCACGCGGATGGTCCGAAGAATTCCTTGCCTATAAAAGGAGAACCCGAGGCTCTCAAAAAGCTTGTTGAATCTTTGTTGAAGATCTGAAGTCCCGCGAAGCCTCGGTGCTTAGCGAAGAACAGCCTGTGCGCACCACTTGTGCGACAGTGAAGCCTGGAGCCATCCCTTGGCTCTGTTAGTTCCTTTTTCACACACTTGCGTGAAAGAAGAAGAAGGATTCCCTGCGCGCCTTCCCCTTGCGCGGCAGGAAGACCCGAGGCCGCATCACTTTCGCACCCCGCGGTTGGCCGAGGTCTTGCGCGGCCCTTGTGCTTGAGGTTAGTGCGGTAGTGGCTACCCAAGGCACTTGCGCGCCGCTTGTGCTCTTGCACCAAGACGCTTGTGCCTTGCACCCATTGGACTTGCACGCTTTGAAGAAAAAGGAAGACCCAAGGCTTGGTACCTTGCACGGCAGTAGTGAAGAAGAGAAGGCCGCTTGCCTCTGTGAAGAATAGTGGCCGCACCTAGCACTCCTCCCTTGTGTTCATAGTAAAGAGAATACCCTACGGTGTGTGTGCTAAACAAAAGGAAGGCCGAGGCTTTGCCTCGTGTATGTGCAAAGTGAAGGAGAACATTTACGGGCAGTGGGTGTGCAAGGAGGAGTGGAAGGCCGTGGCCCTAGTGTGTGCATAAGGAGGAAGACTACACCAAGTAGTATGTGCAAAGAAAGAACAAGGCCAAGGCTAGCACCCATGTGGAAAACATTTATATAATTTGTGTGTGATTAACAAGTGTGAAGGCCAAGCTCAAGTGTGTGCCAAAGTGAAGAAGTTGTGTGTCCAAAGTGAAGAGGCCGAACCTAGGTGTGTGCAAAGTGTACACATTTAGAAGAAGAAAGAAGAGGATATCCACACTAAAGTATAACACACTTTTAAGTGTGTGAACAAATTGAACAAAGTGTGTGAGTGAAGAAGGTGTGTGTGCTTAAGGAGAAATGACACTCTTTGAGTGTTTATCACACCAAGGAAGAGAAGAAGGGGAGTGCATGCTTGCATGCATGCACATGCACACATGAACAAAGCCAAACCAGCTTGTGTGCATTTGAGTTGTCCAAGACTGAAAGTTCTTGAAGAAGATTTTGAGAAGCCATGCAGTCAGTGCATGAGGAAGAAGAGTTGCCATGCACTCAGTGCATGAAGTTGATGTGAAGTGAGACTGAAGCGAGACTGAAGTTAAAGACATCAACTGCCTGAGTTTTCAGTAATTGAGAAGACCCTGATCAACAGAAGTGATCAGATGCTTTGAGCAAGACCAACAGACCTTATCAGAGGCTGTTGAAGACTCTTGAAGAGAGAGGCCAGGTCATCCTGAGAAGAAGGAGATAAATCCTGAGCAAGACGAGAAGACATGATCAAGTGATCAGAAGTGAAGATCAAGGCCAATAGTCTTTATCCCAGATTGCTGAAGAGACTTGAAGAAGCTTAAAGTGAAGAAGAGCTACTCGTGTGACTCGAGGAGCCAGGAGAAGCCCCCTGTGAGACTCAGGGTGGAAGAAGTCTTCAGTGGGATTCTGGAGCAGGCCAGTGGGACTCTGGTAACACTGTGGGACGCAGTATAAAGACCCTCATGTGGGACTCAGGAGAGATACAGTGGGATGCTGTATCGACCATTGTAATACTAACAGATTATAATGGAAGAAACCATATTGGGGTGTATAACCAGCATTGCAAGGACATAGGCCTTTGGTGCCGAACCTTGTAAATCCTTGTGTCGAGTGCCTTTACATTTACTGCATCATTCGTGGAAAGGTGAGAGATACAAGAAGAGTGGATCGAGGCTTTAGCCAGCCATAGAGGTTTAATTGATAAGGAATCAATTAGTAAAAAGTTTTAAGGGATCACTGATTCACCCCCTCCCCCTCTTAGTGATTCACACTGATCCGGGCACTTCAATTGGTATCAGAGCAGGTTACCTATAAAAGATCCAAGAGAGTCTATATGGAGTGCAGATTTGAGGAAATGAAAGAACAGCCTCAAATGGAGATATCTGCCAAGACTCTGAAAAACATAATGAAGAAACAGCCAAGAAGATGAGGAAGAAGGTTGTTGCAATCAGAGAAAATCCTTCTATGGAAAGAAATGTGAAAGTCACATCAGATGACAATTCCTTTTATCATTATTCTGATGAATCCTTCTCTAGCTGTGATGAAGATGGAAGAAACAATGATCTTCTAAATGCAATCAAATATCTTCAGAAGACAGTCCCCATGGAAGTGGCAATGTGTATAGCTACAGGCATCCTTGATCTTCAAGAAGAAAAATTACAGCTAGAAGATGAAGCCAATTCTCTGGAAGTCCAATTGGCAAAAAGGGTTGGCATAACCAACACTCTCAGAAAGCTGGTGAATGCTAAAGATGAAACTGTTTCCCTTTGCAATGAAAGACATGAAGACCAGTTAGAACAGCTGAAAGAAAATTGGGAAGGAAGGCTAAGAACTGTTGAGGATGAGAAGAACTCCCTCAACATGAAATTCTTAGAACTAGATGTGATATTGAAAAATCTGCAATCACCCAAAGCTGAATCCTCCCAGTCAGCTGAAAGTAGAAATGTTGCTACACAAGTGTGCATTGAGAAGGATGATTCCAAAAGAAGGACATCCTCTAATAAAAGGGCAACATCTTCTAAAAGGAAGGTACCATCCATCCCATCTTGTACTAATGCTTCTAATTGTGTTTCCACAAAAAGTGCAGGATGGAAGAATAATTCCAAACAAGTATGGATGAAGACAATGAAGAAAGAAAGCTCTCCTGAAGCAGCACAACAATTCAAGACAAGTACCCTACAATCAGAAGGAATCAAAAAGTCAAGATTTGTGGGTCAATGTTGGTGTTGTAACAAGTATGGGAATTGTGCAAAGGATTGTTGGTACAATCCACTGAATGCCAAAGCACAGAGGAAGCCCATGCCTTGGGGGAGCAAGCCTGAAGAAAAGAAGCAGTATCCACAGGTCCAGAGACATCTGTTTACTGCAAATAGATTTGGATTACTTGACAACATCTGGGATGATTGCAAAAGTGGTCAAAAAGATACATGTCAATCTCCAACTATATCCAGAGCTAAAAAGAAGAAAAGATCACAGAACCTGGCTCAGAAAGAATCCTTGGGAAGCAAGCATAAGAAAGTGGAAGATGCTCCCAAGAAGATTATGAAAAAGGAAGAGAAGACCATGGATTTGAAATCCAAGAAGGGTGATGAATCTAGAAGGACCACCAAGAAGAAAACATGCTTCTACTGTGGAAAGAAAGGACATATCATGGATCTTTGTAAACAAGACATGAAATTCAATAGAGGCAGATTGGACACAAACAGACAATCAATCCAGAAGAAGCAGAAGGGATTGATTGAAAACAAGTTTCCTAATAAAGGTAGCTTGACAGTATCAAAAGAACCATGTGGAACTTCCAGAACTGAGGCCACACTTCCAAACGATTTGTTAGTCATATGGCCAAATTAGTTGCAACTTGCCAAAGATCTACAAAGAGCTGAAGATGAAGTTCTGGCAATTGCTAAGGCAAAAGGGAAGAAGAAGATTTCACATGAAGATGTATTGAGATCCACACCAGCACAAACATCATTGAAGATAAAATGTGCAAGTGTGAAGAATGGTGAAAATGGGACATCTCGGTTGAGAGAATCTTATCAACCTTGTTGTTCACATTGATGAACCAAGGAGGTTCCATCTTATTCCCTAATCACTTGTATTTACATGTGCTAACATTACAGGGAATTGAAGATGATGATCATTCTCAACTGGAGGATGGTTTGGACAGAATGGAGTGCACCCCTTGAGGGGGAGCCAATCTGAAGAAGATGGGATTCTTAGATTAATACCATCTTGAGAAAAGTGAAGGTATTCCAATCATACATTCATCCCTTGTTTCTTAATTGAGTTTATCTTGTCAATTAAGGGGGAGTATAGATTGAAGACAAATGGATGAAAGGGGGAGCTTTATCTTTGCACCTGAACTTTCTAATTAGTTTTGTGAAGTTGTGCAGGATTTGGAAAATTCATTGTTATATCTCAAAAATTTCAAGCCCCTTGAAGCATGATCTCACATGTATAGTGAATGTTGGACAGCATTGAGTACCTTGGTTACATCACTCTTGTTTTCTACACCGGGTTATCCCAAGTAGACTTAGAGTTTATTTACTAAAGGTTCTTTGCTAAAGAGAACATGTGACATCATCCCTCTCTCAGTGTTTTTCAAGAAAATACTTTTCAAAGGGAGGAAGTTATATTTTGAAAAGGAACCACACCACACCTTTGCATTTGGTTGCCAATAAGGGGGAGAAAAGATGACATATTGCCCCAGAAATGTGTGGCACACATATTGACCCATTCATATGTGTTCTACTGATTGGATTGACAATATGTGCTCTAGTGTTATTGACAACAAATACAAAGGGAGAGATTGAAGTTCACTGTGTTGCATTTGTTGTCAATAAGGTATGTTGTTGATCAGAAGATGTCAAAGAATGAATGGATGTCAAGGAGAGTCAATATGTGAATGACAAAGGCTGTGATGGTGTTGGTGATGAATGGAGGATGGCCATTGTGTTAAGATGAATGTCACTTAAGAGATTCACTAAGTGGCATAAGTGTTTATGGTTGAAACATTCATCCATATCGATATCAGACGATTGTAGAACTGATCTTAATGATTCAATACTTGTATCAAGATGATACTAAGTTACACCACTTGAAAGATGGATGATGATGGAGCATCATCATTATATCTGACGATTGTTGAGGTGATCTTTAAGTTCATAGAACTTGTATCCTGATGATACAAAGTCACAACAATGTTAGAAGGCCGTGTATTGTATTCACAATGCATGAGGAGATGAAAGGGATCCATCCACAAGTTTTAAGTGGATGAAGTGGTTTAATGAAGTCCATGCACTATCACTTAGTGCATGTGAATTAGATGTTGATCCAACTTGATCTCTGATTGGATCAATGAAGAACATTGAAGATTTATGTGATTCAGGAATTTCGGTTGAAGATGATGAACCTTCGGGAATTCCACCTCCTAAGACTAGAATATATGTTAAGGAGGATGGAGGAATTCTAATGAAGAAGTAGAGTTGATGAAAAAGAATGGCTTAGAGGAAGAAGTGGCATTTGGCATTTTCACTTGGTTACTTTGTTTTTATACAAAGTCCTAAGTGTTTTACTTAGCAAAAAAGAAGCCATCAAGGGCCAGCCTTAAGGGCTCAACCCAAGGCACATGTGGGACTAGGTCACCACGCCCAAGGGGATCCCATGGGGCCAGCCCAAGAGGCCGGAGGCCGTGTATAAGCCGAATAGGCCACGCGGTGATGAAGCCCGCGCAGTGTGAGCGCGAGGAGCGCGCCCGTGTGTGCATAGAGGGTGCCCGTGGCGCGCCCGAGTGGCAGGGGTGGGCGCAAGAGCGCGCCCGCAAGAGAACATGGTGCGGGGCGGCACCGTGGAGGTTGGAAGTTCAATTGAACCTGCTGGGGGAGCGCCAGTTTGATAAGTCGCGAGAAAATCCCGCGGCGATTCGATGTGGGACGCACAAATTTCACCGGGAGCGCATCCTGGCCGCACGATCGATCGCGCGCTGGATCGCAGCCGCTCATCTCATCCGCCGCGCGCCGCGTTCTAATCCAGCTGTTGATGATCTTTTCAACGCCGCATCCGACGGCTCCGAGGCGTCTCCTTCCTCGAGCTCGGCCGAGGCACCTCCCGCGACGCCGCCTGAACTAGTGGCCCTCCGAGCACTGAAGTCGAGCTCCCGGCCACCACTGATCGAAGTAAAGGCTCCATTGAGTTCGTATGGATGCAACGAACAGATCCATGCAATAAAATATGCATGCATAGGATGTATGAGATTTTGGACTTCAGCCGAGGCAAATGGAGTTGTCGAGGCTTCGTGTGTTCGTGCTATGCATGGACAAGTATTAAAGAGGCCATGCATGCGTTCGAAAATGCATGCACGTGAAGGAGGTAAATAAAAATGCAACCTGCGTTGAACAAAGGATAAAAATCAAGATTTGAAAAATCTTGAAGATCCGAAATCTTCGGGATCTCACGCGGATGGGCCGAAGAATTCCTTGCCTATAAAAGGAGCACCCGAGGTTCTCAAAAAGCCTGCTGAATCTTTGTTGAAGATCTGAAGTCCTGTGAAGCCTCGGTGCTTAGCGAAGAACAGCCTGCACGCACCACTTGCGTGGCAGTGAAGCCGGAAGCCATCCCTTGGCTCTGTTAGTTTCTTTTTTGCACACTTTCATGAAAGAAGAAGAAGGATTCTCTGTGCGCCTTCCCCTTGCGCAGCAGGAAGACCCGAGGCCGCATCACTTGCGCACCCCACGGTTGGCCGAGGTCTTGTGCGGCCCTTGTGCTTGAGGTTTGTGCGGTAGTGGCTACCCAAGGCACTTGTGCGCCGCTTGTGTTCTTGCACCAAGACGTTTGTGCCTTGCACCCATTGGACTTGCACGCTTTGAAGAAAAAGGAAGACCCGAGGCTTGGTACCTTGCACGACAGTAGTGAAGAAGAGAAGGCCGCTTGCCTCTATGAAGAATAGTGGCCGCACCTAGCACGCCTCCCTTGTGTGAATAGTAAAGAGAATACCCTACGGTGTGTGTGCTAAACAAAAGGAAGGCCGAGGCTTTGCCTCGTGTATGTGCAAAGTGAAGGAGAACATTTACGGGCAGTGGGTGTGCAAGGAGGAGTGGAAGGTCGTGGCCCTAGTGTGTGCATAAGGAGGAAGACTACACCAAGTAGTATGTGCAAAGAAAGAACAAGGCCAAGGCTAGCACCCATGTGGACAAAATTTATATAATTTTTGTGTGCTTAACAAGTGTGAAGGCCAAGCTCAAGTGTGTGCCAAAGTGAAGAAGTTGTGTGTCCAAAGTGAAGAGGCCGAACCTAGGTGTGTGCAAAGTGTACACATTTAGAAGAAGAAAGAAGAGGACATCCACACTAAAGTATAACAAACTTTTAAGTGTGTGAACAAATTGAACAAAGTGTGTGAGTGAAGAAGGTGTGTGTGCTTAAGGAGAAATTACACTCTTTGAGTTTTTATCACACCATGGAAGAGAAGAAGGGGAGTGCATGCTTGCATGCATGCACATGCACACGTGAACAAAGAAAAACCAGCTTGTGTGCATTTGAGTTGTCCAAGACTGAAAGTTCTTGAAGAAGATTTTGAGAAGCCATGCATTCAGTGCATGAGGAAGAAGAGTTGCCATGCACTCAGTGCATGAAGTTGATGTGAAGTGAGGCTGAATCCAGACTGAAGTTAAAGACATCAGCTGCCTAAGTTTTCAGTAATTGAGAAGACCCTGATCAACAGAAGTGATCAGATGCTTTGAGCAAGACCAACAGACCTTATCAGAGGCTGTTGAAGACTCTTGAAGAGAGAGGCCAGGTCATCCTGAGAAGAAGGAGATAAATCCTGAGCAAGACGAGAAGACCTGATCCAGTGATCACAAGTGAAGAGGAAGGCCAGCAGTCTTTATCCCAGACTGCTGAAGATACTTGAAGAAGCTTAAAGTGAAGAAGAGCTACTCGTGTGACTTGAGGAGCCAGGAGAAGCCCCCTGTGAGACTCAGGGTGGAAGAAGTCTTCAGTGGGATTATGGAGCAGGCCAGTGGGGCTCTGGTAACACTGTGGGACACAGTATAAAGACCCTCCTGTGGGACTCAGGAGAGATACAGTGGGATGCTGTATCGACCATTGTAATACTAATAGATTATAATGGAAGAAACCATGTTGGGGTGTATAACCAACATGGCAAGGACATAGGCCTTTGGTGCCGAACCTTGTAAATCCTTGTGTCGAGTGCCTTTACATTTACTGCATCATTCGTGGAAAGGTGATAGATTCAAGAAGATTGGATCGAGGCTTTAACTAGCCATAGAGGTTTAATTGATAAGGAATCAATTAGTAAAAATTTTTAAGGGATCACTGATTCACCCCCTCCCCCTCTCAGTGATTCACACTGATCCGGGCACTTCACATTGTAATTTGGGATTTTTACCCAAAATACATAATGATTTAATTTCAATAACAATTCACATAAAATTAGGTTTTCAGAAATCAATTGGAAGAAATTTTAAACAATAATAAATTCAAGGTTTAATAAATTGGACAATATTAAATTGAACCACCTACCTTTCTCACCAAATCACAATGCTTGTAATGGGACTCTCCAATGAATAATATTGTCACAGAATATCTATGTACTCAACCTAGAATCAAGATTCAACAACTTGGAGTTTATATCCATAAATACCAATACAATCTATCAAAATACAATAAGGGAAAGAGAGAGGGATATGGAAGGGATAGGGGGATCGCTTACCTGGGGAGATGAACTGTAACCAACCTGACAATCAACCACTGAACGGATGATCTAAATGAATTAGATATCTCAAAAATAATCTATGAAGAGCCTCTAGGTTGAGATGAAGGAAAAATATAAAAGGTATATAATAATTTTGGTCGAACCACATGTGTAAAATATACACCTAGGATTTTACATGGTCTGTATTCCAATTACACATTGTGTAATTTTCAAGTCTAACGTACACCGAAAACCACATTTCCTTTTATTAAAAATATGATTTTTAATATTTACACAACATTTAACATGTACATGATGTGTAATATTTTACATTGTGTACCGATTTCACTACATATTCCAGGAAATAATTACACATCATGTAACCATATTAAGTGGCATGTAAATCCTTAGAAGCCTACAAAAACATGTAGTTTTTTTGCAAAAAAATACAATAAATCCCTAACTTTAACATTATAAGTATACTCCCAATTCCTTCATGGAATTACTCAAACAATGAAAAAGGAAAACGAAAAAAATGGTTTAGAATATACTTAATAGAAAGGAAATGAGGTTTTACATTAATTGTATAGAATAAAATATATTTTTTTATTTCAAAATAACAAAAGAAAACATTTTTTTTAATAAATAATATCAAAATAGTGGAGAAATATTCAATAGATAGGATTAAAATTATTCTTAAAATTTATATATATCTATGAAGAAATAAATTCATCAAAGTTGAATATTTTGACATGTAATTATAATATAAATAGAGATAAATATAAAATATGTTATTAAATATCAAATTGATAAAATAAAACAAACATATAATAACATGTTCATTGAATATATACAATTACTTATAGAACAAATATTGAGTCAAGATAAATACATATGACTTTGGTCACGTATGAATCAAAATCTTATGGAAGAGAAAAAAAATTAATTTTACATCCCATGAATAAATAATTTAGGAATAAAAAAATTTGATGGTGTATAAGATACACTAGAAAAAGGGGAAACAATTATTACATGATACAAAACATGTCTCAAGGAATGGAAATTGAGACAAAAAACCCTTATAGACCTTAAAATTTAAGTAAAACTAATTTGAAAATAATTTTATGATAAATAAATGTAAATACCTTGAAAAATAGAAAATACAATATAATACAATCATAAGGTAGAATTTACACAAATTTCATGAATTATGTTGAAGAATAAATATGAAAATTCAGTGAAAGGAATTTGAGTTAACAAAAACCCTTTACATGGATTACTACTTTATTAGATGCACTCTAGATTCTAATATAAAATAAAAAACACATTAACTATCAATTTTGTAACCTTATTCATATATATTAACATTTATATTAATCTTTTATATAAATCATTTATATTTATTTTTTACATATTTATTACTTATTTTTCATTATTATTGATCATCAATTATTAAATGATTCAATCATTCCTTATCTATTTTAGTTGGGATTTCTTCATCAGTTCTCTATATTCATGATCTATACGTACATATAATAATAAAATTAATATAATATTATTTCCATATTAATTTATTAGTACCTCGGTTTAATCCATGGTATTTTTGGTAATGATTCATAAAGATGAAATCCATAATAATCTTTTTCAGTATTTTTTAACAAAACTGAGTAGTTATATTAATAATTAGTTAAATATTAATATCACCATTAAATATCCATAAGCAAGGAAATATTTACTTATTGATTAATTATGTTTTTATAATCATCTTTGATAAAAATTTATAATAGCTTTTATGTAGGTGGTCAAACCAACCCAAAAAATAACATGTTTTAATAGTTGGATGAGTATAATTATATAGTTATTTTACAAAAATATCATTATTAAATAATTATAATTATTTCATAAATATGTTATTAATTTTTAAAATACTATTTTTTAAGTGTTAGATGAGGAACATATATGAAAAATAAGGATAATAAGTCTCTACTAACAAAGAATCAATCATATCGTCCCTTAGAACCCTTCTTAGTTTTTAAGGATTGGGTACATTATAATGAGACAAGGGGATAAGAAATATCAGGTATGATTTTTATGGAGGTATATATAGTAAAATATATAGATAAATTATAACTTTAGGTGTATTTTCATCATGCCTCATTTTTATTACAGAACGTTTCATTGCATTTTACAAACAGGGGATCTTTAAAGCATAGTGTCTTGGAAATCAGGAACAATAAAACATGAAAACTTAAAACACTTGTTTTAATATCCTTGAAAATATTAATCAAAAGTTTATCTGATTTATAATTACTGAATCTCCTAACATGGATAAATACATCAAAGGAAAGGGTGAGCTAAAGGCCTGGTAATGGTAAACAAGGGAATCTGTTTACTTGTGATATCAATAAAAACATGATAAAAAAACATAAAGAAATGAGGAATGGGAAAATTAGAATATCATAATAAAAAGAACATGAATCATAACATAAATATGAGGCTACAAAATTTCATTTATACATTCATGAAAATATCAACAAGGTTCATCCCTAAGGTGGCATAAATTTTTTTACCAAGGTTATTCACCAAGGTATCGTGAAACTTGTTATCTCTAGATATTAAATTCTTTACCCAATGCATTGGAGTGCTATTAGGGAACACACTTTATATGTCTTTATTTTATTTTGTGACAAATATATCATAACCATACCTATCATAAATAACCCAAATAGTATAAATTAAATGGGTTTCATGTCAAAATCATGATGTTTTTAAAAGGTGCTTGGAAACGACATCATTTTGTCACTTATAACCCATGGAAAAGGAGTGACAGTTATATGTATTTCAATTAAAAAATAAAATAGATAAATATTATGTCTTGATAAATACCTCTAGAAATGAAATTATATTTGGTTATTAACATAAATAAAACAAGATAATTTTGGGAGAAAAGAGAGAGATTTTGAAACGAAAATTCTACAGCATAACGACTATATAACATGGTTTTAGAAAATATTGTAAAGAGACGGGAAAAGGGTATCCCTATAATAAATATCTCATAATAAAAAATTATAATAGAATAAAAAGAAATAAGAACATGGTATGGATATTTTAATGACATACCACAAGTAAAGGAAACTTGAATGAAAAGAGAAGATGTGATTTCTTTTACGAAGAATTCGGCAGCCAAACACCATCATTTAAAAATTCTGAAAATAAATTGATGAGAAAAGAAAGGGTCTCTCATAATTTGGAAATTAAATAAACATTAATATTAATATATAATAACATACCCCGACATATTAAGATGGAAACTAGAAGACATAACTTAAAGGTAATCCTAACTAAAAGGAGAGGGTGGAAGGTTCCCTTACCTTGAAGAGTGACTTCAAAAGCACGAAGGTTGGGACCTTGGGTAGATTGAGGGAACCTTTAAAGGACTAAATGGGAGAAAAAATACCATATCTTCATTTAGGGGGATTTTGGAATGAAATGAATCAATGAATGTCTTGGTATTTATAGGAAATGTGAGGAAATATTTAATTAATTTCCAAGGGACACCTTATCAGTTGTATTTCTAAAACCATGGCCTTTCACATGGTATTTTCCCATGGAATTGGACACATGGGACACTTCATGACATTTCATACTATTCAAGAGTCTACTAGAATGATTAAATCATTATTACATCATTAATGATATCATTAACCACACCAAAACTCAAAACTGTACTTTTACTATTCACTGAAAAAAACATTTTATAAAAATATCATAAATTCACCCTAACCTAATATCGATGTTACGAATTAAAAAATGAACTCTATTTTATGAAAATAATTTTCTAAATATTTTTAATTTAATTTCTAAAAAAACAATTATTTATTCAAAAAAACAACTCTAAAACTATAACTCGTTTTGGGAAACCTTGAAAAAGTAATCAAGGCCCCATAAAATTATCATATAACTATAAGAAAATAGAGTAAAAATTTATGATTAAATTTTATGAAAATAAATTGTCATTTTAAATTATCAAATTAATTATAAAATTGTAAATAAAATATTTATTATGTATAAAAATAACAAAACTTGTACTACGATCATTTTTTCTCTTTTAAGATGACTAAATTGTATTTATACATTCATGGGTGATGTTTCAATTTTTTTGTACTATTTACTATTAATTTCTATTCATAAGGGTATGATACTTTTCATACTTTAATATTCCCTAAAAATTATTTTGAGCTTATTAAACTCTAATTTTTTTTACTGATCACAACTTCAGAAGACCATTTTTTGAAAATAATTTCACATTATGAATTAATTAATGTTTACATGAATATTTTAAAATAAACTTTTTCCAAAATTCATTAGTAATATGGAACTATAAATTCACCCTAAATTTATCCTAATATTTTAAATTCACCAACATTTTCATAATAATAATTAAAAAAATTATTTATACAAAAGGATTACACAAGTAACTAAGGTTGCGTTACATAGCCCCTTATAACACCTGTATAGGACATAATTGTAAGGTGGTCTATGTTGATAGAATCTTGGGGCGTCTCAGAAAACATTTCATGAGTGGTGATTTTTATTAGCTTGAACTTATCCCTTAGGTGATTCTGTTAAAGCTTCACATGTTGAAATTTGGCTTTGGCTTGGTCTAGAGAAAAGCCCAGTGATGCTACCTCCTTGGAAAGTTCCGATAGATGGGCTTCGTATTGCCTGAGTATACTGGATGAGGCCATCAACTCTTATTTCTGTATTAATTAACCAAGATCACTAGTATTTATATACAATAATTTTAATGTTAAGCGTTTATTTTTCAATTGTCATATTGACCAAAGGTCATATTACAGTCGAAACCCAACGGTATCTTTTTATTATACTCACTTCATTAATTAATGGATATAGTTCTATTGAGTATAAAATAAAATAACACAAAAAATTAGGAAACAAATATTACTCAAAAGTTCAGGTCGTTACATTCCTCCTCCCTTCAGAGAAATGTGTCCCTGAAATTTAAACTTGTACCCTAATAAGAGAAAAGGTGTGGGTGCTTTGGCCTCATAGACTCCTCTGGTTCCAACATGGCATCTTCACATTAGGGGTTCATCCACAACACCTTAATAAGTTGGGTAGTCTTGTTTCATAAAACCTTATCTCTATGATCTATTATCTCCACCAGATTATCCCCATAATAGAATTCATGTTCCAATTATACCACCTCTAGATTTAGTACATGTGAATGGTCAGGTATGTTCTTCCTCGAGAAGGATACATGGAGGAAGTGCAAGCCAATCATCCACTACTCCTATCAGATCAAGGATTTTATAGGGGCCAGTGTACCTAGGGATGAGCTTCCCTTTCTTCCCAATCCTCATGACTCTCTTCCAAGGTGAATTTTTAAGAAATACTTTGTCAGCAACGTCTAACTCCATGTCCCTTTGACGGTTGTCGGCATATCTGTTTTTCGGATTCTGAGTAGCCTTAATGTGTTGCTGGATGGCATGGAAATTTAATATTTTCTCTTTCACAAGATCAGGCCCAAGAAGCTTTCTCTCACCAGCTTCACACCAACAAGTAGACGTTCAACATCTCATACCATATAGAGCATCATAGGGTGCCATTTGAAAGCTCGAGTGGAAGCTATTGTTCTAAGAGAACTCAACTAAAGGGAGATGTTGATCCCATCGACCATTAAATTCCATTGAGAATGTTCTCAGCATGTACTCGAGTGTCTAAACAGTCCTTTCCGATTGTCCATTAGTTTGGGGGTGATAGGTCGTATTAAATTCAATTCAGTGCTAAAAGAATGTTGAAGACTTCTCCAGAATTTTGATGTGAACCTTGGGTCATGATTAGATGTGATATAAAGTGTAACTCAATGCAGCCTTACCACGTCCATCACATAAATCTTGGCAAGTTGATGAAGTGATAAATATTCCCAAATGGAGATAAAATGGGAAATATGGGAGAGATGGTCCACAATAACCCATATCGCATTGTTTCCTTTATAATTTTTTGGAAGATCAGTGACGAAGTCCATAGTGATATTGTAAAACTTCCATACTGGTATGGGTAGTGGTTGCAATACCCCTTTAAGAATGTTTCCCTCATCTTTCACTTACTGACATACTAGGAACCATGAAGTGTAGTCAACAATCTCCCTTTTCCTATTATCCCACCAATAATGATCATGAAGGACTTTATTCATTTTTGTGCTTCTTGGATGTATAGAGGAAGTAGAGCTAGGATCTTAATTCATCATCTCCTACTTAATTTCTAGAATAGATGGAACACATTGTCTTGTACGATATTTCAGTACACCTTTCTTGTGAATATTGATCTCAGGAAACATTCCATCCTTCATAGACTTGATCTTCTTCTGTAACAAATGATCTTCTTTCTAATCTTTCTTGATCATTTTTAGTAATGATGGTTAAAAAATCATTTGGGTTAGGGTTAATGATGTACCTTCACATATAATTCCCATGTCCATCTTCACTAGGTCATTGGTCAAAGGATCTCTTTGAATCCTCATCATGGAAATAACAACTGGGTCTTTCCTACTTAACGCATCAATGAATTTTTTTTCTCTTTCGGGATGATAAGGAATTGAACAGTCATAGTCTTTGGGAAGTTCCAACCATACCCTCCGTCTCATGTTCAATTCATTTTTCTATGAAAATATACTTCAAACGTTGATGGTCTTTATATATATCACATTTCTCCCCATAAAGACAGTGCCTCCCGATCTTCAGAGAAAAAACTACAGTAGCCTACTCCAGATCATGCATAGGATAGTTCTGCTCATGAGTCTTCAACTTTCGAGATGCATAAGAAATGACCTTGTCATTTTTCATGAGGACGTAGTGAAGCCCTTTTAGAGATGTATCTCTAAAAAAGGAATCCTTATCCACTTGAGGGAAATTTTAACACGGGTATAGTAACTAATCTCTTCATCAACTCTTGGAAACATTCCTCACACTCATTTATCCTCATGAACTTGACCCCTTTTCAAGTTAACATTGTTCGTGTATTATAAAGTCATGAAAAGATTTTCACAAACCTTCTATAATATCCCACTAATCCAAGGAAACTATTAATATTAGTTTTTTTTGTAGGCTGAGGCTACTCCTCTACAAATTTTTTGTTTGTAGGGTCAACTTTGATTCCATCATTGGCTACAATGTTCCCCATGAAATAAACTTGTTGTAACCATAACTCACATTTTCTGAACTTCCTAAAAAGCCTCTCCTTCCATAGAGTTTGAAAAATAACCTTTAGATGATCCTAATTCTCCTCACAACATTGGGAATATATCATAATTTATTCAATAAATACTACTACAAAGTTATCAATGTTTTCCTTAAAGACTCTATTCATCAAATCTATAAAAATAGCTGGTGCATTAGTCAGTCCAAAGGCCATAACAATAAATGCATAATGCCCATATCTTGATCGGAAGGAAATTTTTGGAATATCTTCTTTCTTCACCCTAAATTGATGATAACCAAATCAAAGATCAATCTTAGAGAAGAATTAAGCCCCACGAAGTTGGTCAAATAAGACATCAATTCTTGGAAGAGGGTATTAATTCTTCACTGTGATCTTGTTCAGTTCTCTATAATCAATGCATAGTTGCATCAATCCATCATTCTACTTCACAAAGTGAAATGGTGTTCCCCAAGGAGGAACACTCATTCTGATTGAACCCTTCTCCAAAAGAATATGCAGTTACTTCTTTAATTCATCCAGCTCCCCATTTTCTATCCTATATGGGTTCTTTGATATTGAATGAGATACAGGTATGATCTTAATAGATAACTCTACCTCTCTTTCTGGGGGAGGTCCACGAAAGTCCTCAATAAATACGTCAACGTATTCTTCATTGATGGGGACATTTTATATCCTTGTACTCTAATTTCCTTCTTCTTATTCATCGATCAAATCCATAAAGAAGGACATAGGATGTCCCTATAGACCAATATATGGTTGAGATATCCCTCCTTATAAACTAATTTTAGGGTTTCCATTCAAGACTACTGAGATTTCCTTGCTTCTGAATTTGATCTTAGCATTATACATTGAGAGCCAGTCCATCCCTAGAATAATGTCGAATTCCAAAATGGGAATGACTACTAGATTTGCAATAATATTTTTATCACTAAATTAAATACAATAGTTTCTAAACATGGATGATTCTTCGATAATCCCACCGGGAGACATGACTGATAACTTTAGTTTTATCAAATCAGATTTTGATTCTAGATTCTTTGAAAGATTAGAAGAAATAAAGGAATATGTAGAACCATAATAAAAAAAGTATTTTATATCTTTGAGAGAACAACAGGAGTACTTACCCCCACATCATTTGGTGCTTAAAATTCATTTTTTGTGATTTAAAAAGTATGACCTTGTTCCCTTGGCCATTTCTGTGGCTAATGGTGATTCCCCTCCACTACCCTCAGATTTGTATAGTGATTAGAATAGTGCCCAAGTTTTCCACACTTATACAATTGGACATCAGGTATGACCTCCACCGTCTTCCCTTTGTAGATACTATTGTGAAGTTGTGGCTTCACCTCACCATGACAATTATGTGTGATATGGCCTTCTCTTCCACACTTGTACCACTTCCCGCTCCCGAGAAGGCAGTTCCCCAAATGCTTCATCCCAAATATATTACATGTGGGACCTTGTACATGTTTCCCTCCACTTCCCTGATCGAAGCTCCTCCCTAATAATGGTTCTATTGATCCCTTCTTGTCATTGGATTTATGAGGCCATTGCGTCTCACCAAACTCTAGTTCTACTTTTATCACACTATGCACGATCTCCCAATAGAAATCATATTCTCGGTTTTCTAGATTCTTCTATAGATGTGGTCTCAGTCCACCGAAAGATCTTTCAACCTTACCATTAGGAACCATGAAAAAACTAGAGGTGTAATGTGAAATCCTTGGGAAGTACATCTCGAAGCTTCACACATATTCATTCTCCTTATACTTCAACTCAAGAAACTCCTTATCTATTCTTGTTCTCATGGAATGAGGGAAATAAATACTGAAGGAAATACCTCTGAAATCTTCCCACTCCATAGCTTCAACCTCCACTCTTGGACTCATGTGTTTTTTCAGTTCCCACCACTAATTAGCTTCTCCCTCTAAGAGAAATACATCAAGGGTGACATTGTCTTGCTCTAAACACTAGAGAACATAAAATATCTTCTCTATATAGATGATATACTATTAATTAATCAATGGATTGGTCGATCCACTGAATATTGGTGGTCATTGATGCATAATAGACTCAATATAATGTTGTTCCCTTAATGGTGAGATAGGTCACTTCGCTTGATTCATGTTATTTCCCATAACATGAGTTAGTTTGTTCATTATTCACATGAAAGCTTTCATTCTAGCTTCAATCAGAAGGCCATCAGTGCATGGTCCATTGTGGTCACCATTTTCATGGTTCCACTTATTGCCTTCCAATTTCTAAAATAATAAAACCTTAGTGAGAAAATTATTTGATTTATGAATCTTTTAACTATAAAGGATTTTATGTCTTAAAGCATCATGATTTAAACAATTACATTTATCTATAAATCCATCATAATGATTCATGAATAGATTATGATTAACAAAACATATCCCCCAAGAGTGTCGTAACCAAGAGTGCATTAAGGACCATTTTCATCTACCAGGATACCCCGGGTCAAGCCCAAAACTCATTGTCGGAGTTTTCACTCCTTGGTGAATTTTGGCCAAAGCTTCCTCTACCATCTCGTATCCATACGGGGATGCATTTTCTTGATAAACCACTTACTCAATACTCACCAAAATACCAGGATGTTTTATTATATTTAAAATTTCTTATAGGGTTATTCCTAAGGTTTTCAAAGCCTAATTTCCATAAATAACTAAACAATAATTTGATACCAACTATGGAATCCATCTGTTTTATTACAAAACATTTCATTAACTTTTACAAACAGAGTATATTTAAAGTCTATGTGTCTTGGAAATCAAGAAAAATAAAACAATAAAACATAAAACACTCTACTAAATCCCCTTGAAAATCATCTTTAAAATTTTACCCTTTTTAAAATTACAACATCTCATTACATGGATACATACATAAAAGGAAATGGTGCACTGAAGGCCCAGTAAGGGTAAACAAGGGAATCGATTTACTTGTGATATCAATAACAACTTGATAAAAAACATAAAGACATAAGAAATGGAAAAAGAGACATATCATAAAATAAAACATGAATCATAACTTGAATATGGGGCTAAAACATTTCATTTATACATTCATCAACAAATCCCCAGGGTTCATCCCTAAGGTGTCATAAAAATTTACCATGTTTATTGACCAAGGTATTGTGAAACTAGTTATCTATAGATATTAAATTCTTTACCCAATTCATTGGAGTGCTATCAGGGTGCACCATTTATATGTCATTATTTTCATTTGATCCATAGAGATAATAATCATAAATGTCATAAATATCCCAAATAGAATAAAGGAAATGGGTTTCATGTCAAAATCATGATGTTTTTAAAAGGTGATTGAAAACAAGATCATTTTTTCACTTATAAACCATGGAAAGTGAGTGGGGGTTATATGTATGTAAATTAAAAAATAAAATTAATAAATTTTATGTCTGGATGAATACATCTAAAAATTAATTTATATTTTTTGTATTCACATAAATAAAACAATATAATTTCAAGCAAAAGAGATAGATTTTGAGATGAAAATTCCGAAGCATAATGGCTATATAACATGGTTTTAGAAAATATTGAAAATAAAGGGGACAAGTGTCACCCACTCATAAATATCTCATAATATATTACATGTATATAATAAAAATAAATAAGAACATTTTATGAATATTTTAATGACATACCACATGCAAGGGAAACTTGAATGATAAGAGAATATGTGATTTCTTTTATGAAAAATTCGGTACCCTAACAACGTCATTTAATTATTTAGGAAAAAATTGATTAGAGGAGAAAGGCTCTCTGATAATTTGGACATGAAATGGAAATTAATAATAATATATAAGAACATACCCCCACATAAGAATATGGAAACTAGAGGACATAACTTAAAGGAAATCATGAGTAAAAGAGGAGGGTTGAAGGTTCCCTTAACTTGAAGAGTGACTTTGAATGCTCGAAGGTTGGGGCCTTGGGTGTCTTGAGGGAACCATGGAAGGACTCCTTAGGAGGAAAAAATTCTATATATTCTTTGATGAGGATTTTGGAATGAAATGAATGAGAGAATGTCTTGGTATTTATGTGAAAATGTGTGGGAATATTTAATTAATTTCCAAGGGACACCTCATTGGTGGTATTTGCCAAACCATGGGCATACCCATGGTATTGGACACTTGGGACAACTCATAACATATATAACTATTCAAAAGTATACCAGAAATATTACATCATTATTATATAATTAATGATGTCATTAATCACACTAAAACTCAAAACTATATTTTTACTATTCACCTAAAAACATAACATTTTATAAAAATATCATAAATTCACCCATACCTAATTTTGATTCTATGAATTCAAAAATGAACTAAATTTTATGAATATAATTTTCTAAATATTTTTAATTCAATTTTTAAATAAAATCATTATTTATTCCAAAAAACAACTCTAAAACTATAACTTGTTTTGTAACACCTTGAAAAAGTAATCAAGGTACCATTAGATCATCGTATAACCACGAGAAAATAAAGTAACAATTTATGATTACATTTTATGAAAATAAAATTTCTTATTAATTTATTAAATTAATTATAAACTTTTAAATAAAATATTTATGACCTACAAAAATAACAAAACATATACTATGATCGTTTTTTCACTTTTAAGATTTCTAAATTGTATTTATACATTCATGGGTGATGTTTTTATTTTTTATGGCCAATTTACTATTCATTACTATTCATAAAGGTATGTTACAATTCATGCTTTACTAATTACTAAAAATTATTTTGATCTTATTAGACTCTAAATTTCTTACTGATCACAATAGCATAAGACCATTTTTTGAAAATTATTTCACATTATTAATAATTTAAAGTTTACATGAATATTTAAAAATACCCTTTTTCCCAAATTTGTTAGTAATACAGAACTATAAATTCATCCAAAATTTATCATGATATTTTAAATTCACTAATATTTCTATAATAAGAAATAACAATTTTATTTACACAAAATATTTACACAAGTAACTAAGGTAACATAACATTGCCCCTTATAACACCTGCATGGGACCTAAGTGTAAGGTGTTCTATGGTTATAGAATCTTGGGGTTTTTGGGACAACATTTCCCAAGTGGTAATTTCAATTAGCTTGAGTTTCTCCCTTAGGTGATTCCATTCAATCTTCACATGTTGAAGTTCGTCTTGGGCTTGGTCCAGAGAAAAGCCTAGTGATGCAACCTCCTTCCCAAGCACTAACAGATGGGCTTCGTACGACCTGAGTCTACTGTATGAGACCATTGACTCTTCTTTATTTATTAATTAAACAATATCACTTGTATTTATATTCAATAATAATAATTTTAATAGTTTAGTTTCCAACGATCATATTGACCAATGGTAATATAATAGTCTAAACCCAACGGTATCATTTTAGTTAAATTCACTTCATTATTTAAAGGATATTGTTTTGTTGAGTATAAAATAAAATAAAACATGAAATTATGAAATAGATATTATTCAATAGTTTGGGTTGTTATATCATTTGTAATGGATGGTGTAGGGTTTCTTTTATAAGTGGGGGAGTGGAATTTTCAAAAATAATCAGTCCTTCTATGTATGCCAAATAAGTTTTCATTGGAATCCACAAAAAGGAATGTTCATTTATCCTAAGGATACGGTCTTTATAAGATATTTCATCTCAATTTACATTCCATTGATACTTCTTTCTTGTTATACACCAAATCACTTTTATATGGTGTATATAATGTACTTTGACATAGTTTATCATGAATCCCTTTATTATCATGATATTATAAAGTTTTGATTACCTCAATTATTTGTATTCAAGTGTCTCTATTTTGGTTAAGAACTCTAACTAAAATATCATTTTAAATGTTTTAATGATTTATTATTCTAAATCTTTCTCATTAATCACTACGTTTTAGAAATGGTTTTAAAGATTTATTTATATATACATTAATGTTTTAAAATTAAAACTACTTTTAAAAGTTTCAAAGTGGAATGGGACACTTGGATTCAAAAATCTATTTTTAAATGGCTTCTTGACAAATACTGTGACTTTTAAATGTTTTCAAGAAAAAAGGGTATATTTATCTCAAATATTTTTGATGATTATTTTCATCTATGTAAATATCCTTAATTTTTCTCAATTGAGGTTAATCTGTAACAATACAATCTTTTATATTGTATTGAATGAGTTATTTTTTACTGTGGATGTGTTATTTTTATGCCATTCATGGTTTTTGGATAAAGTATTGACATTTCATATGCTAGTTTCAATACGAATGTTTATGTTATGTTTCAAAATTTTCATATGAGGAATGCATTGGACTTAGTAAGTGATGGGTGGAGGTCGCTATAGCTCCTTGATGCATTGGTAGGTCTCATGAGACAAACCGATGTCTTGGCACATGGCCTTGACAAAATCTTATTTGTAGTCTTAGCATAAGGAATTGACTATGTGGTTATGATGGTCTGGAATTATGCATTCCATCAGTATGAAAGTCGTTATTGATATTGCATGTGATTATTCGACTAGTTGAATATCCATGTGAATAAGTAAATGGAATTATTTGATATTATATGTTCCATATTATGCTGAAGTTCAAGTTGAAAAGGCTTTTGTTCTAGTCTTATACACTCCCTTAAATGTTTATGCTTATTTATGAAATTTTCTGCTATAATGTTATCCTTACTGAGAATCAGAGCTCACCCCTTTCAATGTTTTATTTTTCCCACATTGAAAAGATGTATATTATTACTGACCTCTAGGGATAGTCTATGGGATCTCAATGTTGTCAATGGAAACAATGTTGTTGTAGTTTTCCATTTTATGATGTAATGTAAACCTTATGAATGTATCTAGTAAATTCAAGGCTACTAAACTAATCGGTCTTTCGATACTTGACCTTTTATGATCATGCTAATGATATGTAATAATTCACTGAATCTGGGCTTCTGGGGTTGGGGCGATACAGTGGGTATCAAAGGAGGTTTAGTACAAACATTAGAAACTAGATTTAGATAAAATGTGATTAGAGAAGATAGCCCTAAGATAGAATTTGTGGATTGGTATCAAAGAACTTCCTAGAATTTTGGTATTGTATAGATTTTGTGATTTTTCCAAGTAATACATCCCTATGTGGATATGAGCAGGTAGAGGCGGCTTTGGAACAGATGTACCTAGGGGTAAAACCCAAGAACACCGCTTTGAGCTAGACTCGAACTAGAACTGGTGCACGACAACATACATCGCTGCACTCTTGGTTATGACACTCCTAGAGGACATTCTTAAGATAATTTACATTTTCTTTACAAACAGATTTGAACTATTTTAATATAAGATGAGAAAAATGACCTTGGTTAATCCTAAGGTGTTTCAAATTGAGAATATGGTGTCATGATATTCTCTAAATTATTTTATGACTACTATTACTCACACAATGCTTTATGGTTTTAGTCAATGGCTAGATTCCAAGGAAGTTATAGTAACATTGAAAATGATGTACAAGGTGGGAAAGTTAGTGGAAATGAGAAACAAATGGAATGTTGATAGGTGTAAAAGATATCGTTTTTATGCCAAATCAGTTTTCCAAAATTTTGATCAACAACATATATATTAACCAACTCCCGGACTCAAAAAAAAGACAAATGTGATGAATGATAAGAGCTCCAGCAGTGGAGACCCTGGAGAAAAGAATACTCAATATCCATCATGCAGGAAATGTGGAAGGAGATAGCCATGGAAAGTGTATCAATGGAACAAAAAAGTTCATTACGTGCAGGAAAGGACATAAAGTGAATAATTTCCCAGGAAAAATGAAGAGTACAGTGGAAGAAAATAAAAATGGTCCCAAGAATCCATTTACAGTCATTTTCCATAAATGTAGGGGTCCTGGCCATTACCCGAGTGAATGCCATATTCTATAGAATATTTTCTTAGTCAAAGAAGAAGCTATGTGGAAATAAATGTTTGGAGAAATGCTTAAAAGTATTAGTGCTCCTTATTTATGGTATTACTTTGGAATAATTTTCTCTTTTATTTGTAACCCTGAAGTTCTCCATGTGAGAATGATATTTGAGGAAGGATTATATTTTCTCTTGTGGATATAGTTATAAATAACCATTTGGTTTTATATGATCATTGGGTTTGAGGAAATTACAAGTTATTATATTTTGGGATGAAAATGCAAGGTATGAGATAAAATTTGTGGGTAATTTATGTTATGATTATTTTGAGGAATTTATATCATTTTGGTAATGTTATAAAATATAGTTTTTGAAAAAGGACAACACGCATACTGTGTGACAACGCTTCATGTCAGACAAATTTGTGGGAATCGAACCCACAACCAAAGTGTGAGTGGGATTTATCGCCTACCACTGGAATACGTGAAGTCCCTAGTTAATGTGACTAATTATTTTTAGTTAAATGATTTTATTGATCAATAATAAGTTGATTTGGGATATGATGTCTAATCAAATGAATACCCTTAGTACAGAAAAATGATTTGGTGATTAAGTGATAAATGTTATTTTGGAAGATGTTTCCTTAGTTGGGAACACTATACGCCCATGGAAAATAGAATACTATGGGGTTTCATTTGAGGAGTAATGGTGGATTTTTATCTATGTTTTTATTGTGGATTTACAGTGATTTGGGTTATTTATGGAAATGATTGACATATAATAGATAATATGTGATTAGGTTAATTAATTTTAGGTATGTGACTTTAAGAGTAGTTGATGTAATTTGGAGATAAAATTTAACGTGGAAGACTACATAACCAAATTCTTCTAAGTTTTGGGTTTCAATGTTATTTTGGATTATATTGAATGATTTTAAGGATAGTTGTTTATTGAATGGTATTTATTTAACTTTAGGTTATTGTTGGTTTAATTTTAGAAATTAAGATTATTGATTCTTTCTATAATGGAATATCCTTTTGGGGGATCAGCAGATTTTATACTAACCATTTTGGTTTTGATCAATCCTTAAATACAAGGTAAATATATAGTTTATCCTTTGAGGATCATGTGATTCTATAGAAGTTTATTCTAGCTCTTCCAGTGTGACAAAGTCTTCTTGAATACACATCGTTTAAAAAAATGAGTTAGTGGTAGAAATTTATAAATGAATGAAACTCTACATAAAAATTAAGTATATCTCTTTATGTTCTTAGTGAATTTAATAAATTAATTCCATATATTTTTAAAATGTAAATTTAAAAAAATGATGTCCGTTTAATTTTCCTACTGGGATACTAATGACTGTTAGTCCCATCACAAGTTTTTGGTTTTATTATTGTTAACTTTCACTTGATCATGTTTTTTATCCTTCCCCATCAGAACATGACACTTAGTTTATCATCAATATCCATGTTTTTCTACATGGAATCCTTGTATAGGTTATATCGGCTGACCTTTGTACTTATCCTTATTTATTTTAAAGTGATTGTTTTATTGACACTTTTTCTGATGTGGGACTTTCCATTATATTCCCAAGACCAATTTTAAAAATTGCAGGGAAACAATTTATTGAAGGAGGGGAGATGTAACACCCCAAGATTCCATGGTACATTTCCCTTTGAATAATGTAATAACTTTCATTGTATGCAACTTCGAGATTCTAACACACCATGACCAATCAAAGTAGCCATTATGAGTAGTAATACCCACTTTTTGAAATTTTAAAAAATTTTATCTTTAAAAATGGACTTTATTTTTTGATTTGGAATATCGAAATTATCTTGGGGTTAATTTTTTGGTATTTTTTAGAAAACATTCAAATTTTGATAAATAGTGAAAAATACTAAACATTAATTAAAAACATCTTTTCAAATCCAAATACTTTATAGTGATAAATTATGCTGTTGAGAGGTTTTAAAGTTTAATTATAATATATTTTTACCATTTAATACAATATTGGTAATTGGATGTAATTTCACATTTAAAATAGACATAAACAAGTGTCAATCTTTTGATAGTTTTTATTTCTTAAAAAAACACGCTCTTTGTTTTGACAATGGGAATTAATTTTAAATTAATTTCTTCCACTTCTGTGTTTTGAATTTAGAGAAACGGATTCCATATTTATAATCAGGTGTTCCAAATTGTGTAAATAGATAAATTTTATTTTTAGACATTTGGAATAATTACTTCGGTAAATATTTTATTTACCATGGTTAAAGAGTAAATCTGGTAAATAAGTGTAAAAAATAAAATTATAATAATAATAAATTACCCTAAAAAATGTCCTAACCCTGTTGGATGATACATTTTCTACCATGGTCGTCTTTGGGTCTATTTTGGGACCCCATGGAGACACTTTTATGTGATAATGACACTTTATATTAATTATGTTAAAGTAAATACAAAAATGACATAAGCATATATCTTTCAGTAAAAAAAATTTTACATAGGGTTATACATGCTATATCTTCAAATATAAATATTCATTAGAAATGAAAAAATGTTTCCTACATAATTTTATTTTATTTATAATTTTTAGACATTGAATAAGTAAATTTATTTATGACACAATAATGATGCAGCATTTTCCTTATTAATGAAAGAATCAAGTAAATGGTATTATAAATGTAAAAAAATATAATTTGAAAGATTTTATGACATAAAAGAATTTTATAGGTTTATATGAAATTTCGGGATTTCTTAAATGACTTTAGTTTTAATTAATAAAGTCATTAGGACTTAAAAAAATCAATTATTAAATAGTTTCAAAATTGACATAAAAAAACTTTTAAAACAAAAATTATATTATTATTTGATATTCTATTTTTAAAAATCTAATCATCGGACAAAGTACATATGTAAGGATAGATTCATAATTAAGGACCACTTGGTTATATCTTGGAATTATATTGTATGTTTATTAACTATATAATATAAAAATACAAAGAGTCATGGTAAATGTCAAACTATTTAACTAAGAGTTACATCTAAATGTTAAGGTTAATATAGTGACCCAAACCTATATAAACCCTATTGGTTGAGTGTTTTTAGACCCATACCCACCTCATCCTTTAAATAATCCACTTTGAAGCCATTATAAATAGAAAAGTATTTTATTATAAAATAATATTTCTAGCTTTTATTAAGGTTCCCCTCACCCCTCTTATAAAAGGGAACTCCACCTTCTCTCTAATTCACACCTTCAAAGCCTTTTGGCTCGGCCAACCCATGCCTCAATATCCTCTCAAAATCCCTAAATTCATCATATAGGACCTAATTTTGTTATAAATCCAACATAGGGAGCCCTTTTGATCAAATCAAAAGGAATAACTTGAAGAAGAGGTAATAATTTCATCACCCTCTTTAAAGTTCTTTTCTTCTTCCACTTATTCTTTCTTTGTTATTTCCATTCTAAAATAATAACCCCAGTATATTTTATATATTTTGATGTTATTATAAATATTCTACATCCATCTTCATTATTCTATCCATCCTTTGAATGACATGTAATCATACATGCATACGTACGGATTACCGTCTCTATGTCGTGGTGTAATTGTTATTCAATACATTATTATTTGGATGGGTATAACAATGATGTGTAATTCATGTAAATAATAAATATTACATGATAATTATTCTTTATATATGATATAACATCCAATTGTATATTATTTTAATATCAGAAGAATGATATCGTCGCTCGTCCGTACGTACGGATTATCGTCTCCACAAACGCGATGCGATTCATTCCTCATCGTATCCTTTCAAGACTAAATTTCATTTTATGATTAAAAATATTTTTTAGAGACATAATATAATTATGTATATTAATATGATACATCCCATACATAAAAAATATGGCTCACATAACATTGAATATAATGGAAAACGAATCTGTTAACACCCGAAATGATGATAATACTTAGATATTATTGACAAATCAACGTTAAAAGATCATATATGATATCATATTAATGTATAGGATTATTTTATAATTAAATAAAAAATATTTCACCATTATACATGAGTTTAACCTACCCTCAACCAAGGAAAAAGTACAAAGTAAGGGGTTTCTTATCTCACTTTTAATTCCGTGGGATTTCTATTGTTCACCACTTATTTATTGCATGTGGTGTGTGTACTTCCCATGATTGTATTCATTGTTTAATACACTTTAATTTATGGATATTTAAATCATAATTGTATGATCCTTCTTTCATGGGTGTATGTTTCGTAAGTTCCCAAATCGATAAAGGAATTTGAAATTTACATTTCCACTCATTCGGCTTTATGCATACTTCATTGATTATTTGACTCCAAGATTATGTGTGGAATCAATATTAATTTTCTTATGTCATAATTTCCACTACTCTTTACGTGGATATAATTTTGATACACATAATCACTCCATTGATAAATTCTCAAGTCATCGATATGAACTTGACAAGAGTAATTTTACCTCAATCTATATTTGATGAGTTAAGCATCCAATTCATTGGTGTTGTTTTTACAGGAATATGTGTGAATGTCCTGTGATTGATTTAAACTGAATATCAAATCATATTGAGAGTATTTATATTTTCACACATAATTATGTTTTTTATTTATCCTTAACCTAAGGATATGATCTTTTTAATAGATTTCATCACAATTTTCATTCCATTGAGACTTTTTTGTTGTTATACACCAAATCACTTTTATATTGTGTATATAATGTACTTTGACATAGTATATCATGAATCCCTTTATTCACATTATATTATGAAGTTTTGATTACCTCAATTAATTTTATTCAAGTTTCTGTCTTTTGGTTAGGAACACTAACTAAAATATCATTTTAAATGTTTTAAACACTTATTATTCTAAATCTTTCCCATTAATGTTCATGTTTTAAAAATGGTTTTAATTAATTATTTATATTGAAATTAAAGTTTTAAAATTAAAACTCCATTTAAAAGTTTCAAATTGTCTTGGGACACTTAAATTCAAAAATCTATTTTTAAATTCATTCTTGACAAATAGTGTGACTTTTAAATGTTTTCAAGAAGATGGGGATATTTCCCTCAAATAGTTATGATGATTATTTTCATCTATTTCGATATCCTTCATTGTTCTTGAATGAGCGTAATATGTTACAATAAAATATTCCATATTTTATTGAATGAGTTATGTTTGATTTTGGATGAGTTATTTCAATACCATAAATGGTTTGTGGGTAATGTAAGGACATTTTGTACGCTAGTTTCAATACGAATGTTTATGTTATGTTTCAAAATTTTCATATGGGGAATTCATTGGACTTAGTAAGTGATAGATGGAGCCCGCTATAGTTCCTCGATGCATCGGTAGGTCTCGTGAGACAAACTAGTGTCATGGCACAAGGACTTGAAAAAATCTTTTTTGTAGTCATGGCATTGGTCCTTGACTATGTGGTTATGATAGTCTGGAATTATGAATTGCATCATTATGAAAGTGGTTATTGATATTTCATTTGATTATTCGACTAGTATAATATCAATGGGAATAAGTAAGTGGAATTGTTTGATTTTATCTTTCCCATATTATACTGAATTTCATGTTTAAAAGGCTTTTGTTCTATTCTTATACACTACCTTAAATTTTTATGATTATTTATAAAAGTTTCCACTATAATGTTATCTTTACTGAGTATCTGAGCTCACCCCTTCCTATGTTTTATTTTTCCCAGGATGCAAGGAAGTATATTATGAATGACCTCCAAGGATATTCTATGGGATCTCAGTGTTGTCTATGGAAACAATGTTGTTGTAGTTTTCTATTTTATGATGTAATGTAAACCTTATGAATGCATATTGTAATTACAAGGCTACTAAACCAATCTGTATTTCGTGACTTGATCTTTTATGACCATTCCAATGATACGTAATAATGCACCAACTATGGGCTTCTGGTGTTGGGGCGTTACAGTAGAAATAATTTTGATCCCATCCATGATAGTGACTTCACATTTTTGGATCACTTATGGTTGCTTAATCATCATCATCAAGGATGATATTTGACCTTTTTGTAGGAAACAATCTTGTGGGTAACATTAGATAGACTAAACTTAGATTGTTCCTTCCATTAAGGTTGGAATGAATATTCTATCTTTTTATAACAGGATCACAGGAAATTTCTGAAAAAAAAATTAATTTTTTTGGGAATTGTAATGTATAGAAGCTTCATAAGACCCTCTCCCCCTATATAAGGGAATATATACTTGTTTAAATCATCAAAAAAAATCTTCCATCAGGTATTTTTTTGGAATGTTGATTGATAAATCATTCCAATATGGAACAATTTATATCTACTGTATTTATTCAAGGATAATTTTATTTCATTCTCCATTTCAGAACTATCAAAACCAAAAATTTCCTACAAAATTAGAATATAAATATAGCATTGTTTATTTAGTGAATAATGTGTAATCCTAAATTCTTTTTAATGTGAGAGAAAATATTGAGAACTATTTCACAACCATGAAACTCTTATTTTTTCTATATATGAGATTGAAACTTTCATATTGATCTTTATTTATTTCTTATAAGTTTTGTATAGAATGGAGTATTTTCATTATTTTATGACAACTTTGGGTGAACCATTCATTTTCACACAATATATCAAGGAATATTAACCACGTCATGTCTCCTAGATCTTTTTCCACATCTCTTCTTGAGATGCAGTTATTGAAAAATATTATCTGAGATATATCCATCATTATAAAATTTCCACATATTACTCCTGTGATTTTATGGTTATCATCTATTGAAAATATATCAAAAAATTTGATTTATTTAGGTGGAATCTTCTATTTACCTTTTCAAAAGATGTTTCTTGTGCATCTTCCTTTTTACTCATCATCTCCCAAACGTCTGGCAAGATTACTAACATAACATTAGGAACATTTACAGAATGTTTCGATCTTATATGTGGCTTATTTTGAGTTCCATTCTTCACATCCTTTTTATGAGATGTATCACTACTCTTGAAAATATTCTTGGACTTTTTTTTATACTTCTCTTTCTTATGAATTATGTATAAGTATGAATTCTGAAACATCATAGATGTAATATGTTTTTTTAACTTTATTAATATTTATATCCAAGGTATCTACATCTATTTTTTATGGGGTTAACTTATCATTTTTCTTTGATACATTATTTCATTTATATTTATTAGTTATGTGAACACCACCACTACCAATATCACAATGATCATTAAGTGCATAAAATCTATTTTATGTAGACATGTTATTGTCTTTTATAATTGTTTTATATTCACTATATTTATACCCATTATAATATGATTCCTTTATGATTTATAATTTATGGTATTTTACCAAAAATCATATTCACAGTTCCAAAATCAGTTGCAGCACCAACATTGACCCACAAACCTTGATTTTCTTCTAACAAATGGATGATATATTGAATTTTCAGTATAATTAGCATATAGTTTCAATGTATTCTTCACCATATGTTAGGATTTTATTAGGGAACCAACTTCCGGACTTCTTCATCTATTAACCATGGTTTTTGTGGTTGGATCATCTTGATTTCTATTTATACATTTTTTAACAATCATTTTATTTAAACAGGCACTTTTTTTGTCTAAACATATTTATAAAAATTATTACATTAAGATTGGGATGGTACATCATTATGTACAACTAGTTACAAGAAAAAAGTAGGTGATGTAAAGATATTACTTCCATATGATATAGAATATATCATTATAATCTTCCTTATAAAACTGAGTGGCAGCAGATCTATAATTCTTTTATTGTGATGTCTCAACATGAGTCTTTTCAAGATTATCCCATTTAAGATCCAATAAAATACATATCATATTGAGGGCATTCCTTTGATCTTAATTAAACTAAATTCTAAATTAAATGTTCTTCCTTATCTTCTCAATAACCATTTAATGTAGTGTAACCTTTTCTTGTAATAGTGATTCATGCTCTTTTATACTCTTGGATTTTTTTATCCAATTGTGAATTCTTGACATTAATTATATTTTTTAGATTTTATTCCAATGTATGGATATTATTCAAAAATTATTGAGTGAAATAGTCCTTATCATGGATTTTTTTGATCCACCATTATTTAATTTTAGAGTATCTTCCTTGGAGCTCCTCATATTATAATTTAACAACTCCAACTTGTATAGATATGTTTTCAAAAGTAGTGAACTTCATGTTCAATATCTTCTCAATTTATTCATACTCATCCTTAAGAAGAGTGATTTCAATCTACATGACTTAAAAAATAAAACATATAGTATAATAAAGATATTTAGTAAAACCATAAATCATATCCATTAATATGTAATCCTAACATTTTATTACATAAACTTTTCATTACAATCTATAAAAGAGAGGATATTTTAATGATTAGTTTCATAAAAAAGGAACATAATATATTAAAAATTATAAAATTATTATATCCAATTTTAATTATTATTAAAAGTTTAATATTATGTAAATTTACTACATCTCAAAACCTAGGGATATAAATTAATGGAAAGGGTGTGCATAAGGCCCAGTTAGGGAAATCAAGGGGAAACAGATTGCAGGTGATATTGAGGAATATAAATTAGAACACAAGGAATATCATTATGGAATTAAGAAGAGAACAAGAAGTATATTATAAATAAAAAACATGAATCAAAACTTGTAAATGGGGCTACAACATTTAATTTATACATTAATAAGAATATCACCACAGTTAACCACTATAGTGTCGTAAAAATTACCAGTGTTAGTAACCATGATATTGTATAACCTATCATCTCTAGATGATTAAAATCTTTACCCAATTAATTAGAGTGCTATCAGGGTGTACCATTAATATTTATTAATTTTAATGTGATCCACATAGATAATAATAAATCATTCTGTTATATTAAAATCTTTGTATTTCAAAAGTTCTTTAAAACGTGATCATTTCTGACTTTTTAACCATCAAAAAGGGATTGTGGGTTTTATATATGTCAAAAATAGAATGAAATAAATAATTAATACATATTTATAATACACATGTAAAATTAATAGGTTTATATATTCACAAAAACACAATTAAAAGGTGTTTTCCTGAGGATAAGAGAGAAATTTTGAGAAGTAAATTCAGCAGCATAACCGGTATAAAACATGGTTTTAGAGAATGGAAAAATGAGAGGGTAAATTGGTATCCCATTGATAAAAAATTTTTATGGTAAGGTATTTAATAAATATTAAATAATATATATTTACCATAACATTCAGAATACATGAATATAAATAGGTTTTTTAAACAAAGAGAAAAGGAGGAATATTTCTAACCTTGAAAAGTAATTCCTAAAACATGAAAATTGGGACCTTGTGGTGATTGAGGACACATATAGAGGACTCCATAGGAGGTAAACCTATCTGATATTCACAGGGGATGAATTTTGAGGTAAATTAAAAGGAGAAATGGCTGGTAATTTATTGAAAAAGTGGAGTATTTTTTTTATTAATATCTAAATATAAGCCTTAGAAACCTCGGTTGTGGAAAATGAAAAACCATGGGATTCCCCCAGGTATTTTCCCATGGTATCAGACATGAGGGACACATATTATGTTTTTTTTCAAAATAGTCTATTATAATTTAATATTACATATTTTTTTATGGAAAAGTAAAGATAATCAAAATAACATTTTTAAAGGTATAGTTTCAATTTTAGAATTTGGAAAGTAAATTATATATTTTGAAATTGATTTAAATATATTATGATACATTATATTAATAAAATAAAATATTTTATTTCTTGGATTGTGGTTAATTATTTATTAAATCATTATGAAATAATTATAAAGTCATTGAAGTAATTTAAAAAACTCAAATTGTATCTTTACTATTAAAAAAGTCTTTTTTAAAATTATTATAATTTCACCATAACCTAATTTCAACTTAATGATATCATAAATGATATTTATTTTTTCATAATAATTATCTAAATATGAAAATTATATCTTTTAAATATAAATATACTTATTTATTTTAAATAATAGCGGATTGAAAATACATAGTAAAATTTTTGACACTAGAAAAAAAATATTTTAGAAATTAAATTTAAATAAGCGTGTTTCTATCATACTATTTCATTAAAATTATTATTATTCATAATATATTAGTTTATAATAAATATTTCATATTTTCTAGAAAGTAAAATTTTTATTCAAAAACACAATTTATCAAATTCCATACCAATTTTATTAAGAAAAATTATTATTAAAACAAAATTGATGGAATTAAAATTTTATTTAAACAAAGAAATTACTCACTAAGGTCTAGACAGGTGACCCCTTGTTACACATGGATACGCCCTTAGAGTAAGGTGTGCGATGGTTGTACATTTCTGGGGTGCCACGGCTAACATCGACTGAGTGGTAAACTACAATAACTCAAGATGCTCCCATAAGAGATTTCATTCAATATTCAAATTGGATTCATAGATTGGTCTTGATCACAGTCAAACTCTAGTGATGATAAATCCCTCCCATTCCCTGATAATTTGGATTCAAATGACATGACTCTACTAGTTGACGAAATTTAATCTTCTTTTTGAATCAATTATCCTTTTACAATTTTACTTTTAACCACTAATTATAACGTTATAATTATTATAAGGAGTATAGTTCCCAATGCTCATATTGAGAAACGGTTATACTTGACCAATGTTCATATATCGGTCGAATATAGAGGGAAAATTTTCCATTTATATTTACTTCATTATTAAAGAGATATGATTTTCTTGTGTATAATATAATATAACACACATTTTATCATGTAACAAATATTATTCAAAAGGATTGGGTTGTTAGAATTAATGCATAAATTGAAATGTCAACTATCATGACTTCACTTCCAAAAGTTCATCGATCATATTTTGGATAGTCTAAACCATAATTAACAAATATGTTATTATAACTTGAATTCATTGAACCCAGTTATGGAATAATGTTTTCTATATACTTTTTTTACCAATACATAATATTTTATCTTTAAGACCCCTATATTAATTCCCTTCTTGGAGCACATGACACATATTCCTATTTTGAAAAAGAGGGAAAAATTATTCATCTTATTCAATTATTTATTTTTTATATTTTTTCATGTCTAGGGTTGGATATTTTTCAGATATATTGTATATAAAAATCCTCCAAGTTTGAGCTCTATTATAAATTGAGAATGTATATATATATTATTCAATAAGTTTCCAAAAAGAGAATCCAATAAGAATTGTGACATGTCCCTTGGATTACAATAATTAGAATCACATTGGTATGAGCACACTAAGAGAGGGTTGAATCAGTGTGATATGAATCTTTTATCCTATAAAACTCTTATAAAATTATTTATCACTTTCACTTATTCGTTGAATAATTCTCTTGAATTGTTCCCATATCATTATAAGGAAGGCACATAAAATTTTAAAGCATAGTGGACACCAAGGTTTTCTAACAATGTTCATATCCCTTAAGCACCAGTACCCTTTTTACTATGGTTATTGTCATATACACACAAATTCCTTTCACTTATAAAATAAATAAATAGTTAGGGTATGACCATGTACTAATTATCCTAACACCAACCAGGTTAAATTAAATCTATTCAATGTTTTAAAGGGGTATGATATCAGCATACTCCTCCTAAAATTATATGAAAATATTGAACATTATTTCTTTAGAAGACAGCAATAGATCTGATCTTCTTTCTAAAACTATATAAATAATACAGGTTTCCTTGAATTAAATAGTTAGAAGTTTTGTCTCAAAAATTTAGAAATAAAGGGATGCCTCGATGATCATTATACTTATACAATAGAGGAACAAAATTTAGAGAATATTCTCATATTTTCTTCTTCTTCTTTACTGCATAGAAATATTTCATTCTATGTAGCACTGATTTTTAATTCTATATCTATTCAATATATTAGAGTTATTAGCAGGACATAGGTCATTGTTAATTCCCACATGGATTCAAAAAATTATTAATTTTATAAATTAAAAGAACCTAACTAAAAAATGATGTAATTGGAATGTCTAAGGGTTGAACCCATAAGGATATTCAATATAATCCATATTAATTTTAGGAAATTAAAATATGATTAATTGATAGTTTTAAAAGACAAATGATGAGGGAAAATATATTTATTTTTTAACTCAAATGAAGGATCATTCTATGTTAAATAATTTTCATGTTAGTATTCTAGGGCTTCCAATAATTTTTTTAATTTATATTTTTTTATCAGAATTGGGACTCAGTTATCCTTGGTTTCGGTACCCTAATATAATCCAATAATCTCAAAATTCATGTGAAAAATTATTTAGTTTTATTATAAGAATAACTGACCCAAACCCCTATTTGAAAATAATTTCAATATAGTCCATGATGGCCATATACAAACTGGATCAGTTAGTTTATAAAATTTAATTATAATAATCATATCATAAACAATGGTTATGAAATGTAAAAAGACTAATATTTAGAATTAATAAATAAATTTTCAATAACCAAAACATGACTATAAAATATAATAATCCCTAACCAAAACTTACCCATAGAATAACATAATCCAACACTACTTAAATACCCCCTGAAAATCATTAGTAGTAATGAAGATATGGCTACAAGATGGTGATAAATGGAAGTGGTAAGAGGGCCCTAGATCTTGTTCTCTAGTCTCTAGCCATCATTTTTGTAATTAGTATCTGGTGTTCGGTAGTGTGGTAGAATGGCGTCAAATTTATAATCATTAAAAATGCACATCTAAGTGTAAAACATTCAAATTTTTTACCTAATTATGGGTTCACATCCTATCTTGGATTTATAGCATGAATGTGTGGCGAAAACCCTCATGCAGATTCTTAAACCATTAGACTCACCACCTAAATGCATTTTAGGATGTGAATGATGTTTGGTGAAAACTAAAATGTTTTGAGAAACTCTATTTTAAATTTTTAAGTGGTGAAGAATTTTTTATCATAGGTTTTGAACAAATAGTGTCACAATTTATAAAAAATGGGTGTTCCAAACCTGTTTAATGGTGAGAAATTGGAAGTCACACTGTGAATTCTTCAACCCCCTCTACTTTTATGTATTTTCACATTCTTTATTAATGATTTATTTTTTTCGTATCCGAAATGATATTAATGATTTGAATTCCATTTTCTAGTATTTGAAGCATTGTTTCATCCCAATTATTTAATTATGACCCCCAAAATCATCTTATGATCATCCTTCATCGTGAAAATCCATTATTCAATAGAAATAGTGATATGTTTTTGGAACTTCTTGATCATTTTCCATAAATTCTAGTATCCTAAAAAATATTAACAAAAAAATATAAATATTGTAATGTATGTAAATTAATTTTTAAATGATCAGTCTATTTCTTATAAATAAATTTATAAATAAAATGTTAGTATCAGTATATCGTAGTTTATAAATGAGATCTTTCTCTTGACACGCAAATTTTTTCCCATTAAAATTGTATTAAATAATATTTTTTCATTCTGAATCATCTCCAATTTATATTCAATATATAGGAACATTATCCCCAATATTTGGATCCTAATGTATCTACCCAATTCATGATGCATCTTTATTTCTTGATCCTGGAAGTATGCATTCACTCACCTGAAATATCATCATGTAGCTAACTTCACCATCATATATATCCAAATGAATTTGGCTTGCTTCATGCGGATATCAGCCTACATTTTATTCCCCTTAAAATATTGTAAAAAAATCCACTTCATGTCAAAACTGATAACATAATTTAATATTTTAGAGTTTTAAACTAAATAGAAGTTTCTTCCTCATTTTTCGATATCTCTTGACACCGAGAATCAAGGAATTATCATGGATTCTTCCTCCTTATCCCTGGACTCACATGAATGTGAACACATTATATTATTCATGAATATAATCTCTATGATTCAATGCATTTCTATGCTATGTGAGAAAAGACCAAAAATATTAACTTCTAATTGATTTCATCATGGATTTTTATTCTACGACATTGCTGTTTGTATTTGGTTGTTGTGGTGAAATGAAATCTACAATAGTGTTTTAATTTTTCCCTTATGGTAGAGTGATTCTTTCATGTTGAAGAAACCTTAAATGTTCCAAAATGATGATAAAAACTCAAACATCATCTTTCAATAAAATCTCAAGGATTAGGCTGTATCCCACTATAAGATAATATTTTCTTAAAATATTATCCTCTTTTAAATACAAACCTCCCACGATGTAGAGAAAACTATGGAATATATATTCTGATCTTCAAGGGACTATATGGAGTTGATATTTTATGTTGCAGCATAGATTGGGTTCAAGGATCAGATTCACAGAAGCATCATCGGTCGGAGGTTGAATCCAATCATAAAAATGATCAACCAGTAAAGAATGATTTTATTGGGTGGCCACAATAATGTGTGCATGTTTTTTAATAGGTGAATAGTATATGTCCTACTCATATCCCACATAAGACTTTCATTTTTTTAATTAATGTTAATAAAAAACTTTGTTCTATAATTATATTGAGTTTTAAATGGCATTAGACACCAGAAAAACTACACACACTACCAACATGAGTCATATCACACCATTGGGTAGTCTACATGTACCTAAAGCATGCCATGCATATTCCATGCATGACTCCCGTATGTTCTATGAAAACCCATTCACACATCTACCTCCTAAAATTGGCTAGGTCAATCCTATCTCACATGGTTGACCCTTTGGGCCCCACATATGTGGTTGAGGGGATCCTTGATTGGCAATAGGATGTCCCATTTTTTCAACAGAGCCCACTTAAATATTCCAATTGCTTTACCCTATGTAGAGTTGTTAAGCCAAACAACATGACTTCTTCCAAATCATCCATCATGAAAAATATATTTATACTATCTCTTTTTGTGTCGTAATAAAATATTTAATTATTCAAATAAATATTCTCACGATCTTCCACCTTCTTAAATCCTCAATATAAGAAATATTCTTATGAAACTATCAACATATTATTTACCTTCACTTATTATGATTTGGTAAACAATGCGAAATTCATTAGAACATGTCCTTAAATAATTAAAGACTACATCATAAATTATTATACATATAAGGATAAATTATCAATCATGACATACAATTCTATAAAATGAATCCATAACAATTCTCTAAGAATCACCACTTCATCCAAAATATGATATAAAATTGGAAATTCCCATGGATAGAACTCTAATATTCAATAAAACATGCTTGGGAAATCCAATGAACTTCTATGTTGTTCTTCTTCTTAATGAAATATTTACATATTGAAATTAATTACGTTTCTTTTACTAACTCACTGAAAACAAATAAAAATCAAAAAAATGATGGATATTTAAAAAATTATAGAAATAAATTAATATGGATTACATTACAGGAATGAAAACTAATTTATATAGTAAAACATAATAATTGGATTGATGTTGATCATTCATTGTCATTTAATGTGATTTTTAAAGAATAAATATTCTAGAATTAAGGATAAATTATATAAATGAACTAATGTGTTTTTGAATTTTCTATTTGTGGTGAATTTTTATACAGATATGTTATATCTAGTGGAATATAAACCATTTTTTATATATAATTATTTTTGGGGATTTTAAATGATTTAAAGGAAACATAAATGACACTTTATAAGGATAATTCCAAAAAATTGAGCTTCATTTTCTATTTTTTATATGCTAAAAATTATCTATGATAGTTTTTTAAAAAAAATTTAAGTGTTAAAATTGTATACGAGTTAAATAATAAGTTGTAGTTTAAAATTATTATAAAAATTGGGCATTTAAATGGGTTTCATATGATCTATATATACTATGTTTTTATGCTAGAAAATAATATTTTATAACACTATGGTTTAAATTTTTATTATTGAATTTACTTATGATTTACAAATATTCTCTATTAATGCATGTGATCTTATTTTAACATGGTTTGATGTTATAAGCTAGAAATAACATCATTTTTTATGAAAGAATGTATTTTATGGTAAAATTCATGTGGTTGAGTCATAGAATGGTGTTATTGAGTAATGAACTAAAATTAATGACTTATGAATGAATGAGTATTGGATGGTAAATTATTAGAATAACCCATCATGTTAAGTTTCATGTTCTAAATTTTCAGCTTTTTTGGGAATATATTTTGTTTCAAAAAGTTGGGTATGACTACCTAAATATCTTTCTCTCTTTAAAAATATTGCAATGTCAAAATTATTGATTAAAAAGAAAATATGATGGGTTTTCACATGGTGTGATTTATTTTTTCAATTATATAAATGAATTTAGTGTTCCAAGAATTTTTTTGAATTTAATTCAACAGAAACTAAATGATCCAAGAAGGATACTTCTTATTCATGGGTAAATGAATTAAATAAAATAATTAATGATTTGTTTATTGAAAACTGTTAGAGTGTGATGTATAAGTAAATAAATGATTCTATAATATTAAAAATGGTTAAAAATTTGTGTGAACATTCCAAGGTGGATGAAGAGTGGATAACGAATATGTTTTATGTTTTATAAATAATGGAATTAATATGGGATGGCTAAAACAATTTTTAAACACTGCATCATGATTTTAAATTGAATGAATGGTTTATGAGATGAAATTTCATGGGTTTTAATTATCTGAAAAAATTATAGAAATTTTATTAATGATGGATGAAATTGAATTTAAATATTTAATGATATTTCATTGATTTGATAAAGTGGAATATAAATTATTATATTTATTAGATATAATGTGGGGGTGATATATATTTTGGAAAACATGTGTTTTGAAATCAATATTAAAGTTTTGGTAGTAAATACCTTAATATGTTATTGAAAAGTTGAAATTATGGAGTTTTGGGTATATGAAATAGAATTATAGTGTGGTATTATATGATAAAAACAAATTAAAATGATTTTTTAACATGTATTGATAAATAATACGTTAAATATTTCAAAGGGGTGTTGCATAATATGAACTGAATTAATTATTTAATGAGCATTGGTATCATGTTTTAAAATTATTTTTTAAATAATAATTGATATGATGTCCATGAATTTCTATTTGAATAAGAACTAGTATGTTGTGATAAAATTTTGATTGAATAAGTACTAAATGATTTAATGGAAATTATTGAAAAACCATTAGTGTATCATTAAATGATATGATAAGTATGATGATATGATTTAATATATTGTGATATATCCAGTGTTTTAATTGAGAAATATGTGTGTTCTTCTAACAAGTAGGGTGGGACGTATTATGAGTTGTGATATGATATGAGACATGTTGAGTTTAAATTTTTTAAATTTTATTTTGTGTTACTAACTATTTACTAAAGAAGTGGTATGATGTGAGATATTATTGGGGATAATATTTTTTTATATTATCCCTTGGTTTTGACCATATATTGAGGATTTAACTTGATATAAAGGTATTTATTTGTATTTGATGATATGATGCATGATTTGATAGAGATAAATATGATTTATATTATTTTCTATGGGATATGATGATCCTTCAAATGAGTTATAGTGTGGTTCTCCATGTATATGGTTGGGAACTTTTTTATCCATGTGAATATATGCGGAATCATAGAAATAGATATTAGAATTATATTGGTATTGGTCGAATCATGAATAATGTAATTTCAAGGTGTCTTCATTTTCATTGAAAGTTATTTAATGCATGGTAATTTTTAATTAAATTTATAGCATACATTCTACAATACAGATATGTGTATAATTTGACCAATGTGATGTTTATGATCAATAGAGGCATCTTACTAAGACTTATTTATTACATTTTGTATATTCTCATCTTGTGAACATCCATGATTGACATATGTTTACACAAAAAAGGTACATGGAACCAATATAACTGGGAGGTTGTGATTAAAACCACTATAATGATGTCTAGTGGAGTTTGAGGTTGAAATAGTTATCTATTTTTTGTATTTTATTTATTTAATTATTATGGATTACTTTGGTATATTTTGACTCAGGTTATCCTATATACACGTATTAACATCATGGAATTTGGGTATTTTTTTGGATTAATTAGGTTTTTTATTCATAGATATTTGGCATCATTATCCATTGTGTTTTATGATTACACTTTTTAGGGTTAATTATATTGATATTCCATTATATGTTAAATCACTCCCCAATAAATAATTTATACACTTGATCATAGTTTTCAACCTCTAAATATCAGATAGCACACTTGGGTATATGTGGTGTTATCCCATAATGACATAGCCATGTATCAATAGGATGTTTCCAAACAAAATCATACTGATTTTACATTTTTGTGACTTCAATACATGATAATGTGGTTGAAAGGAGTATAGATCTTGATTTTCGTACATGTTATAATATATATATATATATATATGTACGTGTTTTCTCGAATAACCATAGTAGATGTCTAAGTCTCCAAGGAATTATAGGATGGATTTGATATTTTTAAAGAGATAATTGGGTTATTGAATTCCCCTTAGCTAAGGGTGAATAATATGATGTTATTAAATCATTTTTTGTATGGTAACATTGAATACAAGTTAATTTATTTAATTATGCCATGATTTTTATTTAATATGGGAAATTTATCCTACTTAAATGATTTTTAAATTAATAAACTAATTGATGTTTTATTATATAGGGTATTAATAATGGATTAGTTAATTGAGATCAGTTACATTCTTTTACTTAATTGAAATGATGACTGATATGTTCTTATAAATTCGAAACATGATTTTGGATATTTATATAATGTGGTATATTGGGTGATAGATGAAATAGGGTGAAATTATTTGTATAAAGAAATAATGTGATTAAAAGAGTGATTTTGTGATTTATTGTATTTAAAATTTTGACAATTAATTTAATCAGTATTAATTGCAGAAGAAACACACAAAAACAAACAAACACACACACACACATATATATGTTAAATTTTAAAATAATATTGAATTGATATAGGATTTTTGTTTGGTGATTCATGAAAGTTTGTAATGTGGATATGATGATAATATAGTTTCTTGAAACCATAATTTTTCATGAACGTCTATGCATATAAATTATTTTTATTAGTGTCAATATCAAAATGATTGTTCAGTTTTGTTAGCTTGAGTTAGTGAGAAATTATTTTCAGGTGATTCATGTCTAATTGGTTAACCTGATTTTATATGATTAAGTTATTTTGGAAAATTTGATAAATCATTTATTTGATGTTTTATAGGGATTAAGGGGTTAAGTAAATCCATTTGATTATTCTATAATATTTATTTTGAATTCATGATAGTTTTTTGGGATAAATTTTTAATTAGGAATTGTATTTTAAATGGTTAAATGAATGGGTGTGTGAGCTAAAATAATTTTAGTTATGTTTGACTAATTTTCAAATGATTTTGAGTGATGTTAGAAAACTTTTTGAAATGCCTAGTAGATATGAAATTAGTATTACATAAATAAAATGAATTTTTATTATATACAATTTTATGATGATAAATTCTAGATTGATCTCTCTACATGGATTGATATTACTATGTTTTACAGATATTTTTTGCAACATTTTTAGTTGTTGATTTATTTGTTTTATTCCTAAATAATAGTGATTAATGAGGGTTTTAATTGAAGGAGTGAATATAGTGGAGTTTTCATTTTGATATGGAAATTTCCTTGGTGGGGTGCATAACATGAATTATTATTTGGGTGATATATTAATGAATAATAATATAGGAATTCCAATTACATTAAAGATTTAGTGAAATATTTTCTTATCAATTGGGGGTTATTAGCATTAATATTTTAAAATTAAAAGTAGATTGAGATCCCAACGATTGAATTAATTTACTAGAGATTCTTAATGGAACTTCTAAAGTATGTGAATCCTTATGGTGGGCAGTTTTTAAATTTGAATTAAATTTTTATAAATTTTAATGAATAAGTTTTAATGTATTTTTTGACGAATGGTTGGAAGGGGTTATTAGAGAGGGTAAATAGAGGTAGTGATTATTGAAATTATGAAAATGAACTTTTTGGGTACTCAGTGGGAGGAACTAGTTTCCAATTGGTTGAGACAAAGAAATAATATAGGTTCTAGATTATCCACTAGGTGGATAATGGTTTTCTACCAAACATTTAGTGTTATGACTGACATTATTTTAATGAGTGGTACTTATTTATTTTCCTAGTCACATTATTTTTAGGATTAAAAATGTTTTCCTCTTTAATATGAACAATTCCCATCATAAAAAACATTCAATTCCCTCCCCTTATTCCATGATCTTCATATAATGATAATTTATTCATTTATCAATTTATTTATGATCTTTTTGATGTGTTGGAACTAAGGTGGTAATAGGATATTTATCTCTATGGTTTCCTTAAAATGAATCAATATTTCACTTTATGTATTGTTCTAATTTAATTTTATCTTATAAATTGTGGTAGTTTTTTATATTCGATGATTGAGGGATAATTAATCAACTAATCTTTGATATTATTATTTATTTAACATGAGGTGGGTGATCTAGACATTCTGTTTGTTTTTAATTAATTTCCCAAGTATAATTAGATTAACTTGATTTATAAATTGAACTTTGATATATCATTTCAGCATGGAACTAGATATTAATTGAAGAATAAATTAATTGAATGGATTTATATGGATCAATTTATTGTAATGGAAAAAATATATTTTGACAGAATAATTATAATCTATATGATGATCATTACTTGAAAATAAATTTGATTTTAGAAGAATTAATTTTCAATTATGATAGAGAAAATTTATAAATTGAGTTATTTGATAAAAATATTTCTTATTATTCTGAATTTTTATATTGATGTGTGATGTTTGGGTGTTTATTAACCTTTTTTCCTCTTATCTGTTTGTAGTCGGTCCCATAATAATGGCTATATATCCTATGATATTATCGAGTAAAATCCATATATTCTTCCTTGGATATATATCTTCAATGTTCCTTCTATTTTTCTTCTCTTGGGCCACTTTTGGACTTAAGGTATTTTTAAATAGTATGATTTTTTAAAATATGGAGATTATGTTAGCTAAGTATTTGGATGTTAGGCTATGTATGTGTTCCCGTAATTACCTCAACTATTTTTCAAGTTTTTATTTTTGATAATTTGGATAAATTTATTTTTTATGTTATTATATATTCAAATTCAGTTTTTATTTAGGATAATAGATCTATTCAAGTAATACAATCCCTTATCTCTTTTTCAACTTTTTACCTTTCTGTGAATTCCACTAATCTATTCTAGTGTATTTCAAAATGGGTTGAGAGTGAATATCAACATGTTAAATGCATCACTTATACCTATGTTTTCGGTCAGTTGTGTGTTGTTGTTTATATTAGGTTTTTACATCTTATGGTTTTCATCTCTATGATTCTTCCATCGAGCCCAATAGTCAACTTTTTCATGGTTTGTAACTTTATTATTTCTTTTTATGGACTATTAGTTTAATCATATAACCCCCCGATAATCAAGTCACCTTGTCATAAATGTAGCCCAAATCACCTTAATGGAATAGGGATCAATTATCCACGTGACCTTAAATTCACCTTCCAACAACCATAGGTTAACAACTAGCATTGAGTAATTATGAAACACAATGGAAGGTGTTTTTGAAAATCTATAAATATAAATAAAATTAAATAAAATAATAACTATTTAAATTTAATTAAATTATAGAAATAGAAGAATATATCCTTAATGAGATAAATAATTTGAAATAGGTTCTAGACACATTTTCTATCTAACCATTACAATTTATAGTCTTTAACTCCAACAATGAGTGGACATTAACACATACACACAATTATCATGCATAGAAAAAGAAATAACACAACTATCTACTAGTACTTGTATATACCAATAAAACACGTCATAAAACCACATTCCTCTCAGAGTGCACATGAAATGTTTGAGAATAATACACTTGATATGAAACAACTAAGATAACAATATATATGAAATACTATATAGTGTGTGATTCAATTAAATATAATAATTTACATAAATATATAATAAAATAGGATTATAGACAATTATCGATAATCATGTTATATATATAGTAAGGTATAAAAAAGTCATATAAAATGACACAATCAAATAAGTTCTTATATTGGGTGGTTCTATAACAAAAACACATTATTTGATCCTTGGATCATGATTTAAGATGAGTATTACTAGGAAATCATGTATTTGTTCCTGAAAATTTTGAATAATGTTATTTGGGTACAATACACATTCCACAAGGGAAAAAGAATAGTCTATACTTGAGTCAATAATATCTTAAGGCCCATCCATTAAGAAATAGGTTAAGGGGTGTAATAAAGTTAGGGAAATCATGCATCATGTCTCATATGTCTGATTTGGACACCGTAAAATGGGTACATATGTAGAGGTTTTATAATGGAAATATGCACAGAAGGTGTACCTGGTAATCTTTTTATACCATTATATTACCCCATTTTAGATACAATATTATATTTCCCATATATCAAGTCATTGGCCACACTAAATGTATGTAACTAGTTATAAAATATATATACATGGTTAAAAGGTAGAAATCAAAATAAACATATAAAGTGAAAATCATTCTTATATAGATTTTATATCATAACTAACATAATATTTGACAGATAGAAAGATAATCAAATATGAATAATCTACACAAGTTATCATATCAACTAAACATAATTTTAAGTCAAACGTGATTTCAACATAACATGTGTAACCCTTAAAAAATATTTAATCGAATCTCAAAATATATACAATATCAATAAAAACATGTCACAAGTGTTATAGTAAATTCTTTTAATGTTTTTACAGCGTAATATTCTATAAACATCAAAATATAGGGAATGATGAAATTTAAGATTCATTAAAATCCTTTATAAATGGGACTTAAATCACACATGGTAAGTAACTAGGGTCCTTTAATATTTTTCTAATTATATTCCAAGCTTAATGTCTCTCTTGGTGTATATATACCCAAAGAATCGAAGTTGGAAAATTAGAGGTAATGTAAGTGATTAATTTAGTATTCCAATCATAGAGTAAAACTCTTTTCAAATAAGGTATATATAATTGAAATATACTTTAATGAAAATATAAAATTAATTTTCAATGTTGTTAAATGTTTCATTTTAAACCTTTATAATTTATGGACGTTAAGAAATAATTTTAAAACATAGAAAGGTCTTATGAAACAATGATTTGGAAAATTGTGTGTCTATAATCAAGAACAGGTCTATGAATTTATGTAAATAATTAAATAAAGGGTATTAAGTAAGATATTTTACTTTTGGTTGAGAAAATGTGTAATAAAAAAATTGTGTCTTGATTTTACCACACACATTTAGCCTTAAATATATCCAAGCAATTTTCTCTTCATTAATACAATTGTTAACCAAGGCAATCATTGGATAATTGATTATAAATCATGAAAGTTAATGTAGTAATCAATGTTTTTATTAATAATTACATTTACTCAATAAAAATATATGTTTTTAATATTATTCACATTACATATATTCCCTAACTCACTCTACCAAGAATGGTAGTTCTATAATCATTACAGTTTCGTGAATCATCAAGAGGAAAACTAAAAGTTATATAGAAATTTTCATAACTCTAACAAATGATTATTAGTCAGTCTAGTACAAGTAAATTGTATACACCACTAGGAAAATAAGTGATAAATTCCACAACCTAATTAGGGATTTATTAATTTGGAAACACCATTGAATTCATTTAGATGAAAGGTACTATATTTCCTCACTACTCATATCGATTAGGTTTTCAGTTATCTCTAGTTACCCTTCAATAGCTTATTAATCATGTGATGTTACAAATATATAATTTAACCTGTAGAAATTAATCATGGTAAATTAAATGGAATGAATTATAAACCTCAAGAATACAAAATATAGACAAAAACATTAGGGAAGTTATATAATAAATTGTTTCAAAAAATACTTAAATAATATTACATAACTAATTAATCTATCACTATACATAGAAGATAGATTTTTAAACAAAAATAATAATTTGGTAATTTATTCAAATATTTGAAATATATTGTTATATAAAAATAATATGATTTTGTAACTAGGGGATCAATTGAAAAATGTGATTTGGAAATTTTAGTAAAGCAAGCAGAATTTTTTTTATTGGCTTGAGAAAAATAATGTCAGATAAATCCAAACAAGTCCTAAGGGATTTAATATGGGTTGCATCCACCTTCTGTGAAGTTATTATTTATAAGACCTAACAATGACTACGATAACATCACCAGAGTTCCTATTGATTATCAAAACATAATAAATGATAATTTATAAGAGGTCACCCATATAACCAAAAAGTCCATAGTGAAAATCCAAATGAAACCTTACCAAAACCTAATAATATAAGCACTATAATCCCGAATTCCATTTATATAAAGGAAAATCTAATTTATATGGACCTAACATGACCAAAATCAATGTCCCAAATCAATATAACTCCAAATAATTCACTTTATATCCAAAAAATTATCAAAAAATAGGAAATGGTTAATAAAAAACTCACTTATTATTTCTCAAAACCAAGTAAGATGAATCTAAGAAAGGTGAATGGATTTCATCATTACTCTAGAGAAATCCCAAATCTAGAATCCATTTATAGTGAGGAAATAGGGTGAATAAGAAGATAACAAGAAAGGAAAATAGTGGATACATATTACATAACCTTAGATAAAAAAGGAAATAACCCAATCCATGCTTGATATTCATGGGATATTAAGTGATGCTAAAGGAAGTTAGAGGAGTGCTAAAGGAGGGTGTTTGATCAAATGAAAATTTGGGATAAGGAGAGTGAGGTTGATGGTTTAAATGGTGGAGAGAAAAATTTATTTTCTCCCCATAATTAAAATTTTAGTAAAAACTACCTCGGAAGCCTATCGAGTACTTGTTTAAAGTCCACTGGGTACCCAATGGTGCTCTATAAGAGCCCCCCTCACTACCTATGTAACGACCCAAACTATTATGAATAAAATTAACCTTATTGATTTAATTAAATATCTTACTCTTAGGGAATATATTAGTGTATAAAAGGGATATGTATGAAGACCCTAGAAATAGGAATATGTACATTTTTTTTGTATATAATAAAGAAATATATTTTAATCCTATTTTCATTACTTTATAAATGATTTTTATTTCTGATTCAATAAAGTACAAATTGTATTTTGAGTTAATATTATAATTCAATTATTTAATTTATGAATTGATGGGTTTTTTAAATAAATAAAATTTTAATAAAATTTTATCATTAATTAACTTTTATTAAATATAAATGATCATATTATCTTTATGAAGTAAAATGTAGTTTTTATAAGGGTTCAAAAAAATGTTATTGTCAAAAACACGTCATTTTCAATGAATGTTGATTTTTATTTTAAAAGACAAAACTCAAATATTTAGAAAACTATTTAGATAAAATTAATATTATTTTTGGAATTATAATTTCAAAATTATCTTACAGTGATTTTTTCATAGTTTTTTGAGACGGTTGAGTTTTTGGGTAAAAATTAAATATCGTATAAGTATATAGTGTGGTTTATTACAAAATAATGTCCTAATAGTGTTGTTATAAATACTATAAAAGGTATACTAGGAAAAATATATGTTTTAAAATTAAAATAATTTAATTTTATATTTAATTTAGTTTTTTTATAAATCCTTAATAAATCCTCTATAACTTATAATTAATTTTAAGATTTTTAAAATTATTTCTTTGAGAGTGTAACTCACCTCCACATAAGAAAGGAAATTATTTTATTATATTTGTACCTTGGACTTATAAAATATTTTAATCCATTTTCCTTTGTTAGAAACCATGGTAAAAAACCATGGGATTGTTTGTGGTTTTGAATATTTTATTATGTAGTGTCCAAAACCAAAATAAAAAAAATCCCCCAATTTTCCAATATAATCCCACCCAATATCCAATTTTCTTCACTAAAACTCCTTTCATCATGAACAAATAATGACCTATACACCCCAGATTCCTCCCAAGGCTCCCCCAATCTTTTAATAATCCTCTTGCAATCCTTTGGTGTCACACACTCAAGAAATGGATCCTCACCTTCCTCTCCATCTATCAAATTCATACACCTTCATTGGAATTTATTTTCATAATTATAATTGTTTTAAATTATTTTATTTATGAAACTTATTTTAATATCCAAATGATTTTATTTTAATTATATATCATGTTCCCTCTCCCATTTTTACCTTTACCTAAGTAGTTACTATGTCAAAATTCAGTAAGGGAACATTATCTTCCACTCTCTTCTTTTATCAAGAACCCCTTTTAATGTTATTTACTTTAGTATCCATTTAATTATGTTAGGGTATGTTATTAAATATCCCCTTTGATTTAATTTTTATGTATAAATTATTATATCCCTTTTAGATCTCATTTATCCCTCATACTAACCTTTTTACACACCTGTTACCACACTGAAATTTTGTAAGGGTTCTTTTCTTTCTCTCTATTCTTCAAATTTCATTTTTATGTTATTATTTCTATATACAATTCATTATTTTTAGGAATGTATTTACATGTCCCTGTTACTGTACATTTAATATCTAATTTATTATAGTAACCTTTCTCTCTTAGAAACAAATTTTATGATTTTCTATATGACGTCGTTATGCTGTCGAAATTTCACCACAATTTTGCATGCCAAAATAACTGTTTAGTAAATACCATATTGATTTTTCTATCAATGGTATTCACCATTATGAACATATACATATTTATTAGAGACATATATATATCTGTTACACATTCCATTATCATGTAATAAATTATGATGTAGAATGAATCCATATTATATGATCTATGTGGCACACTTAGGCATGAGAATCAAATTATTATGAAGGGTGTGCCTTGGTGTCACTCCAATGATTTGGGTAATTATTATTATCATGATACATCAAATTGGGATATGGGGTTTTCCTGATTCTTTTTTTGGACATTGTAAACCATGATGTCTTGACGGGTTTAACCTTGACCTATATTTATGAAGTAGTGTTTTAATTTGTTTACTGATTTCCCATGTTAAGATTATTAAGCTATATCATGCCTTATAATTCATGTTTCTTTTATGTTCCATTGATATTTCAATTGTCTAACATGTATTATATTGGTCATATTATTCATTTTTTATTCACTTATTGGGATTTATATCCCATTCATTTCTTATGTATGTCCTCAGGTTATCCCTTGAAGTGTAAAGTATGAAGGAACATTTTGGTCATGTCAAATACATTTTCAATAAAGATGTGGATTTTTATGTTTTAATTTGTTATGTAATGTACCTAATTTCCCAAATACACTATACTTATCAATATTATGGGTTTTATTAAGTGTAATAAAACATGTATTAATGTTTAATAGATATAAGGGTTATTATAGTTGGTATTAGAGTACAAGTTTAGTTATTTTTGGTATTATGATTGGAAAGCTCTAGTGAAATCCTTAGGATTATAGGAATCAAGAAAATTTCTTAGGGATAAGACTAAGTATAAAAAAAATACTCTGAAAGTTTTGTAATTATATTGTAAGTGATTTATCAATAAAATACATCTCTGTCTAGATACTATATGTGGATGTTGTTCTGGCATAGATTTACCTTGGGGTAACAACTCTGACATGATGTTCCGAACCAGACTCAGGGTAGTTTGGTACATGAAAATTGTCCTTACTGCACACATGGTTTGACAATCCTGGGGTTTATTCTTTGTTAAATTTATAATCTCATTACAAACCATTTTTAAGGTAAAAAATTTCACATAGAAATATATGTATGGAAATATATCATGGATAACATTGATTAAATATGAGAAAGGCATAAGTTAATGGAATACATGTAATTTATAAGTTATCTTTTTAATGTCATCGGATTCCTGTATATATGTTCAAAAGATTAAAAGTAATCATCCCCAATCCTATATTTGATAAGATATAACTATAATGAAAATTTTAAATGTTTTATTATCTTCCATATTTCTACACATTCATTCATATCATGAAACTTTAGTAGAACTATTCAAACACCACCACAAATAATGGAAGTAATGATGATGGTGAAAACAAAAAATGGGGAAATTATTTCATCCTGGGTATATAACTTGTTGCATGTAAACGTTTGTGGGATGAAGTTATAGGTAAACCTAGTCATACTTAACTTGGTGTAATTTTATGAAATTCTAGGAATGGATTGTATTTACCTATAGATATACAACATAAATTATCGTGAGATGTAAATAACTATACATATGGATAATCGACCCCCAATTTTATACAAGTTAATGGTGGGGAATGAATCTTCTTTAGCACCATCATCTCAATCATAGATATTATTTCCCTATGATAAATCATATTTATCTCAAATTATTGATTCCAAGGAAGTTACCATACCCAAAGAATTTCTTTTGTGAGGAAATATGCAAGTGTGTTTCCCATTGAATTTATTGGTTTTCCCCTAAGCCTAGAGGTTGAATTTAAATCAAGCATATACCTGGGTCGTTGATAATATCCAAGTCTACATATAGGATAGATTTTATGGAAACTGAGTAACGAATGAAAAAAAATATAGGAGAATATGGATAAAGGATTCATATGCGCAAGTGGTTTTCTATGGGGTGAACCAGTCCTCTTCATCAAGAAGAATGATGGGTAAATTCACCTATTCATTGATTATCATGAGCTCAAAAAGGTCATTATAAATAAAAAGTATCATTTTTCATGGATTTATGACTTGTTCAATCAACTACATGGAGAACAATACTTCTCCAAGGTGGATTTTTGGTTGAGGAATTACCATTTTAGGGTGAAGAATGAGGAAATCCCCAAGACTGCATTCCATACGCGGTACAAGAACTATGAGATCGTAGTGATACCATTCAGGATTACAAATGATCCAGTAATCTTCATTAACTCAATGAATAGAGTCTTAAGATATTATCTCAAACTATTAATGGTTGTATTTATAGAATATATTCTAATATATATTAAAAATTAGGAACACCGTGTGGAGCATCTAATCATTGTGCTAAAGACCTTGTGAATGGATAAGCTTCATGCAAAGTAAAGTAAGTGTGAGTTAAAGTGGAATGAATTCTCAATATTGGGGTATATTATCATAAGAAAAGGGATATATATAGATCCTTTAAATATTGAATAGACTGAAGGATGGATTAGGCCAACATCTGTGACATATATTCGTAGTTTCCTTGGGTTTTCTAGATATTATCATCAATTTGGGATAAATTTATCATGATTGTAAAATCCTCATACCAGGATAAATTAGAAGGGTGTCAAACAAATTTAGAATTAAGAAAATTTATAAAGATTCATGCAGTTTAAAAGGAGGCTTATCTCATCCCTTATGCTTACTATACCCACAAGTGTGGAACATTTCATAATTTTTAGCGGTTCTTCAAATACGGGATTAGGGCACATGTTGATGAAAAATGAAAAATTCATAGCCTATTCTTCAAGAAAGATGAAAATTAATTAGTAAAAAATATCCCACACATGATTTTGAGTTGTAAGGGGTTATATTCCCTTTGAAAATTTTGCGTCATTATCTATTTTTTGAGAGTGTGAAATATATATGAATAAAAATGTCTTAAATATATATTCACACAGAAATATCTAAATTTGATCCAATAAATATGGTTAATTCTCATCAAGGATTATGAATTCTCAATCCACTATCATCTTGGGATTGTGAAAAAATGGTAGATTCCTTAATTAGAAAAGATCCATCAATTCTATCATCAATGAGAATTGAGAAGGATTCAATCTTCTTAGATTTGAAGAGGATGGACATGGTAATCATAAGGGAAGTAACATTATCCATCCTTTCAAAAGTAATTTCTCAACTATCTCATATTGAAAGGGTAGAGGATTCTTAAAAAGATTATGTGGGAATTCAGAAGAAAGTGGAAACTATATGAAAATGGAAATCCTCTAAGTTCAAAGTTAATGACGAAGGACATGTGATATTTGGGCCAAGAATATGTGTTACATAAAATCTTGAGTTAAAGATGAAATATTCGATGATGCACATAGTTTTACTTTCTCTATTATCCCAGGAAACACAATTATGTATCGAGATCTCTGAGAACAAAGTTGGTGCAATAACACAAATAAATAGATCACTAATTATACATCAAAGTGCCTAGTATGTCAGCAAGTGAAGGTTAAAAGGAGGAAGTATAAGGGGTTGATGCAACTATTGCCTATACCAACATGGAAATGAGAAATCATAACCATAGAATTTTTTATATAGAATAATAATACATCCAAGGGAAACAATCATATCTAGGTTATTGTGGATAATCATAAAAATATTGCACACTACATTGAGATTCAAGGGGGTTTCCCATCAGATCAACTAGAATGGATATAAATCAGAGAAGTGGTAAGGTTGCACTTAATACCACTATCAACTGTGTCCAATAGAGATCCAAGATTCAACTCTATGTTTGGAAATATCTTCATCATGCTCAAAACACAGATTTAATCTTCAGTACGTCTTAACACTCTCAAATTGATGGACAATCTGATAAAACTATCCAAACACCTGGAACATGTTGAAAGCATTCTCAATTCACTTCAAAGGATGATCGGACTGACATCTCCCAATGGTCAAGTTCTATTAAAACAGTTTCCACTTTATCTTCCAAATGGATCCTGATGAATCAATTTAGGGGAAGAGGTGTAGAACAGCAGTATGTTGGGATGAGGTTAGGTATTGTAAACTGCAAGGTCCTGAAATAGTTGGATAAATGGTGGATAAGGATAAGACCATTCAGCAACACATCAGAGATGCTCAGATTTGACAAAAGATGTATGTTGAAAATCATCAATCATACCTAGAGTTTGATTTTGGATATATAGTATTCCTCTTCATATATCTACAGAATAAAGTGATGTGATATTGGATGAAGGGAAAGCTTAGTCCAAGGTACATAGGGCCTTCTAAGATCCCTGATCACAGTGGAGAAGTGGCCTATCGACTATCACTCCCACCAAACCTGTCTCATGTACATGATATATTCCATGTATCCCTCTTAATAAAATACATACCAGACCCATCACATGTACTCAATCTAGTGGTGGTACCATTGAAGAATGACCTTTCCTATGAGAAGTAGCCGATGAAGATCTTATATCATAGATAAAAAGTTATACAAAATAAGTAAATGTACCTCATCAAAGAGTTGTGAAGAAACTATAAGTTTGAACAAGAATCATGGGAACCATATGAGGTGATGAATCGGATTTACACTCATTAGATTTAGTGTGGTTAAAGAAATTTTCTAGGTATAAATTTTTAAAGGGGGGATATTTTAATTACGTGAACTATTATGAATAAAATTCCCCTTTTTGATTTAATTAAATTTCTAATAGTTATATTAAACTCATGCACTTATTTTGTTCTATTATATCTAAATACATTTTAATTAATTTTAAGTATCTTTACCATTGATTATATAGAATTTGATAAGTGATCGCATGACTATTATAAATATAGGGTTTCAAAATATTATTTTGGAATAGATAGAGGAAGTGATGTCCTAAACAAGTAGGATTATACCCCATGAATCCCATTTATTGTAGCTTCTAAGGGATAAAGAATTTCTAGGATTTTCCATAGACCAATCCAAAGCTGATATCTAACAACTTAAGAATTATTGAATCCATTTATGGGAGAAGTTCAAGCTCATCGATCTCACGACCCAAACCATGTTCACCAAACAGCCCCATGAAATCCCCACCATGGAACACCTTACACTTATAGAGTATACTGGTGTATTAAAGGGATATGTGTCAAGATCCTAGAAATAGGAATGTGTACATTTTTTATATAATAATGAATATATTTTCATCCTATTTTCAATACTTTATAAATGTATTTTATTTTTTATTCAATAAATCACAAATTATATTTTTGGGTTATATTCAAAATCAATTAATGAATTAATGAATTAATGGATTTTTTAAAAGAATAATATTTTAATAAAATATTATAATAAAATAACTTCTATTGAATATAAATAATCATACAATTTTTATAATGTCAAATGTAGTTTTTATAAGGGTTCAAAAAAATGTTATTGTCAAAAACCCATCATTTTCAATAAATATCATTTCTTATTTTAAAAGTAAAAAATAAAATATGTAGAGAAATATTTATGTAAAATGAATATTATTTATGTAATTAGGACGTTTAAATTATCTAATGGGGGATTTTTCCATATTTATTAAGACAGTTGAATTTTTAGGTAAAAATTAAATACCTTATAATTATACGGTGTGTTTAAGGACATCAAAATTGACAAATAGTTATTTAATATATACTATAAAAGGTATCCTATGGAAAAAATATGTTTTACCATTAACATATTGTAATTGTTTTTATAAATCCATAATGAATCCTCTAACACTTATAATATATTTTATAATTTTTAAAATCATTTCTTTGCAAGTGACTCACCTCCACATAATCAAGGGAATAATTTTATTATATTAGGACAAGGGAATTATAAAATAATTTAAACCAATACCATTTTGAAAAAACTATTTTAAAAACCATGTTATGGTTTTTGGTTTTGAATATTTTATTATGTTGTGCCCTAAACCAAAATAATAATAAAAAATCCCCTCCCTATATAAACCCACCCAAGATCCCATTTATCTTCACTAAAACTCCTTTAAACATGAGAAAAATATTCCCTCTACTCCCTAGATTACTACCAAGGTTCCCCCAGCTTTCAATAAGCCCCTGCCAACCCTTTGGGGTCACACACTCAAGTAACGGATCCTCGCCTTCCTCTCCTTCTTTCAAATTCAAGCACCTTCTTTGGAATTTTTTCTGAATTGATATTTTTTATAATAAATTGTTTTCAAAAACATTAATTTTCTAAAAAAATTATGTTATTTTAATTATATATCATTTTCTCTCTCTCATTTTTACCTTTATATAAGTTGTTACTATGTGGATATTCCATAAGGGAACCTTATCTACCACTCTCCTATTTTATAAATCACTCCTTTTAATGATACATCTTTTAAGTTCCATTTACATATGTTGGGATATGTTATTAAATATCACCCTTAATATAAATTTTATTTATAAATTATGTGACCCCCTTTCATTCACACTTATACCTCCTACGAACCTTTATACACACATGTTACCATGATGAAATTTTGTAAGGGTTCTTTCCTTTCTCCTCTTTCTTTAAATTTTCATGTTATGTTATAGTTTCTATATCCAAATAATTATTTTGGTTAAGGTATTTCCATTTCCCTATTATTTTACATTTCATTCCAAAATTATAAGAGACCCCTTTATCTCTCATCAATCTGTTTCATGAATTTCTATATTACATCATTAGGCTGCTGAAATTGCACTGCGATTTTCCATGCAAGAATAATTATGTTGTGAAGACCATGCCCTTTTTTATGTCATGGGTATTCCCATTTATGAACATACACTTATTGATTGGATACATAAATTTATGTATTCCAGATTACTTGACCCGGTAATAAATTATAGTGTCGAATGAGTCCATGTTATATGATCTATGTGGCATACTTATTCATAAGAATGAAATGATCATAAAGAGAGAACCCTGGTAGCGCTCTAGTGCATTGGGTAATAATTAGTATCATAATACGTCACATTGGGACAGGGGGTTTACCTGATTCATTTATGGGAATTTTTCTACCTTGATATCTTGGTGGGTTTATCCTTGACCTATTTTTATAATGCAGTGTTTTAAAATGTTTCCATATTTCCTATGTTATAATTAAAATGTTATACCATTCCTTATTATTCATGTTGCTTTATGCTCCTTTGATATGCATATCCTCAAACATGTATTTTAATCCTCATATTATGCGTTGTTTATTCCTATGATGGGCATTATTTCTCACCCCTTACTTATGTATTTCCTTAGTTAATCCCATGTAGTATTTAGTATGAAGGAACGTTTAGGTCATGTTAAAGAAGTTTTCAATAAATATGTTTTTTTTTAGGTTTTATGTTGTCATGTAATGTACCTAATTTCCCAAATAAACTAGATCTCTTGATCTTGTGGGTTCTATTAAGTGTAATAAAACATGTATTAGTGTGTAATAAAGTGTAGGGTTGTTAAAAGCTAGGCCCACTAATTACCTAGTGACACTTATAGTCTTAGGCCTATGGGTGGTTCCACCTCTTGACCACCCAAAACCCTATACTATACTTTGACCCATAAACTATATCCTAAAAAACCAATTAATCTATTTTAAACTTTGAAAAATCTTATATGAATCCGTTAAGGAAAAATAAACCATCAGTGAGATTCAAACATTCTATAATCCTTAAATATTCATAGCTAAATTTATCAAAATTATTACTGACCAATGTCATGGTCATTACAAAATACCAACCACGTCTTTTTTATCCCAAAAAAATGGTGAAGACCCACTATACCTCTCCTAATTCTCTAAAACTACTAAGATTTATTGGTTCACTCTAATTTATAACCTCAAGATCTCACCACCTACATATGTCACTAACATAAAATTCCACTCATCTATAAGGTTCTATAAATCATCATAATAAACTATGTATTCTATAGGTCAGCAAGTAGCCAACCCTACCATTCACCCAATTTCCCAGTGATCCTCTAAATCATAGTATTCCATTTATCTTCAATAAAATGTGTAAAATCCAAAAATATCACATGGTTCTAACCATAACTAAGTCACCCAGATGAAAACAGTAAAATACCCTTTTATCTTATGGCTCCCCCACCATAAGACCTACATAGTACATACTCTGACATATATACCACCTATTTCAATTTACCACTAATATTTATTAATCAAAATAGATTTCAAATACATTTTTAGAATCCCATTTAAACCTTTATTGATTAAAACAATTTCAATAAACAAATGGAAAAAAATTTCTTATTTCTCTTAAAAACACCTATAATAAAAAAATTAAACTCCATGTCAAATTTATTTTCAGAAATATTCAATTTTTGAGACTCCACTTATTCAACTTAAAAATATTCCTTTTAGTTTTTAAGATCTATAACTTACCAAAAAATCGTGACACGAAAGAAGCATCACATAACATTAATTTCAACTGCAAGCATGGTATCACACAACTAAATGAAAAAATATAAGGCATAATAAAAATATAGATAACCATAAAAAAGGACACACACTAATGAGAATTTTATAATTAATAATGGAACTTAGTATAAAACATTTATATGATAAATTAGAAAAATATTTCTTTATCCAGTGATAACTACAACCATAATTGTCTTACATTAATAAAAAATCCAGTGTATGCTTTCAAATCAATAAAATAATAGTGAAATTATAAAAATGAGTTACTTGATAATTATAATGAAATAATTAATATCAAAAGTTTGTTTATAAATGAAACATTTAGCAAAATAGTAGTTAACAATATTAAATAATAGGATTATCTCAATCAAAAAGAACCAATTTGTGATTCATGTTGACCTAATAATCTCTGATATTTATTTGATAATTATATATACATATATTTTTTATTTTTTAGTTAATAAAAAGAACCAACTAATTCATATTAAATTATAAACAAACACAATCAAGAACAAGATATATAAGGACTTTCTATTTTACGTACCCAAATATGTCTACTTATGATGAATGATCCACTAGAGACATTGGATCTCAATTGAGCCCTATAAATATTAAAATTACTGTTTTATGATCATCTAAGGAATTCAAATTAATAACTCATTTACATTGGTGGTTCCTACCGTGCTACTTAGACATTCTTAGAAACTTGAGAATTTGTAATAAATAGGTTTGTGATGCATTATTATGAGTTACTAATCAATTACCAAAAATAATAACACCAGTTAACTATAAATAAAGAATATTATGACAGCTCTAAATGAGTTATGTTATCATTTACTATACTTTAGTACCACTTTTAAATAATTGTGACTTAAATAAGTCAAACCAAATCCATATCAAGCCTCTATAAGACCTCAAGTTTACCTTTTAACCACCAAAGGTTGGAAACATACATTGAGGATCTAAGAAACACTATTTGAAGTAGTTTTTTCCTCCTTTATATCTATATTGAAATGTAATAGAAGAATTAATATCGAGATAAAATTAATATCATACAATAGAAGAAAACATTCCTAGTGAGATAAACCATATGAAATTGGTCTCAGACACACATTTATAATTTCCCAATGTATAACCATATCTACATCTCTATAACTGAGTGGAACTCAATCTATAAAGATAATGATCATGAACAGAAATAAAAAATAACATCAATATCTACCAGTGCCTTAAAAACAAACTAAGAAATGACATTCCCAAAAAGTCCACATATAGGGTATGAGCATAACATACTCAGTAGGTAAGCACCAAGATTCCAACATATATGAAATACGATTAGGTGTGTTATTCATTTTATTATAATCATTTACTTAAATATGGAAAAATAGATTTATAATCAATTAACAATAATATTTGAATAGATACATGAAGGAAGTGAAAAATATAGCTAAAAGGCTATAACAAAATAAATCCCTATAATGGGAGCTTCCATTACTAAATGACCTTCTTCTATCCTTGACTCGAGGTGAGATATAGGTACATCTAGTAAATATTGTCTCATTTCATGTTAAATAAGAATAAAGTATTTCAGGTTCAGTACCATTCCATATGGAATTAGGCATCATTTTTAATCGAGTTTGGGTGACGTTGCAGCCTATGCCTTTAGAAATAGGGTAAGGGGTATAATAGAGTTAGGGAAATTTTCCATCTTATCCCATATATTTTATTTGGACACCACTAAGTGGGAACTTTTTTAAAATAAATAAAACATAAATACGAACAGAAGATGTACCTAGACACAACTTTATAAAAATAAATGACATACCCCATAACATTTTTAAAATATCAAAGTATTATTCATACTTAAAACATGTTACTAGTTTAACAGTCAACATGATTGGTAACAAGGTAGTAATCAAGATAAAAATAACAAGTTACAATCATGTGAGAAATATAACAATACTTTTATAAGATACAAAACCAATCATATAAACAAAACAAAATTCCATGTTACACATGATTTAAAAATAACATGGGTAACCTCTGAATAATACATTATGAAATAAAAATAGGTATACAACATCAATCCAAAAATCGAAAATGGATAAGATAAAATTATTTTTTATGTTATTATAATTAAATATTATACCATATACAGTATATAGGGTAAAATGATATTTAAGGTTTATTAAAATTCTAGCTAACTGAGGATTTACTCATACATGTGTAGAAACTTGCATGTTTTTTTATTTTTATAGTAATAGACAATTTTTGGTATAGGTATTAGACAAGAAGTACCCAATTAATCACAATTAAAGAATTATTTTTAATGTAAGAGTTGAATTTTGGATCCCATTTAAAAGCAGAATTATTTTCAAAGTATGTATATATACTTGAAAACAAATTTAATAAATACATACAATCAGGTTTTAATGTTGTCAAAAGATTCTTCCTAAATGAGGTATTTAAGGAATAAGTAATGTAATATGCACATTAAAAATGGGTAAAGGTTTTATGAATCTATGTTTTAGAAAAAATGTCTTTCTAAAATAAATAATGGGTCAAAGATTTTATGGAAAGAATTAAATTAATGTTTTTTTTAAATGCATTAGTTTGTGTTGAGAAAACATTTATTAAAACCAATTAATTCTTGATATTAACACACTTATTTCCACTTGATGTAAGACCAGTAATGACATCTACATTGATAGAAATATTAATCAAGATTTAGTCTAGATCATGAGTTTTAACAAATGAAGAGTAAATTGAGAAGTGAAGTATTTTATAATAATGAATGTTAATACATAAGAAGAGACACATTTATTTAAATATTTGTTATACTACCTATATTTATTAACTAATTCTACCAAGGTGGATAGTTATATAATCATTATGGGTTAACAATGTCTAAGGGATCACTGTGAAGTTATATAGAAAAGTAAATACCACTCACATAGGTTTATTAGTCAATCTAGGTAAAGATAATTTTGTACACCCATAGGTATATAAGTGATTATTTCTATCGATTACTTAGGGATTTATAAATTTTTAAATACCATTTATGTTATTTATAACCAAGGTATTATATTTACACACTAGTCATCTTGATTAGAATCCAAGTTATCTCTTATTACCCTTGAACTGATTATTAATCAAGTTATGAAACATTTTCTCTAATTTACCTATTATAAATTTAACATATAAAATTCAAGGGTATGAATTATAAACCTCAAGAACATATAATTAATAAATTTATGTTTGATTTATTATAACATCAACAAGTTTCAAATAATGATTTAAATTATATCATTGATCTTATTAATGTATCACTATATAGTTAAAAAAATAAACAATAATTATTATTTAAAAAATTTAATCCAAGATATACAAGATATTATTAAAGAAAACATAATCTGATAATAAGACTATATGATCCATTAAAAAAATTTATAACACCAGGAAATAAAATAATATTTTGGATTATTACCTTGAGAAAAATGTTGGCAGAAAAAACCAAAAAAGGCTTAAAATATTTTGTATGGTTCGAAACCACTAACCATAAAGATTTTGAGGATCTTATAAGTTCTAATTAGTAGAATTTATATCCATATATTATAAAACTAATGGAAATATATCCTTGAGATAACTCCCCCAAACTTATTTTAATGGAAGATATTAAATCCATGAAACTTACTCACTACACCAAGTCGACCTCACATAGACTAAAGAAACTCAAAACCACAAACAAATAATAAAGAAAAATGATAAAGGAAAGACACGTGATTTTATGTGGTTTAAATGTGAGTATTACATACCTAGGAGAAACACTACAACATTTTCCATTGTAATTGAATGATACAATAATTACAATAACTTTTCTAAGTCAGAAATTAGTTTACTAATTAGATGTAATCAGTTAATCGAATCCTCACATATGCACTATTGGTCCCACTAAATTATATTAAGTGTCAACCAGTCATCTGGTTTCAAATCCCTATGAGATTCATTAATAACCCAAAATTGAAATATAGTGTTGGATATAACATATCTTTTCCTCCTTTTATATATTTGATGTATCTCTTTTGGTTTCCCCTTTTATTTGAGTGTGTTTCAGACAGTCAAAGGCTAGAGATAATTGTTAGATAAAATCACCTAAATATTGAGGATGTATTTTTTTGAAATAATGGTGTGTAGGTATAAATGTCTCAGAGGTATTAGAATGTTATATGTGTGTATATGTATTTTAAAAGATGGTTCATTGTGTTTTTTGGTAGAATCTGGACTATTCACTCCCTACTAGACATTTTCACATCATGAACTAGTTACACAACATGAATCAGTTGCAGGGAAGATTCCATGATCGCAGTTCAGAGTTTGAAACATTACAGGTAATGAAACCTTTTCATGCAAATTGTGTGTTGATAAGGATAAATTAAACCAAAAGAGATTTCTTGTCATCATATGTTTTATGTTGAAGAAATCACTCCATTAACGGAATTCACTATGTGATATATTTTGGACTAGATGTTTTATCACACTTCAAATATGATTATTTTTCCATTTGACATAAAGGCCTCTTTTCAAACTCTATTTACTCTACTTAGTGATTTTGGTTACCTATTCTCCTTCTGGATCACATCATTTGATTCTTGATCTTTGTGGTGGTTATGTAGTGTCACTATAGGTAAGAGAACTTCTTGCTTATTCATTTAAATTGGTCAGGGAAACACCATTGGACTATGTTTTTGATCTTATAGACAGTTTCTTCATGATCATTTCAAGATCCACTATGTGATCTTTTTTTGGGTACCTATCCTTTTTTGGTTTTATTTTAGAAGGAACACATTCTCTGATGTATGTTTTTATCCTCCCCCTCTTACTCATTTTATGGTTACGGAATGTGATTCTAATGTGTAGGAGTCTCTGATAGATTCACAATTTTTTGTTTTTTATTACTTCTTGTGGTTTTGGAACCCTTTTCATTTGGTGTGAGACTGTAATTTGAGATATTTGGTTCCTTCTCTAGAATATGTTGGTTGAACCATGCATTATCTGGTTTTATAAATTGTTTGATTAAAAAATTAGAATGATGGATTGGTTTGTGAGAGTAAATGGGTTTTTGAGAATATATGTTTTTCCCTTGTATTGGAAAAAATGTGTATTCAAAGAAATGTTGAATGGATTTATGATATGGTTATAAAATCATTGTTCTGATGAAATGATTTGGGAAACTGTTTGACATGGGAATCCATGGGTACTTAGGTGGAAGTTTTATCAATCAGTATCATCCATTGATACTTTCATGGGGTTCACTCGCTATGTGTTTCTATGCTCCCTAAATCTATTGTTCAAGTGTATTTTTAGGCATAGTTTTTGGGTTTACATACTGTTTTTCCCTCTATTCTCTATACTAGAGGAATATTTCTAGGGACATGATGCATGAAATTTTCTATGTTTGGGTACAAGTGTTGTATCTAGCATTTCCTATAGTTATCCTTGGTCGGATTTTACTTGCATTAATTGATTTGTACTATTTGGATTTGATTCCTTCTTGGATATATATGTGTGTGTCTGTGAGTGTTTTTTTTGTTTTTGTGTGTGTGTGTGCCTATGTGTGTGGTATGATTTTAAACTATTTTACCTCTATTATTTAGAACTATGGGAAAATTGGATTGTTTTACCACGATTTTGATATAAAACTGTTTAAATTATTATCATTCCTCATTTTCATTAATGTTGATCATGTTTGGGTTATTATAAATTGACATTTTATGGAACACCTAGATGGGATCCTAATAATCCTATTTAGCTCACACCCTATACACCCCTTAAGCAGTGTGTAGAATTGGTTAGGTCATTTGTTACAGGGAAAGGTAAGAAAATAGAGTAAGGAGGTGTGGTTTCTGTCAGCTAGGTTTAAGTATCTTGTGGTGAGATGGTGGGAGTTTTCAGATGTCTCATATGGAGTAGTCGGTTTCTATTTTAGTTTTCCTTTTCTATTAGACTTGTACATTTGGATTTTCTCATTTCTAAGAGTTGTATCATTTATTTTTTCTTAATTTAATTTGGGAACATTTTTTTCCTATTTTTTAATTCTACATTTTCTCTATGTTATGTATGTGTGATTCATATCTATTGCCTCAGGTTGGGTGAAATAGTTATCACTAGTTGTATTTGGATGCTTGGGTGCTTGTCATTGACCAGTGATATTGGGAATTCCCTTCAAATATGAGCCAGATTGGGTTAGGTTGAAAGTTTGATCCTAAACTAGGTCATTTAATTATTCTTTGCTATTAGATCTTGTTTATTATTAGTCTTGGGATGTTAGTGGGTGGGAGATATGATTTTTAGGACATAAGAGGTATTTTGCAGTGATTTGTTAGCCAACTCTTTTCATAGAAAGACTGAAGGTACCATAGGATATTGGGATATGTGACTCTTGTCTTGATTTCATGATCTTAATTTTTTTTCTTATACTTTCCTATTTTGAACTGAGAATTTCCAATCAACTTATCATTCCTTCTATTTTCTATGTGGAGTGATATGCCTATAATATGTCTTTTACTGGTTCCATGGGAGGGTCTAGAAAATTCTCCTCAAGGGAATACACCCTTGGATCATAATCTTCTAGATACTATCATTTGAGTAATATGTGACATGGACCAAAATGTACCATAATTGATGATTGTAGTTTTTTAGGTGAATCCATGATCAGGGAGAGAAATTGATAAATCATGGGAGTTTTTATGGTAGTAACCACCATCCTTTTGGGGTAAAAATTATCCCCAAGGGATAAAGGAATAGTTGGACAAGATTGATCAGATCTTTGACTTCCTGGATAAAATTGATAATATCAAGGAGAAGTGAGTGAAATTCATACTTCAGGGTCTCATAAAGAGATAGTAAGATTCAATGGTATAAAAAGATAGGAACATGGGTATGGACTACATGGAATTCAAGACCTCCTTCTTCTAAAAGTTCTATCCAATGTCGCTCATGATTGAAAAGTATATGTATTTACTCTCACTACAGTAGGGAGACTGATCGGTGTCAGTTTACACCAATTGAGTTGCATAGATAGTTAAGTTTTTTCTAGACGTAGTGAATAATGATCAGTTGAATACTTGGAAGTTCATGCATGGTCTGAAATCAGATATCACATCATAATAACTCATGTGAAATCATTATATTAATATTGAGATAGTAGATAGGGAAATGATGGAAAATATGGGTATAGTAGGAAATTTTATATCTTTAATCCTTTCCATTCCACCTAGTGGTAGATTTTGTTGACAATTAGGTAACAATAGGAAGTGTAAAATCAGAATAGAGATATAGGAAGTGGTTGTTTGTAGTAGTTCTCCTCTGTACCATCAGTTACAGCCAGTAGTGTGCACTTGACTAACTATCAGTGTGGAAAGGTTGGGTACACCTAATGTTCTTGTTCCACCCCATTATAGATGTAAAGTGGTTGTGAGGTTCCAATGTATCAAATAACAACTGATAGGGGGTGGATCAATTGTTCACTTTTTATGAGTTTCAAAACATTTAAAAACTTATCCCTTATAACCTGTAAAGATTTATTTCCTTATCAACTATTAGTAAATACTCATACATGAAAAACTATAAGCACAAGTAAAACACACAATATTTACAAGGTTCGACCACATTGAATGAACTTACATCCTTTCCATAGCCACTCCTATGGGTATATGGAAATCTTCTATTATAAAGAAGTAAATACAACTTGTTCCAACTCCGGTTAGACACCTTCTATATCTTGATACGAATGATTATACTAACTACTATTAGTTAAAAATATATTCTAATAAAATAATTTAACCAAACAATAGGATAAATAATTTTTTGAAACTGATCCACAATTTCTTAGTCAAAATCCTCAATCTGATTTGGATAGATTTGATTTTCTAAATCCAATGAGTCTATATACAATTCTCTCAATATGATAAGTCTATATATGATTCTCTCAATATGATGAGTCTAGATTTCATTGTCTCAATTTGATGAGTCTATATCTGATTCTCTCAATAAAATTTAATCAATATGATGAACCCATTATGAATCTGGAAAAAAACTCTTCTCAAATTCTCAAACTGTTAAACAAACATTCAACTGCCTGATCCTCCTCCTGAGATATGTGGTCGGAAATGAATTTCACCCTATTTCTAAAATTATCTCCTTTTTCTACTTGTGGGAAAAGTCATAAATGAATGAATGACCTGAGAAAGTATTTATAGGCGACTCAGAAAAAAAAAGCGGGACACTTGAAAACATTTCCTACTTCATAAAAATTAAAAAGTTCAAGAAATATCTCACATTTAAACTTCATCATTGAATTCTTAAATACTACATAGATTTATTCGAGATTTAAACATAATTGAATTTCAAGTTTTACCTATTCAAATCTTCATAAAACTTATGGAATTTTTCTTTTTGAGTATGCTTCATTATCAGCTCATTACAAATATATTTCCTTCTCAACCCATTATGAATCTGTTTCCTTTTTAACTCATTTTGAATCTATTTCCATCTCAAATCATTATAAATTCTTTTTTCTTTTGAACTCATTACAATTTCTACTTCCTTCTTATCTCATTACGATTTTTGTTTCTTTATCAAATAATTATGATTTTGTTTCATTATGATTTCTGTTTCTTTATCATCTCATTAAAATTTATGTTTCTTTCCCAGCTCATTACCATTTTTGATTCTTTCTCAGATCTATATGTTTTTTATTTCTTTCTTATCTCATTATGATCTTCCTTCTGCTTTAGCGTGATGGAATCTTCATAATGATGGAATTATCTTTCCAATTACATTCCCATTATGATGTATTTCCCTATTATAATGTAAATACAATTATGAGGAAATTCCTTGTATTATGGAATCTCTATACATCAAATTTTATATTCTAAAAACCTCTCTACTATATATTTGAAAAATGTATCATGATATTTTTTATGATTTGTGAGAACATTATGAATAGAAAAGAATCATTTGATTTGGGTTAGAAAGTATGAAAACCTTCTAACTCCTAACTTAATAGTTTTCTTTCAAAACTCTTCAGAAAAAATAATAATTCATCAAACAAAAACATATGACTTTATAAGAAACACTGATTTTGTTGAATCTCCATTACAATGGATCTGAATCCGATGCACATGGATTCGATTCTTTCAGCTAATTTCTACTTTCCTACAAAAGCTCATTACATTGTACTGGGTCTGATCCTTGAATAACAAAAACATTCTTATAATAAAAGGTTAGTTGTCAACAAATACAATACATTGTTAAAAAACACAACTGAGGTTCCACAATCTCCCCCATTGGATTTGTTGAAAACCCTTACTAACAACTTTTTAAACTCTCATAAAATTTTCAAAAATCTAGTTTATTCACATTTTTCAAAACATATATTTTCAAAAAAGAAATAGTTTCATGACACCACAATACTGGATAAAGTAATGTTTTGATGGAATTACATCCCTCAGTGACAATAAAATTTTTCAACCATATAAAGATAAACTCCCTCTCACTTTTATCTTATCCTCTCTTTCTTTTCTTTTCATCTACCCCATTATATGATAACCACAAAATTAGATTCATTTAAGAATGATAATTAAAAAAGTTATTGTAAAGTAAAAAGTTGTTACTTTTTATCCCCCGTTGTCATCATAATACAAAGAACTATGGGGGTTCTTCCTTATAAGGATTTGGAAGATGTAGTAGGTGGATAAACATGAAGTTCTAACATTAATTCAACAAACCTTTATTTCAGCATTACATTAGTAAATATATCAGTAATATGATGCTTTGTTTGAATTTATTCCCACAAAGAACCATCAACAACAACTTTCTCTTTTATAAATTGAAACTTTATGTCAATATGTTTTGATATTTAATGATGGAAATGTTTCTTAGAAAGATAAACCGCACTATGATTATCATAAAGTATCTGTAATTGTTTAGAAACATTTAAATGAAAATATTCTAAATGGAAATTCATCCACAACATTTGAGTACAATATTGAGTAGCTGCAACATATTTAGATCCAATTATTCGAAAATATACTAAAATTTGTATCTTATTATGCCAACTCACACAACATTCACCCAATAAAAAGTTTCCTCCTGAAATTTATTTTCTGTCATTACAATTTCCATCCCAATATTTATCATTATAACCATGAAATATCATCTCATAATTTATTTTGTATAACAACCAATGTTGGGGGATTATTTCAGATTACATAGATACCTGGAACAAAAATTCCCATCATAAACAATATATGGCCTAGAGTTTTTAAGATAAAGTATACTTCCTATTAGCTTATAGAAAAAAAATATGATTCTCACTTTTTCTAGATTCATCATTACTCAAATTTTTTCCACTAAAATAGAAGTATAAACTTCTTTAGATTATTTCATGCCAAACTTGTTCAATAATTCCCTAGAAAACTTTTCTTAAGAAGAAAAAAATCATTTTTATTTTTTTAACTAATAAGGCAATGATGAAAGTTAATTCTCCCAACATTTTAATTTCAAAATTATTTTTCATTTCTTCATAAATTATTTTACCAAAAACTTCTCTATCCCTATAAAAAATTATATCATCCACATAAAAAATTTCAATTAGTTATCTGAAGTCAAAAACTTTCACATATAATTTTTTATCCATTTTTCCTTTAAAAAAATTAACATTATCAAATAGTTGTCACGTTTTGAATACCAAGAATGTGGAGCTTATTTATTCCCATACAAATAATTATTTAATTTTAAAACATTGTTTTTATCCTCATAATGTAGAAACCCAGAAGGTTGTTCTAGGTATACTTCTTCCTAAATCCCACCATTTAAGAAATCTAAATTTACATCCATCTAATAAACATTTTAATTCTGATATGAATCCATGAAAAGAAAATTTTTAAAAGTTTCTAATATTGTAATTAGAGAAAAATATTCTTCAAAATCCATGCCTTCCACCTATTCATATCCTTTACAAATAATCCTGGATTTGTTTCATCAAACTTCACCACATTCATTTAACTTGTTTCTATAAACCCAATTTATTCTAATAATATTTGTATTTTCTAGTTATGAACTGAGTTCCCATGTTTAATTATTCTCAATATGGTCCAACTCTTAATCCATAACATCCACCAATTATCTGTGTTGAATAGCTTCTGAAATAGATTGTAGTTTATCTTTTGGGGTAAGTGAAGTCTAATTTTATAATCTCAACTTTATACTTGTTTGAACTAGAGACTTATTATTTCCAATTATGTTATTGGATTCAACATGTTATTTTATGTTAGGAAATTTCAATGTTTATTTTCCAAATAAACTTTCCTAATCGCATGATTCTTCTAAATCTTGATAATGATGTTATGACTTACTTCATCTTCTGTCGGAAATCTCTAGTTTATCCTCTTTATAATTCTCGAAAAATTTTGTAAGGTAATGTTGGTTTTCAAAAAAATTCACATAATATGATTCCACCAAATTTTCTAAATGTTTGTTCCAATATTTTTAACTTCTTACATTTGGTGAATTACACATAAAATTTCCTTCCATGTATTTCTCATCAAACATTTCAAAATCTTGATTATTTATTTTTCAGCAAACATGGACTTACAAAAACATTGAAATATTTCAATGAATTTTTTTGTTATACCAAATTTCGTAAAGAGTAATGTTGGTTTCTAGTCTCCAAAAACATCTATTTTGAATTTTTATAATAGTACTAACATCTTCTCTCCAATAGAACATTCAAAGTGTGTATTCTCCTAACATACATATTCCCATTTTTACTAAGCTTATATTATTTCACTATGGCACACAATTTCTTTATGAAGTATATGTTGCAGTATACTGCTTTTTGATACCATTTTTTCGTAGATATGCTTCAAAATCATTGATTGTGAATTTGGTACCATTATTCATTCTCAACTTCTTTACATAACCACCCATTACCTTCTCAATTTTTTTCTAAAAAATATTATCATTTCCACATCCTCTAACTTATGTTTCATAAACATGATGTTTATCATCTGATTGAAATCATTAATAAAATTGATAAAGTATAAGCCTCATTTTGTTTATTAATTTCTCATCATCCCACATAAATCTAAAGGAATAAGTTCAAGGAGTCTGGTAGATTGAATATCAATTCTCTTATATCATTTATTAGTCATATTTACATTATGGAATGTAATACCAATATCTTTATCTATTTTTTCAATTCTAGAAAATCATAGGCAACATCAACTTTAGAATGTGTATTCATGTTTTTCTTCCCAATGTGGCCAAGTCTTCAGTGCACCAATATTTATTACTCTAGTAACATGAGTTATAAAATTATTCTATTTGAAATATATCTTTGAGTTTGTTTCTCCTTTTGTAATAACTTTTACAACATGTCCCTCGAGGCCCATGCCGTGACAACCCCAAGCCTGCCTTTCATAGGCTAAAGGCAAGAGACTAGCACTATAAAAGAGTATCCCTATAACGGGAAAGAATTTCCTTTAATCATGTACAAACACACAGATTAGTAGGCAACAAGATGCAACCACAAAGTAAAATCTTGTATTAAAAGTGTGCTAAATGTAAAACATTTCTGAATGTAAAAGGGGCCAGAATACAATCCCAATAGAAAAATATACAAGTAAAACTAAGAAGTACAAAACATCTCCAAGATCGTTCATCAAGGATCCTACCTGAAGGGTAGGTACAGATCATCTCCACAGCACTCCATGTTAGCCCAAATAGTCCACCTTTGAGAATCGTCTGATCCTGGCTCCCTCATCCTCGATCGACGTTGTACGTCATCTACACAAGACACAACAAGGTGTCTGCATAGCTCATGTACTGGGTGAGTATAATGATACTCGGTAGGGACCCCGACACCCCCGTAAGTCTCCCAGAGTTCCACAAAGGAAAATAAAAGAAAGCAGGACATCAACTCTACTTAGGTATATGCCCATACATATACCTAAGTTATCAAGATATAATCCTCTCATACATGAGGAAATAGTACCACAAAGGTACCACCATGAAGGTAGAAAAACCCCAAAGGTAACACCACTGAGAGATAATTACCACATAGATAAAACCATAAATACAACACCACAATGGTAGAAGTACCACATAGGTAACACCACTAAAACTACACCACGAAGGTAGAAGTACCACATAGGTAACACCATGAAGATAGAATTACCACACAGGTAACACCACGAAGATAGAAGTACCACATAGGTAACACTACTACGATATAAAAGACTCAATTCACAATCTGGTATAACTTAAGTACAGAAGTACAGATGATTATTCGTAAGCTAGATCATCTTATTCTATTAAGAGGCGCTACATCTGACCCACACAGGATCAATAGGTGACTTACCCCTGCTGACCCACACAGGATCCGACCCACGTAGGATCGGTATTCTCTGACCCACACAAGATCACTGAGCACTGACCCACACAAGATCTGATATTAGCGGACCCACACAGGATCAATAGACGTTGACCCACATAGGATCAATGTTCTTTCTTCATGTTACAACCTGCCACAGGATTCCTCACACCAGGTATGATCGATTTCTGTAGAATCTTTCCCTTGAGAAATTTTTTGTACCTCAGCACCACTAATATCAATAAATGAGTATCCAAAAGAACTTCCATGTCGTATGGTTTCCAACGCGACATACGGTGCATCAATCAGACGCCCGGTCTGTGAGTAATAAGCATTTTAGTTCTGAGGGCCGAGTTGGATTTAGGTTTGATCCAACCCATTCATACTCCAACTATTTTCAAAACTCAATTGGAGTATACTAAAAGGAATATCTCGATCCCAGGATCCTAGTTCCATATAAGGTTCGTCAAACGGATGTTGGGTTCTCAAGATATGGTCCTTTAAGAGTTTCTGGGTTCGGTGGCCTTGGGTTTGGTCCGACCCAGTCAAACCAACTCGGATCGACCCGGAATTGGATAGGTCATGACAATATCATCTCTCTAGGACGAGGTCCAGCTTGGCCCGCATAGAGGCATAGCCCGCTGGGCAGGTGTCCCGACCGCGTGAGGCGCATCCCGTTGGTTGTGCAGCCCGCTGGGCATGCGTCCTAGCCGCGGTGAAATGTGGACTGCAGGGGGCTCACGTGAAGCTACATGGGGGAGCAGCTCCCCTGATTTACCAAACATCCTAAGGCATTCAGTTGGTGTGGCGGCCTCACTGGATAAATCCCCCCCTAGCTGGCGCGTGTTGGGGGGATGGGGGGTGATCCCCAAGTCTCCGGAACTCTCTAGAGGCGGTTCGGCTCCTCCACAATGGCGGTGGCACGTGGCGTCGCCTCGTGTCTTGCAGGACCCACTGGAGAGGTTCATGTTGATCCCGACGTGGTCGGCCAGTGTGTAGTTTTTCTTCTCCAGCGGTGCGTGACGGGGCGCCGCTCCGCCACCCACGGCCGGCTGGTGTTCTGGCCGCCTTCATTTGGTCCATCGTGGCTAACGAGGTGCGACTACAGTCCTCCAGCGGCATGCTGGTCGCGCTGCCCTCTCCTTTCGTGGCCAGCCAGTGTGTCTGTTTCCTCCCTCGACTGTCATGGCTGATGCTCCGTGGCCGGTTCCTAGAGCGGTGTAGGTGTGCCACCCCCTTCCTCATGGTCGCCATGTGCCGACCATCGCCTTGGTCCTTCCTAGTACTAGTCACTATTACCACAATGTCAACAGTCTTCCATGTAGAATAAAAGGGGTAACGAGTGAGTGGAGGGTTCGGGCTGGGTTCGTTAGACCCGCATCCTCCACGCTAGCTTGTAATCATGAGGGATCTAAATAATCAACAAACATTGTGAATTTAAAACTAAAAGTAAACCCTACCTTGAGTTCATTGGAGAGCCTCCATGCTTGAGGATGGGTCGGTGTTTGTCGTCCTTGTAGCTATCTTCCAACGACACCGCTCATACGTCGTCCTTCAGTTCGTGGTTCGGTGACTCCCATCACATCCCACTAGAACCAGCTCCATCCTCTAAGGGTTCAGAATTTTGTCACTTTACTAGCACTTCGTTACTTCGTGAGGCTATGATGATACGTCTCCCCAAACTCCATATAAATAGGAGAGGGGGAGGGTAAGTAACGATGTTGGGAATTAATGGGGGCTCATTAATTTGGAACCTTCCAAATTCCCCAAACTCACCGTTACTTAGGAATTAAAGGTCAAGCCATTTATTGTCTAGACACGTCATTAGTCCCATGTTTCCTATTGTATGTTAGATGAAAAAGAAAGAAAATAAAATAACTAAGTTATTTATTTATTCTTTCAAAAAGTCACAAATCTTAAATTTTTCTCCAAACATACGGTGGTCAAAGTGAAGCTTCCCTTAAAAGAATCTCAGTGCTATAGATTCAATGGTGCCCTTATATTTTTAATCTGAGAACCGGTTCAATATTTAGAAAACGTCACCTACAGGTTCACTTAATGTACCTTAAAAAATGTTCATAAATTCATTCTGGGCAGAACAGGCCTCAGAATCACGCGCCGTCAATTTTTGTAGATTTGTAATAATTCCATATAATTAAAAACAATTACATGGAAAATAAAAGTCTTTACATTCTCCCCACCTTAGATATTTTCATCCCTAAAATCCACAACATTCACTAAGAAAACAAATGGGAGGTACTGAGCACGAATCTGAGCTGCCTACTCCCAAGTAATCTCATTGAGGTTACTGTGATACCAGAAAATGCTCACCAAGGGTATCGACTACCCCTGAAGGACTCGCTCTTTTCGATCCTCAGTATATATTTGAAACTCTGTAAACGTCACCCCATTATTGAAGTCCAACTTGCCGTGGTTGATGATGTGAGATGGGTTGTTCACGTATCTCGTCAACTGGGATACGTGGAACATGTCGAGCAACCTCTCCAACTACGGTGGAAGTGCCATGTGGTATAACACCCCACTAATCCTTTGGAGTATCATAAATGGTATTATAAACCTCGGTGATAATTTTCCACCTCGGCAAAATCTATGTAGTCCCCATCGATGAGAGACTCACAAGAATACATGGTCCCCCTCCTAGATCCCCAAAAGTATCCTCCTCCTGTCATCATAAGACTTATGTCTGCTCTGTGCAGTTTTTATGCACTCCTAGATGACTTGAACCTCCTCAGTGGTATCTTGTACCAACTCTGGACCCATAAGTGCGGACTCCACTGGATCTTTCTAGCATAGAGGTAATCTGTATGGTCAACCATACATGGCCTCAAATGGTTCCATACCGATGGTGGAGTGATGACTATTTTTGTATAAATACTTCACTAAGGAAAAGTGATCCTCCCAAGTGTGGAAAAAATCTAGGATGTATGCACAATGCATGTCCACCAGCATCTGAATATTATGATCTGTCTAACCATCTGTCAGAGGATGAAAGGAGGTGCTCATACGCAATTGATTCTTGAATGCCTCCTGTAATCCCTTCCACAAAAGGGAAGTAAAATGTGCATCACGGTCGGAGATGACCATCGATGGAACCCCATGGAGTTTTACAATCTCATATATGTAGAGGATTCCAAATCCCTCTACTAATCCCTACTCTCAAATAGGTAGTAAGTGGTACGACATGGTGAGTGATTCAAAGATCACCCAGATGGAATCATGTCTCCTGTACATACGTGGAAGGCCTTTCACAAATTCCATGGAGATTCCATCCCACTTTCACTCTATAACCTCTAGTGGTTGTGTTAAGCCTTCTGGAACCTGATGCTCGGCCTTCACTTGTAGACAAGTGAGGCATTGTGAAACAAACTCAGCCACTGCTTTCTTCATCCATGGACACCAGTGCAGACGTCGGAGGTCCTGGTACATCTTCACCACACCATGATGTACTGCCAAAGGGGACGTATGGAACTCCCTCAACACCTCCTCCCGTAGCACCACCAGTACCATGGTACATCCTCTAAAGAGGATGATGTGCTCCCCACCTTTTGAAAATCCATCTAGTGCATGTCCTGATGATATCTGAACACGTCGAGCCTCGTAGTCAATGTCCCCAAGTTGTGCCTCCCTGACTTGCTAAAGGATTGGGGTAGTGACTGTCATATATTGGAGGTATGTTGCACAATCTCTATCCACGAAGGATATCTACAATGTGGCTAGCTACTCTATCACCTCACTCAACAACTACAGACTAGACCTCCTGCTGAGTGCATTTTCTACCATGTTACCCTTCCCAGGAGTATAGAATATCTCAAATTAATAGTCCTAGAGGAACTCTATTCATTGTCACTGTATTAGGTTCAGTTCCTTCTAATAGAATATATACCTTCGAATCTTGTGATCAGTATAGATTTTAAAACGTTCTCCCATCAAGTATTGTAGCCACATCTTCATGGAGATGACCACTACTACTAAATCTAGGTCATGGGTAGCATATTTCTGCTCATGTTGTATCAGTAGTCGTGATCTGTAGGCAATCACTGTTGGCTCTTGCATTAGAACACACCCATTTCTGGTCCCTGAAGCATCATAGTATACTACATATGTGACACATTCTTCTGATAGCCTCAAGATGGGGGCACTCATCAATCTCTATCTAAGATCCATAAAACAATGCTGGTATCTCTCTATCCATACGATAGGCTGTCCCATATTTCTCTACACTGAGAAAGGTTCCAAAACTCTGGAAAAGTTAGGAATGAATCTCCGATAGTATCCAGCCAACCCTAAGAAACCCCCCACCTCAATCACACTCCTGGGTGTCTCCCAAGCAGGTTCATCCTCTATCAATGCTAGATCCAATGCAACTCCAGCCTCCGAAATAACGTATCCCAGAAAGTGGACCTCTCATTTCCAGAACTAGCACATGGAAAGCATACCATAAAGATAGTGCTCTCAGAGTGTATCTAGAACTATCTGCAGATGATAGGCATGCTCCTCCTTCGTTGCTGAGTATATCAAGATGTCATCGATGAAGACCACCACAAAGCGATCAAGGTGTGGGTGGAAGACCATGTTCATGATTTCCAAGAAAACTTTTGGGTAATTAGTCACACAAAAATGAATAAACAATAACTCGTAGTGGCCATACCGACATCTCAAGTTCATTTTCTGCACATCCTCATCTCGTACTGTGAGCTGATGGTAGCTTGATCTGAGGTCATCTTCGAAAACCAATGATCTATCTTCAGCTGATCTAAAAGATCATCAATCCTTGGAAGTGGATACTTGGTCTTCACAGTCACCTATTTTAAGAACATATATTCCACACAGAGTCTCAAACTCTCATCTTCCTTCTTGGTGAAAAAAATCAAGGGTTTCCATGGAGAAATGTTGGGCCTTATGAGCCCCTTTATCTAGAAGTCCTCCAACTATACCCGTAACTCACAAAGAATTGTGAGAGCCATCTGATGTGATTATGTAGATATCTGTGTTGTTCTAGGGTATAGGTCTATGTAAAAGTCTATATCATTGTGTGGAGGTAGTCCCAGAATATCATAAAAAAAGACATCGGCATATTGGTCCACCACTATAGGATAGCTCGGACTCTCAACAACAACTGCCCCAAGGGTGAGGCTGACCAACTGATGTGTGATCGGTTTCACCCTACTCGGAGTAAGTATATCATGTTTTGAAAAGGTTTCCTTCTCTCTAGTGAAGTAAAACCTAGTCCCATCCTCACAGACGCACAGCACTTTGTGCATAATATAGTCAATCTAGGTATGGATTGTGGATAACCAGTCCATACCCAAGATGATGTCGTAAGAATTTGACACTGCTACAAGAAGATCCCAACCGAAGATCTTTCTTCCTATAGTAACCTCACAAAGGTGGCACCAGTGTGTAATCATCTAATCCGCTTCTGTAGTGGTCTCTAGCTGTAACGATTGAGAAAACGGCTCCACCGGAATCACTGAGCTCTGAACGAGGGTCATGGAAATAAAATAGTGATTGTAACCCATGTTTATAAGTACTAAAGCTAAGTTGGAGTAGACATAGATCATACTATTAATCATCTCTGGAGCACCGTGGTCGTAGACCTCTGCTGGGTAGAGCTGCTCTTGTCCCTATCCACCTTCTCCATGTGGTCGGGGTGGACCACCTGGAAGTAGCGGGGGTAGAACCTCAAATCTCCACCCACATCCTGATACATGACCAGCTCCTATGACATGTCCACATACTTCCTATGGACCTCCCCGATCAAATATCTACCACTACCTCATGAGCCCCTCACCACCGACCCTGTATCATGACCTCGTCCACCAGAAGGCCTGGCTCACTTGGGCCCCTACGACATCCGTCTACTACCTGCTACTAATGACTCTGCTACCTATAATCTGGTGGTGGCTCTCACTGTTGGTACCTGCTCAGCTAGGAATATCTCCACTAAAAGTGCTCTCTCTAGCACCCCAGCCTACTTTGGAATGCTGAGTGATATCATCGATGCTCTGATCTCCCATAGGAGACCCTACCCAAAGGTCCGGGCCCTGAATAAATGGTCTCGTACTATGTCAATTGAGTAGGAGAATGGATCAGTGAACATCACTGAGTACTAGGCCACAGTCATGTTTCCCTGCTATAAGATCATCATATCCTCTATACGCACAAATCATAGAGTCGCTAGGATGAACTCTTCCCTGAAAAGACTCTCAAAGTCCGCCCAGATGACGGTCACCTCATTGTGTATCTGGAGAATCAAGCTCCACAATCTACATACTACTTCTTGAAAAGGACTGGATACTAGTATCACCATAAGGTTAGTTGGTGTCCCAACTAGGTGGAAAACTCTAACTACAGCCTTCACTCAGTCCTCAACCGCCTGCGAGTCCGTCATGCTTTGGATCCTCGGAGGCCTCTTCCACTAAAACTCGTGAAACACACTCAGTAGGTATGCACCATCCGCTGGTGGGGTTGCTGGAAATGTCTTCAAAATGGGCAGTGGTGCTACTCGTACACCACTCAAATGTGTTAACGTAGTTAGAGGGCCCTGTACTAAGGCCTCATCACTCTGTGGGCCGTCATCACGTACTCTCTCAGGAATCCTCTCTGGCTATCTATGTGGCGGCATCCTGAAAGAAAACAAGTGTGCCTCGGTCAATAAGTTATACTCGGTGAGCTGACTCAAAAATATCATAAGAAAAACATTTCAAAACACATGAAATTAGTGTTTTCGTGCACTTAGTCAGATATCAGAAGTCCAGGCCCTAGTGTATGGATACATCGGTCGTCTCACCAACACTAGATTCCCCAAACTAAAATCCACACTCATAAAACATAAAACTATTTCCCTATCAAAAATATCAGAGTCCAAGTTCTTTGGTAGAACTGACTCCTCTGATACCACTTTGTCATGACCCATCCCTCAGGGATCGTTCCGTGACTACCCCAAACCTTCCTTCCATAGGTTATGGGCTGGAGACTAGCACTAGAATGGTATATCCCTATAAGGGGAAGGCATTGACTTTATACTTGTAAAAACACACAGACTAGTACACAAAAAGATGCAACCGCAAATTAAGCTGTTGTAATAAATGTGTGCTGAAGGAAAAAGAGTGTTGAAAGTAAAAGGGGCTGGAATAAAAGCCCAAATAAAAAAGGTACAAGTACAAATGAGAAGTAAAAACCAACTATTGGATCATCCAATAAGGATCCTACTGGAATGGTAGGAATAGTTCGTATCCATAGCACTCCAGGTCAGCCTAAATAGTCCACCTCCGAGCATCGTCCGGTCTTACCTCCCTTAGCCTCGATCAACGTTGTACGTCGTCTCCACAAGACAGAAAAAGTTTGGGCATATCCCCTGAAGGGGTGCGTATAGCAATACTTATTAAGGATCCTGAGACCCCCATAGGTCTCCCAGATTTCCACAAAGGTAAATACCACAAATCATGACTTCATCTACAATTAGGTATATATCTGTACATAAACTTAAGTTATCAAGATCTATTCCTATTATTGTAACACCCCAAGCTTCTACGGTACGCTTCTCTTTGAATAATGTGATAGCGTGTGTTGTACGCAACACCGAGTTCTAACACACCATAACTAATCAAACTAGCCGTTATGAATAGTAACACCTACTTTTTGAAATTATATATATTTTATATTTGAAAATGGACTTCATTTTTGGATTCGGAATATCGAATTTATCCTAAGGTGAAATTTTGGTACATTTCGGATAACTTTCATATTTTGATAAATAGTGAAAATTACTAAATTTTAATTAAAAACAACTTTTTTAATCAAAATAATTAATAGTGATAAATTATGAATTTGAGTGGTTTTAAAGTATATTTAGAATATATTTTTACCATTTAATATAATGTTGGTCATTGGACATAATTATACAATTAAACCGAACATAAACAAGTGTCAATCTTTTGATAGTTATTATCTCTTAAAAACACGCTTTTTGTTTTGACAGCGGGAATTAATTTTAAATTAATTTCTGCCACTTCTGTGTTTTGAATTTAGGAAAATGGATTCCATATTTGGAATCAGGATGTTCAAATTGTGTAAATAGGTAACTTTTATTTTTAGACATTTTGAAAAATTATTGCGGTAAATATTTTATTTACCATGGTTAAGGGTAAATCCGGTAAATAAGGGTTAAAAAAATAATATTATAATAATACTAAATTACCCTAAAACGTGTCTTAACCCTACTGGTTGATACATGGTCGACCATGGGAATCTTTGGGTCTATTTTGGGACCCCATGGATCCACTTGTAAGTGATAATGACACTTTATTTTAATTAAGTTAAAATGAATACAAAAATGACACAAGCATATATCTTTTAGAAAAACAATTGTTACATAGGGTTATATATGTTGGATTTTAGATTATAAATATTCATTAGAAATCTAAAAAGATTTCCTACATAATGATATTTTATTTATAATTTTTAGACATTAAATAATTTATTTTATTTATGACACAATGATGATGCAGTAATTACTATAATAGTGAAAAATTAAAATAATTGATATTATAAATACCCAAATAAATATAATATGAAACTTTTAATGAATTAAACTAATTTTCTAGGATAATATGATATATTAGGATTGATTTAATTAACTTTTTTCGAAGTAATCAATCTGTTATGAGTTTCACAAAAATCAACTATTGAATAGTGTCAAAATTGACATAAAAGAGTTCTTAAAAAAAATATTATACTATTAATTGATATTAAATTCCTAAAAATATAAGGTTCGGCCAAGAGACTTATATAATGATAGGTTCATCATTAATGTACCACTTGGGGGTCGCTTGGATGTATATAGTAAGTTTATTAACCATATTATATAAAAATACAAAGAGACATTGTAAAAGTGAAACTAATTAACTTAGAGTTAATACTTAAATATAAGGTTAATATAAGTACCCAAACCTGTCTAAATTCTATTGGTTGAGTGGTTTTCGACCTATCCCCACCTTAACCTTTGAATAATCAACTTTGGAGCCTTTAGAAACCGAATATGAATTTATTATAAATTAATATTTCTAACTTTTCCAAAGGTGCCCCTCACCCCTCTTATAAAAGGGCACTCCTCCTTATCATTTCTTCACACCTTCAAAGCCTTTTGGCTCGGCCAAACTCTGCTCAAATACTCTCCCAACATCCTTCACTACAACCTAGAGGCCTTAGTTTGATCAGAAAGTCAACCTAAGGAGCCCTTTTGATCAAATCAAAAGGAAGAACCCGAAGAAGAGGTAATGATTTCACCACCCTTCTCCAAGTTCATTTCTTCTTCCACTTCTTCTTCCTTTGTTCTTACCATTCTAAAATAATAACTCCAGTATCTCACATATACTGTGATGTTATTATATATATGGTACAATCATATTCAGTATTCTATCCACCCTTTGAATAACATGTCATCATACGTGCGTACGTACAGCTTACCGTCTCCACGTCGTGGTGTAATTGTTATTCAATATAATATTATTTGGATGGGTATAATAATGATGTGTAACTCATGTAAATAATAAATATAACATGTTAATGATTCTGTATATATGATATACCATCCATTTATATATTATTTTAATATCAAAAGAATGATATTGTCGCACGTGCGTACGTACGGACTACCGTCTCCACAAACGCGATGAGATTCATTCTCCATCGTATCCATTCAAGTATAATTATCATTTGATGATTTAAAAATGATGTTTAAGGACTGGATATCATTCTGGATATGAATAAGATACAACAACAATGGCTTATGTAACAAAACATATAAAAGAAAATGAGTAAGTTAACTCCCAAAACGACGATAATTCTAAGATATTATTAACAAATCAATGTTAAAAGATCATATATGATATCATATTAATATATATGATTCTTGTATAATTTAATAACAACTATTTCACCATTATACAGGAGGTTAACCTACCCCAACCAAGGAAAAGTACAAGGTAAGGGTTTACTTTACAACCTCTTCATTATCCAAGGTTGTTTATACGTAATAATCTACTGGGATCTCTTTATCATCCACATCCATGTTTCTTAAAAATGCATTTCAAAACATTTTTTACTATTTACTAGAATATGAGTTAAATTCATTTATACCCTTTTTGACTTTTATAAGTGGTTTATAAAGGAATCTTTCGGTCGTTTTCAAAACAAGGTCCTTTTTAACCTTTTCGACAGAATTAAGGTAAGAATGTTTTTTTTAACTTATACGGCGGGTGCGGCTATTTTCCGCCGTTATAAAATCTTCAAAGCTTCCCTTACAAGCTTATAAGAATATTTTCAAAGAAAATGTTTTATTTTATATGGATCTTAAATTATTTCAAAATAAAAGGAGATATTTCTTTAAAAAGAATTTTGATTTCATCTATGTCAACATCCTTTGATGGATTTTAATATTATTTGAAGTTGATTTATTATGATACAAAACTTCTATATTGTATTGAAGGTTTTGTGATATGTTTGACTGTGGATGTGCTATTTTTATACCATTCATAGTTTATGGTGAAAGTATTGACATTTCGTATGCTAGTTTTAATACGAATGTTTATGTTATGTTTAAACCTTTTCATATGGGAATGCATTGGACTTAATATGTGACGGGTGGAGCCCGCTATAGCTCCTCGATGCATCGGTAGGTCTCATGAGACAAACTAGTGTCTTGGCACAAGGCCTTGACCAAATCTTATTTGTAGTCTTGGCACGAGGCCTTGGCTATGTGGTTATGATAGTCTGGCATTATGCATTCCATCATTATGAAAGTGGTTATTGATTTTTCATGTGATTATTTGATTAGTAGAATAACCATGTGAATAAGTAAATGGCATTATTTCATTTCATTTATGCCATACTATGTTGAAAGTTCAAGTTTTAAAGGCTTTTGTTTTAGTTATACATTGCCTTAAATGTTTATTCTTATTTATGAAAGTTTCCGCTATATTGTTATCCTTACTGGGCATTTGAGCTCACCCCTATTCTATGTTTTATTTTTCCCAGGAAGTGAAGAAGTAAATTATGAATGACCTGCAGGGATATTATGTGGGGATATGAGTGTGGATTATGGAGACAATATGTTGTTGTAGTAGTTTTTCGTTTAATGATGTAATGTAAACCTTATGAATATATCTAGTGTTTCCAAGGCTACTAAACCAATCGGTCTTTCGAGATTTGATCTTTCTTGTGATCATGCCAATGTTACGAAGTAATGCACCGACTCTGGGCAGCTGGGGTCGGGGCGTTACAGTTGGTATCAGAGGAAGTTTAGTACAAACCTTGGAAGCTAGATTTAGATAAACTCTGATTAGAGCACGTAGACCTAAGATGAACTTTGAGGATTAGTATAGAAGAACTTCCTATAATTTTGGTATTGTAGAAGATTTTGTGAGTTTTCCGAGCAATACATCCCTGTCTGGATACGAGCAGGTAGAGGCGGCTCTGGCACAGATGTACCTAGGGGTAAAACCCGAAAACACCGCTTTGAGCTAGACTCGAACGGGAACTGGTGCACGACAACGGGCCTTGCTGCACTCTTGGTTACGACACTCCCGGGGGATATGCTTAAGATAACTCTCATTTTCTTTACAAATCATTATGAAGGGTTTATGAGTATATACTTCCTCAAAGAAAACATTTTTATGATTATGGATTATATCCATAAATAGTTCAATTTATGTTAAGTGTTTTATAAATATGGGATTATGTATTTTGATTCATAAACTGATCTAGTTTATGCCATTGTTTAGAAATGACGCCTAGTGGAAGAAATTGAAACCGTATCAATGCATGCACTCCATGTAGGGATTTCCCTCCTGCTCAAGATAATTATAGTGGGGCTAGTGATGAAACTGGTGCTGATCAGCTAATCACCATACTGGGACAACTTACTCAGGTTATGAATAATAACCTTACCCGTATGGAGCACCCTGATCCGCAGCGTGGAGGATCAATGTTAGATCGATTCATGAGGCAACAACCACCAACGTTCAATGGGAATACAAATCCCTTAGTAGCTGAGCAATGGATATTTTCCCTAGAGAAAATATTTCAGGCTTTGGGGAGCAGTGAAAGTGAAAAAGTTATCATGGCAGTTTACCGCCTCACTGGAGATGCTGATCAATGGTGGTCATTGATTCAGAACATGAAGGAAGATGATGAAGTATCAAATATGGAATGGAGGTAGTTCAAAGATCTGTTTTTAGAAAAATACTTTCCTCGCGACCATCGAGCAGATATGGAAAGACAATTTCTGAGTCTGAGACAAAAGGAGGATGAGAATGTCACAAAGTATGAGGCTAACTTTACAAGGTTAGCGAGGTATGCTGGAGATTATATTCGCAACCCAAGAAGTAAGATTGATCGTTTCTTTGATGGGTTAAAACCATTTCTCCGTCGAGCATTAGTCTCACAATCCTTTTCATCGTACGAAGACATTGTCTCATGTGCTATCAAGACCGAAAAGGAATTCTCTAAGTCGTATGAATTTAAAGAAAAGCAAGAGAAGAAGAGACCTGCTGATCAATCTGGGAATAGAAATAAGGGGAAGAAGGGAAAGGTTGAATATCCATCTTGTGGTAAATACGGGAAGAAACATCCTGGTACTTGCTTGAAGGGAATGGGAGTCTGTTACAAGTGTGGTGAAAAAGGCCACCAAGCTCATGATTGCAAGGGGAAGAAGGAAGCTACCAACGTTCAGTGCTATAATTGCAGGGAGATGGGGCATTATGCAAATTCATGTCCTAAGCGTCAGGAGAATTTACCTCAGAAAAGGCCAAGGGATCAAGGCCATGCTTATGCTATCACTACTGCTGAGGTAGAAGCTCCGAAAGATGTGGTGGCAGGTAATTTAATGGTTTCCTCAAGTTTAGCAAATGCATTATTTGATTCTGGATCATCGCATTGTTTCATATCTTCCCAGTTTGCTAAGAAAATTAGATATTTCCAATTTGATTTAATAAGGGAGCTGTCAGTTAAAACTCCTAAGGGAAGTATCGTTGCAACAAAGTTTTGTGAATCAGTCCCCATTAGAGCACATAAATTTTCTTTATCTGCTGATCTCATCGTCATACCTATGATTGAGTTTGATATAATCCTCGGTATGGACTGGATTTCGGACTATGATGCGAAGATTTATTGTAAGAAGAAAGAGGTTACGATTCTTGATGATAATGATAAGGAACACCTTATTTTTAGAGCAGAATCGTCACCACCTAATTCTTATTTAGATCCACCCTCAATAGCTCAACTAAATTCAATTATTGGGGAGGAAGAGAATGAAATAACTGCGGGTGAGGAAAGGAATGTTCAAATAGAGGATGTACCTGTTGTGAAAGAATTTGTAGATGTATTTCCGGAAGATTTACCTGGACATCCTCCAGAACGAGAAGTTGAGTTTTCCATTGATTTGATTCCTGGATCAAGGCCTATATCGAAGAGCCCGTCAAGATTCTTGATACAAGAGAACAAGTACTGAGAAACCGGACGACGCGTCTGGTAAAAGTTTTGTGGAGAAACCATAAGATGGAAGAGGCAACGTGGGATCCCGAGGAACTTATGATGAAGAACCACCCGAGTCTTTTTATGCAGTAATACCCTACAAATTGCGAGGACGCAATTATTTGAAGGAGGGGAGAATGTAACACCCCAAGCTTCTACGGTACGCTTCTCTTTGAATAATGTGATAGCATGTGTTGTACGCAACACCGAGTTCTAACACACCATAACTAATCAAACTAGCCGTTATGAATAGTAACACCTACTTTTTGAAATTATATATATTTTATATTTTAAAATGGACTTCATTTTTGGATTCGGAATATCGAATTTAGCCTAAGGTGAAATTTTGGTACATTTCGGATAACTTTCATATTTTGATAAATAGTGAAAATTACTAAATTTTAATTAAAAACAACTTTTTTAATCAAAATAATTAATAGTGATAAATTATGAATTTGAGTGGTTTTAAAGTATATTTAGAATATATTTTTACCATTTAATATAATGTTGGTCATTGGACATAATTATACAATTAAACCGAACATAAACAAGTGTCAATCTTTTGATAGTTATTATCTCTTAAAAACACGCTTTTTGTTTTGACAGCGGGAATTAATTTTAAATTAATTTCTGCCACTTCTGTGTTTTGAATTTAGGAAAATGGATTCCATATTTGGAATCAGGATGTTCAAATTGTGTAAATAGGTAACTTTTATTTTTAGACATTTTGAAAAATTACTGCGGTAAATATTTTATTTACCATGGTTAAGGTTAAATCCGGTAAATAAGGGTTAAAAAAAATAATATTATAATAATACTAAATTACCCTAAAACGTGTCTTAACCCTACTGGTTGATACATGGTCGACCATGGGAATCTTTGGGTCTATTTTGGGACCCCATGGATCCACTTGTAAGTGATAATGACACTTTATTTTAATTAAGTTAAAATGAATACAAAAATGACACAAGCATATATCTTTTAGAAAAACAATTGTTACATAGGGTTATATATGTTGGATTTTAGATTATAAATATTTATTAGAAAGCTAAAAAGATTTCCTACATAATGATATTTTATGTATAATTTTTAGACATTAAATAATTTATTTTATTTATGACACAATGATGATGTAGTAATTACTATAATAGTGAAAAATTAAAATAATTGATATTATAAATACCCAAATAAATATAATATGAAACTTTTAATGAATTAAACTAATTTTCTAGGATAATATGATATATTAGGATTGATTTAATTGACTTTTTTCGAATTAATCAATCTGTTATGAGTTTCACAAAAATCAACTATTGAATAGTGTCAAAATTGACATAAAAGAGTTCTTAAAACAAATATTATATTATTAATTGATATTAAATTCCTAAAAATCTAAGGTTCGTCCAAGAGACTTATATCATGATGGTTTCATCATTAATGTACCACTTGGGGGTCGCTTGGATGTATATAGTAAGTTTATTAACCATATTATATAAAAATACAAAGAGACATTGTAAAAGTGAAACTAATTAACTTAGAGTTAATACTTAAAGATAAGGTTAATATAAGTACCCAAACCTATCTAAATTCTATTGGTTGAGTGGTTTTCGACCTATCCCCACCTTAACCTTTGAATAATAAACTTTGGAGCCTTTAGAAACCGAATATGAATTTATTATAAATTAATATTTCTAACTTTTCCAAAGGTGCCCCTCACCCCTCTTATAAAAGGGCACTCCTCCTTCTCATTTCTTCACACCTTCAAAGCCTTTTGGCTCGGCCAAACTCTGCCCAAATACTCTCCCAACATCCCTCACTACAACCTAGAGGCCTTAGTTTGATCATAAATCCAACCTAAGGAGCCCTTTTGATCAAATCAAAAGGAAGAACCCGAAGAAGAGGTAATGATTTCACCACCCTTCTCCAAGTTCATTTCTTCTTCCACTTCTTCTTCCTTTGTTCTTACCATTCTAAAATAATAACTCCAGTATCTCACATATACTGTGATGTTATTATAAATATGGTACAATCATATTCAGTATTCTATCCACCCTTTGAATAACATGTCACCATACGTGCGTACGTACGGCTTACCGTCTCCACGTCGTGGTGTAATTGTTATTCAATATAATATTATTTGGATGGGTATAATAATGATGTGTAACTCATGTAAATAATAAATATAACATGTTAATGATTCTGTATATATGATATACCATCCATTTATATATTATTTTAATATCAAAAGAATGATATTGTCGCTCGTGCGTACGTACGGACTACCGTCTCCACGAACGCGATGAGATTCATTCTCCATCGTATCCATTCAAGTATAATTATCATTTGATGATTTAAAAATGATGTTTAAGGACTGGATATCATTCTGGATATGAATAAGATACAACAACCATGGCTTATGTAACAAAACATATAAAAGAAAATGAGTAAGTTAACTCCCGAAACGACGATAATTCTAAGATATTGTTAACAAATCAATGTTAAAAGATCATATATGATATCATATTAATATATATGATTCTTGTATAATTTAATAAAAACTATTTCACCATTATACAGGAGGTTAACCTACCCCAACCAAGGAAAAGTACAAGGTAAGGGTTTACTTTACAACCTCTTCATTATCCAAGGTTGTTTATACGTAATAATCTACTGGGATCTCTTTATCATCCACATCCATGTTTCTTAAAAATGCATTTCAAAACATTTTTTACTATTTACTAGAATATGAGTTAAATTCATTTATACCCTTTTTGACTTTTATAAGTGGTTTATAAAGGAATATTTCAGTCGTTTTCAAAACAAGGTCCTTTTTAACCTTTTCGACAGAATTAAGGTAAGAATGTTTTTTTAACTTATACGGCGGGTGCGGCTATTTTCCGCCATTATAAAATCTTCAAAGCTTCCCTTACAAGCTTATAAGAATATTTTCAAAGAAAATGTTTTATTTTATATGGATCTTAAATTATTTCAAAATAAAAGGAGATGTTTCTTTAAAAAGAATTTTGATTTCATCTATGGCAACATCCTTTGATGGATTTTAAGATTATTTGAAGTTGATTTATTATGATACAAAACTTCTATATTGTATTGAAGGTTTTGTGATATGTTTGACTGTGGATGTTCTATTTTTATACCATTCATAGTTTATGGTGAAAGTATTGACATTTCGTATGCTAGTTTTAATACGAATGTTTATGTTATGTTTAAACCTTTTCATATGGGAATGCATTGGACTTAATATGTGACGGGTGGAGCCCGCTATAGCTCCTCGATGCATCGATAGGTCTCATGAGACAAACTAGTGTCTTGGCACAAGGCCTTGACAAAATCTTATTTGTAGTCTTGGCACGAGGCCTTGGCTATGTGGTTATGATAGTCTGGCATTATGCATTCCATCATTATGAAAGTGGTTATTGATTTTTCATGTGATTATTCGATTAGTAGAATAACCATGTGAATAAGTAAATGGCATTATTTCATTTCATTTATTCCATACTATGTTGAAAGTTCAAGTTTTAAAGGCTTTTGTTTTAGTTATACATTGCCTTAAATGTTTATTCTTATTTATGAAAGTTTCCGCTATATTGTTATCCTTACTGGGCATTTGAGCTCACCCCTTTTCTATGTTTTATTTTTCCCAGGAAGTGAAGAAGTAAATTATGAATGACCTCCAGGGATATTATGTGGGGATATGAGTGTGGATTATGGAGACAATATGTTGTTGTAGTAGTTTTTCGTTTAATGATGTAATGTAAACCTTATGAATATATCTAGTGTTTCCAAGGCTACTAAACCAATCGTTCTTTCGAGATTTGATCTTTCTTGTGATCATGCCAATGTTACGAAGTAATGCACCGACTCTGGGCAGCTGGGGTCGGGGCGTTACAATTATAAATGAGGAAATAATACCAAAAAGGTAACCCCAAAAGGTATAAATACCACCCAGGTAACACCAAAGAGATTGAAGTACCACACAAGTAACACCACGAAGACAACACCACCATGGTTGAAGTACCACATAAGTAACACCCCAAAAACAACACCACGAAGGTAAACGTACCACAAAGGTAACACCATGAAGATTAAATTACCACACAGATAACTCCATGAAGATAGAAATACCACATAGGAAACACCACTAAGATAGAAGAGACTCATATAACAATTAGGTATAATATAATTACATAAGTACAGATGATTAGTCGTAAGCAAGATCATCTTATTCTATTAAGAGGCACTTCTTCTAACCCACAGAGGATCAATAGGTTACTAACCCCCACTGACCCTCATAGGATCTGACCCACATAGAATCAGTATGTGCTGACCCACACATGATCGTTGAGCACTGAACCACCCAATATATGATAGTATTAGACCCACACAGGATCTATAGATGTTGACCCACATAGGAACGATGTTCTTCCTTCATGTTACAGCCTGTCATGGGATTCCTCACACCTGGTGCACTCGAGATCCATAGAATCTACCCCTCGATATATCATTACTACCTCGAACACCACTGAGCTCTACAAAGAAGTAACCCAAAGGACTATCATGTCGTAAGGGTTCTAACATGAAAGACTTTGTGTTAATCGGATTCTTGGTTTGTGAGTTATAAGCGTTTTAGTTCTGGGGGCCAAGTGGGATTTGGGTTCGATCCAACCCATCCGTACTCCAAATGTTTCTAAAACACAAGTGAAGTATACAAAAACAATCATCTCTATCCTAGGATCCTGGCATCATAGACGGTTTTTCAAAAGGATGTCATGTTATCAAGATATGGTCCCTTAAGAGTTTCTGGGTCTGGTCCAACCCGGTCGGACTGGCCCAGCTTTACCCAAACTAGGCTGGGCCGCAGCAGCCTTGCCCACGGGGCTGTGGTATGGCCCATTTCGCATATGGGAAGACCTCAAAGGGAGGCCTGACCCACAAAGGGGTGGCCCGCAAGGGGGCGTGGCCTACAAGCGTGCGGCCGGCTGGGCAGGCAGCCAGGCCACGTGAGGTGTGGCCTGCAAGGGGGTGCGACCTGCTGGGTGTATGGCCTACTGGGTTGGTGTCTTGGCCGTGGTGAAGTGCGTCCCACTGGGGGATCTCTCAAGGTGGAACGGGGGAGCAGCATCCCCAATTTCCCAAATGGCCTGAGCCATTCGGTTGGTGCGACGGCCCTGCTAGATGGGGTGAGCCCTGTGGTCTCCCGAAGGACCTAGATTCCATTTGGAACCTCCATTGTGGTGGCACCACATGGTGTCGGCAGGGGGCTTGCGGGACGCCCTCGAGCGGGTCCTGCCGATCCTGATGTGGCCAGCTGGTGTGCCGATTATCTTCTCAAACGGCGCACGACAGTGCATCACTATGCCTCCCGCGGTCGGCCAGTGTTCTAGTTGCCTTCCTACAGTCTGTCGTGGCTGAGAAGCCACAACTCGAGTCCCCTGGCGGTGTGCTGGTCATTTTTCCCTCTCCTTCGGCGGCCTCCCGGTGTGTCTGCCACCTCCCCGAATTGCTGGGGCTGACGAACCACAACCGGTTCCTATAGTCACGTGAGTGTGCTCCCCCCTTTCCTCATGGTCAGATGGTGTCAGCCTCCTCCTTGGTCCCTGCCGGTGCTGGCCACTGGTATCGCCACACCGGTGGTCTTCCATCTAGAATGAAATGGGTAGTGAGGTAGCAGAGGGGCTGGGCCAGGTTCGTTAGGTCTCACCCTCCTCGTTAGCTTCTAATCCTGAGGGATATAAAAATCAACAAACTCTAGAAATTTAAAACCAAAAGTAAACCCTACCTGGAGATTTTTGGAGAGACTCCATGCATGAGGAAGGTTTGGTGTTCTTCGTCCTCTACAACTAGATTCCAATGACACTACTTGTATGTCGTCCTTTGTTTTGTGTTTTGGTGTCTCCAGTCACATCCCGCTGGAACCATCTCTTTCCTCCAAGCATTCATAATCTTGGTACTTTACCAGCACTTCGTTTCTTGGTGAAGTTGTGCTGATACATCTCCCTAAGATCCATATAAATAGAATAGGGGGAGGGTAGGTTAAAACATTGGGAACTAATGGGGGATAATTAATTAGAAACCTTCCAAATTTATCAACGTTATTTTTACTTAGGAATAAAAGGTCAAGCCTTTTATCGGTTTTACATGTCACTGGTCCCACATTGCCGCTTGTCCGTTGGAGGAAAAAGAAAGAAAATAAAATAACTAAGTTATTTATTTATTATTTCAAAAAGTCCCAAATCATAAATTTTTTTAGACCTGTTGTGGTCAATGTGAGGTTTCCCTTAAGTGAATCTTAGTGCAACAGATTCAACGGTGCCCTCGTATTTTTAATATGAGCACTGTTTCAAATGTTTGAAAATTATACTTGCGTGTTTACTGAATGTACCTTAAAAAAATTCATAAATTCATTTCAAGCACACTGGGCCTCAGAATCATGCACTATCATTTTTCATATACTCTTAATAATTCCATATAATTAAAAAAATTACTTGGGAAATCTGGGTCTTTACATTAGCTTTTCTATATTTCACACTTTTTACGATACAAAAAATATTTTCTAAAAACAACTTATTTTACATCATCACAATGTTTACTTACACTAAGTAAGTTATGTTTTATCACATAAACAAATAAAACATCCTTAGATTTCAACATTTCATCTTCAATCTCATCCATTTTGATTCCTCTAATTTTTAAGGATCTATCATTACCAAAGGTAATTTCTCCTCCATCATGACTTTCAACATGTTTCCAGATTTTTGTATCATCTGTCATATGTGAATACAAACCACTATCAATTATCCATTGTTTTTACCTTTTACTTTCTTTCAAATTTGTCTCAATAACAAAATATCCTTCCTCAATATTCTTATTTTTAGCTTTCTATTGTATTCTATCATAAGAAAATTGATATGGATGAAGTGTCATACATATTTTGGAAAGATGACAAACCTGATCACATCTTCCAGAAACTTATTTTGAACATTAAAATTGGTTGTTTTCTGGAAGGGTTCTAACATCTTGAGAATTATCTTTTTCATATTTCTCTATTCTTGGAAATTTACTCATTCTACGTCCATTATTTGGTCCACTTTTCTCAAATTTTCTTCTAGGTAGAGATCAGTTATACCAAAAATTATATTCCTTGTACCCATAGATTCCACATCCTCAGAAATTTCCATCAAATATTTATTTTCTATTTGTGAAATAAATATATTTGTAGAATCATTGATTATGTTGGTAACATCTTTCAGTTCTAACATACTTAGTAGGTGGACAATATTTTCATTTGAGTGAGTTTTATACTTTTGTAGATTTGATAGGTTTGTCTCATCCATTCTCCACCAAAGATTTACTAATACTTTTTCTGGAACATTAATGTTAAAAGAATATGATGAAACATTATTTTTGGTAAGATAATATTTCATCTGATTCTTATATTGATCCTTCTCACCAACGCTAGAAGTGTTAACTTTTACATATGATGTTTTGTTGATGTTTTCAATCATCTCAAGGTAGTTTTGGATGAAATAAGTTTCTATTGAATCTTGTTAAATTCTTATTCCTTATCTTCTATCTTCTTACTATGATCTTTAATCATTATTCCCTGTTCCAAAATTATAATTCGGTGTCTTTAAATTTCCTTGATATATTCTTCCTCATACTTGAAGACATATTTTCTTCCATCAGTAACTTCTTCACAATCATTATTCATAAATCTAATTTCTTTCTTGAGAGTGTTTTTTCTCAAGACATGAAACAAGTTCTTCTAGGATTTTCTACACTTTAAAAATTTCTTTACCACCATCATCACTATATGAGGAATCTATTATTTTCTCAACTTTTGAAATGATGTTTCTAAATTTTTCTTAACTTTCATCTTCAAAATAATTGTTTTTATTTGTGTCATAATAATCTTTCTTACTCAACATACATCTTTTTTTCACTAAAAATATTCTAATATTTTTTGGAAGACTTTCCTTCATTATCATTTTTATCCACTTTTCCATCAAGGTTTTTTATCAGAATAAACTTGATATTCTTAAAATTTATTATCTTGGAAATTAAAAGATAAGTTTTTGACTCTTCCACACTAAAATAATTTGAGAGTAAGTTTACCTCCATACTTTCCTCTTCCCCTTAGACAGTTATTGGATATAAAGGGCATAATTTTTTCATCCGACTCATCATCCTCATTATCTTCAAACTCAAAAAGATTAACTTCTTAAACTTCTTGGATTATCATCTTTATAATAGCTTCAATATCCATTTCATATTTCATCATCTTTTTAATCATTGTATCATTCCTCATTTCATAAGAAACAATAATGTATTACATTCCTAATGAGATAAATCATGCTTATCTTGTAAAGAATAAATTTTAGTATAAAACCTATTCAGAATGTTTCTCATAAGTTTCTTCACAATTATAGAATCTTCTAAGACATCTTTGAATCCAATGATGTTTCAAAAAAATCATTTACTCTCATGAAGTATTCATCAATTATTTATTCATCTATCATTATTATGTCTTTACACTTACTACAACATATTTTATCATTTCTTCCTTAATATTAGTATTCCCTTCGAAAAGAATTTCTAGTTTTCCCCACATACATTTAGAAGTATTGAGACCCATTAAATTTTGATAACAAAATCTATGATATGGACATAAGGATTGAATTTATATCCTTTCAATCAACTTATATATTTATATTATTAATAAACCTCATAGGGGGATCTTTCTCAATAGGAGGAAAACCAATATTAACAGTATCGACAACTTCCTAGACAAGAGATACAAGATAATGAATCATCCTATTTTTCATGAGATTTCATTAGTGCTCTTCCTTTTCCACTTGCGTGAAATTATGACTATGAATTAATGATTTGTGATATTATTTATAGGAGACTCTGAAAAAAAGGAAATGTAAAAAGCATTCCCACTTCCTCAAATTTCAAGAACTCCATGAAATATCCCATATATAAAATTCAAATTTTATTTCTTCAATTATCATTATATTTCTCTACGAATTATGAAACTGTTAATTTTATTTTCCACCACTTTAACCCATCATAAAAATTTTAGAATTTTTATTTTTTGTCTTCATCATAATAATCTCATTAACAATATTTTTAAATATCATCTCATTATAAATATTTTTCCTTATAATATGATTACAAATATTGTTTCCTTCTCATCTCATTACGATTTATATTTATTTCTTAGCTCATTATGATTTATTTTTTCCATCTCAAATCATTATGATTTCTATTTCCTTCTCTGCTCATTATGATTTATGTTTCTTTCTCATCTCATTATGATTTTGTTTCTTTCTCAGATCAATATGATTTATCTTTCTTTATTATATCATTTCAAAATACTTTCATATTCATCCTAATTGAATCCTCATGAAGATTCAATTATCATTACAATGTAATTCCCATTACAATGTATTTTTCCATTATGATAGAAATCCTATTAGGATGGAATTTCCATTATAGTGGAATCATCAAATTTCAACCTTAGAAAATTTCAAACCTCTCCAACATATTCTTCTAAATCTTTTATCATGAGAGTTTTCATAATTTTTGAGAACCTTATTACCAAAAAAGCATTGTCTGATTTTTCAAAGAATTTATGAAAACTTACTAACTCTTTGCTTCACAATCTTATTTCAAAAATCTTCCTCAACAATACAACTTATTCAGATTTTGGAATCTAACTTTTTAAAAAAATGTTGACTCTGATAAATATTTATTATGATGGATCTGAATCTAATGTATATTGATTAGATTATTTCATCAACTTTTGACTTTCTAACAAAATATCATTATGGTGGACAAGTTAATATTTCTAAATAAAAAAACAATATTAAAAAAGATGGTTAGTTTCAACAAATACAAAACTTTTTAAAAAAACACCACAAAGGATCTTCATGTTATAGACAGTATGGAAATTTATATAAGTTCTTTAATGTTATTTATACTTTTAGTTATGATCATGGATCATCATCTCCAAAGGCCACTATGGAACAATAAAATTCTTCAAAGTCTATAGGGATATAACCACATGTTTTAGTAGTGAAGAACCTTCAAACAGTGGATGAATTTTTGGGGGAGGATTATGTGATTCCAGTGACAATGAGATATTCCATATTTATTGCATCATATGTAGTAACTTATTTATTTGATACTCATGCTTCCCACTCATTTAGTTCTATGCATTTTTTTATTTTCTTAAACTTAAAATGGATCGCATGTACTTTTTTATAGAGTTAGAGAAATCACTTAGTAAGAGGAAAGAGCACTAGTTCCAGTGTCATTCTTATTTTCTATCGATATCTAATGCAGAATTAGTCTAGGATTTCATCATTATTGATTTAGATATTTTATACACATTCAATAGGATGGATTTGATTATTTCTCATCATATGGTGGTTGACTATAATCATTAGAATGTCTTGTTACTGGATTATGATGGGAGCTCTTGGGTGTTTTATGGAGAGTGAGATATGATGACTACCCTTGTAGGACCTTTCTACCAAGATCTCATAATTTTGTAATCTAATGATGCAATTGAGATTGATCATGTTTATTCCCTTGTTTTTACATATTTTTTTATTTTTTCCTAGATGACCTCTTTGGTATTATTCCATATATAGAGGTGGACTTCATGATTGACCAAGTGTCGAGTACGTAGTTGATATCGGCACCCTCTTATCGTATGGTACCAGTGGACATAAAAGGGGAAAATATTTAGTAGGATGATCTAATGATAAAAGGTTTTGTTCACCCTTGATTTTCTCCTTAGGAATCCCAAATTCTATTTTTTAAGAAGGCTAATGGTCTACTTCAAATATGTTCAGAATATCAGAAGTTGAACAAGGTGAAACTTATTAATAAGTATCCTTTGCCTCACATTGATGTTTTTTTGATCATTTATATGTGGAAAAGTTGTTTTTAAGACATATATTTGATTGGATTATCATCAACACGGGGTTTAAGAGTTTGATATTTTGAAGACAACTTTAAAGATAAATTATGTCCATTATAAATTTACTGAGATGAATTTTGGTTTGGATAAATATCTAGTAGTTTTTATGTCTTTGTTGAAATATATATTCCATCAGTATCTCGACACTTTTTATAGTGTTCGTGGTTGATATTTCGGTTTCTTCAATATAGGACTGTGAAAACAAGAACCCTATGAATTTACTTTTTAAAATCCAAAGGAGTTATGATTTTTATATAAATCTTTTAAAATGTATTTTATATATCCAAGAAGTAAAATTCATGGGGAACATGATTTCTGAACATAGCCTATCAGTTAATCCTAAGAAGGTGAAGGTTGTCTTACCCTTAGAGAAGCCACATAAAATCTTTGAGATTCAGAGATTAATTGGTAATAATATTTGCTATCATTACTTCATCAAGGATTTCTCAAATTTGGTTTCGCCTTTTACGGAACATACCATGAAATAGTAGAAGTTAACCTAATATGGGTAGTGCAAGTCATATTTTGATGAACTGAAATAGATTTTGACGTCGAATTATATTTTGATCTTACCTAAGACTAGTATGGGTTATGTTGTATACTATGATTCATTCAATGTTGGAAGAGTTTTTGTTCTTATGAAGGGTCATTATGTTATATCCTATTTTTCTCATTGGCTTCATCCACATGAGAATAATTACCCTGCTCTTGATTTGGTGCTTCCCGCAGTTATGCATGTGGTTAAATTTAGCCAGCACTATCTATTTGGTGGTAGTTTGATAATATTTTCTAAATATTAGTATCTTATATATATATATATATATATATATATATATATTCATAAACATACTTGAGTCCCAGATCGGGATGGTGAGTGGAAAAACTTCATACATTTAACTTTGATATCAACTACACCCTGATGAAGGGGAATTTCATTATAGACTCTCTTAGTATGAGTGTGACACCACATGCTATTTTGGAATCAAAGGAAGAGTGGACCCTTCTATGATTCTTCCCCCAATTTCATCTAGATGCTCAGTGGGTGTATTATGTATGTTTTTAACCATTTATTAGGTACCAGAATCTCTCCTTGAGTATATTCAACAAGGTTAGTAGTAGGATGATGAGTTCATATGAATTCGAGAAACCCTTTATGGTGGGGAAACTGTTTCTAGTTGGTCTCTCCCTTCATATGGTATTTTCCACCTTGGGGATTGGGTTGAATCCTATAATCAATGAGGACACCAATTTGGTTTGACTATTATAGTTCTTCATGGGTTTTTCATCCATGCATTATGAAGATGTATTGTAACATGATATGGTGATAATGGCAGTCAAGTATGAATTATGACATTTTAGATTATGTGTCCCACTATTACACCTACCAACAAATAAACTCAGAGCATCTAAAACTTTGTGATTTTCTCTATCCCCTTATGGTACCAATTTTGAATTGGGATGAGGGGACCATGGAATTTGTATTTTGACTACCATGGACTCCTTGAGGGAATAATGTTATGTGGGTGGTGATTGATCAGTTGATGAAATTTGGTCATTTCATTCCCATCATGAAAACTAATAAAGTTAAATATATGGGTAATCTATATGTATTATAGGTTTTGACATTACATGGGGTTACCACTTCCAATTCTTTAGAAAGAGATCGTAGGTTCACCTCTCAATTCGAGAATGGTCTCTTGGAGCCGATGGAAACTCAAGTTAGGTAGAGTATAACATTCCATCTATAGATAGATGGTCATACAAACCATACTATTTATATCCTAGAATATAAGATCCATTATTGTATCTTTGATATTGGTGGATCTTTGGATAACCATATGGGACTAATTTAGTTTTCTTATAATAAAAATTATCAGTCATCGATCAGAATTTTTCTTTTCAAGGCCTTGTATATCCACCCATGAAAATCACCTATTTTGGGAAAGAAGTGGGAAATGCCACTATTGTGAGAACAATTTTCATTTATGAGAAGTCAGCAAGGATTTTAGATATACATTGGTGTCCAATTACATGTCATAGTATACAGAAACTATATGTGAATCCTTGATTTCATCCTTTGGTATTTTCTATCGGTGACCCGGTTTTCTTGAAGGTTTCTCCAAATTTGGGTAACCATCATCTTGGGAAACATGGAAGTTTTCCACATTTCTTAGCCCGATAAGTTTCATCCTGACCCCTCTCATGTTTTGAATTGTGAAGAAATGAAGATAGAGCCAGATGTTTTCGTTTTAGATCATCTATTAGAGATTGTTGCTTCTATAGTGATATTATTGTATGGGAATTATATTTCATTGTTCAGAGTGTTATAGAAACATAGATCATATTCTCATGAGCCTTGGGAGTGAAAAAAATTAGTTAGGGTGCAGTGGCCTCATGTATTTCACAGGAAACCATCTTACATAATACTTTCTGAAGTTGGAAAGTCATGTTGTGGAGATATTTTAACATCCCATTACCTCCTTTCAATTATTTCTTATCTCTATTTTGGTTTCCCCTTTAATGGTTTCATTTTGAAAATTCAAGTTTGAATAGACTTGTTAGGGTAAATAACTAATTTTTGGGGATGTATGTTTTTTTGAATAAATAGAGTCTAGTTATATATGTCTCAAAGGACGTAGATGTTTATCCTTGTGTTTAGAAAGTTTCATAAGTGGTTTGGATTTTTTCGATAGAATATGAACTATGAACATCCTACTAGACACATTATTATCAAGAACTGGTTAAAAGAAATGATTATATTTCTGGGAAGATTTTGTGAGTCTGATTCACAGTATGAAAAATTACAAGCCACAAAACCTTTTCAGAATAAGAGTAGTACAATCCAGATTAATTTAACCTGAGGTGATGCCTTTTCATCATATTTTGTAAATTGGGGAATTCATTTTGTGGACGGGATTCAAAATGTTAATTTTTTAGGGAAAATGGTTTTTATCATATTAAACATATGATTATTTTTATCATTCAACAGGAAATCCTATTATCTCAAACCCTAGGTTCTCCCTATGTGATTTTGGGTACTTCTTATCCTTATGCATCGCATTGTTCAATGCTTTATCTTCATGTAGGGTGTGTTTTTTCTCTCTATAAAATTCAAATTTTTTGCTTCTTCATTTCCATTGGTCACAGAAACTCTGTTACACTTTTTTTTCAACAATTTTGATCTTGTGGTTATGTTATTCTTGATTATTTTAGATTCTGTGTGTTATATTATTCTGGGGGGCAGTCCTTTATGAGTAGTAGTTCGGCATCTAAAAGTTCTATGATGTATATTTTGATCTATCCTCATTGTCATATTTTTCAGTTATGTAATGATATTCTAAAACATTTGATTCATTAATAGGGACTTCATTGACTATATATTTCGGTGTGAAACCCGAATTTGCGGTGTGTGGTTTTGCCTCTATAATTTATTAGATTAAACATTAATTATCTTGTGTTATAATTTTTCTGATAATTAAATTAGATTGATTTCTTTATTTTTGTGTGTAAATGTTTTTTTGAGAAAATATCATTTTACTCTTGTTTTCCTAAAAAGACTTGGTTTTTTCAATGCATAATGAAATGGAATTTTTAAAAAATCATGGTTTTGGTGATACTATTTAGGGAAAATGTAGCACATGGGTAGCCTTGGGTACTTAGGTGGAAGGTTCAACAATAGTATGACAAACCTGAATTTATTAAATATTAATTCATGATTTATTACATAAGAGTACACATAATAAAACCTGAAAGTTCATTAATTCTAGTGTATTTGGTAATTAGGTACATTACATAACAACTTAACATATGTAAAACATCATCATTATTGAAAACTTCTTTAACATGCTCATATTATTCATTCACACTTAAAACTACATGTGATAACCAGGGTACATACATAATAAATAGGTTATATATAAATCCTTTCAAGGGAATAAACATATAATAACATGAATAAAATAATAAATTTCAAAAAATAGGAATATAAATGGGGAATAAAAGGATTTATAGTCATAAATGTGAATTATGAGGTGTGATATAGAATGATAATCATAAAGGCAATATGGGAAATGTGTAAAAAACATAAAAAAACTAAATCATAAACATAGTTCAAGGCTAAATGACAATAAATGATAATGGAAAGACTCCAATTATGGATTAGGTTCACACCCTAATCTCATTAATGACATCTCATGAGACTAAAAACATACCAAATGAATTATAGCGCTATATGATTTTTGGTGCACCCGTCCCTCTCATTTCATTCTCATCCTTAAGTGTTTCATACATCCTACAACATGGATTCATTAATCATAATATTTTATTTCATGATCAAGGAGTGTAGAATAAATACATGTAAGTCTCAAATAAATAAGTATAAGTTCATAAATGTGAACACCCTTGATAGGAAACGGGTATGGGTATTCACTATACAATTAGTTAGCAAGGAAAATGACAGTGAAATTGTGACAGCTAAACAGGGGAATATGAATGATCGTGAGACGTATTAACAAGAGTAAAAGGGGAATATCATCATTTAGAAACAAATGTATATTAAGTGGGATATTGGAGAACATATACCATCATTAGTAATTAGAGATAAAAGTCATTATAAAATGGAGAAACATGAATAAATAAGAGAAGAAGAGCATCCCTAACCTTGAAAGGGTGATTCCAAATGCTTGGGAGGAGCTTCTTGAGAGCTTGGGGGAACCTTGGGAGGATTATATATTTTTATGGTAAGAGTAAAGGGATGATACAAGGTTTTTTTTTGTACAGGGAAATGGGAGCATGGGTGGGTTTATATAGTAAAAGAGAGGAGAATTATTTATTTTTTTCTCAAACTTTGGTTTTGGAATCTATATAATAAAATAACCTAATAGAAAAACATCCCAAGGTTTTTCCAATTATTTATGGAAAATATGGATGGTTTCTTTTTTTAGGACAAGGTCTAACTTTTTAAAATAATACCCCTACTTATATGGAAGTGAGTCATGTTTATAAAAAAGTTATTTTAAACCTTTAAAGTATATTATATATTTTGGAGGATCATTAAATTCATTATAAAATTAATCCAATACACTTAAAATAACATTATTTTATTGGGTAAATATATATTTTATTGTGGTTATCTTTTCTTGTATTTGTTACATCACTTTTGGGGTATTATGATGTCATAATACACACTATATATTTATACTGTATTTAATATTTACACAAAAAAATTGATTATCTCAGAAAATTAAGAAAACATCATCATTGGAAAATTTTAACATTATAATTACAAAAGTATTATTTATTTTATCTAAATAGTTTTATAATTATATTAATTTTCACCTTTAAAATAAGAATCAACATTTATTGAGAAATTCTAGGTTTGTTAACAATAACAGTTTTCGAACTCTTATTATATTTGACTTCATAAAAATTATATTATCATTTATTTTTAATAAATATTATTTAATTATAATTTTTAAATAAAATATTATCTATTGAAAAAATATATTCATTCATCAATATAAATTCCTTAATTGAATTTGAATGTTACCCAAAAATAGATTTTCTAATTTATTGTATCAAAATAAAAATAATTTATAAAATAACAATAAAATGAAAATTATTAATTATTCTAGAAATATAAATCTTCATATTGTTATATTTATAATACATATCCTTTTAATATACAATAAAAAATTTAAGATTAAGGTTCATGATGGAGAGACTTTCGTGGTGTGGTTCAACATACAAGGTTTGGGTCTTGATCTTGATGAGCAAGAACTTATCCCATAAAGGGTTTATCTCATCGTTTAGTTATCTAATCTCAAAATGGGATTAGTCAAGGTAAAATCATAGTGATTCTATCTCCCTCGTAAACTCTAATAAATGGGCTTCATAGGGTATGATTATAGCATCCCACCTTTTTATCACATAAACTTTCATTGCATTTTACAAAATTGAGGATCTTTAAGGTTTATTGTCTTGGAAACCAGGAACATAAAACATGAAAACATAAAACATGCTTCTTAAACACTTGAAAGGATTGAACTCATGTTCATCCTAGGTACATTACTGCATCTCATAACCTGGGGACATACATCAAAATAAAGGGTGAGCAGAAGGCCCAGTAAGGGAAACAAGAGAAACATTTTACATGTGAACTTGAGATACTTCAATAAGGTCATGAAAAGAACTTTAAGGCATGAGAAATAAATCATGAGGCATATCATAATAAAAATAACATTTTTCATAACATTAAGATGTGGCTACATCATTTAACATAGACAATCATGAACATATCACCAAGGTCCATCCCCAAGGTGTCTTTTGAAAATTACCAAGGTTATTCACCCAGATATCGTGAAAATTGTAATCTCTAGTGGTTACATCATTACCCAATGCATTGGAGTGCTATCAAGGCGCACCCTTAAATTTGCCTTTATTATCATGTGATCCACATATATCATCATCAAACATTTCATAAATAACCCATATAGCATAAAATAAATGGGTTTCATTTCATAATCATCATGTTTTAAAAATTGCTTTAAAGACATGATCTTTATGTCACTTTAAACCCACGGAAAGGGAAAGCGGGTTTCATGTTTGTAAATAACATAATTTAAAATAGAAAATTTTGATATATATGTGAATACCCCAGTAGAAATATTTTATTTGAGTATTAAATTAATAACATAAAATAATCTTGAGAAAAGAGAGAGGTATTTTGAGATGAAAATTCTGCAGCATAACGGCTACGTTTCGGGGTTTTAGAAAACATTGAAAAGAGAGGGGACATGGGTCAAACATTCATAAATGACCCATAAAACAGTATAGGGACATAATATGAAGGATATATAAACATGGTAATGAAATTTGAAAGATGTACCATATGAAATGAAGAACATGAAAGGAAGACAAAAATAAGATTTCTCTTATGAAAATTCGGGAGCCTAACGGCATCACTTAAACTTCAAAAAAATGAATTGACGATATAAAATAGAGTATCTCATCATATGAACATAAAATATCAGTATGATAGATATAGATATCATACCCCAAAATAATATAAAGGAACTTGAAATACTTGACATGAATGTAGAACGTCAAAACGAGAAGGGTGAAAGAACCACTTAAAAATTCGGCAGCCTAACGACGCCACTTAAAACATCAAAATACTAAATTGAAGAGATCAAATGGGGTCTATCATAATATGATCATAAAAGATCAGTATGATATATATAGATATCATACCCCAACATAATAAAAAGTAACTTGAAATACTTGACAAGAAAATAGAACTTGAAAATGAGAAGGGTGAAAGAATCCATTACAAAAATTTCGACAGCCTAACGGCGCCACCTAAACTTTCATAAAATAAAATGATGAGAGTAAGAGGGGGTCTCTCATCATGTGAAAATAAAAAGGACAGTATAATGAATATAAAATAACATCCTCCAACATAAGAACATGGAGCATAAAAGAAATTACATAAAATAGATCACTTGAAAAGAAAGAGAGGGGTCGGATCCCTTACCTTAAAATGTAACTCTTAAAACTCAAAGGATTGGACCTTGAGGGCTTGGGGGCACCTTGGGAGGACTCCTTGCGAGGTAAGAAGACCAGAACTTCGTTGAGAATGATTTTTGAGTCCAAAGGATGAGATAATGGCTTGGTATTTATAGGGAAAGTTAGGGGACAAGGCATTAATGGCCAAGGGACACCTCATAAGTGGGTTTCTCAAAACCATGTGCTCTCCCAAGATATTTCCCATGAAGTTAGGCTACAAGGGGCCCCCAATAAAATACTTCATCTTCTTTGGTCGGACAACCCATAAAATATCTCATGACATCATCATGACACATTTATTATGTCATTAAACATATTTAATCCCTAAAACTGTATTTTTACTTTTCACTGAAAATTCAACTTTCTCAGAAAAATCCAAAAATTTCACCTTAACCAAATATCAATGCTCTGATTTCATGAATGAACTCCATTTTATAAAAATAATTTTCTAAATATTTTTAATTTATTTTTTTAAATAAATACACTATTCACCGAAAATTCATTTTTTTCAGAAAAAACCCCAAAATTTACCTTAACATAATATCGATGCTCTGAGTTCAAAAATGAAATCCATTTTATAAAAATAATTTTCTAAAAAATTTTAATTTAATTTTTAATTGAAAAACACTATTCACCTGAAAAAAACTAATACTTGAATAATAATTTATGAAACCGTTATTTAACCATTTTATTGAATCACATTACTTAATCAAGGTACCTAGATTATATTAATACTTTATTTAAGTGAGATTACTAATCCATTTGGTCACATTACTAATCCTAAGTATAAAATCACTATTCATAATTTACTATTCATCAAAAATCAAGTTGATCTTATTAGACTCTAAATTTCGTACTGGATATAATTGTAGAAGACCATTTTTGGAAAATCATTACACATTTTTAATTATTTAAGGTTTACATAAACATTTTTTAAAATATCATTTCTCTAAAATTCACAAAAAATATGCATACTATATTTATCCGGACATTTAAAAAGTCATAAACATCATCATAAGAAGAAATCCCAATTTTTATTTAAAACAAAGGATTACACAAGGCAGTTACGGTCTCCTTACATAGCCCCTTATCACACCAACATAGGACCTAAGTGTAATGTTTGCTAAGGTGAGAGAATTAGAGGGAGGCTCGGCCAACATCGCACGAGTAGTAATTTCTATCAGTTTGAACTTCTCGCGAAGGCGATCCCGTTCTAGCTTTACACGATGAAGTTCAGCTTGGGTTTGGTCCAGATCAAAGACCAGTGGTGCTACCTCCTTCCCAAGTTTTGTTATATGGGCTCCGATCAGTCCAAAACTACTGGGTGAGGCCATCGAATCTTCTTTCTATATTAATTCACCAAGATTACTTGTATTTAGAGACAATAATCAAAACGTTAAGTTTCTAGTGGTCATATTGACCAATGTTCATATAACAGTCAAAACCCAATGGTCTCATTTTAATTATACTCATGTTATCAAATGAAACAGTTTTGTTGAGTATGAAAAATAAAATAAAATAACGCACAAAATTAGGAAACAAGATTGATTCAAAATTTCTGGTCGTTACAATCTTCCCCCCTTAAGAAATTGTGTCCTCGCAATTTTTAAAATTGGGTTTTGAAATTTCATTGAAAGTACCACATCAGAAAAGGAGTCAGTAACAATATTACTTTAAAAGAATGAAAGGGAAGTAAAAAAGGTCACCCGAGTTAACCCATACTAGGATTCCATGGAGGAAAACATGGATATTGAAGAAAAACAAAGGGTCAAGTTCTGGGGGAGAGTGATAGAAAACATGATTAGGAGAAAGTTAACCATAAGAAAATCCCAAACATATGATGTGTGTAAACGGTCTTTGATTACCTAGTAGGAAACGTAACCCAACAAAGTTTTTATTTTACATTCCTTTTCATAATTTTGAGGAATTCATTTACTACATAGAACAAAAACACAAGAAAATATACCTTCCTTCAAGTAGAGTTTCATCCTTTAATAAGTCTCTACCAAAACTAATCTTTTCTCCAAATGATGAGAATTCAAAAACACTTGGTCTCATCAAAATCACAAGAATCATCTTCTAGAGAGTCACATAATCCAAAAAATATTAACTATCTATTTCTTCTATCTTTAAACATTATCCCAAAAACAGAAAGGTTAAGGTAAAATAACTCTTCAAAAAGAAATAATCCCATAGGAAGGGAAACTACTTTTAAATCTAAAAAGTTCCATGGTACTACCCAAAGTTCATCATAGACCATTCCATAAATAACGGTCCTTAAAATCCCTCAAAATAAACCAAACTAAGATTGAAACCCAAATACAAGAAGGACTTGATAACATAGTCTTCCAAAATAAACTTCATTGTTCATCTCCAAACAACATCAACCACTCCTAACATCTTATAACAAAAGTAGATAAGCTAAACAAATTTTACCCAAGATAGGTTAATCATTCCCATAATTAACCTAAATTACCATAAGTTCACCTTAAATTCATCGATTCTTCAAAATATAATTCAACCTTACTCCTCAATGAAAATACCATAGTAATCTATTTACCTCGATCATATAGGGTCCCCAAATTATTGAACGTCTTCCAAAATAATAATAATCTTTTAATCCCCTAATCATCTCTGTCATATTAATACGGAAATCGTCGCATTTCCTATCACATTGGTCACTGGGACATGTTCTTCCATTTCCCACCATTAACTAAGAAGAGAAATTATAATTAGGGGCTTAAATACTTAGCCAATAATCATGAAAAGGAACTTAAATCATATAAGGATAACTTGTAGAAGAATAGTATACCCTAACTTGTGATCCCCTAGGTTCCCATCTAGGTTATCCACGATCATATATTCTTATGCGAATCTTTATTTTATTTTATCTTTGTTCCTTTAACAATGGTTCATACTAAGCTTATGAATTTACCAAAGCATATCCCCCTGGAGTGTTGTAACCAAGAGTGCAGCAAGGCCCGTTGTCGTGTACCAGTTCCCATTTGAGTCTAGCTCAAAGCAGTGTTTTCGGGTTTTACCGCTATGTACATATGTTCCAGAGCCACCTCTACCTGCTCGTATCCAGACAGGGATGTATTTTCTTGGCAACCCATTACTCAATACTCACCAAAATACCAGGAAGATTTCCTATATATAAACGTTTCTATTGGATTCTTCCTAATGTTTTCATATCTTAATTTCCACAAATAACTAACAAATACTTTGATAGAAACTATAGCATCCCACCTTTTTATCACATAAACTTTCATTACATTTTACAAAACCGAGGATCTTTAAGGTTTAGTATCTTGGAAACCAGGAACTTAAAACATGAAAACATAAAACATGCTTCTTAAACACTTGAAAGGATTCTCCTCATGTTCATCCTAGATTCATTAATGCATCTCATAACCTGGGGGCATACATCAAATGAAAGGGTGAGAAGAAGGCCCAGTAAGGGAAATAAGAGAAACATTTTACATGTAAACTTGAGATACTTCAATAAGGTCATGAAAAGAACTTTAAGGCATGAGAAAGAAATCATGAGGCATATCATAATAAAAATAACATCTTTCATAAAATTATGATGTGGCTACATCATTTAACATAGAAAATCATGAACATATCACCAAGGTCCATCCCCAATGTGTCATTTGAAAATTACCAAGGTTATTCACCAAGATATCGTGAAAATTGTAATCTCTAGTGGTTACCTCATTACCCAATGCATTGGAGCGCTATCAGAGCGCACCCTTAAATTTGCCTTTATGATCAAGTGATCCACATATATAATCATCAAAAATTTCATAAAGAACCCATATAGCATAAATTAAATGGGTTTCATTTCATAATCATAACGTTTTAAAAACTGCTTTAAAGACATGATCTTTATGTCACTTTAAACCCACAGAAAGGGAAAGTGGGTTTCATGTTTGTAAATACCAGAATTTAAAATAGAAAATTTTTATATATATGTGAATACCCCATTAGAAATAAGATATTTTAGTTTTCACTTAATAACATAAAATAATTTTGAGAAAAGAGAGAGGTGTTTTGAGACGAATATTCTGCAGCATAACGGCTACGTTTCGGGGTTTTAGAAAACATTGAAAAGAGAGGGGACATGGGTCAAACATTCATAAATGTCCCATAAAACAGTATAGGTACATAATATTAAGGATATATGAACATGTTAATGAAATTTGAAAGATGTACCATATGAAATGAATAACATGAAAGGAAGACAAAAATAAGATTTCTCTTATAAAAATTCGGGAGCCTGACGACGTCACTTAAACTTCAAAAAAATGAATTGACGAGATAAAATACGGTCTCTAATCATATGAACATAAAATATCAGTATGATAGATATAGATATAATACCCTAACATAATAAAAAGGAACTTTAAAGACTTGACATGAAAGTAGAACTTCAAAACGAGAAGGGTGAAAGAACCACTTAAAAATTTGGCAGCCTAACGACGCCACTTAAAACTTCAAAATACTGAATTGAAGAGATCAAATGGGGTCTATCATAACATGATCACAAAAGATCAGTATGATAGATATAGAGATCATACCCCAACATAAGAAAAAGGAACTTGAAAGACTTGACAAGAAAATAGAACTTGAAAATGAGAAGGGTGAAAGAATCCATTACAAAAATTTCGACAGCCTAACGGCGCCACCTAAACTTTCATAAAATGAAATGATGAGAGTAAGAGGGGGTATCTCATCATGTGGAAATAAAATTGACAGTATAATGAATATAAAAGAACATCCTCCAACATAATAACATGGAGCATAAAAGAAATGACATAAAAGAGATCACTTGAAAAGAAAGAGAGGGGTTAGATCCCTTACCTTAAAATATAACTCTTAAAACTCAAAGGGTTGGACCTTGAGGGCTTGGTGGAACCTTGGGAGGACTCCTTAGGAGGTAAGGAGACAAGAACTTTGTTGATAATGATTTTGGAGTCCAAAGGATGAGAGAATGGCTTGGTATTTATAGGGAAAGTGAGGGGACAGGGCATTAATGGCCAAGGGACACCTCATAAGTGGGTTTCTCAAAACCATGTGCTCTTCCAAGATATTTCCCATGAAGTTAGGCCACATGGGGCCCCCAATACAATAATTCGTCACCTTTGGTCGGACAACCCATAAAATATCTCATGAAATCATCATGAAACATTTATGATGTCATTAAACATACTAAAACCCTAAAACTGTATTTTTACTATTCACTGAAAATTCAACTTTCTCAGAAAAATCAAAAAATTTCACCTTAACCAAATATCAATGCTCTGATTTCGAAAATGAAATCCATTTTATAAAAATAATTTTCTAAATATTTTCAATTTCTTTTTTAAATAAATAAAATATTCACCGAAAATTCATTTTTTTCAGAAAAAACCCCAAAATTTACCTTAACATAATATCGATGCTTTGAGTTCAAAAATGAAATCCATTTTATAAAAATAATTTTCTAAATATTTTTAATTCAATTTTTAATTGAAAACCACTATTCACCTGAAAAAACTAATACTTGAATAATAATTTATGAAACTGTTATTTTACCATTTTATTGAATCATATTACTTAATCAAGGTGCCTAGATTATATTAATACTTTATTTAAATGAGATTACTAATCAATTTGGTCAAATTACTAATACAAAGCATAAAATCACTATTCATAATTTACTATCCATCAAAAATCAAGTTGATCTTATTAGACTCTAATTTTCATATTAGACATAATTGTAGAAGACCATTTTTTGAAAATCATTACACAATTTTAATTATTTAAGGTTTACATAAACATTTTTTAAAATATCCTTTCTCTAAAATTCACAAAAAAATATGCATGCTATATTTATCCAGACATTTAAAAAGTCATAAACATCATCATAAGAAGAAATCCCAATTTTTATTTAAAACAAAGGATTACACAAGGCAGTTACGGTCTCCTTACATAGCCCCTTATCACACCAGCATAGGACCTAAGTGTAAGGTGTCCTAAGGTGAGAGAATTAGAGGGAGGCTCGACCAACATCGCACGAGTAGTAATTTCTATCTGTTTTAACTTCTCGCGAAGGTGATCCCATTCTAGCTTTACACGATGAAGTTCATCTTGGGTTTGGTCCAGAGCAAAGCCCAGTGGTGCTACCTCCTTCCCATGTTTTGTTAGATGGGATTCGATCGGTCCAAGACTACTGGGTGAGGCCATCGAATCTTCTTTCTATATTAATTAACCAAGATTACATGTATTTAGAGACAATAATCAAAACGTTTAGTTTCCAGTGGTCATATTGACCAATGGTCATATAACAGTCAAAACCCAATGGTCTCATTTTAATTATACTCATGTTATCAAATGAAACAGTTTTGTTGAGTATGAAAAATAAAATAAAATAACACACAAAATTAGGAAACAAGATTTATTCAAAATTTCAGGTCGTTACAATGATCCTACAAGTTGAGGTCATCACATCCTTTTTCTATGTCAATTGGATTTTTTAAAACCCGATATTTATAATAATAATATGATCATTGTTAAATGGATATATAATCAATGTTAATTATTATTAATGTCTTTTAATTCTAATAGGATATAACGAAATCCAAAAAGAGCATGTTTTTCTATATTTATAATATATAATAATTCATTTAATTAAATCACAGGGGAATTTTATTTATAAAAGTTTGGGTCATTACTATCTTCCCCACTTCTTAATCTATTCCCTAGAAATTTAGATTTCACACATTAAAATAGATGAGGCTAATTATATTTCATCACTTCATCCATTTCCCACGTAGACTCTTCAAACTTTTGGTTTCTCCGTAGTACTTTGACCATGTACATTGTTTTATTCATTAGATATTTTTCTATACTATCTAAGATATTCACTAGATGTGTTTCATGTGAATGATTATTCTCCAATGATACCACCTATATATTTAGTACATGTGAGGGGTCTGGTATGTACTTCCTCAAGAATTATAAATGGAACACATCTTGTATTCGAGATAAGTTGGTGGGATATCTAGTCAATAGGCCACTACTCCAATGTGATCAAATATCTCAAAGGGACCGATGTATCTTAGACTAAATTTTCCATTAATAAAAAATCTCATGACTTTATTCAATGGAGATATTCATAGTAATACCTTGTCTCCTACCTCAAAATCTAGGTCTCATCGATGATTTTCATTATATCTATTTTTTCAATTATGTGTTTCCTTTATGTGTTGATAAATTTTCTTGATGTTTTCCATCATATTGTCAACCATTTCAGTACCTAGTAGTTTTCCCCCAAAGTCATACTTACTGGTAGGTGTTCTACACCTCTTCCCATAAAGGTATTCATAGGGAGCTATTTTGATTCTTCAGTACGCACTGTTATTATATGATAACTCGACCATAATAATATGTTGATTCCATCCAACTCTTAAATCAATTCAACATTATCTCAATATTTCTTTGAGTGTATAGATTTTCCTCTCATATTGGCTATCATTTTGTTGTAGATAATCCATGATGGTTTTTATATCATTATTTATAAAATGTCAGAGACTCTTCTAGAACATGGATGTAACTCTTGGGTCTATATCATATAGAATCTATAGTGGTGTTCTATGTATCCTCATCACTTCTCTAATGTATATCCATGAATGTTGATCAAGTGATAATTCCTTTTGAATTGAAATTAATTGATAAGTATTTATAGGATGATACGCCACATCAAAAATATAATTATTTACTCTTGATGAATTCAAAATACATGTGGCAAAGTCTAAGGTAATGTTTTACCATTTAGATATAGATATGTCTAATGGTGGCATCATCCCCTTAGATATTTTTCATTCCGTCTTCACTTACAAACATTCAAGACTTATTAATGTATATTCTAAGATCTCCTTCTTCATATTTTCCCACCAATAGTCCTCTCAAAGATCTCAATATATTTTTTTTCTTCCTTGTTGGATGGACAAATTCGAACTATGTGCTTCATCCAATAGCTCCTTATTTAACTGTGGATTTTATGGAACACATAGTTGTGACCAAAATCCCAAAAATAATTCTTCATCAACATTGAACTCTGAGTATTTCCATTTTCTTATAGCTTCTTCTTTCTTCTAAATTTCAACATCATCTCTTTGAGAATCCTTTATCCTCTCTATAAGGGATGGTTGAGAATTCATTTGTGAAAGTATTTATGATGTTTATTCATATATGATTACCATGTCCATCCTTTTCATTTCTATGAAGATTATATCTTTCTCAATTCTTATCAATGATAAAATTTTCAGATTCTTTATTTATAGATCATCTTCACATTATTATCTATTTGAATATGGTAATTGATTGAGTATTTATAGTCCTTAATCAGCTTTAACCATCTCCGTTGGCGCATATTCATCTTTTTTTGTGTGATTATTTACTTAAGGATCTTATGATCTATATACATTTTATATTTCTCCAAAAATAGATAATGTCACCAGATTTTCAATGTCAAAATCCCTACTTTAAAGTCTATATCATGAATTGAGAATTTATGTTAATGAAAAATCAATTTCCTTGAGGCATGGGGTGTCACTTTTTCATTCTACAATATCACATATATGAATCCATTCTTCTAAGAATCATTTAATACTCTATAATGTTCTCCACTTTTGGTTAGTGTGAGTATAGTGGTAGTCAAAATCCACTTTTTCAACTCCTTGAAGCTTTATTCACATTCAAGACTCCAAAAAACATGAATCCCTTCATAGTAATCTTGGATAGAGTGTTTTACAATCATGAGAAATGTTAAAAAAAAATTCCAATAATACCAATATAATCTAAAGAAAATACATATATCTATCACAAGTGTTGGCCTTGTCTATCCTTCAATTGTTTCTTTTTTCGAAGGGTCCATATATATCTCATTTATTATGATAATATACCCTATGAAAAAGAAATCCTTAAACTAGAGATCATATTTTTTGTACTTTATATAAGCTTATCCTTTCGTAATCTCTTTAGTAAACTTCTTAAATTATCCTCATGTTCCTCCTTACTTTTGGAGTATATTAGAATATAAGACTTAAATAATTTGTTGAGATAATCTATAAGGATTATATTAATCATGAAAATATCAATTTATGGAGTATTTTGAGTCTTAATGGAATTATTATGAACTCGTAATGCTCATACCTTGTTCGGAAAGAAGTCTTAAGGATATCCTCATTTTTCATCCTTACATGATAATACCCCAACCGAAGATCCACCTTGGAGAAGTATTGTGCTTCATATAGCTGGTAAAACAAGTAATCAATCTATGGAAGAGGACACTTTTTATTTATCAGGATCTTGATTAGTTCATGATAATCAATGCAAAGGTGTATTATCCCATACTTATTCTTTACAAATAAGGTTGGTTCACACCACAATGAAATACATGGGCATATGAACCCTTTACCCATATTCTCCTATATTTTTTTCTTTATCCTCTTAATTCCCAAGACATCCATTATATATATAGTCTGGATAATAGAAATTCCCCACATATAAGATCGATTGAAAATTCAAACTCTTCGCTAGTAGGAAGACTAGTCCATTCATTAAGAAACACATCAGTGCATTCCATCACAAATGGCATGTATTCAAGGATGACCCTTTCCACATAATTAGTAATTTGAGATATATATTATTTACTATAGAGAAATAATATCCATGTTTGAGGTGTTTCTTCCCAAAAAGATTAATTCTCCTCCTTTCACTTGTACAGAATCAGGGGTTGATTCGTGATATGAAGACTGATTTCCTTCTCAAGGAAATTTATGTTGGATATATACAAAGAAAACCAATCCATACACAAAATTACATAAAATTAAACTAAAGGGAGTATTACATAGTTCACTGGGAAATTCAGCCAACAAATTTTTGATAGGGGAGGACTTATATACTGAGGATGAAATAATTTCTCTATATTTAGTTTTCACTAATATCTCTACATCAATTCTTTTTTTGTGGTGTGTGAATAGTTATAATAAAATTTCATGAAATGAATGAATAAATAAAACCAAAATCAAAAAGTATGTTTTCTATTATTTAATTAATATCCCATGTACCTATCACCACTTCTTTGTTAGGATCCACTATAGTGGTTGTGATTGAATAGGCTTGCCCTTGGTACCTTATATGTTGTTGGTTTTCTCCAAAAACCCATGTCTTAGTGCATTGGATTGGAAAGTACCCTTGTTTCATGAAGTTAAAGCAACGAAAAATGTATAGAGGTTTGACTAGAGAATTCCTTTCCTCCATCGCATTAATGTGTTTTTTTCTATCAACAATGTATTTCTAGATGACATTCTTTACCACACCTAATGAATTTCTGCTTCCCCCTTATAAAATTTTTGGGTGCTTCTTTCTGCACTTTTGAAAACTGGGATGTTGAGATTTATTAGAACCATTATACTTCTTCATCATACTGCAAAAATATAACACCACATACCACATCTTATCCCTATGATACCCTTGAAATTTTTTTATCTTCTTTTCAACTTTTAAAGAACATCAAACAATTTCCTCATAGTTATAAAAGTCTTGGATCCCCATTGATTTACATAAACTAGGTTTTATCTCACCAAATAAGAGGTCAACTTTGCATTCAAGGGCTACGACAAAGCTAGAGGCATATCATGCAAGTCTAGTGATGTTTTACACATACCCCTAATAGATTTTGGGTATTTTTTCTTGGGGGAATGCAAATACCATTCAATTTTAAGTTAGAGAGTGTGGGGAAAATATTTATCAAAAAACATTTCAAGAATTACTCCAACCTCATAACTTTGATCACTTCATCAGGCTTTGTATTCATGATAAATGCTTACCACTAATCAGATTATCCCTCTATATGATAAACATCTAGCAGAACATTCACTTACATAGATCATTGAAGGATGGAGAATATATTCTCAATGGAGTTGATTCATTATTCTGAGATTAAGAGATCAGATGATCCATTGAAATTCAAAGGCCCTTATTTCTTAATGGTCTCAATTAAAGCTTGTTCTTTATTAATGGTATTTGGGAAATCCTCCTAATCCATGTTTCTATTCAGTTTTTGAGTCAGCTGAGTGAGTATCTTCACAATGTTCTCTATTCCTGCTCCCATCAGGTTGGGAATATTTTTTTGGATAGTCATCGCATTACCCTTCACATCGATTGTTTGCCTAATTCCTCCTATTTCGGACCATTGGCTAGAGTAAAGGCGAAATTAGGGATGATTATTTTTAAACTATTAAAAAAATAAATGGTAATACAATGACATTAAAGGGATAATTTTTAAATGACATTTACTTGTAAACATATGAATTTTTATCCTCTAATCAATGTTATCCATGATCTGTTTCCTAAAAAATATTCTCAATGATATTTTGGTTCCCTTAATAATGGTTTGTAATGAGCTTGTGAATTTAAAGAATAATATTACTTGGGTGTTTCAAATCAAGTGTGTATTACGGGCCATTGTATTGCATTATTTCTGGATCGATTCTACCTCAATGTGGTGTTTATAGGTTTTACCCACATCTATATATATTCTATAGGCACTTCCACTTTTAGTATCTAAATAGTGATTTATTTTCATGATAAACCAGTTACTCTATAAATTCCAAAATTTTGGGATATTTTATTATATATATTCTAACCTCAAAGAATTTCTCTAGAATATTATTATTCTAATTCAAAAAATAACTAAACATTTACTTTGATGCCAACTATTACAACCCTAACCTATATTACATATTATTTCTTGATTTATTACATAAGATTATACATAATAAAACTCAAAAGATTATTAAATATGGTGTATTTTGGAATTAGTTACGTTAAATAAAAACATAAAATAGTGAATAAATCATATTTATTGAAAACATCTTTAACATTCTCGTAATATTCCTTCATACATAAAACTATATAGGATAACCTGGGGGCGTACAAAGGAAAGGTTTGAGCTATAAATCCCAATAAGGGGATAAATATTTCATAACATGAAAGTAATAAATATTTGAAACTAGGCATATAAATGGTCCCTAATAGGAGTTATAATCATAAACATGAACAATGAGGCCTGATATATCATTATAATCGTAAAGGAAACATGGGAAATGTAAAAAAACAAAAAAAATCATCATAAACATAGGTCAATGGTAAATTCCAAAATATCAGGATGGAAAAAGTCCATTGATCGATTAGGTTCACTCCCTAATACCTTTAATGATGTCTCATAAGACTAAAACATTACCCAGTGCATTTGAGGGATATATAATTATTGGGGAATCCATCACTTTCATTTCATTATCATGCTTAAGTGTGCCCCATCGATCACACAACATTGATTCATTCATAATAATATTTTATTATATGATCAGTGAGTGTGTAATACGTATATCTCAGTCCCAAATCTGTAAGTATATGTTCATAAAGGTGAACGCACTTGATAATAATTGGGTATGGGTAATCACTACACAATTGTTTGGCATGGAAAATTGTTGTGGAATTTCTACAGCATATCGGGAGCATATGAATATTCAAGGGAGATCTTAATGAGAGTGAAAGGTGTATCTAATCATTTAAACATAAAATTTATAGTAAGGGGATATTAATTAACATATCCCATCATAAGTAATTAGAGATAAATGACCACAAAAAATAAAAAAGCATGAATAAAGAAGAGATGTAGATGATCCCCTGCCTTGAGAGGGTGATTCCAAATGATTCGGAGGAGTTTCATGAGAGATTTGGGGAACTTTGTGAGGAATATAGATAGAGGTGGAAATATTAAGGACATTTTAAAAGGCTTTTTTTTTGTGAAGAGAAATGGTATCATGGGTGGGTTTATATAAGAAAAGAGAGGAAAGTTCATTATTATTTATCAAACTTATCATTTGGAATCTATTTAATAAAATAACCAAAACCACAAACCTTACCATATTATCCAATGGTTTCTTCCAAACAGAGGTGGTTTAAATTATTTTACTTGTAAAATGGCGTAAATTACTAAAATAAAACACATACTTATGTCTAAATGAGTCACGTTTATAAAAAAATGATTTTAGAACTTTAAAATATATTAAGGGCTTTGGGGGATTCATAAAGGATTTATAAAATTAATAAAATAAACATGAAATAAAATTATTTTAGTGGTTAGACAAATATTTGGTCTTGAATTCCATTAGTAGTATTTATTACAACACTTTTGGGGTATTATAATGTCACAATACACGTAGTATATTTATACTATAATTAATCTTTCCCTAAAAATTTGACCGTCTCAAAAAATTATAGAGAATTAATTACTGGATATTTTGACATTATGATTCGAAAATTATTATTCATTTTATCTATATAATTTCCTTTCTATATGAATTTTCACTTTTAAAATAATAATTAACATTTATTATTTCATGTTGGGTTTATTTGACAATAACAGGTTTCAAACCCTTATTACATTTCACTTCATAAAAATTATATAATCATTTATATTTAATAAATATTATTTATTGATAATATTTATAAAATATTATTTATTTCATAAATCCATTAATTCATAAAAATAATGTCCTTATTGAATTTGAATATTACCCAAAAATACAATTTCTATTTTATTGTATCAAAATCATAATCATTTATCAAGAAACAATAATGTCAAAATATATTCATTATTTTATACAATATACATATTATTATTATTAGTGTTTTGATACATATCCCATTCATACACCATCAAAGTACCTAAGAGTAAGGTGGAGATTGTTAGACTTTCATATGGTGGTTATGTGTACATGGTTTGGGTAGTGATCTTGATGAGCCTAAACTTCTCCAGTAAATGGTTTCTCTTAGGCCTAAGTTGTAGGACCTCAACTTGGGATTGGTCAATGGAAAAGTCTAGTGATTTAATATCACTAAAAAACAATAATATATAGTCTTCATAGGTAATGATCCTACTAGTTAAGTCCATCACTTCCACTTTTTGTGTCAATTGGATTCGTTAAACCCCTATATTTATACTAATCGTATGGTCAATGTTCAACCATAAATTTATCAATGGTAATATAGCTTAATTGTATTTTAATTCTAATAGGGTAAAATGAAAAAAAGTTCATGTGTTTTATTCATCCATAATATATAATATATAATTTAATTAAATCACAATTAGGGTTTTATTTATAAAATTTTGAGTCGTTATAAATAGGCATCATCCATTGATATTATTTGGTAATTCACTCATGGGGTGTTCCTCTAATCCATAATGTTATTTTTCTAAGGACTTTTTAGACACTATTGGGGGGTTTAATTTTTGGGGTGTTCCTCTATCTCTAGATTCGATGCATATATCAAGGGACTTGATGCCCATGATTTTCTTTGTTTCGGTATGAGTGTTCTAGATTTCAAGACCTGTAGTGATCATTTCCATGATTTTACCTGTGATTTGGGTTTGTATTATTTTTCTATGATTACCTTAATTGATATATATATATATATGATATGTTTTGAAACTGTTTGAAATGGATTATTTAGAAATTTTGAAAAGGGGAATGGTTTAATTTTCTTTTGATATAAGAACTATTTAACTAATCATTATGTTTTTCCTTTAAAGTCGAGCATGCTCAGATTTTTATAAAAATACAAGTTTTAGAACACCTAGGTGGGATCCTACTAATCCATTTTATCTCACACCCTGCACAACCCTTCAGCGATGTGTAGACCTGGTAACGTCATTTGATGCATGGGAAAGAATGGTGTCATATTTAGGTTGTCAGGATTTTATAATCTTAGTTTGGGTAGATGATGGTGAGATGGTGGGAGTTTTCCCACCCTATCACATCGAGTAGTCAATTTCTCTTTTAACTGTCCTTTGTTGTTAGACTTGTAGTTTTCATTTTTATAACTACTTGAGTTATATAATTTCCATTGAATTCTTTCAGATATAGAATATGTTTTTTCTATTTTATATTCATCTATTTCTATATTCTATGTATATATTTTCCATGTTTTCTTCTTTAGGTTAGGGAAAATTATTCCCTCTTGTTGTTTTTTTATGGTTGGGTGGTAGTCACCAGCCAATGGGGATCGGGAAAACCCTTCAGGTCTTTAGCTGGTCGGGTCAAGTTCTAGGATTAAATGAAACCTTGGTCTATTTGTTACTACATTAAATATCTTATTATAATCAACACCATACCACCGTATCTATTTAATAGTAAAAAAGCTCACCTAGACCATTACTTATAAATCATGAGAACTAGTTTTTAATATCACATCACCATCATCCAGTACACTATTAATTCCCCTTGGACAATACCATTTCCTAATCAACCTGCCACCCAATGAATATCTCACCACCACTACCTAAACAAGAATTTCCATGTTACCATCTCATGTTCCTCCTTTTGATAGAATACATTGTCACTAGATTAGGATTAACACTCCCAAAAATCTCCAACTTAAATACTTATTTGTAGAAATATCAACATATCTCCCAAACTATGGAATAAAAACTCTTCCACAACTATAGTATTAATAGTTAGTGTTCTCCATCATAGCCTATTCACTTATTTCCTACTGAGGGACAATGTTTTTTCATACTTTCTTATACTAAAAAATTGGTGAACATGTCCTATAGATTATTATTTATAGCTATATTTCACAACTCAAGTACTTTTTCTTCTAGTATATTCTTTGTGAAGTGATATTTCAGGTCGATCTGTCTCATCCTTGTACGAAACATGAGATTCCTCAACAAGTGAATCACGCTTTGATTATGGTAGAATAACACTCCACAAACATGAATCCTTTTGAGATCCTTCAATAAGTATATAAACCATAATAATTATTTCTCACATTCAATTTCATCTTCATATTCCACTTCTATTATTGAAATTGAAACCTCTAATTATAGCCACAACATCTAGATGTCTATTATTACTTTGTAGGTAATTAAATCCGTATATGGTCTTTTGAGTATCTAAATATCTATCAAAGTTATCATTTAAGAAACCTTTTAATGGATTGTCCATCCTAAATAACAAAGTTTTATCTTCAAATACTTTTATGTTCCAAATGATCTAGTTTAAACCATGTCAGTATTCTCTTTCCAAATTTAAAATGAAACAAATCACTACTTTATTGTGTTGTCGAGCGCATCAAATAAGATGTATGGTTTTACAATAATTTTTACAGTATAACAGGAACCATAGGTCACCACTTTATGTAGTGTAACTCACCAGATTTTTAAGAAATGTTTTTTCATATAAATTAAAATTTTCATTTATATCTTACAATTCATGAATTCAAACATTCCTTTCACACTAAACTCTCTTGTCGTATGTTCCACACAACACTGAGTTGATGTCTGATACACGCAACATTGAGTATAGATTTTGTTCAATGTATAAAAGAACTAAGTTTGGATTATGTTATATGAAAAACTAAATGAATATTTCACTACAAAAAACACATACTTGTCTTGCATTACATGCAAGAGAAACCTTCCTCGATAGCATGCGTTGTACGGAATACCGAGTTTTAATAAACAATGATATATTATTAAAATATTATTATTTATAAGGATATAAACTAGATTTTTTGATTATTATGAACCACATTTTGAATTTTATATAACATTAAAAGTATTCTTATGTATTTTCAAGACATGATATAAAAATAAATAAAAAGTTTCAGATAAAAGATGTATTTTTTAAAAAATGCAGTTTCACTGCCTTTTAATGAAGAACACATTTAAAATCTAGTTTTTAACTATTTTATATATTATACATGAAAAAATAAAATTCTACCTTGGAATTAGGACCTAAAAGTTTACTTTGAATTAATTTTTGTTTTTTTATGATAAAATTCATATTTTAAGGAATAGTGAAAATATTGTATTTTAATTCAAAACTGCATTTTCATCTAATTTATTTTTATAGTTTGATTATATTTCTAATTCCTTTTAAAATTAAATTGGATTATGTTTTTATAATTTAACCAAATTTTGGTAATTTGAAGTAATTTCACATTTAAACTGGACATAAACACATGTCAATCTTTGGATAGTTTTAACATCTTAAAAACATGTTTTCTTGTTTTGACAACGAGAATTATTTTTTAATTAATTATTCCAATTCTGTGTTTTGAAATTTGGGAAAATACTTTACATTTTTTGAATCATAAGGTGAAAATAATTTGAATAATCCGTTTTTATTTTTGGACATTATAAATAGTAACTTCGGTTATTATTTTTATTTACCACAATTAAAGAATAAATTAGCTAATAAGGTTAAAAATATTATAATAATATAAAACTACCCTAAAACTTGTCATAATCCTATTAGATGAGTTATTGGTGATTAGGAAAACACTTGGGATGAACAATTGTCCTTTGGGATCCACTATGGTGTGATAATGACGTGTTAGAATAATTAAATTAAAATAAAGAGAAATATAACCTAAACATGTGTCTTTTTACTAAAAAAAATTTAATGATGGGTTATATAACTAATATATTTTACTATAAATAGTTATTATAAAGTTAAAAATATTTCTAGAATCATGGTTTTTTATTTAAAAATTTTAGACATTAAATAAATAAATTTATTTATGACATAATGATTATGCAGGGATTACCTTATTAATGAAAGATTGAAATAAATGATATTATAAAAATTAAAATAAATTTAATTTGAGATTTTTGATGTCGTATGCAAACTTTTTCGATATAATTGACAATTTATATATGAGATAAAAATTTCTAAGGAATCAAGTTCTTATGACTTTAACAAAAATCAATTATTAAATAGGGTAAAAATTAACATAAATGAGTTTTTATAGAAAATACTATTTTATTAAGTGATATAATATTCATAAAAATATAATATTCTTCCAATTGACTTATATGGAGTTAAACATGTCATTAATGATCCTAATGAGGTAATAATGTCATTTTATACTAACTATATTAACCAAATAGTATAAAAATACAACAAGACATGGTAAGAGTTAATTTATTTAACTAAGGGTTAAACATAATAGATAAGGTTAAATTTGTGACCTAAAATTATATAAAAAAATAGTTTAAGAGAATTTATAGATATCATCATCTTATCCTATCAATATATAACTATGGATCTATTATAATTCTAAAATCAATTTATAATAAAATAATATTTCAAGACTTTCCTAAAGTGCCCCTCCTGCCTCTTATAAAATGACACCACATCTACCGACTTACTCACACATATAAAGCCCCTTGGATAGACCAAATTATTCAAAACTAAGATCCTAATACACATACCTTCCTCATAGACACCACACATTGGGATTAAATCCATCCTATGGAGGCTTTTTCTAAAAATCTATAGGAGATACTCAAAAAGAGGTAATTGTTTTATCACCTCTTTCAAAATTCTTTTCTTATTAAAATTCCTCTTATTATGTTGTTTCCATATTAAATTAATAAATCTATTATCATCTCCAGGATGGTATGTTATAATAATTATGGTGACATTTTATACCTCCTTTTATCCATCCAATTAATAACAATATCACCTTGTGTGCGTACGTACAACTTACCGTCTCCACGTCATGGTGTAATTTTTCATTCAACAATAATTAATTTATATGGCTATAATGATGAGTATAATGGATTTGAATAATGTATATAGCATGATAATTATTCTTTATAACTAATATACCATCCAATTCTATACCGTTTAACCTTTAAGTGAATGATATTGTTGCTCATGCGTACGTATGACCTACCGTCTCCAAGATGTGATGTGATTCATTCTACATGATCTTCATTAAACAATGATTATATACATGAATGGAATGAATAAATATGATATATATTATACTAATATAATTATTTAAATTATATGACTATAACCTAAGATTTAGAATATGAACATATCTCACAAAACTTGCATAAGAACATAAAGCAGTTAATATCTGAATAACGAGTGACAATGAAATGTTACTAACAAACATATGATAATATAATAATATATGATATCATAAAAATTATTATGATTCTATAATTAAATAAAATTATTAATATAATTATACTATATTTTTGGATACAAACGAAGGATATCATACCTAAGGTAAGGGAAAATTTTGTAATCTCATTATTATCTAAGATTGTTTATACGTAATTATTTATTGGGGTATATTTATCATCCACATACATGTTCCCAAAATAGGTAATACGGTATTTTTTCATCTACAACTGTTTAATGTCAATTTTTCCCATTGGTAAATTTATACTAGACGGTATGAATGGAGTATTGTTTTCATTATTCGATACAAGGTACTTTTATGACTTTTCTGACAAAAGTATGAAGAGAGTGTTTTTTAACTCTTAGGAAATGAATGGATTCTTACAGATTCATAACACGTTATTTACATGATGCTTAATTTAAGATATTTAATGTATATTTTCAAATAAATTCTGTTCTTATAAAATTGTGTGGCAATTGTTCAAAAAAAATGAACTTAAAAGGATATTTTCCTCAAGAATTAATTTCATGTATTTTATCAAAATTAATTTCCATCTAAGATGACATATGGTATGTTTCCATCCCTATTATTACATTGATTTTATTGTGTTAATAATAGAATTATTTTTATGAAATCAATTTATTTTAAATGTATTGTTATTGAATGATGTTTAACAAACCCATTTTTTGTTCCTTGTGTTGTGTTATATTGAATTTTTTATGTTTTTTTGGAACATGGAAGAATGATGTCATTTGGAGATAGGTGGGACCTATATCTCCCTCTAATGAATTGGGTAAATGTTTATATCTCATTATATATACATGAATATAATAGAAATTAAATCCAGTACAGTAATATAAGGTTAAAAGGGTAAGTATATTCGGTTTAGTAATATAGTACTGGAACAAGGAGTGAACTCGGTTTAGTAATGGACATTGTCTTCTATGATGGTCTTGGATATCAGTTTTGGATAATATGGTAATGGTTTTCTATGCTAATGTGTTTTACACAAGTTCATGTTTTATTCCAAGGCTATGTTATCATGTTTAATTTTCTTTTATGAATTATTCTTTATTAACTACTAAAATTTATTTCAGGACTCAACATTTTGATATTGAAAAGTTATGTTCATGTTTTTTTACATTAATATGTTCATATATTGTTTTCTTGTCGCAAACAGAATCTATTCTCCACTAATAATGTCTTCAAATCCATCCCATGACAATTTTTGAAGGGAATTTACTATCCCTGTGAGCTGGTACAAGTGGTCGGGTATCAATAAATTTGGTTTCAGAATGATTTACCCGAGTATGAATGTATAAAACATTAAAAACAATCAATAATAAGAATCTGAAATTTTTATAGCAAACAAGCCTTAACATAAATCATATCTGAATAAATGGTTTTAAATAAACTAAAAGAGGTCTGAAGATAAATAAAAATATCATAAAATCATCCACAAAGACTCCACACAACAAGGGGTCATCACCCCTGAGCCGTCTCCACAACACTGCACCATATGAGGGGACAAACAACTGAAACCACCCTCACCCGAGGCTTTTCCTTTACTTGTGTCAAACATAATCAAGTGTACATACACCCAAGGGGTGTAAGTAGGGTTTAATCCTATGTCTAATAGTATACCATCCAAATATTCCTAATAGTATGCAATACAAGGTGAAAAGGCATGCAGTTTTAATATGTAAGGAAAAGTGGTGATAAATTCAAGAAATGTAACTTTCAATTGTAAACAATTTTCAAAATAAACCTTTCAGAATGTTAAAAAATTTGAATAATAAATGTTATCTACTGTAATGTACAGCCAAACACAACCTAAGATATGGGTAAATACCACACATCCAATGAGCACCAAAACTGAGAACACCCATAGGCACTAGATAGTCTTGGGCCCAAGGTACCTTGTACCTCAGTTTAAAATATCCATGTCACAATCATTTACTATGAACGATACACTATTAATCAATATACCCATAACCAATTGTTCCCCAAACATCATCCACGTAGTTTATATAGAGTTTTCGTTATCCACAATGCTAAGTGAAACATGGATAAAACTACTCCGGATCACTAGTGTACTGGTACATATCCACCCACCTTGGTACTCAGGATTACCCCTTTGTTATAAAACAATTTCATCATTCTAAATTAATCATTTTTCATATATAAACACCACTACTAGTCACATACAAATAATACATTATCTATACACACTTTATTCCACTTAAAACACACACAAAAACATTTAGATTTTCAATAATAAAAACCTCTCAAAATCTCACATTGTTTTGATCCTAAAAGACCTTTAAATACTTATATTGAACATTATTTGAGCACTTATAAGTCACCAAAACAATAATTTAATCCAAATACCTTTCAATAAAGAAAAAAAATAGTTATAGTGTAGCCCCATATGAACCCAGAAGTGATATCTTTGTAAAACCTCCATTTTTACAAAAACATGGCACTTAAAGTTAATAAGCTTCACAAGAAAGATTAAAAAAAATGTGGAAAAAACAAATCCTATAAAAATTAAAAACAATATTTTCAACCCTAAAAAATTTCAAAAAAAATTCAACCATTTTGTTATAGGGAAGCCCCAAATGAACCAATAATATATTTATATGAAAAACCCACAATTTGACATAAAAATGGTACTTAATCTTTATTTTCTTTACAAATACCACTAAATCCAATTTTTTAAGAAATAATAAAATGATATAAATATGAAAATATTTCAAAAAACATCAATATAAGTAACCAATATTTCAAACGCATGGAATCTCCGACCAAAATTGTTAAAACGTTGAATCGTTTGTGTGAAAATTCAATCGCACCACTGTCACAACTCAAGGAAAGTAGATGAGCCTAAAATAATAATATTGGACCAAGAAAACCAAAATTTAAACCCTAGGTTCAAAACCCTACCCTCTGGTAATTTGGGACATCAATGAAATTGGATGAAACTTCAGGAATAATCTAAGAACTAGGAGGGAGATACACTTACTTGAAATTGTGTGAAGTTCCTCCACCAAATCCCACATCAAAATAAAGTTCTGATGAGGGTTTGAGAGGATTCCATGGATTCCATGGATTTTAGGTTCTAATTGGGGAAGAAATTGGTGAGTTAGTACAAATCCTGGGAGGGAAAAGAAGTCATTTAACTCATTTTTAATGAGCTGGACATGGGCACACGGTTTGTGTGCATGGTTTGGGAAACGGTGCAACCTCCTTTATCCCCTCAAAACAACTCTTAATGCCACCAAAATTTGTGGGGGATTAGGAAGGAAATAGGTGTGATGTTAGGATAATAATATAAGAAATATAAGTACTTTTAATGAAGAACTTAGATGTGACAATTCTTCCCACCCTGAAAAAAATTTTTCCATGAAAGTTGACTAGAGGGTTGATCAGAAAACAAGAATGGGTAATCATCCTCAACCCATGACTTCTACTCCTAGGTCTCATGTGTATCACAGACATGCCTCCAACAAACCTGGAATATTGTAATATACTATCCTCTAAGAACCTTCTCTTTAGAGTCTACTATTTGCATTGGCCGCTCAAAAACTGACAAATCAGGCTCTGCCTCCTGTTTTTTCCAACTCGGCACATGGGACAGATCTGGGTTTTATTTTTTCAACGGGGAGACATCGAAGACGTCATGGATGGATATAAACTATGAAGGAATTTCCAACCAATAATAAACCTTTACAATACGCTAGGTGATCTCAAAAGGGCTGACATATCACGGTGTCAACTTCCCTTGCTTCCTTAATCGATGGTGGTCCCAACGAGGGGCCACTTTCAAGAATACCCTATCACCACATAAAACTCTAGGTCTATACACTTCTAGTAATCATAAGATTTATTTTGACTGTGAGCTATCAACAAGAGATGTCTAATCAAATTGACTTTCTTTGAAGTCTCCTTCACAAGGCTCGACCCCAACAGTGAAGTCTCACCTACCTCATCCCAACATAGGGGGACCAACATGGATGAACATAGAGCGCCTCTAAAGGGGCCATTAGAATCACGTATTAGTAACTATTATTATTGTAAAATTCATCCAATCCCAAATGGATATCCCAATAACCTCCAAAGTCCAAAACATATACATGGAGCATGTCCTTAAGAATCAGGTTCGCTCGTTCTGTCTTACCATCCATTTGAGGATGGTACACCGTGCTCATCCTGATCTATTACCCCAAGGCCTTCTATAGGCCTTCCCAAAACCAATAAGTAAAAAAGGGAGCCTCTATTTGATACAACTTCTGATGGAATTCCATGGAGCCTCACTACCTCCTAAAGATACAAACGGCCCAAATCATCCACTTTAGCTAAATCTTTCATCATGATGAAGTGAGGTGATTTGGTTGGATGGTCGATCACCACTCAAATGGTATTATTACCACGAGGTGTATGAGAAAAACCAACAATAAAGTCCATGGAAACCTCATCCCACCTCCATGTAGGAATGGGTAGTGGTTGGAACAAACCGGAGGGCCTTTCGTTCTCTACCTTCACCTACTGACATTTGTAGAAACTTGACACAAAATCTGTTATATCTCGTCGCATACCTGGACACCAGAACTGTCATCGCACATCATAATACATCTTGGGTGCACTCGGATGGACAGCCCATTGAGATAGGTTTCTATCCTCCATCACCAACTTCTGTAGAGATAACAACACTACTGAACAACCCCTAAAGCACAAGATTCCATCGGGAGATGACAAAGAATCCGAGGACGTCTCTCCACCATGAAGAAACTACTTCGACCACTAAAAAATCTCATCCCTAGGCTACTCCCACTGAATTAGATCCACCAAAGAAGGATTCAACTGAACAATTTCCATGTACTCACCCCCATTTTTCTCTCTAGTCTCCATAAGGATATGAGAAAAGATCCCCATCAAAGTCCACTCATCACTGGACTTCCTCAAGGCTTGCACTGGTACCTTTTTTCTCAAGGAATCCCCCACTACATTTCAATTTCCTAGGGTATAAAAAATGTCTAATTCAAACCCCTGCAATTATTCTATCTAATGATGCTACCTCAGATGAGGTCCTTCTGTGAGAAGATATAAGCCAGGATTTTGTGATTAGAGTAGAACACAAACTTCTACCCAAAGAGGTATTGATGCCAGGTCTTCAAAGCATGAATCACAGCTGCTAACTATAATTCATGGGTTGGGAAATTTTCTCTAGTGGTTAGAGATGGTGAGAGCCATATGCCACCACTTGATCATCCTACATAAGAACACACCCAAGACCCATTCTTGAATCATCGCAATAGACCACATAACCCTTCCCAACTTCATAAAAATCATCAAGGGGGTATTCAACCGTCGCTTCAGCTTCTCTAAGGATGCTAGACTTTCTGGGGGGCCATACAGACTTCACCACATTCCAGGTGAGTGTCGTCATCAATGAAGCAAGCTGAGGGATGTGCTGAATGAATCACTTGTAATAACCTACCAGGCCAAGGAAACTTCTGATCTCAAACACATTCTTTGGTTGATCCCAGGACATGACTCCACTGATCTTCTCGGAATCCAGTGAAACCCCCAACTCCAAGATCACATGCCCCATAAATTTCACCTCCCAGATTCTAAAAGTACACTTTGACAACTTTTCATAGATGTGGTGAACCCAAAAGATCCAAAAATAATCCTCAAGTGATGTTTGTGTTCCTCCTCAGAGCCAGAGTATACTAGAATGTCATCCATGAAAACCACAATGAAGGAATCGAGAAATAGGTGGAACACCTTATTCATGAGTTCCATAAAGACTACTGGAGCATTGGTCAATCCAAATGGCATGGCTAAATACTCAAAGTGGTCGTTCCTTCTTTGGAAGGTTGTCTTCTGGATTTCTACCACTTTCACCCTGAGTTGATGGTATCCCGAACCCAAGTCTATTTTTTAGAACCACTTTTCACCTTCAAATGATCGAAAAAATCATCTATTCTTGAAAAATGGTAATTGTTCTTAATTATTACCTTATCCAGCTTTCAGTATTGAATGCACAACCAATGGGATCCATCATCCTTTTTCGCGAACTATATATGAGCGGCCCAAGGTGAGACGCTCAGGAAAATGAATCCTTTTGATTATAAGTCATCCAGTTGAATCTTCAATTCTATAAACTCGGTGGGGGATATAAAATATGGGGGAAAAGATATCGGTTGTATTCCCGGTGCAAGAACAATTGAGAACTCCATATCCCTCTCTGGGGGAAAACTTGAAAAATCATCAAGGAATACCTCCGGAAAATCATTCACTACATGAGGTAGTGCACCTTTAGGGGTATAACCATTATCCTCTAGCATGATCAATGATAACTGGAAGGTATGAATTCATACTCTAGGAATGGAGGTCCTGCATGCCCAAACCGAGGATCCCATGCTCCACAAAAAAACTGATGACTACAATCAGGTGTTAGGAAACTCACTCACCGCCTGTAGTAATCAATGTGTGACAGAAATTGTACTATCCAATATATTCCAAGTATCACATCAAAAATATCTATATCTAATACCATGAGGTCCCACTCCATCTTAACCTCTTACATAGAAAGCACACATGGTGGGAAACTGAGTCCCTGGTCCTTCTTCTTTCCTAGCGGTGTCACCAACTCCATCATAAAAGACATCAACTTCATTAGAAAATTCAGAGTGTCCACAAAATGGGAAGAATCAAATGAAATAGAGAAAATAGTATAAAAAAGTGTAGTACCTATATAAGATGTGATCAAAACGGTACCTTGAACTGTCGAGAGTCTCGCCTCTGATTCTACTGGTGCCTGATCCACCGCATAGAGATGTTTGGTCTCTACCTGAGGATGACTTCTAGTCTCTTCTTGTACCCTAAATTATATCATCTTAGAATTTGAACCAACCCTACCACCATAGCCACCAAAACGAGATCCCCCATCCTCGACGGCTCTAACTATGCAGGCACTCCTCTTCAAACCACTGACCCTGCCCCACTCTGATGTGGACGTGCCAACCCAAAAAAGCACTAAAAGTGACCCATACCTCCACATTGATAAAAGGGGTTTGGAGGAAGTTGGAATTTTGGTTAGATATTCCCCAACATCCCATACTTTTGTCACATGACCAATCTGACATCAGAATCCATAGATGAAAATTTCCAAGAATAGTGGCCTGAACTACCACCTCAGTTCTTCACATGATCCTCCCGCTTCCTTTTCTTCTATAAATACTTTCCACTTCCCACTACTGATATTTTCCTAGAGAAATCATCCTTGCCTTTTTTTTCAATCTCCACCATACATGCCCAGTCAATGACATCATTATAAGTCCTTATCTTTAACAAGAAAACCTAAGAGTATATCTTTGGTCAGAAGCCTTCCTCAAACCTATGGGTTTTCACTTGTTCGTTCGAGATGATTTCAGGGGAATATTGAACCATCTTAGTGAAACGGTTGGCATACTCCATCACAGAAAGATTCCCCAACACATGTTCCATGAACTCTCATGATCTAGCATTAGCGAAAGCTTTAGGGCAGTACTGGTCACTGAATATGGCCTTGAAATCTCCCCAACGCATCTGATCTTTCTTTCCAGTTTTAAGTACCAACTCCCACCACTTTAGGCTAGTACCCTCCAACTGAAAATAGGCACACTTCACCCTGACCTCCTCGGGTGTTTCCAAGAACTCAAACATGTGGTCGATCTTCTTGACCCATTCCTCTGATTCTTAGGGTTCTATGATTCCTTGAAAAGTAGGAGGACTGTTTTTAATAAACTCATGAGCCTTGTCTTTTCTAAGAACCATATCTTCTACCCTAACAGGAATGGGAACATGAGTTGGTCCCTGTCCCAGTTCTTGGATAGCTCGTACCATGGCCACGACTAGCCTCAGATCAATTTGTGTGGGAGAACTCTTTATGTATTCTTCTCGTGGGTTCATAGGAGCTTTCTGGGGATGCATATTGCTACAAAATGAAAAAATCACAAAAATAGTCAATAACACAATTATAAAAATTTTAATCAAATAAATAAAATATAAATAATCTTAACACATTTCATTAATAAAATAAACAACTACTCCCCCACCTGATGTCCACGTGTGGTCTGCAGCCCACATGTCTCACCTAGATGTGAAGTCAATTGGACAATTCCAACATCCCCTTGTAACTCAAGGTCATCCATGAGAGGTGCGAGCTAAGAACCATACATGTAACCAAATCCCCAATCCCTCACATTCCTAGCTTCTGTCGATCCGAACTCATCCCAAAAAATTAATATAACCCAAAAACATAGGCCTCCTTTGATACAATTTTGTCACAAACCAAATCTGGTCTCCACTAATACTAACACCAAATCCAGACCATGACAAAAGTCTAAGGGCATTCCCTATCCCCACAGGCTGGAAACAGTGCTTTTGTATCAATAAATTTTGTTTGGGAACAATTTACCTGAGTTTGAAAAGTATAAAACATTAAAAACAATCAATAAAATGAATATGAAATTTTCATGCCAAACAAGCCTTAACAGAAACTAGTTATTAATACAAGGTTTTAAATAAAGTAAAACAGGTCCAAACATAAATAAAAATATAATCAAATCATCCAAAAATACTCCACATGACAATGGGTCATTTCCCCTAAGTCGTCTCCACAACACCGCACTATAGGAGGGGACTAACAACATGAACTACCCACACCTGAGACTTTTCATTTACCTATGTAAAACATAATCAAGTATACTTACACACAAGGGTTGTAAGTGTTTTTTATCCTAATTACAGTAGTATACCACCCAAATATTCCAAAAAGTAGGCAATATAATGTGAAAAATAACGCAGTTTTAATATGTAAGGAAAGCTGCGATGAATTCCAATAAATGCAACTTTCAATTGTAAAAAGTTTTCAAAATAAAACATTCAGAATGTTAAAAAAATTTAATAAGACATGTTAGATATTGTAATTTACATGAAAACACACCCTAATACAAGGGTAAATTCCCCAAATCCAATTATCACCAAAACTGGGAACACCCCTAGACACTTGATAGTCTCGGGCCCTACGTACCTCGTACCTCAGTTTAAAATATCAATGTCACAATCCCTTCCCATGCACAAGCCACTAGTATATAACATACCCATAACCTAGGGGTCCCAAAACATCATCTACCTAGTTTATTTAGTGTTTTATTTATCCAAAATTCTAAGTGAAATAGGGAAAAACCGTTCTGGATCACTAGCGTACTAGTATATATCCTCCCACCTATGTACCCCAGCTTCCCCCTTTGTTCTCAAACAATTTCGTCATGATAATTAAATTTATATTCATATAAAAACACTAATAATGGTCACATACAAATAATAAAATAGCTATACACACTTTATACCACTTAAAACACACAATAAAACATTTTGATTTTCAATAAAACAACTTCTCAAAATTTCGCATTGTTTTTCACCCAAAACTCCTTTAAAACCCCACTTTTTACAATATGTGGACACTAATAAGTCACCAAAACAAAATTTTAATCCCAATAACTTTCAATGAATCCCAAAAATCAGTTATAGGGTATCCCCATATGATCCATGAAGTGATATCATTGTAAAACCCCCATTTTCACATAAACATGGAACTTTAAGTTCATATGCTTCATGAACACCATTAAAAAAATTGCAGCAACAACCAATGGATTTAAACATTCAAAATATGATTTCAGACAAAATAAATTTGAATAAAATCAACTATGTAGTTATAAGTAAGCCCCAAATGAACTAATAAAATAGTTCTATGAAAACCCCCCAATTTCACATAAAAGTGTCGCTTAATCTTCATTTTCTTTACAAATACCACTAAAACCAATTATTGCAACAAAAATAAAATGGTATAAACATGAAAATATTATAAACACAGAAAGATAAGTCACATGGATTTCATACACATATAATCAACTACGAAAATTGTTAAAACATTGAATCATTTGTGTGAAAATTCAATCGCACCACCACCACACCTCAAGGAAGGTAGATCGAGGATAAAATCAAAATATTGGACCATCGAAACCCAAATTTAACCACTAAGATTGAAACCCTACCCTATGTTCATTTGTTACTTCAAATAAATTGGAATAATCTTCATGAAATGGTGAGGAACTAAGATGGAGATACACTTAATTGAGATTGTGTGAAGTTCCTCCACCAAATCCCCTTTCAAAATGAAGTTCTAATGAGTGTTTGAGAGGATTTGAGGGCTTCCATGGATGTTAGTTTGGAATTTGGGAAGAAATGGGAGATTTAAGATAAATACTTGGAGGGAAAATAAGTCATTTAACTCGTTTTAATGACCTGTAAATGGGCGCACGGATTGTGTGCCTGGTTTGGAAAACTGGGAACCTAAACCTTGAACCCTCCTTTCTCCCTGCAAAACACCTCCAAAAGACTCCAAAATCTATGGGGGCTTGGGGGTGTTAGGATAAAGATATAATAAATATAAATACATTTAATGAACAACATGGGTGTGAAATTTCTTACCCTTACTGAGCATCTAATCTCAACACTTCTTATGTTTCCATTCCTCAGGTTATAAATAAATCATTTATGTAGGAGTACTAAAGGGAAATATCTTTATGGGAGATCTTGAAGATCTTTAACAAGTTAGAATAATATATTCCATGTTTCCTAAGGCACTAAATTTTATGGTCCTCATGCGTGAATTTTTAAAATGTAAGGAATATTCATCTAAAGAGATGTAATATTCATATACTTCATGCTTGGGTCTTTATTGTTTGTATCAGATTAAAGGTTTAGTCAACCTTTGGAAACTAGGATGCGAAAACTTTAGTGAGATCCCTAGAGATATTTATAAGATATTTTCTAATGATATATATTATTATAGGTTACAGTCCTATAATTATGGTAACAATCATGAATAAACTAGGATTAAACCTAATATTTTAGATATTGAAAACACACCCCCTTGATTATGTTTTTTCATAGTATGATTTTTTTCCTTAAACATTTTTTTCAGTTTCATACAATGGCTAGTACCAGAAGGAATCATGTTAATGATCAATGCAATATGAAATTGAATGATTTCCCTCCTGAACAAAAAAATGTTATGGGATATGGAATGAAAAATATTGTCACTATATTTACACAAATTATGAATCATTCTATACTTCCATATGAGTTGAGAAGGTAACAACATTATGTTTATTCCTTCATGGGGCAATGTCCACCTTCATTAAGTGGGTCATATGATCCACTTGTTGCTGAACAATGTATCAGTACCATTGAAAAGATATTTTCCATCATTTCCTCTTCAGAATATGAAAAAATAATTTTTTCTATTTATTATTTAGAAGGTGAAGCAGACCGATGATGGACTCTAATCAAGAATAAGAGGTAGAAAGAGGAAATTAAATCCTTGTAATGGGACAAGTTCATGAACTTATTCTTCAATAAGTAATTTTTGTATATTATTGAAACAAAAATGGAAATGATTTTCCTTGAGCTAACCTAAAGGATGATGAATCTTTTGGTACATACGAGGAAAATTTTACAAGACTTGAAAGGAATGCTTTTGGATCTGTCATCTGATCTAAAAGTAAATTTGATCGATTCTTTAGTGTCTTAATACCAATTATTAGATGGGTTTTATCTATATGATATATTGGTTGCTATGAAGAGATTGTGCATTGTTCTATCAATGTGGAAATGGATGTGGGTGTAACATATCAATCACATGGTTTTGACAAGAAACAAAATATGGATTTCAAAGGAAAATCTAAAAAAAATGATGAAAAGAAGATGATTATTTCCTTATGCTCAAAATGTGGAAAGAAGCATAGTGGAGACAATCTTAAATGGGAGTAGAAAGTGTTTTACGTTTGTAAAATATGGTCAATGGTCAGTTGAGTGAGGAAGTAATGATAAAAAGGTAGCTAATGATGTGTATAGAGAAAAGGATATAGAGAATTCACCACCCACACTTCAATGCTACAAGTTCTAGTAAATGTGGAATTATGTTAACTAATGCCCTAATCTAATGGTTATCAATGAGGATTGAATTTAACAATTTATTAAGGCCAATGAAAAAGGAAAATCACATTCAATCACTATTGGTGATGTTTAGTATGTAAATTAAGCACTGGAATTATTGAGTTCTTATGTAATGGGATTCCAAAATAATGATTTAGAATCACTTTTATAGTATTATGGTATGCAATAATTAAATTTCTATATAGTGGTACACTATGATTTTCCACATTTATTTGAGAGTATATTCCAAGTGGTATTGGTAACAATGAAAAGTGATTATGGTAATATGGTTATTTTTTCTAAAAACATAATTTTGGGAAATATAACCCTTAATATGAACTTGATGTTGAGATAATAATATTTGGATAAATATATGTTGGATAGGAATAAGTAAATTAGATGATATTAGTTACCTTGGAACTTGTTATGGATTTATTGACATATGGGTTATGCCATCTTGGATGAATATTACAATATTTTGGACTTAAGAATAAGAAAACATGCATGTTTTCAATAAGGATATCTGATAATTTAGGTTGTTATTGTGAGTCAAGGGAATTCATGATTAAGTTATTCATATGTTTAGAATGTGACAACCAAGAACATCCTTATGAGATATGGGAGATAAATATTAAACCAATTTAATTCACCTATAATTAAATTTTTTTATTTTTATCTTTTAAAAGTATTCTAAAGTTATCAATTTAAAGAATGTTTATGTTAAATTCCAGTTTAGTTTTGTTAGATTAATGTATTATCTCATTATAGGTAGACTTTTGAATATTTGATAATATGTGTTAACATTTTTTTTGAGACAGACGGAATGGCTTGTCATTCTATTTATGGATCGCATGATCTACTAAAATTTCATGAATGAAGAAATAAACATCATTTCAGTAAATAAGAGATGAAGTGTAAATTTTTCAGTGCATGCCCAATGGTGAGATTGTATTGAAATAAAGTAATTCTTTATTCTCATGTTTTTTATCTTTAGGGAAAGGATGTTGAAATCCCAAAAAAATATATTATTAACCTCTTAACTGATGAATCGCATGGTCCATTAAATCATCACAGATTTATGGATTCTTGGTGGTTACTTCCTCTAAAACTTGTTCTCTATTGATCTCCACAAAAACATGATGGTTAGATTTTTCTTTCATATCCATGTTTTCACTTTCCACCGGTGTTCTCAAATGTGGAAAACCAGTGATGAGTTACTTTGGGTAACCATTATGTTTTTAACTTTCCTTTATAAAATAATGTTTTAGTATTCCTTTTAACGATATGGGCTTCCATGAAAAAAAACATTCAAGTAGTAAAACATTTATAACCCCCAATGAATTTGGAGGAAACAATAATTTTAAGGGTGGGTTGAATGTAACACCCTGAGTTTTTGTGGACCATTTTTTTAAAAAAATTATAATTTTCATTTATATCTTGTTATACACTAATTCAAATCATACTTTCACACTAAACCGACTTTTTGTACATTACATGCAACACCGAGTTGGCGTACGATACACACAAAAACAGGTATAGATTTTGTTCACTATATAAAAGAACTAAGTTTGGACTGTGTTATACACAACACCATTGGAATATTTAACTAAATTCAACACTTCCTTGTCTTGCGTTACATACAACAGATACCTTCCTTGATAGCTTGTGTTGTACGCAATATCGAGTTTCACTAAAAAAATGATATATTATAAAAATATTATTATTTAATGGGATGTAAACTAGACATTATGAATAGTATTATACAAATTTTTAATTTTATATAACCTTAAAATTAATATTATTTATTTTCTAAACATGAGATAAGAACAAACACAATTTTTCAGATAAAAGTAGTATTTTTCAAAAAATGCAGTTTTGCCACATTTTGATGGAGCATCCATTTGAAATATATTTTTAACACTTTTATATATTATATTTGAAAAAATAAACTTCCTTTTTGGAATCGTGACATCAAAATTTACAGTGGCTATATTTTTGGTAATTTTTGGATAAAATTCAGATTTTAATGAATAATGAGAAATATTGTATTTTAATTCAAAACTGCATTTTCATCTAATTTTATTATACAGTTTGATTATATTTTTAATAATTTTTAAATTACTATTGGATTATTTTTTTATAATTTAATCAAATTCGGTTAATTGGAATTAATTTCACATTTAAATTAGACATAAACACATGTCAATCTTTTGATAGTTTTTACATCTTAAAAACATGTTTTCTTTTTTTGACAATGGAAATTAATTTTAAATTAATTTCAACCAATTATGTGTTTTGAATTTGTAAAAATGGATCCCATATTTGGAATTATAAGGTCCAAATTATGTAAATAGGATCATTTTATTTTTGGATATTATGAATATTAGCTTTAGTGGTTATTTACGTTTACCATGATTAAAGGGTAAATGATGTAAATAAGGGTAAAAATAATATTATAATAATATAAAACTACCCTAAAAATTATCCAAATACTATTGGATGAGTTATTTAAGACCAAGAAAACACTTTTGAGGAACATCTGTCCATTGGGATCCACTTAGGCGTGATAATGACATGATTTAATAATTAATTTATTGTAAAAAGTGATATAACCTAAACATTTATCTTTTCACTAAAACAATTTTTATGTGGGGTCATATAACTTATCACTTTGAAAATAAATAGTAATTATAAATCTAAATGTCTTCCTATATCATTTTATTTTATTTATAATTTTTAGGCATTAGATAAATTTATTTTTTTATGACACAATGATGATGTAGTGATTACCTTATTAATGAAAGATTGAAATAAATGATATTATAAATATTAAAATAAATGTAATTTGAGATTTTTTATTCCATAAATGATTTTTTGGAGATAATTTAAATTTTATATATGAAATAATTCTTTTATTTTGAAGTAATGAAGTTTTTATGACTTTAAAAAAATCCATTACTAAATAGTGTCAAAATTGACATAAACGAGTTTTAAAAAAATACTATTTTATTTATTGATATAATATTCATGAAAATATAATATTTTGAAAAATAACTTATATAGTGTTAAAAAATTTATTAATGATACACTGGAGGTTATCTTTCCATTTTATAGTAACTATATTAAACATATAGTATAAAAATAAAAGAATACCTAGTAAGAGTTTATTTATTTCACTAAGGGTTAAAGCTAAACGATAATGTTAACTTTGAGACCTAAACATATCAAAAACCTATTTTATGATAGTATATATAAATATTCTCATATTATCCTATAAATATATAAATTTTTAGCTATTATAATTCTAAAATCAATTTATAATAAAATAATATTTCAAAACTTTCCTAAAGTTCCCCTCCTCCCTCTAATAAAAGGCCACCATATCTACCAACTTACTAACACCTCTAAAGCCCCTTGGATATTACAAATTATTCTCAATTAAGATCCCAAAATAACCAACTTCCTCCTAGAGACCAGACTTTGGGATGAAATCCATCCTATGGAGATATTTTCTTCAAATAAAAAGGAGATTCTCGAAAAAGAGGTAATTGTTTTATCACCCCTTTAAAAATTCTTTTCTTCTTCAACTTACACTTATTATGTTATTTCCATACTATATTAATATATCCAGTATCTTCTACATGATGATATGTTATTATAATTGTGGAAAAATTTTATACCTCCTTTTATCCATCCTACTAATAATAATATCACAATGTGTGCATACGTACGACTTACCATCTCCACACCGTGGTGTAATTTTTTATTCAAAAATACTTCATTTAATGTGTATAATTATGATTATAATGGATTTAAATAATTAATATAACATGATAATTATTCTGTATAATTAATATACCATCCAATTACACACCCTTTAACCATTAAGTGAACGATATTGTCATTCGTGCGTGCATACGGACTATCGTCTCCATGATATGATGACATTTTACATGATCTTCATTAAACCATGATTATATAAAAGAATTGAATGAATAAATATGATATATATTATACTAATATAATTCTTTAAATTATATGACTATAACCTAAGAAGTGTAACATGAACATATCTAAAAAAACATGCATAAGAACATAAAGCAGTTAACATCTGAATAATGAGTTACAATAAAATGTTACTAACAAAAAGATGATAATATAATAATATATGTTGTCATAAAAATTATTATGATTCTGTAATAATTCAATAACACTATTTAAATCATTATACTATAGTTTTGGATATATACGAAGGATATCAGACCTAAGGTAAGGGATAATTTTTTAATCTCATTGTAATCTGATATTGTTTATACGTAATTTTTTACTGCGGTATATTTATCATCCACATACATGTTCACTAAATAGGTAAAATTATTTTTATTCTTATAAAAAATTTAAAAGTCAATTTTACCCGTTGGTGAATTTTAACAAAATGGTATGAATGGATTATTTTTTTTCATTATTTGATATAAGGTATATTTTTTACTTTTCCTGCAAAAGTATGAGGAGAATGATTTTTTAACTTATACGGCATTAGTGGATTCTTACTCATTCATAACACCTTATTTACATGAAGCTTAATTTACAATATTTCATGTGTATTTTCAAATAAATCATTTTCTTTTAAAATTGTGCAGTATTTCTAGGGAAAAATTTTTTTTGAAGTAGAAAGGATATTTTCTCAAGAATTAATATAATGTATTTTATCAAAATTATTTTCCATGAAAGATGACGTATTTTATTTTCATATCCCAGTTATTAATTTGATTTGATTGTGTTAGTAATGGAATTATTTTTATGAAATCCATTTATTTTATATGGATATTGATTGAATGATGTTTAAGAAACCCATTTTTTGTTCCTTGGGTTATTTTATGATGAATGGATTTTTTTTAGAACTAATAAGAAAGATATCATTTAGAGATGGGAGGGACCTATATCTTTCTCTAATGAATTGGGTAAAGATTTATATCTCATGATATAGACATGACTAGAATAGAAAGTAAATTCGGTTCAATAATATTGGGCTGAAAGTGTAAGTATATCTGGTTCAGTAATACAGTTCTGGAATGAGGAGTGAACTCAGTTCAGTAATGGACTTTGTCCACTAGGATGGCCTTGGATATGAGAATTGGGTAATATGGTAATGATTTTCTATGATTATGTGTTATCCACAAGTTTAGGTTTTATTCCAGTTTGATATTATCATGGTAAATGTTCCCTTATGATTTATGCCTTAAGAACTATTAAGATTTATTTCATGATTCAAGATATTGATATTAAAAACTTATGTTCATGTTTTTTACATTATTATGTTCATATATTGTTTTCTAACCCATACTGAGAATCTAATATCACCCCTTCTTATGTTTCCATTCCTCAGGTTATAAATAAATCATTTAAGCAGGAGTACTAAATTTGAATATCTTTATGGGAGATCTTGAAGATATTTCACAAGTTTGGATAATGTATTACATGTTTCCAAAGGCACTAAAATATTGTGGTCATCTAGAATGAATTATTAAAATGAAATGAATATTCATGTAAAAAGATTTAATATTCACACACTTCAGGATTGGTAATTTATAGTTTGTATCAGAGGAAAGGTTTAGTCAACCTTTGGAAACTGGGATGTGAAAAATTTAGTGAGATCCCTAGAGATATTTCTAAGATATTTCCTAAGGGTATTTATAATTATAGGTTACAGTCATAGATTAATGGTAATGATCATTAATAACCTATAATTGAATCTAATATTTTAGAGATTGAAAATACACCCCCTTTATTATGTTGTTTTTCCGAGTATTATTATTTCCTCTCACAATTTTCTTTTTGGGTTTTTCACAATGGATAGAACATAAAGGAATCATGTTAATAATCAATGCAATGGGAAATTCAATGATTTTCTTCCTGAACAAACAAATGTTATGGGAGATGGAATGAAAAATCTTATTTCTATACTTAGACAAATTATGAATCATTCTATACATTCAAATGAGGAGAGAAGGGAATGACATTCTGTTGAGTCCTTCATGAGGCAATGTCCACCTTCTTTCAGTGGTTCTTCTGATCCACTTGTTGTTGAAAAATGTATCACTACCATTGAAAATATATTTTCTATAATTCTTTACTCATAACATGGAAAATTCAATTTTTCAATTTATCATTTAGAAGGTGCAACGAACCAGTGATGGACTATAATCAAGAATACAAGGCAATAAGATGAAATTGAATCCTTGAAATTGGAAAATTTCAAGAACTTATTCTTCAATAAGTAATTTCCCTATATTCTTAAAACCAAAATGTAAAAGGATTTACTAGATCTTAACTAGAATTGTGATGAATTTATTTATATATACGAGGAAAATTTTACTAGACTTTCAAGGTATGCTTGTGGCTTTATCATCCAACCTGAACGTAAATTTGATTGATTCTTCAGTGTCTTAATACGAAGTTATCGAAGGGTTTTGGCTGTAAGAGACTTTAGTTACTATGAAGATATTGTGTGTTGTGATATCAAGTAATAAATGTAAGTTTTTGTTACTTATCAATCTCATGGTTTTGATAAGAAACCAACAATGGATTTCAAAGGAAAATCCCAAAAAAAATGGTTAAAAGAATATGAGTGTTTCCTTATGCACAAATTGTTCAAAGAAGCATAGTGGATACTATGTTAAAGGGACAATAAAATGTTTTGTGTTTGGAAAATAAGGTCAACTGTTAGTTGAGTGATGAAGTAATGAGAAAAATTTAGCTAATGATGTGCATATTGAAAATTTTACAAAGAATGCACCACCCACACTTCAATACTTATGTTAACCAATGCCCTAATCCAAGGGTTATCAATTATGATTTATGTTAAGAACCTATTAAGGCCAATTACAAAGGAAACTCACATGAAATCACTATTGGTGATGTTGAGTATGAAAATGAAGTGGTCGAATAATTGAGTGTTTATGTAATGGGATTCCATAATAATATTGTAGAATCACATTTATAGTATTATAGAATAATGAAATATCTATGTAGTGGTACGTTGTGGTTTTCTTGATGTTTTTTAGAGTATATGATGAGTGGTATTGGTAACCATGAAAAGTGATTAAGGTAAAAAGTTTATGTTTTTTAAAAACACCTAATTTTGGGAAGAATGACCCTTAATATGAACATAATGTCGAGATAATAATATTTGGATAAAGATATGTTGGATTGGAATAAGTAAATTTGGTGATATTATTTACCTTGGAACTATTAAAAGATTTATTGACATAAGTTTTATGCTACTGTGGATGAATATTATAGCATTTTGGACTTAGGAATAAGAAAACTTGCATGTTATCAAAAATGATATCTGATAATTCAAGTTTTTACTATGACTCAAGAGAATACATGACTAAGGTATTAAAATGTTTAGAATGTTAAAACCAAGAACTCCCATATGAGTTATGGGAAATAAATATTAAAACAATTTACTTCACCTCAATATAATTTTTGTATTTTTAGCTTTTAAAAGGATTCTATGGTTATGAATAAACTCCAGTTGATGTTTGTTATATTAATGTATTATCTCACTATAGGTGGACTTATGCATATTTAATAATATTTGTTAAAATTTTTGTTGATATAGATGAAATGACCTATCATTCTATTTATGGATCGCATGATCTGCTCACACTTCAAGAATGGAAAATTTAACTTCATTTCATTGAATAAATAATGAAGTGGAAATTGTTCAAGGCAGGACCAATAGTGATATTGTACTGAAATAAAGTAAGTATTTCTTCTCATGTTTTTCAAATTTAGGTAAATAATATTGAAAACCAAAAAAATATATTATTTCCCTTTTATCGGATGAATCAGATGGTCCCTTAAATCATCACAGATTTATGGCTTTCTGGTTGTTAACCTTCTCCAAACATTGTTCTTTATTGCTCTCCACCAAAACATGATGATTTGATTTTTCTTCCATATTCATGTTTTCAAATCTCACCTATGTTATCATATATAGAAAATGAAGGATGATTTACTTCGGTAAACCATTATGTTTGTAACTTCCCTTTTAAAAATGAAGTTTTAGTATTTCTTTGTACGATGTGGGTTTCAATGAAAGAAACATTCAAGTAGTAAAACTTTTTTAACCCTAAAGAATTTCGAGGACAAAATTAATTTTAAGAGGGGGCTAGAATGTAACACCCTGAGTTATTATTGACCATTTTTTCGAACAAATTAAAATTTTCATTTATATCTTTCAATACACTAAGTCAGACATTCCTTTCACCCTAAACCGACTTTTCGTATGTTACACACAACACCAAGTTGGCGTATGATACACACAACACTGAGTATAGATTTTGTTTAATGTATAAATGAACTAAGTTTGGATTATTTTATACGCTACACTAGTGTATTATTTCATTAAATTCAACACTTCCTTGGCTTGAGTTACATACCAAAGCGACCTATCTTGATAGCTTGGGTTGTACGTAATATCGAGCTTCACTAAACAATGATATATTATAGAAATATTATTATTTAATGAGAATTAAACTAGCCATTATGAATAGTATTATCCAAATTTTAAATTTTATTTAAAATAAACATTCATCTTATGTATTTTCTTGACATGATATAAGAAAAAACAAAATTTTTCGAATAAAAGAAGTATTTTTCAAAAAATACAGTTTTTCATCCTTTTGATGGCACACCCATTTTAAAGCTATTTTTTAACAAATTTTTATATTATATTTGAAAAATAAAATTCTTATTTTTAATCATGACATAAAATTTACTTTGGTTGATTTTTTTTTAATTTTTCTATAAAATTCATATGTTAATGAATAGTGAAAATACTGTATTTTAATTCAAAACTCCATTTTCATCTAATTTTTTTATATAGTTAGATTATCTTTTTAATAATTTTTAAATTTTCATTAGATTATATGTTTATAATTTAATCAAATTTTGGTTATTATAATTAATTTCACATTTAAATTTGACATAAAAACATGTCAATATTTTGATTGATTTTACTTCTTAAAAAATGTTTTATTGTTTTGACAAGAGAAATTAAGTTTAAATTAATTTATACAAATTATGTGTTTTTAATTTTTAAAAATATATTCCAGATTTGGAATTAGAAGTTCAGAATTATGTAAATATGAACCTTTTAATTTTTTTTACATTATGAATAGTTTCTTTAGTAATTATTTTTATTTTCCCCGATTAATGGGTAAATTAGGTAAATAAGGGTAATAATAATAATATAATATTATAAAACAACCCTAAAACTTATAATAATAATATTGGATGAGTTTTGGTGACCAATAAAAAAATTTGGATGAACATATGTCCTTTGGGAACAACTTAGGGGTGATAATGACATGTTATAATAATTAATTTAAAGTAAAGAGAAATATAACATAAACATGTATCTTTTTACTAAATTAATGTTACTGTGGGGTTATATAACTGATCACTTTGAATATAAATAGTAATTATAAATCCAAAAATATTTCCAACATCATGTTTTTTTATTCATAATTTTTAGGCACTAGATGAATTAATCTTTTTATGACACAATGATGATTCATTGATTACCTTATTAATGAAAGATTGAAATAAATGATATTATAAATATTAAAATAAATGTAATTTTAGATTTTTTATGCCATAAACTAATTTTTTTGATATAATTGAACTTTTATGGATGTGATAATTATTTTCTTTAGAATAAATCATGTTTTTATGACTTTAAGAAAATAAATTACTAAATAGTGTCAAAACTGACATAAATGAGTTTTTAAAACAGATACTATTTTGTAAAATGATATAATATTCATAAAAATATAATATTCGGCCAACTGACTTATATAGTGCAAAAATTTTCATTAATTAACCATTTGAGTTTATCTTGGCTTTTTATACTAACTATATTAACCATATAGCTGAAAAATTAAAGAATACATGGTGAGAGTTAATTTATTTAACTAAGGGTTAAAGCTAAACGATAAGATTATATTTGTGACATAAACATATCTAAAACATATTTGTTGAGAGTATTTATAACTATAATCATATTATAATATAAATATATAACTTTTGGGCAATTATAATTTGAAAAATAAACTTATAATAAAATAATATTTCAAGACGTTCCAATAGTGCCCCTCCTCCCTCTTATAAAAGGCCACAACATCTACCCACTAAATCACACCTCTCAAGACCATTGGATCTTCAAAATTATTATAAAATAAGATCCCAAAATCCCTATGTACCTCCTCGAGACCACACTTTGGTATAAATCCATCCTATGGAGACCTTTTGTGCAAATCAAAACGAGATACTACGAAAAGAGGTAATTGTTTTATCACCTCTTTCAAAATTATTTTCTTATTCAACGTCCTCTTCTTATGTTGTTTCCGTACTAAAGTAATAAATCCAGTATATTATACATTATTTTATGTTATTATAATTATGGGAAAATTTTATACCTTCTTTTATCCATCCTACTAATAATAATATCACCATGTGTGCCTACGTACGGCTTACCATCTCCACGTCGTGGTGTAATTTGTTATTCAATAATGATTAATTTGGATGGGTATAATGTTGAATATAATGGATTTAAATAATGAATATAAGATGATAATTATTATGCATAATTAATATACCATCCAATTCCATACCGTTTAACAATTAAGTGAATGATATTGCCGTGCATGCGTAAGTACGACCTACCGTCTCCGCGATCCGAGGCGATTCATTCTACATGATCTTCATTAAAAAAGATTATATACATGAATGGAATTAATAAATATGATATATATTATACTAATATTATTATTTAATTGATATGACTCTAATAAAAGAAGTGTAACATTAACATATCTATCAAACCATGTATAAGAACATAAAGTAGTTAATATCTGAATAACGAGTGACACTGAAATGTTACTAAAAAACAGATGATAATATAGTAATATAGGATTTCATAAAAATGATTAGTATTCTGGAATAATTAAATAACATAATTAAAATAATTATACTAGAGTTTTGGATACATACGAAGGATATCGGACCTATGGTAAGGGATAATTTTTTAATCTCATTATTATCCGAGATTTTTATACGTAATTATTTATGGGGGTAAATTTATCATCCAAATACCTATTACCTAAATAGGTAATACTATTTTTATTATTTTAAAATTTTTTAAAGTAAATTTTTTACATTGGTGAATTTTTACTAAATGGTATGAATCGAGTATTTTTTTCATTATTGAATACAAGGTACTTTTTTGAATTTTCCATAAAAAGTATGAGGAGAATTGTTTTTTAACTTATATTGAATGAATGGATTTTTACACATTCATAACACCTTATTTCCAGGAACCTTAATTGATGATATTTCAGGTGTATTTAAAATTTTGTAGCATTTTTAGAAAAAACTGTTTTTGAAGTAGAAAATATATTTTCCTCTAGAATTAATTTCATGTATTTTATCAAAATTATTTTACATCTAAGATTACATATGGTATGTTTATATCCCTATTATTAATTTGATTTTATTGAGTTAATAAAGGAATTATTTTTATGAAATCCATTTATTTTTTATGTATTCTGATGGAATGATGTTTAAGAAACCCATATTTTGTTACTTGGGTTATGCTATGATGAATGGATTATGTTTTTTTGGAAAATTTAATAATGATGTCATTAGAAGATAGGTGGGACCTATATCTCCCTAAAATGTAACGACCCGAAATTTTGAATAAATCTTGTTTCGTAATTTTGTGTGTTATGTTATTTTATTTTAAATACTCAACAAAACTGTTTCATTTGATAACATGAGTATAATTAAAATGAGACCATTGGGTTTTGACTGTTATATGACCATTGGTCAATATGACCACTGGAAACTAAACGTTTTGATTATTGCCTCTAAATACAAGTAATCTTGGTTAATTAATATAGAAAGAGGATTTGATGGCCTCACCCAGTAGTCTTGAACCGATCGAAGCCCATCTAACAAAACTTGGGAAAGAGGTAGCACCACTGGGCTTTGCTCTGGACCAAACCCAAGCTGAACTTCATCGCGTAAAGCTAGAACGGGATCGTGTTCGCGAGAAGTTCAAACTGATAGAAATTACTACTCGTGCGATGTTGGTCGATCATTCCTTGAATTCTCTCACCTTAGAACACCTTACACTTAGGTCTTATACTGGTCTGATAAAGGGATATGTAAGGAGACCGAAACTTCCTTATGTAATCCTTTGTTTTAAATAAAAATTGGGATTTCTTCTTGTGATGATGTTTATGACTTTTTAAATGTCCGGTTAAATATAGTATGCATATTTTTTGTGAATTCTAGAGAAAGGATATTTTAAAAAATGTTTATGTAAACCTTAAATAATTAAAAATGTGTAATGATTTTCAAAAAATGGTCTTCTACAATTATATCCAGTACGAAATTTAGAGTCTAATAAGATCAACTTGATTTTTGATGAATAGTAAATTATGAATAGTGATTTTATGCATAGGATTAGTAATGTGACCAAATGGATTAGTAATCTCACTTAAATTAAGTATTAATATAATCTAGGAACCTTGATTAAGTAATGTGATTCAATAAAATGGTTAAATAACGGTTTCATAAATTATTATTCAAGTATTAGTTTTTTCTGCTAAATATTGTTTTTCAATTAAAAAATAAATTAAAAATATTTAGAAAATTATTTTTATAAAATGGAGTTCATTTTTGAACTCAGAGCATCGATATTATGTTAAGGTAAATTTTGGGGTTTTTTCTGAAAAAAATGAATTTTCGGTGAATAGTGTATTTATTTAAAAAATAAATTAAAAATATTTAGAAAATTATTTTTATAAAATTGATTTCATTTTTGAAATAAGATCATTGATATTTGGTTAAGGTGAAATTTTGGGATTTTTCTGAGAAAGTTGAATTTTCGGTGAATAGTAAAAATACAATTTTAGGGTTTCAGTATGTTTAATGACATCGTAACTGTGTCATGATGATGTCATGAGATATTTTATGGGTTTTCCGACCAAAGGTGATGAATTATTGTATTGGGGGCCCCATGTGGCCTAACTTCATGGGAAATATCTTGGGAGAGCACATGGTTTTGAGAAACCCACTTATGAGGTGTCCCTTGGCCATTAATGCCTTGTCCCCTCACTTTCCCTATAAATACCAAGCCATTCTCTCATCTTTTGGACTCCAAAATCATTCTCAATGAATTTCGGGTCTCCTTACCTCCCAAGGTTCCCCCAAGCCCTCAAGGTCCAAACCTTTGAGTTTTAAGAGTTACGTTTTAAGGTAAGGGATCTGACCCCTCTCTTTCTTTTCAAGTGATATCTTTTATGTAATTTCTTTTATGCTCCATGTTCTTATGTTATAGGATGTTCTTTTATATTCATTATACTGTCCTTTTTATGTTCACATGATGAGAGACCCCCTCTTACTCTCATCATTTCATTTTATGAAAGTTTAGGTGGCGCCGTTAGGCTGTCGAAAATTTTGTAACAGATTCTTTCACCCTTCTCATTTTCAAGTTCTATTTTCTTGTCAAGTCTTTCAAGTTACTTTTTATTATGTTGGGGTATTATCTCTATATCTATCATACTTATATTTTATGATAATATTTTGATAGAGCCCATTTTATCTCTTCAATTCAGTATTTTGAAGTTTTAAGTGGCGCCGTTAGGCTGCCGAATTTTTAAGTGGTTCTTTCACCCTTCTCGTTTTGAAGTTCTACTTTCATGTCTAGTCTTTAAAGTTCCTTTTTATTATATTGGGGTATGATACCTATATCTATAATACTGATCTTTTATGTTCATATGATGAGAGACTCTATTTTATCTCGTCAATTCATTTTTTTGAAGTTTAAGTGATGTCGTTAGGCTCCCGCATTTTCATAAGAGAAATCTTATTTTTGTCTTCCTTTCATGTTCTTAATTTCATATGGTAAATATTTCAAATTTCATTACCATGTTCATATATCCTTCATATTATGTCCCTCTACTATTTTATTGGTCATTTATGAATGTTTGACCCATGTCCCCTCTCTTTTCAATGTTTTCTAAAACCCTGAAACGTAGCTGTTATGCTGCATAATTTTCGTCTCAAAATTCCTCTCTCTTTTCTCAAAATTATTTTATGTTATTAAGTGAATACTCAAAGCTCTTATTTATACAGGTGTATGTACATATATATCATAATGTTCTATTTTAAATTCGGGTATTTACAAACATGAAACCCGCTTTCCCTTTCCGTGGGTTTAAAGTGACATAAAGATCATGTCTTTAAAGCAGTTTTTGAAACATTTTGATTATGAAATGAAAATCATTTCTTTTATGCTATATGGGTTATTTATGAAATTTTTGATGATCATATATGTGGATCACATGATAATAAATTAAAATTTAAGGGTGCGCCCTGATAGCGCTCCAATGCATTGGGTAATGATGTAACCACTAGAGATTACAATTTTCACGATATCTTGGTGAATAACCTTGGTGATTTTCAAATGACACCTTGGGGATGGACCTTGGTGATAGGTTCATGATTTTCTATGTTAAATGATGTAGACACATCTTAAAGTTATTAAAAATGTTATTTTTATTATGATATGCCTCATGATTTCTTTCTTATGCCTTAAAGTTCTTTTCATGACCTTATTGAAGTATCTCAAGTTCACATGTAAAATGTTTCTCTTCTTTCCCTTACTGGGCCTTCTGTTCACCCTTTCTTTTGATGTATGTCCCCAGGTTATGAGATTTAGTAATGAACCTAGGATGAACACGAGTAGAATCCTTTAAAGTGTTTAAGAAGCATGTTTTATGTTTTCATTTTTTAAGTTCCTGGTTTCCTAGACACTAAACCTTAAAGATCCTCGGTTTTTTAAAATGTAATGAAAGTTTATGTGATAAAAATGTGGGATGCTATAGTTGGTATCAAATGATTGTTTAGTTTTTTGTGGAAATTAGGATATGAAAACTTTAGGAAGAAGCCTATAGAAAAGTTTATATATAGGAAATCCTCCTGGTATTTTGGTGAGTATTGAGTTATGGGTTTCCAAGCAAATACATCCCTGTCTGGATACGAGCAGGTAGAGGTGGCTCTGGCACAGATGTACATAGGGGTAAAACCTGAAAACACTGCTTTGAGTTAGACTCAAATTGGAACTGGTACACGACAACGGGCCTTGCTGCACTCTTGGTTACGACACTCACAGGGGATATTCTTTGGTAAATTCATAAGCTTAGTATGAACCATTGTTAAAGGAACAAAGATAAAATAAAATAAAGATTCGCATAAGAATATATGATCATGGATAACCTAGACGGGAACCTAGGGGATCACAAGTTAGGGTATACTATTCTTCTACAAGTTATCCTAATATACATTAAGTGCCTTTTCATGGTTATTGGATAAGTATTTAAGCCCCTAATTATACTTTCTCTTCTTAGTTAATGGTGGGAAATGGGAGAACATGTCCCAGAAACCAATGTGATAGGAAATGCGACGATTGCCATATTAATATGAAAAAGATTATTAGGGGATTAAAAGATTATTATTATTTTGGAAGATGTTCTCTATTTTGTGGACCCTATATGATCGAGGTAAATAGATTACTACTGTATTTTCATTGAGGAGTAAGGTTGAATTATATTTTGAAGAATCGATTAATTTAAGGTGAACTTATGGTAATTTAGGTTACTTATGGGAATGATTAACCTCTCTTGGGTAAAATATTTTTAGGTTAGATACTTTTGTTATAAGATGTTAGGAGTGGTTGATGTTGTTTGGAGATGAATAATGGAGTTTATTTTGGAAGACTATGTTATCAATTCCTTCTTGTTTTTGGGTTTCAATCTTAGTTTGGTTTATTTTGAGGGATTTTAAGGACCGCTATTTATGGAATGTTTTATGATGAACTTTGGGTAGTACCATGGAATTTTGAAGATTTAAAAGTAGTTTCCCTTCCTATGGGATTATTTCTTTTTGAATAGTTGTTTTACCTTAACCTTTCTGTTTTTGGGATAATGTTTAAGGATAGAAGAAATAGATAGTTAATCTTTTGTGGATTATGTGACTCTATAGAAGATGATTCTTGTGATTTTGATGAGACCAAGTGTTTTTGAATTCTCATCATTTGGAGAAAAGATTAGTTTTGGTAGAGACTTATTAAAGGATGAAACTCTACTTGAAAGAAGGTATATTTTCTTATGTTTTTGTTCTATGTTGTAAATGAATTCCTCAAAATTATGAAAAGGAATGTAAAATAAAAACGTTGTTGGTTTACATTTCCTACTAGGTAATCAAATACCGTTTACACACATCGTAAGTTTGGGATTTTCTTATGGTTAACTTTCTCCTAATCATGTTTTCTATCACTCTCCCCCAGAACATGACCCTTTGTTTTTCTTCCATATCCATGTTTTCCTCCATGGAATCCTAGTATGGGTTAACTCGGGTGACATTTTCTACTTCCCTTTCTTTCTTTTAAAGTAATAGTGTTACTGACTCCTTTTATGATGTGGTACTTTCAATGAAATTTCAAAACCCAATTTTAAAAATAGCTAGGACGCAATTTCTTAAGGGGGGAAGATTGTAACAACCCGAAATTTTGAATAAATCTTGTTTCCTAATTTTGTGTGTTATTTTATTTTATTTTTCATACTCAGCAAAACTATTTCATTTGATAACATGAGTATAATTAAAATGATACCATTGGGTTTTGAATGTTATATGACCATTGGTCAATATGACCACTGGAAACTAAACGTTTTGATTATTTTCTCTAAATACAAGTAATCCAGGTTAATTAATATAGAAAGAAGATTCGATGGCCTCACCCAGTAGTCTTGGACCGATCGAAGCCCATCTAACAAAACTTGAGAAGGAGGTAGCACCACTGGGCTTTGCTCTGGACCAAACCCAAGCTGAACTTCATCGTGTAAAGCTAAAACGGGATCGTCTTCGTGAGAAGTTCAAACTGATAGAAATTACTACTCGTGCGATGTTGGCCGAGCCTCCCTCGAATTCTCTCACCTTAGCACACCTTACACTTAGGTCCTATGCTGGTGTGATAAGGGGCTATGTAAGGAGACCGTAACTACCTTGTGTAATCCTTTGTTTTAAATAAAAATTGGGATTTATTCTTATGATGATGTTTATGACTTTTTAAATGTCTGGATAAATATAGTAAGCATATTGTTTCTGAATTTTAGAGAAAGGATATTTTAAAAAAATGTTTATGTAAACCTTAAATAATTAAAAATGTGTAATGATTTTCAAAAAATGGTCTTCTAAAATTATGTCCAGTACGAAATTTAGAGTCTAATAAGATCAAATTGATTTTGATGAATAGTAAATTATGAATAGTGATTTTATGCTTAGGATTAGTAATGTGACCAAATGGATTAGTAATCTCACTTAAATTAAGTATTAATATAATCTAGGCACCTTGATTAAGTAATGTGATTCAATAAAATGGTTAAATAACGGTTTCATAAATTATTATTCAAGTATTAGTTTTTTAAAGGTGAATAGTGTTTTTCAATTAAAAATTAAATTAAATATATTTAGAAACTTATTTTTATAAAATGGATTTCATTTTTGAACTCAGAGCATCGATATTATGTTAAGGTAAATTTTGGGGTTTTTTCTTAAAAAAATAAATTTTCGGTGAATAGTGTATTTATTTAAAAAATAAATTTAAAATATTTAGGAAATTATTTTTATAAAATTCATTTCATTTTTGAAATCAGAGCATTGATATTTGGTTAAGGTGAAATTTTGGGATTTTTCTGAGAAAGTTGAATTTTTAGTGAATAGTAAAAATACAGTTTTAGGGTTTCGGTATGTTTAATGACATCATAACTGTGTCATGATGATGTCATGAGATATTTTATGGGTTTTCTGACCAAAGGTGATGAAGTATTGTATTGGGGGGCCCATGTGGCCTAACTTCATGGAAAATATCTTGGGAGAGCACATGGTTTTGAGAAACCCACTTATGAGGTGTCCCTTGGCCATTAATGCCTTGTCCCCTCACTTTCCCTATAAATACCAAGCCATTATCTCATCCTTTGGACTCCAAAATAATTCTAAAAGAAGTTATAGTCTCCTTACCTCCCAAGGATTCCTCCCAAGGTGCCCCCAATCCCTCAAGGTCAAATCTTTGAGTTTTAAGAATTACGTTTTAAGGTAAGGGATCTGACCCCTCTCTTTCTTTTCACGTGATATCTTTTATTTCATTTCTATTATGATCCATGTTCTTATGTTAGAGGATGTTATTTTATATTCATTATACTTTCCTTTTTATGTTCACATGATGAGAGACCCCCTCTTACTCTCATCATTTCATTTTATGAATGTTTAGGTGGCACCGTTAGGCTGCCGAAATTTTTGTAACAGATTCTTTCACCCTTCTCATTTTCAAATTCTATTTTCTTGTCAAGTCTTTCAAGTTACTTTTTATTATTTTGGGGTATTATATCTATATATATCATACTGATATTTTATGATAATATTATGAGAGACCCCATTTTATCTCTTCAATTCAGTATTTTGATGTTTTAAGTGGCGCTGTTAGGCTGCCGAATGTTTAAGTGGTTCTTTCACCCTTCTCATTTTGAAGTTCTAATTTCATTTAAAGTCATTAAAGTTACTTTTTATTATGTTGGGGTATGATCTCTATATCTATCATACTGATATTTTATGTTCATATGATGAGAGACCCTATTTTATCTCGTCAATTCATTTTTTTGATGTTTAAGTGACGTCGTTAGGCTCCCGAATTTTCATAAGAGAAATCTTATTTTTGTCTTCCTTTCACGTTCTTAATTTCATATGTTACATCATTCCAATTTCATTATCATGTTTATATATCCTTCATATTATGTCCCTCTACTGTTTTATGGGTCATTAATGAATGTTTGACCCATGTCCCCTCTCTTTTCAATGTTTTCTAAAACCCCGAAACGTAGCCGTTATGCTGCAGAATTTTCGTCTCAAAATGCCTCTCTCTTTTCTCAAAATTATTTTATGTTTATAATTGAATACTAAAAGCTCTTATTTATATAGTGTTATTGACATATATATCATAATGTTCTATTTTAAATTCTGTTATTTACAAACATGAAACCCTCTTTCCCTTTCTGTGGGTTTAAAGTGACATAAAGACCATGTCTTTAAAGCAGTTTTTAAAACGTTATGATTATGAAATGAAACACATTTATTTTATGCTATATGGGTTATTAATGAAATGTTTTATGATGATATATGTGGACCAAATGATAATAAAGGCAAATTTAAGGGTGCGCCCTGATAGCGCTCCAATGCATTGGGTAATGATGTAACCACTAGAGATTACAATTTTCACGATATCTTGGTGAATAACCTTGGTAATTTTCAAATAACACCTTGGGGATGGACCTTGGTGATATGTTCATGATTTTCTATGTTAAATGATGTAGCCACATATTAATGTTATGAAAAATTTTATTTTTATTATGATATGCCTCATGATTTCTTTCTCATGCCTTAAAGTTATTTTCATGACCTTATTGAAGTATCTCAAGTGCACATGTAAAATGTTTCTCTTGTTTCCCTTACTGGGCCTTCTGCTCACCCTTTCATTTGATGTATGTCCCCAGGTTATGAGATGCAGTAATCAACCTAGGATGAACATGAGGAGAATCGTTTCAAGTGTTTAAGGAGCATGTTTTATGTTTTCATGTTTTAAGTTCCTGGTTTCCAAGACACTAAAACTTAAAGATCCTCGGTTTTGTAAAATGTAATGAAAGTTTATGTGATAAAAAGGTGGGATGCTATATAAAATTATTTGGGTAAAGATTTATATCTCATGATATAGACATGAAAAGAATGAAATGTAAATCAGGTTCAGTAATATAGGGTTGAAAGTGTAAGTATATTGTGTTCAGTATTACAACACTAGAATGAGGAGTGAACTTAGTTCAGTAATGGACTTTGTCCACTATGAGGGTATTGCTATGCAAGTTCGATAAGAAGGTAATGATTTTTTATGCTTATGCGTTATCCACAAGTTTATGTTTTATGAAAATGCTATGTTATCATGGTTAATGTTCCCTTTTGATTTATTCCTTACGAAAGGCTATGATTTATTTCATGACTCAAGATTTCGATATTCAAAAGTCATGTTCATGTTTTTTTACATTAATATGTCCATCTATTTGTTTTATTACCACTACTGGGCATATAAGCTCACCCATTCTTATTTTTCCATTCATCAAGTTATAAATATGTCATTTAAGCATGAGTACTACAGCAGAATATCTTTATGGGATATCTTGAAGATCTTTCATGAGTTAGAATAATGTATTCCAAGTTTCTAAACGCAATAAACTATTATGGTCCTAAGGCATGAATTTTTAAAAATTTAATGAATATTAATCTATAAGTATGTAATATTCATATACTTCATGCTTGGGTCTTTATAGTTTGTACCAGAGTAAATGTTTAGTAAACCTTTGAAAACTAGGATGAAAAAAACATTAGTGATATCCCTAGATATATTTCTAAGATATTTCTGAAGGATATGTATAATTGTTGGTTAGAGTTAGAGAATTATAGTAATGATCATAAATAACCTAGTAATAAACCTAAGGTGTTAGAGATTATAAATACACCACTTTGATTATGTTGTTTTCCTAGTTTGATTTTTTCCTCTTTCACTTTTCATTTTGGGTTTTAGACAATGGATAAAACCTAAAGGAATCATGTTAATGATCAATGAAATGAGCAATGAATTGTTTTTCCTCCTGAAAAAATCCAATTTTATGGTAGATGGAATGAAAAATCTCCTTTCTATACATAAACAAATTATGAATCATTTTTACTTCAAAATGAGGGGAGAAGGGAACAAAATTTTGTTAAGTCCTTCATGAGGCAACGTCCACCTTCTTTCATTGGGTCTTATAATCCACTTTTTGATAAACAATGGATCAGTACCATTGAAAATATATTTTCCATCATTCATTATTCACAACATGAAAAATTCATTTTGCCTATTTATCATTTAGAAGGTGAAGCGGACCAGCGGTGGACTCTAATCAAGAATACAAGGTAACAACATGAAATTGAATCCATGGAATGGGAAAAGATCAAGAACTTATTCTTTAATAAGTTATTTCCTCATATTCTTCAACCAAAAATGGAAAAGGATTTCCATGAGCTTTTCTAGAAGTATTATGAATCTATTGGTACATACGAGGCAAATTTTACAAGACTTGCATGGTATGATTCTTGATTTATCATCCAACAGAAAGTAAATTCAATCGATTCTTCAGTGTCTTAAAACATTTTCTTTGAAGGGAGTTAGATATAAGTGACTTTAGTTTATATTATAATATTGTGTATTGTGATATCAAGGTTGAAATGGAAGTTATTTTTACATATCAATCTCATGGTTTTGACAAGAAATGAAAGATGGATTTCAAAGGAAAATCCAAAAAACATAGTGAAAGGAATATGAGTGATTCCTTATGCTCAATTTGTGGAAAGAATAATAGTGGATACTATATTAAATGTACTAGAAAATGTTTTATATTTTTAAAATAAGGTCAACTGCCAGTTGATTTATGATCAAATGAGAAAAAGGTATATAATCTGGTGCATAGAGTAAAGGCTATAGAGAATGCACCACCCACACTTCAATTCTACAAGTGCATGTAAATGGGGAATAAAGCTAACTAATTAACTAATTCAAGGGTTATCAATGATGATTGAATTTAACATCCTATTAAGTCCAGTGACATTGGAAAATTACATGAAATCACAATTTGTGATATTGATTATGAAAATGAAGTGGTGTAATTATTGAGTGTTTATGTAATGTGATTCCAAAATAATGTTCTAGAATCACTTTAATATTATTATGGAATAATGAAATATCTATGTAGTGGTACATTGTGGTTTCCCATATGTATTTGAGAGTTTATTCTTAGTGGTATTGGTAACCATGAAAAGTGATTAAGGTAATAAGGTTATGTTTTTTGAAAAGAGATGATTTTGGGAAGGATGACCTTTAATATGAACATGATGTTGAGATAATAATATTTGGATATAGATATGTTGGATAGGAATAAGTAAAATGTATGATATTGGTTTCCTTGGAAATAGATAATGATTTATTAACAAATGGTTTATGCTATCTTGGATGAATATTATAGAATTTTGGACTTAAGAATAAGAAAGCATGCGTGTTTTCAATTAGGATATCTGATAATTTAGGTTTTTACTATGATTCAACAGAATACATGATTATGGTATTCACATGTTTTGAATTTTCCCACCAAAAACTGCCTTATGAGATATGTGAGATAAATATTAAACCAATTTACTTCACCTCTATATAATTTTTTTTATTTTAAACATTTAAATGAATTCTAAGATTACCAATTTATGGAATGTTTAAGTTAATCACCAGTTGAAGTTTGTTAGATTAATGTTTTATCTCACTAAAGGTGGACTTATGAATATTTTATAATCTATGTTAATCTTTTTGTTGAGACATATGGAATAAACTATCATTCTATTTATGGATCTTGTGATCTGCTAACACTTCAGGAATGAAAAATTCTATTTCATTTATTTGAATAAGAGATGAAGTGGAAATTGTTCAAGGCATAACCAATAGTGAGATTATACTAAAATAAAGTAATTATTTATTCTAATGTTATTCAAATTTATGGAAATAATCTTGAGAACCCAAAAAAATATCTTATTACCCTCTTATCTGATGAATCAGATAGTCCCTCAAATCATCGTAGATTTATGGATTTTTGGTTGTTAACTTTTTTCGAACCTTATTCTCTATTTCTCTCCACCAAAACATGATGGTTTTATTTTTCTTTCATATCCATTTTTTCACTTCCCACCTATGTTCTGTTTTTGGAAAACTAGTGATGAGTTACCTTGGATAACCATTATATTTATAACTGTCCTTTTTAAAATTAAGTTTAAGTATTCCTTTTTACGATGTGGGTTTCCATGAAAGAAGCATTAAAGTAGTGTAACTTTTATAACCCCGAAGAATTTCAAGGGAAAAATTATTTTTAATGGGGGTAGAATGTAACACCACTAGTGTTTATGGACCATTTTTTTGAAAAATAAAATAAAATTTTCATTTATACCTTACAATACACTAAGTCAAACATTCCTTTCACATTAAACTGAATTTTCATATGTTACAGGCAACACTGAGATGGCGTACAATGGACACAATACTATGTATAAATTATTTTAAATGGAAAAAAGAACTATGTTTTTTTATGTTATACAAAACACCATAGGAAGCTTTCCCTAAATGCAACACTGAATTGGCTTTTGTTACATGCAAGAGTGACCTTCTTTAATAGCTTGTGTTGTACGCAATACTGAGTTTCACTGAACAACGATATATTATATAAATATTTTTATTTAATGGGATGTAAACTATACATTATAAAGAGTATTAACCAAAATTTTAATTTTTTATAACATTAACATTCATATTATTTATTTTATATACATTATATAAGAACAAATGCAATTTTTCAGATAAAAGAAGTGTTTAAAAAAATGCAGTTTTTCCACCTTTTGATGGCGCCCCCATTTTAAATCTATTTTTTAACACTTTTATATATTATATTTTAAAAAATAAATCTCCTATTTGGAATCATGACATCAAAATTTACTTTGGTTTAGTTTTTTTATATTTTTGATAAAATTCATTTTTTATTGAATAGTGAAAAATATTCTATTTTAATTCAAACTCCATTTTCATCTAATTATTAATATAATTAAATTATATTTTTAGTAATTTTTAAGGTGTATTTGGATTATTTTTTTATAATTTAATCCAGTTTTTGGTAATTGGAATATATTTCAAATTTTAATTGGACATACACACTTGTTAATCTTTTGATAGTTTTTACTTCTTAAAACAATTTCTTATTATGACATTGGAAATTAATTTTAAATTAATTTCTACTAATTATGTGTTTTGAATTTTTAAAAATGGGTTCCATATTTGGAATTATAAGGTCCAAATTATGTAAATAGGACCCTTTTTGGACATTACGAATAGTACATTTAGAAATTATTTTTATTTACAATGATTAAAGTGTAAATGAGGTAGTTAATGGTAAAAATAATATTATAATAATATAAAACTACCATTACACTTATCCTAATTCTATTGGATGAGTTATAGGAGCCCAAAAAAATAGTTGGTATGAACATTTGCCCTTTGGGAGCCACTTAGGTGGGATAATGACATGTAATAATAATTAATTTAAAGTAAAGAAAAATATAACATAAACATGTATCTTTTTACTAAAATAATTTTAATGTGGGTTACATAACTAATCAATTTGAATATATATAGTAATTATAGATCTAAAAATATTTCCTACATCATGGAATTTTATTTATAATTTTTAGGCATTAGATAAATTAATGTTTTTATGACACAATGATGAGGTAGTGATTACCTTATCAATGAAATATTGAAATAAATGATATTATAAATATTAAAATAATTATAATTTGAAATTTTTGAGGCCATACATGAATTTTTTGGATATAATTTAAATTTTATGGATGGTATAATTCTTTTATTTCGAATTAATCAGGTTTGTATGACTTTAAAAAAAATTAATTACTAAATAGTGTCAAAATTGACATAAATTTATTTTTAAAACAAATAATATTTTTTAAAATGATATAATATTCATGAAAATATAATATCCATCCAACTGAATTATATAGTGTTAAAAATTTTATCAATTATCCACTTGAGTTTTTCATTGCATTTTAAAGTAACTATATTAACCATATACTATAAATATACAAGAATACATGGTAAGAGTTAATTTATATAACTAAGGGTTAATGCTAAATGATAAGGTTAAATTTGTAACCTAAACTTATCTAAAACCTTTTGGTTGAGAGAATTTATAACTATAGTCATATTATCTTATAAATAAATTACTTTGGAGATATTATAATTCGAAAATAAATTTATAATAAAATAATATTTCAAGACTTTCCTGAAGTGCCCCTCCTCCCTCTTATAAAAGGCCACCACATCTACCCACTTAATCACACATCTAAAGTCCCTTGAAACGACCAAATGATTCTCAAAAAATATAACAACATCCCTACCTTCCTCCTAGAGACCACACATTGGGATGAAATCCATCTTATGAAGACCATTTCTACAAATCAAAAGAAGATACTCGAAAAAGAGGTAATTGTTTTATATTCTCTTTAAAAATTATATTCTTCTTAAACATTATATTCTTATGTTTTTCCCATGATAAAGTAATAAATACAATATATTATGCATTATGAGATGTTTTTATAATTATTGGAAAATTTTATACCTCCTTTTATACATACTAATAATAATAATATCACTATGTGTGCGTACGTATAGCTTATCGTCTCCACGTCGTGGTGTAATTTTTTATTCAAAAATACTAAATTTGGATGGGTATAATGATGTGTATAATGGATTTAAAAAATGAATATAACATTATAATTATTCTGTATAATTAATATACCTTCCAATTCCATACTTTTTAACCATTAAGTGATGGATTTTGTTGCTCGTGTGTACGTACGGCCTACCGTCTCCACGATGAGATGTGATTCATTCTACATGAACATCATTAAAACATGATTATATACATGAATGGAATGAATAAATATGATATATATTATACTAATATAATTCATTAAATGATATTTCTATAACCAAAGAAGTGGAACATGAACATATCCATCCAAACTTGCATAAAAACATAAAGCAGTTAATATCCGAATAATGAGTGACAATCAAATGATACTAAAAAACAAATGATAATATAATAATATATGATGTCCTAAAAATTATTATGATTCTATAATAATTCAATAACATTATTAAAATCATTATACTAGAGTTTTGGATACATAAGAAAGATATCGGACCTAAGTTAAGGGATAATTTTTTAATCTCATTATTATCTGAGATTGTTTATACATAATTATTTTTGGGGGTATATTTATCATCCACATACGTTTTACCAAAATAAATAATAATTTTTTTATTGTTCTACAATTTTTAAAGTGAATTTTCCCTATTGTGGAATTTTTATTAAATGGTACGAATGGAGTATTTTTTTATTATTTGATACAAGGCACTTTTTTGACTTTTATGTCAAAAGTATGAGGAGAATGGTTTTTTAACATATAAGGCATGAATGGATTTTTAAAAATTCATAACAACATATTTCCATGAAGCTAACTTGATGAGATTTCATGTGTATTTTCAAATAAATTCTTTTCTTTTAAAATTGTGTGGAATTTTTTGGGAAAAACTTTTTGAAATAGAAAAGATATTTTCCTCAAGAATTAATTTCATGTATTTAATCAAAATTATTTTCTATCTATGATTACAAATGTTATGTTTCTATCCTTATTATTAACTTGATTTTATTGTGTTAATAATGGAATTATTTTTATGTAATTAATTTATTTTATATGGATTGTGATGTAATGATGTTTAAGAAACCCATTTTTTGTTCCTTGGGTTATGTTATGATGAATGGTTTGTTTTTTCTAGAACATGTAAGAATGATGTCAATAAGTGATGGGTAGGACCTATATATTCATATAATGAATTGGTTAAGAAATTATATCTCATGATATAGAAATTACTAGAATAGAAATTAAATCGGGTTCAGTAATACGGGGATGAAAGGGTAAGTTTATCTAGTTCAGTAATACAGTGATGGAATGAGGAGTTAATCGGATTCAGTAATAGACTTTGTCTGCTATGAAGGTCTTGGATATGATTTTGGGATAATATGGTAATGATTTTCAATGCATATGTTTTGGACACAAGTTCATGTTTTATTCCAATGATATATTATCATGGTTAATGTTCCTTTATGATTTATGCCTTATGAACTTCTAATATGTATTTCATGACTCAATATTTCGATATTAAAAAGTTCTGTTCATGTTTTTTTATATTAATATGTTCATATATTGTTTTCTTACCCTTACTAAGCATATAATCTCACCCCTTCTTATGTTTCAATTCCTAATATTATAAATAAATCATCTAATTTGGAGTACTAATGGTGAATATCTTTATGATAGATCTTGAAGTTCTTTCACAAGTAAGAATAATGTATTCCATGTTTCCAAACGCACTAAACAGTTATGGTCCTCCGCCATGAATTTTTAAAATGTAATGAATATTCATCTAAAAATATGTAATATTTATATACATAATGGTGGGTTATTTATAGTTTTTTTCATAGTAAATATTTAGTTAACATTTGGAAACTATGATGTGAAAACTTTAGTGAGATCCCTAGAGATATTTCTAAGATATTTCCTAAGGATTTGATTAATTATAGTTTATAGTCCTAGAATTATGGTAGAGTTCCTGAATTACCTATGATTAAACCTAAGATTTTAGATATTGAAAATTCACCCACTTGATTATTTTGTTTTCCAAGTATGATTTTTCCTCTCGCACTTTTATTTTTGGGTTTTAGACAATGGCTAGAAGGTGAAGTGGACGAGTGATGGACTCTAATAAAATATATGAGGCTACAAGATGAAATTGATTCCATAGAATGGGAAAAGGTCAAGAAATTATTCTTCAATAATTAGTTTCCTCATATTCTTCAAACAAAAATGGAAAATTATTTCCTTGAGCTTAACCAGAAGTATGATGAATCTATTGGTAAATATGAACAAACTTTTACAAGGAATTCAATGTATTCTTCTAGCTTTATCATCCAACCTGAAAGTAAATTTCATTGATTATTTAGTGTTTTAAAGTCAAGTCATCCAAGGGAGTTAAAAAAATATACTTTAGTTGATATGAAGATATTGTGTGTTGTGCTATTAAGATAGAAATGGAATTTTTTGTTACATCTCGATCTCATGGTTTTGACAAGAAATGAAAGATGGATTTTGATGGAAAAGTCCAAAAAATGGTGAAACGAATACGATTGTTTCATTATGCTCAATGTGTGGAAAGAATCATAGTAGAGACTATCTGAAAGGGACTCGAAAATGTATTAAGTTTTGAAAATAATGTCAATATTCAATTTATTGATGAAGTATTGAGAAAGAGTTGGCTAATTATGTGCATAGAGAAAAGGCTATATAGAATGCACAACCCACACATCAATGCTACAAGTTCAAGGAAATGGGGAATTATGTTAACCAATTCCAGTGTCTAAGGGTTATCAATGATGATTGAAGTTAATAACCTATTAAGGCTAATGAAAAAGGAAAATCAAATGCAGTCACTATTGGTGATTTTGAGTATGAAAATGAAGTGGTGGAATGATTGAGTGTTTATATAATGGGATTCCAAAATAATGTTGTAGAATCACTTTTATTGTATTATGGAATAATGAAATATATATGTAGTGGTAAATTATGGTTTTCCACATGTATTTGAGAGTATATTCTTACTAGAATTAATAACCATTAAAACAGATTAAGTTAATAAGGTTATGCTTTCTGAAAACACATGATTTTTGGAAGGATGACCCTTAATATAAATATGATGTTGAGATAATAATATTCGGATAAACATATGATGGATAGGAAAAATTAAATTAGATTATATTAGTTACCTTGGAACTAGTTAAGGATTTATTTATATATGGGTTATGATAACTTTGATTTAGATTACATAATTTTAGACTGAAGAATAAGAAAACATGAATGTTTTCAATAAGGATATCTGATAATTCAGGTTGTTACCCTGACTCAATAGAATACTAGATTAAGGTATTCAAATGTTTAGAATGTGACAACCAAGAACTGCCTCATGAGATATGGGAGATACATATTAAACCAATTTACATAACCTCTATATAAATTTTTGTATTTTCATCTTTTCCAAGGATTCTAAGGTTACCAATTTATGTAAAAGTTTAATTTAAACTCTAGTTAAAGTTTGTTAGATTAATGTATTATTTCACTATAGGTGGACTTATGCATATTTGATAAAATGTGTTAACCATTTTTTTGAGAAATATGGAATGAACTATCATTCTATTTATGGATTTCATGATCTGCTAACACTTCAAGAATGAAAAATCCATCATCATTTCTTTGAATATGAGATGAAGTGGAAATTATTCAAGGCATGACCAATGGTGATATTGTACTGAAATAAAGTAATTATTTCTTCTCATGTTCTTAAAATTTCGGGAAAAGATACTGAAACCCGAAAAAAAAAATTATCTTATTACCCTCTTATCTGATGAATCAAATGGTCCCTTAAATCATCACAGATTTATGGCTTTCTGGTGGTTAACTTTTTCCAAACCTTATTCTCTATTGCTCTCCACCAAAACTTAATGGTCAGATTTTTCTTCCATATCTATGTTTTCACATCCCCCCTATGTTCTCATATGTGGAAAACTAGTGATTAGTTACTTTGGGTTACCATTATGTTTCTAAATTTCCTTTTTAAAATGATGTTTTATTATTCCTTATTACGATGTGGTTTTCCATGAAAGAAACTTTCAAGTAGTAAAACTTTTATAACCCCAACGAATTTCAAAGACAAAATAAATTTTAAGGCAGGGAAGAATGTAACACAATGAGTTTTTATGGACCATTTTTTCAAAAAAAAATTATAATTTTTATTTATATCTTGAAATACACTAAGTCAAACATTCTTTTCACACTAAACTGACTTCTCGTATTTACACGCAACACCGAGTTGGCATATGATAGATGCCACATTGAGTATAGATTTTGTTAAATGTATAAAAGAACAAAGTTTTGATTATTTTATATGCAACACCAGAGGCATATTTCACTAAATGAAACACTTACTTAGCTTGGGTTACATGTAAGAGAGACCTTCCTTGATAGCTTGCATTGTACGTAATATCGAGTTTCATTAAGCAACGATACATTATGAAAAATAATATTATTTAAGGGGATGTAAACTAGAAATTTTGAATAGTATTAATAAAATTTTGAATTTTAAATAACTTTAACATTAATATTATGTATTTTCTAGACATGATATACAAAAAACTCAATTTTCAAATAAAAGAAGTATTTTTCAAAAAATGCAGTTTTGCAACCTTTTGATGGCGCGACCATTTTAAATATATTTTTAAAAAAATTTATATATTATATTTAAAAATAAACTTCATAATTTTAATCATGAAATCAAAAATTACTTTGGTTTTATTTTTGGTATTTTTTTAATAAAATACATATTTTAAATAATATTTAAAAATAATATATTTTAATTCAAAACTGCATTTTCATCTAATTTCATTATATATTTAGATTATATTTTTAATAATTTTTAATGTTTAATTGGATTATGTTTTTATAATTTAAACATATTTTTGTAATTTTATGTAATTTCACACTTAAATTGGACAAAAACACATGTCAATGTTTTCATAGTTTTTACTTCTTAAAAACATGTTTTCTTGTTTTGTCAAAAGAAATTATTTTTAAATTAATTTCTACCATTTATTTGTTTTGAATTTGTTAAAATAGATTTCTTATTTGGAATGATAAGGCTCAAATTATGTAAATAGGACAGTTTTATTTTTGGACATTATGAATAGTAGCTTTAGTAATTATTTTTATTTACCGCGATTAAATAGTAAATGAGGTAAATAAGGGTAAAATAATATTATAATAATATAAAACAACCATAAAACTTATCCTAAAACTATTTTATTAGTTATCAGTGACTAATAAAACACTTTGGATGAAGATATAGACTTTTGGTTCCACTTATATGTGATAATGGCATGTTATAATAATTAATTTAAACTAAAGAGGAATATAACATAAACATGTGTATTTTTACTAAAACAATTTTAATGTGGGGTTATATAAATTATCAATTTGACTATAAATATTAATAATAAATATAAAAAGATTTCTTACATCATGCTATTTTATTTATAATTTTTAGGCTTTAGATAAATTTATTTTTTTATGACACAATGATGATGCAGTGATAACCTTATTAATGAAAGACTGAAATAAATGATATTAAAAATATTAAAATAAATGTAATTTGATATTTTTGATGCCATGAGCTAATTTTCTGGATATAATTGAAAATTTATGGATGATATAATTCTTTTATTTCAAAGTAATCAATTTTTTATGAATTTAAAAAAATCAATTACTAAATAGTGTCAAAATTAACATAAATGAGTTTTTAAAACAAATACTATTTTATTAAATGATATAATATTAATAAAAATATAATATAAATACAATCGATTTATATAGTATTAAAATTTTAATTAATGATCTTCTTGAGGTTCACGTGGCAGTTATATTAACTATATTAACCATATTGTATGAAAATACTAGAATACATGGTAAGAGTCAATTTGTTTAACTAATTGTTAAAGCTAAAAGATAAGGATAAATTTGTGATCTAAACATGTCTAAAACATATTTTATGAGATTATTTAGAAATATAATAATCTTATCCAAGAAATATATCACTTTGGATATATTATAATTTGAAAATAAATTTATATTAAAATAATATTTCAAGACTTTCCTAAAGTTCCCCTCCTCCCCCTTATAAAAGATCACCACATATACCCACTTACTCACACCTCTCAAGCTCATTTCCTCATGCACCTTATACTCCAATAATCTCCGAAAATCCATCCCTTCCTCTGATAAATCCAAAATTGGGTTTAAATACATCCTAAGGAGACCTTTTGTGAAAATCAAAAGGAGATTCTCGAAAAAGAGATAATTGTTTTATCACCTCTTTCAAAATTATTTTCTTCTTCTACTTCCTCTTCTTATGTTTTTTCGATAACAAAGTAATAAATCTTGTATATTATACATTTTTATATGTTATTATAATTATTTTACGATCTTATAACACCTTTTATCCATCCTACAAATAACGATATCACCATGTTTGCATTTGTACGACTTAATATCTTCACACCATTACGTAATTTTTTATCCAAAAATATATAATTTGGATGTGTATAATGACGAGTATAATTGATTTAAATAAATATTGTAACCTGATAATTATTATTTATAATTAATATACCATCTAATTCCACACCGTTTAACCATTAAGTTAATTATATCATCGCTCGTGCGTACGTACGGCCTACCATCTCCATGACGTGATGTGATTCATTCTACATGATATTCATTAAAACATAATTATATACATGAATGGAATGAATAAATATGATATATATTATAATAATGTCATTATTTTAATGATATAACTATAACTTAATAAGTGGAACATGAAGTTATCTAACAAAACCTTCATAAAAACATAAAGTAGTTAATATAAGAATAACGAGTAACAATGAAATATTACTAACCAATGGATGATAATATAATAATATATTATATAATATAATTATTATGATTATGGAATAAGTTAATAGCATTATTTAAACCATTATACAAGAGTTTCAGATACATACAAAGGATATCAGACCTAAGGTAAGGGATAATTTTTCAATCTCATTATTATCAGAGATTATTTATACGTAATTATTTATCATGGTATATTCATCATCCACATCAATGTTCCTTAAATATGTAATACTATTTGTCTTCTTCTAAAAAAATTTAAAAAAAAATTCACCCATTTTTCAACCTTTAATAAATGGTATGAAAGGAATATTTTGTTGTTTTTTGATATAAGGTACTCTTTGACTTTTCTCATAAAAGTTCTAGGAGAATGTTTTTTTAACTTATATGGAAAGAATATATTCTTAGAATTTCATAATGACTTATTTCCATGAATATTGCATTGAAATATTTCAAGTTTATTTTCAATTAAATTCATTTATTTTAAAATTTCAAGGCTTTTTGAGAAAAAATACATTTCTGAAGTAGAAAGGATGCTTTCCTCAATAATAAATTTTAGGAATTTTATCAAAATTATTTTTCATCTAAGATGAAATAAGGTTATGTTTCTATCCATATTATTAATTTTATTTAATCATGTTTATGATGGAATTTATTTATGAAATCCATTTATTTTATATGGATTATGATGGAATGATTTTTAAGAAAATCATTTTTTATTCCTTGGGTTATGCTATGATGAATGGTTTATATTTTTGTGGAACATGTAAGATTTATTTCATTATGAGATGGGTGTGAACTATATCTCTCTACAATTCATTGGGTAAATATTTATATCTCATGATATTGACAAGAATTGAATGGAAAGTAAATCCAGTTCAATAATATAGGACTGAAACAATATGAATATCTGGTTCAGTAATACTAGCTTGGAATGAGGACTGAACTCGATTTAGTAATGGAATTTTTCTGTTATGATGGTCTTGTATATGAGCCTTTTCTAATATGGAAATTATTTTCTATGATTTTTTGTTTCCCACAAGTTCATGTTTTAGGCCAATGCTATGATATCATGGTTAATGTTCCATTATAATTTATGACTTATGAAATGCTAATATTTATTTAATCACATAAGATTTAGATATTTAAAAGTTATGTTCATGTTTGTTTTCATTCATATATTCATATATAGTTTTCTTACTCAACATGAGCATCTAAGATCACCCATTCTTATGTTTCTATTCCTCGAGTTATAAATTAATCATTTTTGAAGGAGTAATAATGGAAAAGATCTTTTTGGGAGATGTTAAAGATCTTTCACATGTTATAAGAATATATTCAGAGTTTCCAAAGGCATTAAATTATCATGGTCCTCAGGAATCATTTGTAAAATGTAATGAATATTCATAAAAAAAAGATGTAATATTCATATATGTCATGATTTGGTCATTATATGGATCCTTAGGTCATTAATTTAATAAAATAAATTGGATTATGAAAAAAAAATGGGAAATTAGGTTTTGAAGATACGGGGTTTAATGATTTAATAAGATAATAGAAAAAATGAATGTGATAAAACAAAGAAGAAATGAACAGAATTAATTAAATGTGATCAACCTGGAGAAATATCATGATGCTCATCCTTCATCGCTTCAAGAGATAGGGTTATGGTATTTTAATACCTGTTTTTTCACCTAAAACTAGGAAATTGATTATTTTTCACTAGTATATCTAATAGGGTTCAGTCGAAAACACAAAAAAATTCACCAAATACTACTGATGATTGGGTAAATTGTGTTAGACTTCATAATCTATTCTCATCAAGGAAAAACTCAAAGAACTTGATGCGCTATCTTGGTTTTTATGTTATTTATTTTTTATACCATTACATAAATTTATATGTCTTTGAAATTTTTTATGAGAGTTCAATAGACCAATATTAACCAAACAAATACCACAATTGAAAGGGGGAGAAGATGTGGTGAAAGGTGTATGAACAATTTCATGAATGGGTACCTCAAAACCTGATCATATAAGTTTAGAATGACATAACAGTACATAAATATATTAAATAATAAAATAGGATGATGAAAAAAAACATTAAAACCTAGAATTAAAAATATCATTCAAATATTACAAACATGAAGCTTGGGATTTACATCACCCCTGGTGATCACAAGGTGTTTAGAACTCAATGGGAGGATAGAAATAAAATGATGATGAAGTAGAACCTCCCATGGCCTCTAGAACATCCAGTATCTAGTAGAATACTCATTTGGGACTCCAAAATGGCATCACCTAGCCTCCTGGTTGAACCTACAAATGGGGTTCCCAAGGTTCCAATTTATAGGCAATGTGGGAGGTGGTTTTGGGAACCCTGGTTTCGAAACCTACTTGGCCCATGGTATTGGGAATCAAGACTATCATAAATAACTTTTTAAAAAACTAAATTTTTTTACCCACATCTTAAATTTCTCCACATAATGTTAGGAATAATTTGGATTCCTACGGCTCGATATATGGATGAAACACATCACACCACTTTTGGCTTCGTACAGATTTAGTGGCTTAGACAGATCAATTTGGTTTGTCCACTTAATCATTTAATTGGGTTTTTTGTCTACATAAGATTTTTAAACCATTAACTTTTAAACCATATTAAAAATATCATCCTATTTTGATTCAATTATTTCTAGAAACATACAAAACATTGGACAAGTGTTAATGGGATCCTATGCAATTTGGCCCATTTTTCTTCCACTTCTTCTGGGGTCCTCCAAATCACCTCCACCTATAATGAAATTGTACAAACAAGTGAAATTGCCAATTTTAATAGTTGTTGAAAAAAAATTGATTCAAAAATGGAATTATGTTTGTTCTTATAATTCTAATTTACAATACAAAATCAGTTTAATTCAGTGGTGTAAAGGGTGAAAATGAATAGTGAATAGTGGTCTGATCACAAATCCTACTAAAAATTAAATTTATACTCAAGTATACATCTTGGTGTGCATCAGGATACCTAAAACTAATGAAAATTTACTATCTATATGTATTGAACCTTGACATCTATTTTAGGTGCATTCTCCTATGACAATGTAATGTTTCTGATAAATGTATTTAAGACCATATTACCTTTATAATTTCCAAGAATCTTCATAATATTTTGGATGTAGACACTCTGATATAGTACCAAATTCATATCTTCCCAATCTATCAAAATATTTATTCACAAATTCTTTTTAAATTTACTAAGATGTTTCTTCCAAGATCTATTAGAAAATCACAATTCAACTTTTGAGTCATTTTAATGATCATAGCTTCTAGAATGATATCTTCCAAAAATAGAATAATTACAATGAAACTCTCATCATCCCATGAATTCAAGTAGAAAAATTGATACATACTATACCAAGTTAAATCTTCCATAGCCATGAAATCATAGATTTTAATATTTCTCTACATTGGAACTTGCATCATGCCATAAATGTTTCTCTTTATATTGTGCACCATGTTCTTTTTCCAATGATCTTTGGAACCAACCATTTACATAATAAAAATAACTTCCTCCAAATTTACAAGAAGGTATGTTACATTTACATCAATCCATTACACATTTAGATTATGGAACACAACTATTATTAGCACTATCTAGATGGTATCATGATCATATAACAGTAATAATTTATATAATAAGATGATTCCCTTCTTCTATTTGAAACTGTTGACCACTAGAAATCATTTTACCTATTCTTATAATCATCTTACGCTTTAAAATACAACACCCACTAGTTCTTATGTTTTATATTAACATATAGTTACACATACATACCATGTTTTTTTTATTTCACACTATCCCAATTCACTGAGAGTGGTTACCTATTTTGGTGTAAATGTCTCACCATGACATAACATGAAGAAATCTGCTCCATCCATTACTAATCTTCATGGGAGATGAAGGTAGATTAAAGGAAGGGAGATGAGATCCCAAGGAGGGTGTGAGACCAGATGAAAATGAAGGATATGGTGAGAGGGTTTAGTTTGTGCATGTGATTTCATATATTTTTTTATTTTTATCGATTACAACTTTCCTCATGCATGTTCAATTTTATCATATATTTAAAGGTTTCATTTTTTATATGTTTTACATCACTTGTGCTAATGTATTTTGTATAATTTTATTTTTTGGTTGTATTTTGTTTTAGTATTTTCAAACATATAAGTATTACATTTTTTATTTAAAGTTTTATATATTTTTAAATATATTTTTATATATATCGTTATATATACAATATATATTGATATATATATATATATATTCTGTATTTTTTCTTCTTCTTAGTCATGATACAATGCCAATATATTCAGCGCACCATCTCCCTTAGCTCCTCTCTTCATGATTCTTGTGCTTCCCTACTTCTCCGACATGCTATCTTTACTCCCCATGAGATCATAACTCCTTCCTGGCTGTCACGTTATTCCTCTCCCATGTGTAGCTTTATCATCTCTATCCATGTTATTCATCTGCTCGAAAAGTGCATCAAAACATCTTAGTGTCATGAAATCCCTTTACTTTAGCATCCTAAACATCTTACGTAGTGTCCATCCTCCCTAATGGTAGAATACAATTCCTTGTGATCAATGATATAACTTTGACAACAAGTAGCTCCATGTATTTAGTAGTCTAATGGTAGTAACATTCTCCACATTCGATAGTAGTACCACTCCACATCAATAATAGCACCATCCATAATACTTCATCATTGGCCTCCTTGTAATGGTAGCACTAAGCTCCACCTATAACCGCTAGTATCAATTATTCAAATATCAATAGTAGCACAGTCCTTAAAACATATGTATCAATGCTTTTCTTTGAAAAAAGTATCATCTTCAAGTATTTTTCATACCACTGTAAGTTTAATGGTAGAAAATCATCCTCTATTAAAGCAGTAGTATCCTGATAATAATGGTATCATGTAGTGGTAGATCCCATATTTGATTGGTATCACACCTGAGGTCCTCACTGGTAATGGTAGTAGACGATTGCTACCACCAGGTAAACCATTTTACCTCAAATTTTTTTTCTAAGTAACTCAAGATTTTTTTTCTACGAATAGATAGTTTTTTTCTTATATTGTTATTTTAAAATAAAACTTTTTATGCGGACAGTTATCAATTTGTTAATTATGAATTTATTTTATTCTAAACTATTTTTTATACACTATTTTTAGTCTTATTTTTATCCTTATATATTTCTAGTATTTAAATACAAATTATTTTTTATACTTTATTATTCCATAATTAAATTAATTATTATTAACAAGGTCAAAGTTTGTATTTAAAATATTTTTATTTTTAGAGAATCATATTTAGAAATTATTTATTAATTTTATATTTGTGGAATTATTTGACTGATTATTGTGTGATTATTTTAAAAGTTTTAATTAATTTTTTTGAAGCATTATAATTATTCAAATGATATATTTAATTTAATTTGAATTATTTTTATATTTCTAGAATTTATTTTATCTCTAATAAAATAGTTTGAATCTGTTATTATTATTTTAAAATAATTATAACTATTTGAAGGAGCTATATTGTTTTTAATATTTTTATAATTTATATAAAGGAATTAGGGGATGTATGGACTAATGATTGAAAATAACTTTGACACTCTTTTTTTAATTGAGAATTAACCTGTTAAATTTAATAGTTTTGTAAAATCTATAAATTCCTTTGTGACCACTATTTTGTCTTCTTGATGATCTATCAACTGCTAAATTATATCTTCCTCAACTTCTACTACCCTAACTGGACGATCTGATCCAATACTCAAAAACCAATAAATGTACTTATTAATTTCCCTATTTCTTCTTGGTCTCAAGTATTTATTACACTACTTCTCATATCTCACACTTGATATCACTTAATTTTTCTTAATTTACATAAAAAAATAATTTTCTTTTTTAAGGTTGTGACTCGTGCATTCTAGATTTATGGTCATTTGGGTCGTCACTCCCATTTTCTAATGTCAGTGTATTAATTTGGTTGCAACTCCCAATAAAAAAATATGGTAGTATTTCTAGTTAATCTTACACTAGCTAAAGTAGGGTGAAATTGGTTTGTGATTCTCCATTGAAAATTATTATAGTTCACAGTATATAAATAAATTATTAGAGAGGTATAAGGGTGGAAAAGATCTATTTTAGACTGAACTACAATAAAAAACAATTTTTGGTTCCTTATTTTTTTCTGCTGCTATGTAGATTTATTAATAAACTTTTATAATTAATTTAAATCATTAATCAATTAATTTATTATTTTTTTATTCTAGTCTAATCAACCCCCCCTAGAAATTCATTAATTTGCCTGTCCAACCTAAAAATTGGTATCAAAGGTTGTTCCTTTTGGAATTTATTCAATCCTTCTATTGTATTATCATTTCCTCTTTTCTTAAGTATATTATTATATGTTATAACCTATTACAATATCTCATAGTCTAAGGATAATGTTCTTTTAAAATTGTTGGAATAAATGAAAATGATGAATAGATTCCTCATAATCCACCTTACTTTGATGGGAGTGACTATTATTACTGGAAATCTAGAATGGAGGTTTAACAAAAGTATTTGAGAATATAATACTCATTAATCATGGAAACCCCATAAAAATATCATAATATATACCGAATAGTCTTATAGGAAAAGGTTTTATTATAGGTAATTTTAATTACCTGGTAGTAAATATATTATACTGTTCTATTAATATAAGTGGGTTTATTAATGTGACTGCATGTATAACATATCATGATATTTGGATGATTTTACAAGCTACTCACCTTGTATTGGACAAGCTGATTAGATCCAAACTCCGAGAGCTTCAAAGAGAGTACTATTATTTCGATATGGGTGAAGATGAAACTGTAAATCAAATTCCCCATTGTTTCATAAGTATTGATAATAGAATAAATTCCCCTAGAGAAACTTTAGAGAAACCCAAACATATTGAAATATTACTAAGAGATATACCAATGAAATGGAATGACATGAAGGTTGTGATTGATAAAAGTAATAAAATCAATGAGTGTACATTGGATGAACTCATTGCATCATTACTACAATACGAACTTGAGTTGAAGAATATCATAGTATACGAAACTTCAACTAATAAATGTATTTATTTAAAATATCATATAAATATTATTTCTAACAATTCTTAATTTCATTAATAAGAAATTAACAAAGGGTAAATAGAAAATATAAGAAAATATATCTACAATTTTATGAAGAGAGGAAGTAGTTTTAAATTTGATCAGGTAAATATCAAAAATAATTATCAGAAAGAAAATATGGTTACTATATATGGACCATATGTAACTTGTTATGAATGTAAGAAGGAAGGAAACATCAAATCTAAGTATCAAAAGATGAATAAAGGGGGAGATATAAAATACAAGAAAGAATTTAAATATTCTTATCATGTTGGATTGAGTTGTACTAAATAATATTATTCAATTAATGAATCTGTAAGTCTGAAATAATCAAACAACCAATTCTTGATTGAAATAATTATAAATTAGGTATATAATACTTCCTATTATAGTTATTACTTTAATAGTAATGGTTATATCTCTTATTATTTTTATAGAGAAAATAAAAAACATCAATAGGATTTTTTAAGACTTACTGACTTGTATACAAAATTAAAAGATAAAAATAAAGGGATTATCAAGGATAGAAATAACTCAACAAATATAATGATTCTCTTAAGGAAAAAATAATAATTTTTTCTTCATGCTATAAAAGTAATAACTATTATAATTTTGAGTCTCTTCAGAAGAAAAATTATAATATTTTAAGGGATGTTGTAAGATTAAAATAAATTTAATTTAATTTTTTTCAAGGAAAGGAAAAATAGAATAAAATTATATCTATGATGAAACTGAATAAATATAAAATTGTTTTTAGTTAAAATTATAATATTCCTATCTTAAATAAGAAAACATTTGTTAGAAGTTCAGTTGGAAGGATTTATTCTGTTACATGCCCTAAATTTTTAATGCAAGTACATTATACAAATGAATTTCTCTTAGATATCCTCAATCTTTGGTTATAAAAAGGCTTTTATTTTAAATTATTTAACTACATGTGTACCTCATAATAAATTTTTTAAATATATTTTGGTATCTAATAATTCTATTTCCAACCCATTTATATATAAAATTTCATGGATACTAAAATTTTCCTCTATGTATTTTATCTTTTTAGGATAAAATCCTTAAAATTATAAAATAAAAATGATACATATAAAGTTTTTATTCCTAGCACATGACCAATGACCTTTTATATTTTTTCTTGTACACTAAATGTGATGGATGATCTCTCAATTTTGTAGAAAATTATAAAGTAAAGATTAATGGTTTTGGTAAATTAAGTATTTAAAATGATATTTTCATTTCAAAACTTTTATATTTTTAATGGTTTAATCATAATCTAATTAAATTATCTCAACTTTTTTATGACAATATGCATGTTATGTTTTATAATGATAAATTTTTCGTGATTAAATATAATTCAATTTTATGTTATGATAATAAAAAGGATACTATTTATTCAATTAATGTATTTGATCTATGTAATCAAACTATAAGGTGTCTCAATGATATAGAAATATATGATTTTATCTAGAAATTAAAGCTTGGTCATGCTCATTTTCGAATGATGCACATTTATTTCCATACATGGACATGTTCAATATTTACCCATGTTAATGGTTAAAAATGATTTTATTTATGATTCATGATTAGAAGGTAAGAAGCGCAAGGAATCTTTAAAATATATCAATCACGTTTATACCTATCTAACACTGGAATAATTGCATCTTGATTTATTCTATCTAATCATAACTTCTAGTTTAGGTGGTAAGAAATGTTTTTCATTTTTGAGGATTCTAATAAATGTACATGGGTTTATTTTATGTCTCATAATCATGAAAACTTATCTAAATTTAGTTATATTTGTATCTAGTTAAAAATTCAAGAGGTTATTTAATTTTTTCTATTATAACTCATAATAGTGGAAAATTTTTTGACTTTAATTTTGAAATTTTTTGGGAAAAAAATTATGCAATAAATTTTATTCTCTAAGAATAGCATAAAAATGTTTTAAAAAATAACTAATCCAGAAATAGATCAAACCATGTTTAATTAATATATTTTATATGAAATGTTTTACTCTAAATATGTTAATACATATTACTATGTGCTGAATAGAGTCTATGTTATTCCATTCATAAAGAGCACCCTAGATGAATTTTTTAAGGGTAGAAAAACACATGTTGGTTATTTAAAAGTTTCTAGTAATGGTGTTCTTTTCTTGAATAAAAATGAAAATTTATATAAGTTTGATTATAAAAGTGTTTAATGTGTTTTTATTGTTTATTATTCAAATATTAAATATTATAGAGTTTATAACAAACATAATTTGACAATTGATGAGTCTATAAATATTAATTTTAATTAATCTAATTATTTTTAGAAATATTTTTTGGAAAATAATATTAATGATTTCAGGGATTTCCATTTTGACAATAAAACCCCTCTAGATAATGTATTTATTAAGGGGGAGAAAAATTATTCTCAATATAATCCTAGTCCTTGAAGGATTCATAATTATCATCTCATTGAAAATTTTATTAATAATGTTAGTTCTTCTATGAAAACCAGAATCTCTATTTTAAACTAACAATCAAACTCTTTTTTTATGATCTTGTTCATAAAAATATTGTTTATCCATTAAATGATGTTAGCTAGATTGTTTCTATGTAATATAAGCTTAATCTGTTTGTTATAAATAATTTTTGGTCATTAATAAAATTACCTATGGATAAGTAGGAAATTATAACTAAATTGATCTTTAGAAACAAGTTTGATGAATCTGGATATATTTTGAAATATTAAGCCTTACTTATTTTCCAATGATTCTCTCTGGAATAAGGTATAAACTTTAAAGATTCATTTTCAACTCTTTCGAAGTTATAGTATATCGAAATATTTTATTGTTTTATTGTTTTAAAGGACATAAATGGTATCAAATATAATTAAAAATTAAATTATTAAATGGTTTTATAATAGAAACATTTAATGTTTTACAAAAACCCGGTTTGGAAAATGATAATTTCCTAATAATTTTATTAAATTAACTAATGTTTTCTATAGTCTCAAAAAATCACTTCATGTTTGGTATAAAAAGGATTTGTTTGCTTATATTTAATAATGGTTTCAAGAAAGGTAATGTTGATCCCACACTTTCTATTAAAAGAATTTATAATGATATTTTAATTTTGAAAATTTGTGTTGATGACATTGTTTTTGGTTATTCTAGTGTATTCATTTGAGAAGATTTTTATACATTGATTTAATCAAATTTTTACATGGGATTAATAATATAATTAAAGTTCTTTCTTGGACTAAAAATTTCACAAATGAATTATGGGATATTTGTTAATAAATATAAGTATTCTAAATATTTGGTTGAAAGGGTTGGTCTTAATTCATATAGGTCTATAAAAACTTATATGTGTACTAATTATAAATTACTTGTTGATGTATATGGTGAGTCTATTGATATTATAGTTTATAGAGGTATGATGGGTATCTTACATTATATTTTTGTATCTATAAATTTTATCTTGTTTATTATTTTTCATGTGTAGGATTTCAATCTAATCCTAAAGACATACATATTGAAGCTGTGAAAAGAATAATTTGATGGGTTAAATAAACTATCAACTCCGGTTTTTTATCCTAAATATAACTATTTTTTTAATATCCTATTCTGACTCTAATTTTTAATGTTTAAAATTAAAAAAAATTATTATCTATAATTTTATTAGAAAAAGATTAATTTCTTGGTCTTATAAGAAAATGTTATCTATTTATCTATCTACTGAATAATCAGGATATATCTATACTACTGGTTGTGTGCTCAAAGTTTATAGATTAAGAAATATTTATATTATTATTATATTTATATTGATAAATTTCTTATTTATTTTGATAACATGTATACAATTTATATTTCTAAAATCATTTACATTATTCTAGAACAAACCATATCGATCATAGATTTCAGTTTACTAGAGATCATGTGAATATGGGTGATATTGTTTTGGAATTTATCCCTACCGATAATAAACATGTAGAAATATTTACTATGATTGGGCTTTTCTCAGTTTTAAAAAATAAAAAAATTCGAACATCCCATGTTGGAATATTAATTATTTTATCTTTTCATAAGTTTACGTAGATTTTTTTTACGTTTTTATTTACTCGAAAAAAGCGGGTAAAATAAAAAAAATTGGTTATAAATGTTTATTTTTTAAATCAAACCAAAATATGAGATTGTTTGTTTTTTGGATTGCATGTATTTTTTGTGTTGTTTGATTGAAAATACTATAATGCTTGTTTATTTTATCACAAGTTTAAATGTTTCATGTTTTATATATTTTATATCACTTGTGTTAATGTTTCTTATATATAATTGTATATTGTGGTTTTATTTTATTTTAATATTTTAAAACATATAAATATTTTGTTTATTTGTTTACATATAAATATATATACATATATTTATTTAAATATGTTTTTATATATATCATTATATATACAATATGTACCAATATATATATTATGTATTTGTTTCTTTATCTTCCTCACTGTAGAATATCACTATCATTAGTATGTCATGTCCCAATGATCCTATCTTCATGTATCTCTCACTTTTATGTATATACTCCATACTATCTTTCATTCTCACTAGATAATAACTCTTTCAAAGTTGTATCCTTATTCATCTTCCATGCAAGTCTTTTGCATATCACGCCATAATCCTCCTATGTTCAAGAAGAGAATTGAATTGTCTTAGAAGAACGACATCTCTTCTCGTCAGAATCATAAACCTCGTGCATATTATTAATTTTCCCCAATTTCATCATGAAACTCATCACATTATATTGTAGCTATTTAACATCATGAAGCTCCAGGGTTTCAATGGTCTAGTGGTTGCAATTTTATGCTCATCTGATGGTTTCACTACTCCACTTCAAAACTGGCACCATCAACCATTAATATAGAAATTGTTTCCACTAAATTTAAATTAAATAAAAAAATTTAATCCCACCAATGTTATATTTTATGTTAAATTATAACCTTTTGTGGTTTTATATGCATTTTTAGCTTAATTTCTAAAAAGTACTTTTTATTTTAAACGTTTTAATTTATTTCTATGTTTCTTCAATAACTTTTTCTAAAATGATTTAAATTACAACATTATTTTTTCATAGTCTTTCAGACATATATGGATTCATTTCATTATTTAACACCCAAATATAAATCAATCATTTAAAGTCTCAAAATCATCTAATAATTTGGTCTTCAAAATATGTGCATAGATCTAGTGGTTTTTTATGGTGGTCCCATATCTCATAAATTACTAAAAAATGTTCATGAAGACTAAATGTAGAAATAGATTATTTGGAGTAACAACTTTAATTAAGTTTTCCATTCGTGATTACTTCATTTAAATGGTATTAAATGCATTTTAATCCAGTTATGTGGAATACAAAGAGCCTGTCTATGCACAATAAAATGTCTGAGAAAATTGGAAATATCTCTATCCACATGTATCCAATGAAACCTAAATTTAGTGGATCGATATAGGGTAAATAATTTGATAACGCTAAAAAAGAAATCATTCCAAAAATTATTTATTAAATTGGTCTACCACAAATATACTTTCAGTGGACACATTTTGAGAAAAACTTTTCCTATATTTTTCCAATAAAATTGTATCACATGTCCCTCTCAAGGGGTTAGCACTCTAGGTGAACATTTTCAGAATATTTTTATTGTTCCCTTTTTCTATAATAATATTTATCATTTTTAGTTTATTTTAGTCTTATGCTTCCTCTCATTATCATATTTTTATATTTTGTGTTTCAACCTTGTTCTATTCTCAACTGTGAACTCTTATGATCATGGTCATGGGTAGGAAACCCAAGGTTGTTCCCAGCGGATTAATTTAGTCATGAACCCAAGTATTTTAACATTCATTATTAATGTTCCTTTTTTTCTTAAATTTAGGCTGAGGGTGATCTTACTGGGAAAGTCCCCTTTGTGTCTCCACTTTCCACCCGAGGTTTAGATTTCTTTTCTTCAATATTTTTGCGCGATTGAGGAGGTGCATGTGCAGTCTCTCAGTGATTGTTGAGAGAAATATTTATTCACATAATTATGTACAATAAGATTTTAAAACATATGATACAGTTTCTTCATTAAATATTTTTGAAATTGATAATGAGACATTTAGGGTTCACTCTGGGTAATTCTTTCGGTAATATCTATTTTCATTCTAACTTCATTCAATTTTCATTCATTGTGTTTTCAATGAATATACATGTTAAATTTTAGTATTGGATTCTCATTTCTCAAAACCAAATTTCCATTAGTTTTATTTCATACAAAAAAAGTGAATTTCAACTAGTGAGTGATTGACTACAATAGCTCATTATGGGAACAACCTAGCTCAGGCCTTGTACTACACTTTGTTAAAATATTATGAGAGAACACATGAATTTGACACATAAATTTGGCATTGTTACCGGAGATCCATTTCATTATCACCCTCTTTTTTTATTCCCATTTTGTAAATAATTCTCTTTTGTTTCATTAAAAAAACTAAAATAATATTCATTGTTCCTAATGTATTATAATTCAAATTATTATTCATTGAATGACAATATCTTGTGTAATAAGAAGTTCAAAGTGATCATGATCCTCAATTTCAAAGAAATATTGACAATATTAAGAACCTGTAGATTAAAATATAGTGGATAACTAAATATGTACAAGCATCCCAGGAGCAACCCGAACATAAAAAAGAACCAAAATGAGACATGGAAGTGATTTCCCCAATCATTTTTCTGTTAAAAATCTAAGTTAATTGAGAAGGATATACTCATGGAATTAATAACATCATCCGAAATTAAACAATCTCTTGAGGAGGTCTTTTAAGATAACGTGAAATTTTATGCTCTTATAGGAGACCAACATTTTTTAGAATAATCCTGGAATGTCTATTAAAGATAACCTGAAACTTGATCTTAAAATATTTGATAATGAGATATCATCACCCCTATACTTCTCTCTTTCATTGGGATAAAATGATAAAGATACAACAGACAATATTGAGTTGAAAATGGTATTTTCTGAAGAGATCAATTTCCAATATGACATACTTGAAAGGTAATATTTATTTTTCAGTTTTCATGTCTTAATTTTATTCAAGCTAATTTTTTTTGACATAACTTATTCTAAATATTATAATATAATACAAATAGACATATACTTGAATTTTAAGTAAGATACTACCAAAGTTGTGGTGATAAAATAATAATAGATAGAAAAGTTGGTGGTGGTGAGAATATCTCCTCTATGATAAATTGCATAACATATCAAGGAGGTAGACCCATAAGTCATTAGGGAGAACCCCTATCTTCATTTCCATCCCACTATAGACAAAAAAGTATCCCTTTATTCTTTATTGTAGGTTTGTAATTTTCTTATATTCTTTTTTTTTCTCTATTCTCAATTTTTACTCATGGAAACTAGTAAAACTCACTTGTCGTGGTTCATCTCGACAAAACCACACCCACCTTCTGATTGAGGATAATCCACTACAACTTCTTGATTATGGGTAGTAAAAACTTAGCACCTTCTTGGAAGTCTAAATCAATAATTTTTCTTTTTATATCCCTTTTCACTTTATTTTTCATTATTTTAATTATATTTGGTTTCTTTATTTCTTTTAGTTTTAAATTTGTATTATCTAGGAGCCTAACTCAAGGTTTCTATGGAAAACTAATCCAGGTTGTGTCATTCATTTTCATTATTTTATTGTTTGACCATTTAAAATTATGTATGAAAATCATTATCTAATTTTAACTAAAAATAGGGTAGTAAATGTAATATGTTTGTCGTGGGGGGTTTTCATTCTGTTTTTTGGATTTTGTTGTGCTTTCCTTTAATTTTTCTTTTTCTTTTTCATAATTCTTCTTGTATTCAAATTTTTTATGTGTCTTGAGCTAAATTTAATTCTTTGTTAAATTAAAAACATCTTTGTGTTTTTGGAACATTTCTTGATATGAATGTTTTAGGATTTAAATTATTCATAAATGGATTTTTTTCCTTGATTTCTAATATTTTCATTTGATGAATTTTGATTTATTGTGAAACTCATGTGAACATGTACTATTTGAATTGACAATCATATCTAGTAAGAGAGGTTTCTAAGCCTTTTTGACATATTATTTAGATTTTTATTTTTCTCGAGAGTCTTGAGACATGATTTTTTATCCAAACCTTTTTTTCTCTTTTTCAAAGCAGTTATTGTTCATGGAATCTGTTAAGAATTATTTAGGAACCACATTGAAAGAAATTTTTACATTGAACTCTAATTTTGTTCTACCTTTTCATATGTCATTTATTAAGACCCTAGTATATATGAAATAACTTTTTAGTCATCCAAATTAAAATTCATTTATCCCTTTACAATCTTTTATAGAATTTAAATTTTTTTATTATTGATGAACTCATGTGTGCGAGATAGAGAATATGGGTTGTATTTTGATTTTAGGAATACTTTTTTGATCTAAATTGAAAGTGTGGTTATATTTATTAGTGATTTGGTGGAATAAATTTCATTATTTAATGATTTATAGCTGAAAAAAATAGCAACCCAAATTTGGACTGGGTGTTCACCTATACTTGAAGATCAAAATATGCTTCTCGTTTCTTCAAAAATATGATTCTGAACAGAAATCCAAATCTAAATTAAAGCTAAAATAGTTATATAAATTGGGAAAAATTGGGAAGAAAATTATTATTTAATATTAAAATTCTAACTATGAACATAAAAATAAAATAACTAGTTGTTTGGATTGGATTCATATTCAAGATGATTTAGCAGCACACGATTATTGATCAAAACTATTTTCATGAATTTACTTCACATTATAGTTTAACCCTCCACATTTTACCTTATATATTTTCACATTTTTAACCTAACAACCCTAAGAATATGAAAAAACCATGAAAAATACCTCATTATTTATACATCTTTTAATTTTTCAAGTGTAAATATTAGGATGATATCAATCCTATGGCGATCACACATGTTCTGGGGAATGAGAAAAACTCTATATAAAAAATCCTTGAGTGAAGAAAGAAATATTTTTCCAAGGACTTAGGTATGACATGAACATGAGGATTAACATGATATAGAATACTTTTTATGATTATTTAGTAGTTATTAAATTTGGATCCACATAGAAGGCATGATATTTTATTTGATGTGATAATTGAGTTGTCTTGTCATTTATGTTATGGGAAGTCTGTTTGGACATTAATATATGATGATTTATTAGGTGTCAAATGTTTAAGAGTTAGAATAATTTAAAATTAAAATATTTACAATTATTTTACATTGAATTTAAATGTTTTTAATTCCACCAACATGTTGTTTTAATGTCAATTTTCACATTTTATTATTTTATAAGTATTTTGAGGTTAATTTTAAAAATGGAATATTTTGGATTTTAACTATTTTATTTTATTTCCATGTTTCGGCAAAGAATTTTTCTATACTAATTAAAATAGTGAAATTATTTTTATTAGGTTTCCAAAAATTTTGGGCTTCATTTCGTTATTCATGACCCAAAGTTAAATGTGTCAATTCAAGGCCCAAATCATAACACAAATCTGGCGTCGAAATCTATGCACAGATTAGGAGATTTTTAATGATGGTTTCATCTCTCATAAATGGATTAATAAAATAAGTTCAAATTATACATTTAGAAATATAACATATGTATGAAAAAAAATTAATTAATTTTCCCATCCATGACTCCTTTTTTAAACATAATTAATGCATCAGGAACTAGAGATGTGGAATATGAAGAGTCTATCTAGGAAGAATAAATTTTCCAATTACATAGAATATTTATCTCTATAAACATGTATAATGAAGGTGAAATTTCATGGGTCGAGAGAGGATACATAATCTAACAACCATTAATAAGAAAAAATTCCCAAAATCAGTCATTAAATTGGTATAACACATGCATATATTTGGTGGAATGATTTGGAGTGATGTTGTTTCAATATTTTGACTATAAAAATGTATCACATCCCCTTATCAAGGGGTTAGAACTCTTTGTGAACATTTTCAGTATATTTAAGTGTTTTATTTTTCAATAATAATATTAGTCATTTTTTTATGTTAGTATTGTTATTCCTCCCACTCTCATATTTTTATCTTTTGTATTTTCACCACATTATCTTCTATAGTGTGATCTCTTTTCCTTATGATCTTGAGTAGCTGACTAAAGAGATTAATCAAGTGATGAACAAAATTATTTGAATATTCATTCTTAATGTTTATTATTTTCATAGAGTTAGGTTGAGGGGGATATTATTGTACAATTCTCTCTTGGGTCTCCACCTTCCACCAGAGTTTTAGCTTTTTATTTTTGAAATATTTTCTCTTAATCAAGGAGGTGGATGTGCGGACTCTCAATAATCATTGATAATGCTATATATTCACAACCCTATTCATAATAGGATATTTACACATATTATGGAGACTGTTCATTAAGTAAATTAGAAACTAATAATAAGATAGTGAAGGTTCACTCTGGGTTATTTTCTCGGGAATATCTCCTTTCACACATACAATGGAAGTTATTTAACGACATGATGCTCTACCATTACAATGGTCGAATGGTAAAAACTTTATCCATATCTGATGGTATCACCACTCTAACTCAACAATAGAACCATCACCAATCCTTCATCACTAGTCTACTTATAATGGTTTCACCAACCATCTCCTATAACTGGCATCAATAGTACTTTAAATGGTGTTGGTATCATTGTCCTTAAACTTGTGGTAGTAGCACATTGCAATGAATCAGTAGTAACTTCAACTATCAGTTGTATCACTATAAGTGTGATGGTAGTCACGCTTCCTTTTTTCATGATGTGGAATACATATAATAATGGTAGCATGTAGTGATAGATACCTTATTCCAGAGGCAGCACACCTAGGGTTATGAACAGTAGTATTCGCAGACTCTTAATACTGCTAGGTGAAATATTCTACCACCAATCATAATTAATCAGTACTACTAGTTATTTTTTATAAGTAATGAAATTATTTTTTCTAGTATGATTATTTCAAAATAGAAATTTTGATACTATGAGTTATGAATTTGTTACGTATAAACTTTTTAATTCTATGATATTTTTAAACCATTTTTTTAGAATTATTTTTACCAAAATATGTTTTCATTATTTAAATATATCTTATGTTGCATAAATTATTATTCCAGAATTAAAATTAATTATATATAAATATATAAAACTCTTTTATTTATTCTATTTTTATTTTTAATGCATGACATTAAGAAAGTATTAATTCTAGCGATATTTTTGGAATTATTTGGTAGATGATTTTTTAATTACTTTAAACAATTTATTTAAATTTTTTACACTAGTTCTAATTATTAAAATGACATATTTAATTTAGTTTGAATTTTTTTGATATTATTAGAAACTATTTTATATTTGATGGGTTTTTTCAACTCTATAATTATTATTTAAAAATGATTCTAACCATTTTCATGAGATATATTTTGTTTTTGTAAGATTTTTAGAATTTATATAAAGGACTTACAGGTTGTATCTAATTATGATTGATAACATCTTTGATACTATGTTTTTCCTTGATAATATAGTTGTGCGATTTCAAGGTGTTTTAAAATCTACAAATTAATATGAAATATTTATTCTATCATTTAAATGATCTCGCATGTTATAAATTAAATCTACTTCAACTTCAACTAATTTGTTGAGATGATACAATCCAATACTCAAAAACCAATACATGTACCCATTCAACTATCAATTTTTCTCTGGTCTCTTGTGTCTCTAACACTAATTTCCATCTCTCATACTTGATCTCACATTCTGTTTTTTATTTTACAACCAAAATAATTTTTATTATTTAGGTTCTGACTCTCAAGTTATAAGTTTAGGAACTTTTAAGTTGTGACCCCAATTTTCTAATTTCTGTATTATAATTTGGTTTTAAATCCCCATACAAAACTTAGGTGTTAATCTGGTTATTCTTCCACTAGAAAAATTTGCTTGTAATTGGGTTATAATTCCCCTTCCAAAATAATTATAGTACACAATATATCTCTTGATGAGTATATAGTTATAATAGTGGAATATATCCAATTTGGTCCAAATTACTATAAAAACATCCTTGTGTTTGTTCTTTTACTTTCCATTTCTAATTATATTTATTAATTGACTTTTATAATAACTTTAAATCATTAATCAATTCTTTGAATAATTTTTAAATCATGTCTATTCACCCCATCCCATCTAGAACACAGGACATATTTATATCCAAACTAATAGGCTTTTGGTGGTGGAGGTAAAAATTAAATTTATTCTTTAATTAAAATTTTATGAAAGAAATGCCATCAGGGCCTACTGAGTACCTATTGGAAGGCCACTGGGTACCAAGTACCCCACACTAGGTACTTGGTTCCACTTGTAGTCTTAATAATAAAATTGGTTCCACCAATTTAACACAAAAATCCTGATAGTTTCCCCTAAATATCAACCCCAATCAAGAAAAACCTAATAATCTATCTCCAATCATTCGAAATTAGATTCGAATCCCATTCTGAGAAATTTCCCATCCACCAAAATTAAAAAATACAAAATTCCCCAAAAATTCATTACTAAATATCAATAAATATGTAACAAACATGGTTAGGGTCATTACACACCTCATATGTGAAACAACACACTAGGGATCAATGGAATTCTTCCTCTAGTGTGGCCACTTTCTTCTGTTGAATTTTTAGTTGGTGACAGCATTCAAAGACTCCCTATGAGAACAGATTTTTAATAACTTTCTATTATTTTTGAGGAATCATTGTATGATGTTCATGATTCATTGAATGTGAATTTGTGAGATATTTAGTATTCCTTAATATCCCTCGTTCGTCTAACCGTTGGTCATGTGACGAAACTACCCCCTATAATGGGTTCTTTGATGGTTCATGACACTTATGTGGGATATATGTTGGGTTTTTTCTAGAATTCGATCTTATTTATTTTTTGTAAAAGGATTTCTATATCCAAATATTTTTTATTTAAAATTAAAATTGGGATTTAGAGAAAATTATTAAATGATTTTATATATTAAAAATAAATTATATTTATCTATAATCAACATATCTTTAAAACAGTGCTTGATATTTTTCAAATGGGTGTTAACTAATATGAATTTAGTGAATTATTCAATTAGTATTGGTATGATGTACTATAATTAATGATTAATTGGGAATTGGTAAGATTCATTAAAATTAATGATTGATTTTCCACTAGTATAGTGTGCTAAAAAATTGATTGATTAAGTACTTAATGACATAATGTAATTGATAGTTAAAATTTAAATTTGAGAATTTAATTATATTCCTTTTATAATTATATGATTTAAGATGTTGTGATATATCTATTAGTTGAATTATAGAATATATGTGTTATGCTAACATAGAGGGTGTTCCATATGATAAACTATGATGTGATTTGAGATATATTGGGTTTGACCTTTTGAGATATTATGCCTTAGTCCATATTATTTTCTAAGGTAATGGTATGATGTGATATGATATTGGGAATAACCTTGTTCTATGTTTCACCTTGTTCTTATAAATATGCTATCAAATTGATCTAATGTAAATTTATTGATCATGATTTGAGTATATGATCTACTATTTGATAAAAATGACTATAATTCATGGTTTTTTCTATGTGATGTAATGAGCCTTGAGATGAAATATGATGGGATTTTCATTGTTTATGATTGGGATATTATTTAATCAATATGAATGGAAATGGTATCTTTGATTGAGAAATTAAATTTACCTTAAAATTAGTTAAAGTGGGTATAATTTATTGTAAGGGTGGCTTAGTTAGTAGTTGATAATGTTTAATTTGTTTTGTTTGTTTGAGTTAAATTCATAGAATACATTTCAGGATCAAAATATGAGTATGAGAGGATCTATATGAAATTTTGGGATCTCTAGTGGTATCTCCCTGATATGTATTTGTCACAGTCTATACCATTACATATCATCAATATATATATTTCACAAATGTTTATGAAGTAAAGGGATAGAAACCCAATTTGTCTTGTAGAATGTGTTTGGAACCATTGTGATAGTGTATAGAGGGGTTTGGGTTTGATATAGCAATTCATTTTCCTAAAATTATTTTGTTTCATTCTAATACATTAAATTAGAATATTTGTACATTGGTTTTTTATGTGGATATTGTAAAAGTAGGATGTTCATAATATAAATATAGAGACTCTCACCGGGATTGGATTGGTAATTTTTTTATTCCAAAACCATACATGACATCATTTCATGTAGATATTATAATATGCATGATAGATCCTATATTAGGCTAATAAATAATATTATCCATCCTTTACCACTTTTTAAAATGATTTGGAATATTCCTAATATTCATGTCATGAAATATTGTTAAAGACACCTTCTTGGAGTTCTCTATTCTAAACTTCCTCATAAAGTTATCAATAAATTTTTTTACTCATTCTAAGTATCATCTTTGATCTATCACCATAAATATTCATACCCAATATTAGGCCTATTCACTCGTGACTCTCATTGAGAATCATTTTTCCAACCACATTTTTAAAAAATTTAATGTTGGGATAGAGATTTATATTATTTCATCCACATATATTGTTATAAATACAACCACACTCCCTATAATATATTTGTATATTAAAAAATCATCAACAATTTTTATGGAACCAGTGTTTTTGATTGCATTATTAAACCAAATATTCCAACTATGTGAAGCTTTATTCATTCCATAAATTCAATATTGTTACTTATAAACCTTTATAGACTCGTTAAGAACTTAAAAAAATTGTTGTATTATATAAAAATCCTCAACTAAATTCCCATTAAGAAATTTTTTTTGAATTCCATTTGATACAACTTATAATCATAATGAATTGTTATGGAAAGAAATATTTGAATGAAATTTATCATTGAAACAAGGGAAAATGGTTTCTTCATAGTCACTACCTTGAATTTTTTACAGACTTTTCCCAGAATTCAACATTTATAGGTAGAAAATATACCATACATGTCAATTTTTTATAGAAAATCTACTTACATCCTATGGGTCTCACTTCATTGAGTACATCTACCACTTTGTAAACATGGTTATTGTACATAGAGTCTATTTTAGACTTCGTGGAATTTATCCATTTCTTATATTCATAACTCTCAATAAACTCTCTATAAACAGAAGTTTCATCATATATGTACATTACATTGTCATCATTTACCATAATAAATCCATATCTCTCGATATCCTGAAAAATCCTACGAGTTTTCATAGGTTTCTATGTAACCTTGATTGATTCTTATTCTATACCTCTTTTTTGAACCAGAATAAATGTAATCATAGGAACATTTCTTTTTTTTTCTTACACTTCTTCATGTTTAACATTCCTTCCACTGAATCATTGAATCATTTATCCTTATCTACAAAAACACCACCCTAATCCAAAAATGCTATATGTTTTCTAGGAGTAAAGATATAATATCCCATTATTTTTGGGGATAACAAATAAATAATAAATTTTTTCATTTAAGGATTATATTTTTATAATACCAACATTATAGATATGTTTCACAACTAATAGGGGAGGTTTCTCTTTATCGTGATGCTCCTGAGCAGGGATCTTAGCATAGAGGTAGGGTTTTTGGTTCATTACCTCTAGTAGTGGACTTCTCATTCATTCCTAGCATTCTTATCTACACAAAGGTTCCAAGGGTCCACCATTGACAAACTGTGGTTCTGATTTCTCTACAGGAGTTCACTGCAGCCTCTACGCTCCTATCTTCGTCTTTGGTGGCTTGGTTCTTTAGACGATGGCCCCCAATCAATTTGTTTGAAAGGATTTTGAATGAGCAGTGGGGTTTAGCTCATCGAGTGGTTGTCAGGTTCCTAGGGTCGCGACAGATTATTCTCAGCATCATGAGTGAGGAGGATTTGGTGTGGGCGTGGTCTAGACCAAGAATATATATTCGAGGCTTCCACTTTCATATGCTCTACTGGTCATTCGATCTCCACTTGGTGTGGGACCCTTCCACCACAGTGATTTGGATTCAACTTCTCGGTCTCCCACTACCTTTCCAGAATCTGACGTTACTCCCTTCTATAGGTAACTCCATTGGTTGTTTTCTCTATATAGATCGGTGGACATCCTCTCTAAAGCATAGGATTGTGGCACAGTTCTATGTTGAAATGGATCTCTCTCGTCATCCTCACGAAGTACTGTGTATTGTGATTGAGGGGGATTACAGTTATTGACAACTGATTGTTTATGAATCTTGGAACACGCTTTTCTCCAGCTATAATAGACATGGCCATAGTCATCTTGACTACTGGAAGAAGGCTCCAGGTTCTCATGAGGTCGACCAATCTGGTCTATTATTTGGGCCTATTTCACAGGTGGATTCTTCAAGGGATGCATTCCTGGAGGAATACTTGAATGTACGTAATATGGGAGGTCTCTATCTCCATGGGTGGGGATCATTCCTGGAAAGATCCAGCAGGTATAGGCTGGGGGAGTGCTTCACTTTCCTTTGAGAAATGAGTTATAGAGGTTTTAGGGCCTCTTGTCTCAAAGGTGTTTGATCGGCTGCATTGTGATCTAGGTGGAAGATCCCTATTAATAAGTTCGGGCGAGGACATGCAGGCGTGTGAGGTACAGCATGACGAGAGGCCCTTGCCTGTGGATGATGATCAGGACAGCCAAAGGGAGGGGTAGGAAATCTGGGAGGTCCTCTGGGATTCTTCATACGTATTACTAGAGGTCACTCCATAAATAACCGGGGGAGTTTTCCTGAATTATGACACTAAGGTTCATGTCACCAGTGAGGATGCACAATGACTGGTTTTGAAGGATATCCCTATCAATCTTCAATTAATGGGACAAGGTCTTGAGTAGATAGAAGTTTCTGACAATCCAAAGTAGGTCTTGTAGGAATCCTCTTATGCTGAAAACCACAAAGAAGGAGGGCTAATCTGGACCTCTCATAATAGTTTTGCAATGTTGGGTGATGAACACTTCCTTAACAGCAAGGAAGAAACAAGGGGGGGTCACGGACAGGGCACTCTAGTTAAAACGGAAACATATCAAGAAGAAATGTTTGAGGCCTTGGACCATGATGAGTCCAAGGAACTGGCCTTAGAGGAGGACTACTTTATATACCTTATACGGAATGGAAAGAACAAAACCATGGATTTATATGGCTTCATTTCGAACAATCAAAGGGCGCGTAGAAGTAAAGATTACTCCAACTTCCCTAGACCTCCCATTACAAGATCTGTGTAAAGGGGAAAGTTGTCATTGAAGGATTCTACAAAGGTTGGAACCCCAACATATAACAGAGCCAAAGAGCCTAGCCAATAGGAGGTGACTACCATCACCAAGGACCTGGCTAGGGAAGGATGTGAGGCTGCTTCTCCAGTTCATCTCGCAGGTGGTGTGATATTGGGTGGTCAGGGGAAGAAGTGCGAAGAAGGTTCCAAAGCTGATTATAAGTGCCAGATGGCATCAATTCTAGAACATAGGGATTTACTCGTGCATTCGGGTGAGGAAATGGTTGAAGATACTTTGGATATTAAGTAACTGAAGAAGATGAGACCAATTTAGGTGGCCACTACAAAAAGTAAAGGTGAGTGGGATGATAAGCAGGCTCACATTATTCTTAGAGGCTTCAACATGGGAAAGATTAGCAAGGAGGAATACAAGAAGTCTTGGGACAACATGGCACTTCTATTCAAGGTTACCTTGAATAATCCCCCCAACACTTAGGTAAATGATATTCCCTGGGTTTTGTTTAGGGAAAAGTTTTCCAAACAACTCACTCTTTTCTTTAACAAATATGTCGTATCCTTTGGTAATGAAACTATTGAGCTGTGAGGGTTCCCACTTTCCACTTAAAAGTGCTTGTTTTAATAAAATATTAACATTGGAGGAATGAAATAATTTTAATAGAATATCCCCTTAATTAAATGGAATTGTAAAACTGACTCATCCTTAAGAGGAATGATTTATAAGACAATTGCACAATCTCTTAAAGATCTTTGAATTCTTGGAATAAGTATTCACCACCTTCATCTAATGAAATAATATTTATAATATTTCCCAATTAATTCTAAAACTCTAAACATTTCAAATGTTTCAAACTTGAGTCCCATTAAAAACATATTACCATAGTAAATATAGTCATTAGTAAATGTTACGGTGTAATTATAACCACCACATTCTTATATACTCATTATTCTATATACATTACTATGTATAATATCCAATAGTAAAATATCCATTATACTTTTTTATAAAGATTTAATTTTGTCATATTACCTTATAAAGAAGATTCATAAGTATCAGATGATTCATAATCAAAAGATTCTAATAATCAATCTATATGGATTCTTTGAATGTGTTTCTCATTTAAATGTCTAAGGTGGTAATAATAAAGGTAATTTGAATTGGAATCAACATTAAACTTATTATTCTAAATGTTGTAGATAGTATTATCCATATCTATACTTTATATACCATTTACAATATTCTTGATTCAATAAAACATTTCATTCATATATATAGAAAAAATATGGTTCTTTAAAATGAATAAAAATACCAACTTTTCCAAATAGGATATAGGAATAAAAATTATTTATGTGGAAGGAAAATAATAACACTTTTCAGTTCAATAACTAATATACTATGTAAATATAGAAAAAGTTTTGCACCTCCATTATATAAACTCATTCCACATTTTGAACATATATATCTACTTCATCATTCTACAATTATATTATATATATAATTCAACGTGTATTGGAAAAAAGGTATGATGCACATCCAGTATTTAATACCCATGAGTCGGAATTAGAAAAATTTATTTCTATACCATTCACATTTAAATTCTTAAAATGGTTCACTTTGAGAATATTTATAAACCTGACTCCCGAAACTACCCTAGTTTATAGGTTGTAAATATAAGAGACCTAAAAATTATAAACATGATTCATATAATATATAATGTCCCATTCTAGAGGCCACTAGACTGGTGCCCTAGGACAGTCAGCCACGATACCTTAAGTGAGCCTCCCCTCATACTAGAGGTTACAAATTAGCAGTGCAGGTATAGGGTAGTATCATGGGGAGATTATACTCTCTGATCAAATTTTATTGTAATAGGTGATATAACAAAATATCATACATCAGCAATAAGCATTAGAGTATAAAGGATAAATAAAATAACCCATTCATTAAAAGCATTCCATTTGGAAGTAATACAGTCATACAACCAATATAGTCCACCAAGATGATCACATATACAAATAAAGACACAATAAATGAATAAAATTAGAATACATGAGGCTCAACATCATTTTTGAGACTCACCTCAGTCCAAAATCCAATCACAATATATCTTCCATAACTAAATCATCAACATCATATCAGTCCTCTTGCCACAGTATGGCATCAATGAGTGGAGGATATTATTGGGTTCACAAGTTCCATGGCTTCTAAAGTAGGGTATGAGTATATAACTTAGTTGGGAACCACAAATTTGGTCCCATACATAACCAATATTTTTGGTCAATGTTCATGGGAAATGATTAGTTGAAACAAATAAATAACTGAGGAAAACCAAATAATCACCAATGTAACTGTTTTGGCTAGTTTTAGTGTGTATTTAACAACATCATGATGAAAATGACAACCATGACCACTTACGGGGTGACTTTGTACCATGGTACCAGTAATAACTGTCGATCCTCAGTCTTGTGACCCTGATAAATCATTCTTTCTTTTTCTAGTGTCAAGGTTACTCTAAGCACATCACGATATATTTTCGTATATATAAAAACTAGATCCTATGGTGTAACCTTGGAATCCTACAATCTCCCTCTCAAATAGCTAAATAACTCATTATAAATGGCTCAATAGAGAGATACCATGTGTCTTGGGAATATCTCTAAACTCTAATCTCATAAATTAATCAAAGCCATACATGGGAATCCTGGAAGTCACCAACCCTAAGCCTATCCCCCACGTCACCAACATAACTGGCTAGATCCCAGGTATCTCAGGAATCCCAATCATAAAATTATAGTTCCACATAATCCACTTTTTTTCCTTGGGGAAACCTAATAATCCCATGAAAATGATCTTGAATAAATCCCTAAGCCCAAATAGTTTGATCCGGGACATGCTAGGAATTATAGGTAATCATGGTGTCAATGGTGTCCCATATACAACTAATGTCAAATCCTGAAATCCCATTAATTCTTTATGTGGCTCAATAACTGAAACCCAAGATATACACCGATCATCCACAGAGATGTCATCATGTCCATGCTGTATCACATCAGTACTACACCAATATCACTTAAAGATCAAAATATAGATCCTATGAAGTGCCTCTGAGTACCCCTCACTACCTATAAAGTAAATATCTGAAATCATATGCATAAGATATGGGTGGTCCAAATGCTTAAACCAATCGCCTCTATCCATATCCCCTCAGGATCATACCATGAATATGGGTTTTAAGGAGAGACCCAGTAAAATTTATACCCATTCCAAAGTCCACTATTATGCTAGGGTCACAAGTCACATGGGAACCCAATGGGGTCCCTTTTCTATCATCAAGTCCCTATTGTCCTCTTAGAAAATTCACACTAAGAAGGTAAATAAAATCCCATTCCACTTCTCAGGGATCTTAGTTCGGGCCAAACACTTGACTATGACCTCCAGTCTCCATGGGGTCTCATTGAATAAGTAATCGTATCCTAGTGGGATAAAAACACATACCCCATGGTAATATCTAGGAAACTATTGTCCCTAGGGTATCTATCATTTCCAACCACTTCTCCCTACCTCCCTTTTCATCACCCATCTCTACATATAGCTCCCTAGGTCACCAGAAACTAGGTACATTATAACTTATCCATTAAAATTTGTATCCACATCCATCAATGATCAAGATGTCTAGCTGGTGAATGAGAGTCGATGAAGTCCCTAGACACCTTGTGAAAACAATTTCTCAAGCATTAGTTTTTATTAAAAAAACATAAATAGTCTTTAAAGTGGGACATGCCTAAAGTTGTGGGACACACATACCTCATGCATATAAACAAATGAATAATACCAAAGGGTGGATTCATAAGGACCACCTACGTTGTTCCATATATTTTATAATTATTCCCAAGGGCCGATAGTATCTTCCAAGGACCATCCAACTTCATCAATGCTCAAATGAGATTATCCCAATGACGCAAACCCTTATCCCAAAAAAACATGAATAATTTATTAATTATTTCATTTATAATTAATTAATTAACTCAATTCAACCTCGGAATATTTGTAAAAAACTCATTGTGTCATTCCGCTGCATAGGAACGAAGTCCAACTTCTAAAGGTAGGTCCACTAGGAACTCCAAAAACTATCCCCCGAGTAGAGACCAAATCTCCATAGACATTTCTTCAATTTAAAAAATAAAATTTTAATGAAAAACTAAATAAAAAATCATGACACATCATACCTTCGTCAAATATATGAGCTGCCACATGTAAATGGAGTCCATGGTAAATATCTTCTTAAGAAGAATGAATCCCCCTTTATAATGGAGAAATTACATTATTCTATAGTAGAATTTACTTGAAAACCCCAGGCAGAGAAGTAAAATATTGAAATATTATGAGGATAAGACCTACAACGATCACTAGAGAGAGATGTTTACCTCGAATCACAATAAAACACCACGAATAACACCCATTTGAAGGGGCTTTAATAAGAGAGGAATAGGAGGTGGTGCTTCGGCCGCATGAGGGAAAATAAAATAAGGAATGGGGTTTCCCCCTATAAAAATACAAGGAGAAAAATGGGGATTATTTATTTATTTAATCCCACTAGAAAGTATGTATGTTTTCAACATCTATTCGATTGAACCCTAGCATATGGGGGTGAAACTGTCTAACCACTATCTTATAGGTGGATACTATAGTTTTTTTGTAGCACCACATCTATCCCCCAATCTACTCCCACTACTCACCCAAACTTTATGGAAAGTTTTCCAACATTAATACGTGTACAAAAACACACATGTGTGGCATCTTAAACATCCTAATTCCCTTCAAAATCCTAGATAAAAAATTGACCCTATAACTAATTATAAGATATAATTTCCCCTCAAAATTTTTATAGTCATAAGGATGATAGACCTTCCACTATAATATATACTAAATTCATATATATGGGTGAGTTTTATGTTTTATATCTTTTTATTAATAACTTTTAATGAAAGTACACCCAAAACAATTATGAAATTATACATCATTACCTCTAGTGGGACAAGATCAATATTTCACTTATAAATTACCCCAATTTTTCATCAGCATCATCACTTTATAAATTTAGGTAGGAAAATTTTCCAATCATATCAGATATTACTCTTAGATATTTGAGTGGAAAACCTTTTCTATATCACTTTTTTGGATGATACCCAACTATATCCCACTATTATCTTAATTATTTGGGTTTACTATCTATTTGATACCCAAAGATCCAAGAAGGGTGTGGTTTTATAATAATAGGGTTCGCCACATATTCTATGACATACCAAAGATAATCCATTAGTGTGTATCTTCCTATTTGATGATTTGTATCTTGAAATGTTCTTTGTTTGGAATGAATGTATCACTTGGTATTTGAGTTTTTTTCTTTCAATGTCTTGTAAATTTAGTATACATCAATTACATATTAATTTCATAACTATTGTATCTCATGTAATATTTATTATCTGATGTTTTATACCTTTATATATGTATTATTATAATGGTTTAGTTTGGTAATCCCTATTCCATCCGCAAAATTAATATATTCAAAAAATATTAACGTGTAACTCTTTACAAAACACATAGTTTGTGTTACCCACCCAAAAATTTAATCCAAACATATTTACACATATAAAAATCAATCCTATATATAGGATACATTAACTGTTAATGGAAATGTTTAGAATTATATGAAATTGAGGATACCCACATGAGTAATCTAGGAGTCATAGATAATCAATCCATAATTTTCTAGTAAAAAAGGCATAAGACACCAAACTAGTGGTAAATCTAACACAATGTACCCCTACCCAGGGATACATTACTCAAGAGATATTTCAATTCTATTATAACATTAATAACTAATATGTGAAAAATTTTATTAAAAAAAATTCTAGATAATATCTTTAACTAGAAACTAAATTCTAGTTATATAAAATCTAAATATTATTTTTTTCATTCTAGTATTGTAATTCATGTAATGAAAATTTTTAAGAATCAATTATCACATAAATTTTATGATATAATATATTAAAAAGTATTAAACAATGATAAACAAGAATATTTTATAGGAATAAATATATAGATAAAAAATGTATTTATTTATAAACATGATAGATTAATATGAATATTTTATATTTAATTTAGTCCTCGAATTAGCATATTTACAATGACTAACACTTTTGTTTTATAACCATTTTTTACAGAAAATTAATTTTTTTTAAATTAATTTATATATTTTTATAAATAAATCATATGTTATGATTTATGTAAGGGTTATTAGTCATGAACCGACTGATTGAATCCTAAAAAAGTTTCCTAGGTTATTTATAATGGTATTATTTCTATAAACCGACATAGGTTCCTATTAATCCCATTGAAAACCATGAGGATATTCATAAATATCTCCTCTTTATAAGTCATGACTCTTCTATTTAATCTAATGTTCCTACTTTCTTTGAGAGATGTTTTAATTGAACATGGAGATAGTTTAATCTAACTTGGGATATCTTCATTTCCATGTAAAATATTCTTGTCTTAACTATTGATAAGATAAACACTAACAGTTAGTGTTTTTTCTACCATATGTTATATGGATTTGATGTCTCTTACATAGAGTAAAATTATTATTGAATATATCACCTATGCTAATATTATAATTTGATGCTTTGTTATTATAAAATTATTTTTTTGTTATAACCTGTAATATCTATAATATTATATCTTATGGAACCAAACAAAAATAAGGGACTCAATCAATCATACCAAAATATATACACTAGTCATTCTCTATATCCAAACATCTTACATTATGTTATGAAATAACAAAATATTAGGATATAACCATACATTACATTATCATATACCATAATTTCAAGAAAAGTGATATGATGTCCAATATTCAACCATTCCATATCGTATATTACAATATATCCAAAAACACATTATGATATATTTTTTCTTTGTAAAAATAGAAAAACATATTTATTTTATAATTATTATGGATATGATAACACTAATGGGTTCCGTAGGATCATAATTTGGACCATATAGTGGAATAAATCTATAGAATTTCATGATCTCTAATCATTGATCTAATATACACTATGAATAGCATAAAATATAACAAGCATTTCATTGTTGTTGAAAGCTCTATCTCTCTTGACCTTGAAGGAGAACACTTGATCATAATTTACTAGATATAACCTATGGACTCTCACCTTAATATGAATAAAACCAGCCTCTAGGATCCTCCAATACTACAAGAAGAATCCCCAACATAAAAGGTATTCCAACACCTTCACCTCAATGGTAAATAGAGAACTGGTATAAAGAGAGTGTTTTTTATAGATTGTTTGAATCACACACACCCAATTGGAGGATATTTTTCTTTATATAGACTCCCTTTATTTAATTAAGGGAGTCAAACATTAGTTAATAGTACTTGGAATCTAGTATATGTTACGATAATGTATTCATGTAGGTTTTTTATGAACATTGTATGTTGCAATTATCATAATGTGTTAGTCATTCCATAAATGAACTGTCTTAATGATTTTAATTTGAAGAGAAGCAAATAGGGTGATGTCGCAATTTCCAAGAACTTTCCATGAACATAATATCATTGCCCCATATATATGAGATGAATCATATATATATCATAATCTAATACATTTGGGATATTTTGAAATATTAAAACCTTATTTTAGTGCACTTCCAACATTGAAATAACACTAAAAGAATATATTTCACGCCACAATTTTTTAAAGTGTAAAATCATCATCTTGCATTAATGTTCATTAAACCAGGATTTTGTTAATTACAAACTATTTTAAAAAATTAAATATTTTTTAATATGAGATGGATTGGTTGCTTACATGATGGCTTTAATAAAACTCTCATGATCAATTTTGAGGTCTGACTACTAGATAATAATTGGTAAATTTGAAGGGGTGAATTTAAAGGTTTATTTGAAGAGTAAATATAGAGTGGAGAAGAAAAAATAATGTATTTAGTGTATTTTAACACATAGAGAGTCATAAAATATGTGTTTCCACTGTACAAAAATATTGAAGATATATATTTGAAAGAGTATATTGAAGAACAAGGAAACCATCCTCATTGGTTAATGTTGATCATTTTGTATGATATTCTTGAGAGCCACCATTGTGTAAACATTTCTATGTAACTTATATTTAAATATTGTATGGGAAGTTGATTTAAGGTAGTTACCCATGGATTAAAAGTGATCCCATAACTCTTGTAATTATAACTCTTTGGGTGTTGAAACATCATCACTATATTCTCCCCTGGCATATCCCTTAGTGGTGAACTAAGTAATAATACCCAGGCCACAAGATTTATTTTATTTTTATATATATTTGTAATGTATTATTGATATTGAAAATTTTAGTGTGTTCTTAAAATAATTGGTAAAATATTTATTTCAATATGATAAGAAAAATATCACACCTTAATTCACCCCTCATAATGTGTTTTTTAGAAACATTAGTTGTAACAAGTGGTATCAGTGGAACGGGATTAATATTAGTGAATATATTGTTGGAAGAATTTATACATGGATAAATTTGTAAATGAAAAAGGTTATTTTTTGTTTTAAGGGTTTCATTATAAAATTTAAAATAATCAAATGAAATCACATTTAAGGTCTCTTGAACTTGATGTGTTATTTTTTACTATTCATGAAATACATTTGAGTGATGTTACAGAGTTGTTTATGATAAAAGTGGACATAAGATTTCACAATTTTGATGAAAATAACAAAAATACATATTATATCCATTATAAAAAATATATATACATTAAGGTGATGTGTTAAACATCTGCTGATGTGATCTGGGATAAATTATCTAATATCTATGAAAGTCAAAAAAAGGAAGGATATAAAGTAATAACTTATTCATAATGAAAATTTTGATGGTTTATTCAACCAAACCATTTATCTTGATGAATATAATCATCTAATCAATAATGGTATGAGGTATGTTGACATTATAAGAAAATTCAAGGAATATTACATCTATTGTACAATCCCAAGGTGTCCATCATCAGTTATTTATTTATTGGGAGAAGGAAATTATAGGGAAAAGCAAGGAGAAATGAGGGGAATCTATGAGAGAAAATTGTGAAAATCAAGGGAATAACCTCTAATGATGTTAACCCCCACAGGAACAATGAATTTTATATCATAAAAGTAGGAAACACCGGAAAAATCCACGGGTTTCATCACTTGAACCTGGAATCTTGGAGGAGCTATATCTTAAAGATTTGTATAGAAATTAGTTTTCATATGAGATGAATGAAAAGATTATTTAAAAAATTATTCATTAATCCATTTATATTTCATTTAAATACATATTTAATCTTGATAATCATAAAGCTGTAGAAGCATAGTTATATATGAGTGATAGATTTTTTCCACTTTTTGTAAGTAAATTCAAGGGAGAAAAATTAAGGTTTCATGGAAAGTAAAACATGGATTGATTTCATTGAGATGATTTTAAAAAAAATACTAGTAGGAAGCTATGGAGTTAATATAATTAATAATGTGAGTTTTATTACTCAAAAGACCAATTTCTGAAGTTTCCCCTAGATGGGACATCAAATAATATCACACAAGAGAAAAACATTTTAATGAAATGTATCGGTAAGTAAGGAAGATGATGATGATTCCATTTTCTTTGGGGAATCTGAAAAACAATTCAAATAATATTTATAGGAGGATCTATTGGATATTATTGAGAAAAAAAGGTTTAAGAAAATAAATTAAAAGGTATTGTTGATCTTGAGGTGGAACATAAAGTTACCCTTCTTTGGGTATCCTCATTTTTCTTGCACATTAAGCCTTTTTAGGTTGGACTATTAGAGAGACAAAAACTATCATTATGTGATGATAATATTTTCAAAGTGATTTGGAAAGATATTTATTGAGCTACGGTGGTCAATGTGTGTGAATAAGTGAGGAGAATAGGTACCCATTTATAAGTGAGGAGTAGGGAACCCCAATAAATATTAAGAACTATTAAATATAATAAAATTATTTCTCAAAGTGTAGTGAATAAAAATGGTCAAATTTCAAATATAAGGTTAATGGAGGTCTAAATACATTCAACCAATATGATAAATATAAATGTTTTCTGATATTGTAATACTTATCCCTTAATTTAACCTCATTATCTTAACCTCTAGTGAGATGGTTGTTTTTACCATAGTAAATTATTTTTAAGACCAATAATGAGACTACACTTAAAAAAAATTTGGAAATTATTATTAAAAATTTTTAATCCATTAAATCATATTCAATTTATAAATGTGTGACAAATTAATTCTAATATCTTGACACAAAATGGGTAAAACCCATTTTTATAAAAAAAATGTATCTTTAAGCATAAAAATGGTTTTATTATCATTCCATTCCTAGTCACAAAATTTATATAAATAATTGAAAATCTAATTTAAAAATATCATTAAAATAATTCATTTATAAATTGTAAATTAATTTATTAAGATATAAATACATTACGAACATAAATATTAGTCTTCTAAAAAATGTCACTTTTCCCCTTCTCATGAAATTATCTTCATTTCAAACAATTTGATAATCAAATTATGAATGATAAATAATATTTATTTATATATTATAAATAAATTTTCAATAATTTTAATACTCAATATAAGAGAAATTTACATTTAAATGAAACATAAATATATAATAATATTATTCTTATAAACAAAACATTTTCATTTATCCATGAGTTATTATACTAGTATCCCTTATCATTAATCCATTATTTAAGGTATTTTACTATTTTATTTTATTAATTGTTTATAAAATTTTCTCAAAAAAATTAATTATATCATTCTTCAAAAAGTATCAAATTTTATAAAAAATGATAATTCAGTAAAAAAGTTCATTACAATTTATCAAGAATTATTTGAATTTATTTAAGTGAAATTGACCATTTTTTACAAAGTCGTTTATTTTATCAATTTAATTTAACTATAAAACTATTTCTTTAATTTTATATTTAATAAATAATTAGTCACTTAATTTCAGTCAAATGTGCATCACAATCTAACAAACTCATTTGATTTATTAAAGGGAAATATTTTATAAAATTTATGGGTGTTAAACTTTAAAAACCTTATAAGAAATTATCCTTATTAATTTAATTCAACAAAATAAATAAAATTAGGATAATGTTTCCTTGTTACATCCTCAATTTCATACATATATACTTTAAACTTTTGGTTTGTCCATAAAACATTGACTAGGTGAGTGGTCTTTTTTCATTGCACTTTATCTCTGTGAACCAGAATCTCTACAAATTGTTCCTTATAAGAAATATCATGATCCATTAGTATAACCTTTGATTTTATTACATTTGAATAATTTCTTATATACTTCCGCATAAGAGATATATAAAAAATTCATAAACTTGGGAGACATTTGGTGGAAGCTCCAAGGATAAACTGCAGTCATAATACTGTCTAGAATATCAAATAGACAAATATATATTGATATTAGATTTCCCATCTTTCAAAATATCATAACCTTCTTCCAAGGAGAAATTAAAATGGAATTCCTTATAACCAACTTCAAACTCTATATCTCACTAATGATTATCGATATTACTCTTATGTCAACTCTATGATTCCCTAATGTGTTGTTTAATGGATCAAACCACATATTCTATTTTATTAACTAGCTCAGGTCCCAAGAGATTTTTTTCTCCAAATGTATCCCATAATGATGGATTTCTTCACTTATTTCCATGGAGTTATTCGTAAGTAGCTATATGAACGATTGAGTGAATGCTATTGTTGTAAGAGAATTTGACTATATAATGGTTCTTATCCTAAATATACTTTGAAATCCATATTGTAAGATCTTATAGTATATTATAGGTTTTTTATTATCATCTCAAATAGACCAATTTTATATAATTATATATAGTGATAAAACTCAACTCTATGTTCCTTGATTATTGAATAATTCTCTTGAACTTTGTAGTAAACCACATATCTCAATCAGATTGAATTGAGAGTGGTACTCCATAAAACATTACTACATCCATAATGTATATCATGGAAAGTTATTCAAGAATTAAAAATTATTTTACAGCAATAATATGTGTATATTTCATAAGGTGAATGACTATAACCCAAATGGGGTTCTTCCACGTAGATGTATTGGGGAGTTCCACAAATAAATATGGGGATATTCTACCAAATCCATTAAGGTATTTGTATTAGTTATATCATACCATTAGAATTTTTAAATTCAGATTTAATATGATGATATATTTTTCATCAAGATACATAATTTACAATATTGCTCTACATTTTTTCCCACTAGAAATTTACCTTGAGATCTCTATAAATTGTTTATATTCTAAGATGGATATAGAGTGATGATCTATATGATTTATCCAATATATCCTTCTTCAGTTTTGGTATTGATGGAATATATATTCTATTTCTAAACTTTATTATCCAACCATTGTCAAAGTTAAACTCAAAAGCATACCTTAACTTCTTTTACAGCTTCGTTTCTTCCTCTTATACCTACTTAATCATTACATAAATGGGTAGTTGATCATTCGTTTGAGTAATATTTTATTTCTCTCCATACCTCATGATTTTGAGGTCCTTCCTCTATAAGTCCATAGGTATTGTATCTCTTTCAATCCCAATCATTGAAAGACTAGCATGGTCCTTCTGACTAATAATATCAGCCACCATGTTTTCCTTCCCAAATTAGTAATGTATTGAGTAGTAAAAATCATTAATCAACTCCAACCATATATATTGGAATATATTCAAATATTTTAGTGTGAATATATAATTTATTATTTTATTGTTCCTATATATATCACACCTTTTACCATAAAATATTACCTCTATAATTTCAATTCAAAAATTACCACAGCTAACTCCAAATCATGATTTGGGTAATTTTTATCATTAATACTCAATTGGTATAAGGTATAAAATACTACAATTTCATTCTACATGATTTAAAATACTAATAAATACATTTATGTGTCACTAATGATCAAAACCCCTTCTACATTATAGTGTAGTTTGAGCATGGGTTCACTAAACAACCTTCTCTTTAGCTCCTTGAAATTTTCTTCACATTCATGTATCCAAATGAACTTTTCTCCCTTACAAGGTAGCTTGTTTAGTGTATTTTATATCAATGAGAAATTTTTCACCAAGAATTGATAGAATCCAGTAAATCTAAGAAAAATACAATTCTCAATCACAAGGATTATTATATGACATTACTCAATAGAATATATCATTATAGGATTCACTTTTATACCATTGATTAAAATTACATGACATAATAATTATACTTTTGTGGCCATAATTAACAATTTATAACCTTGGTATAAAAATTTTATTTTATCGAGGTATTTAACACAATAATGATGTGATATTCATTCTCTTATTTTCTCTTAGAATATATAATGATATAATCTATAAAGACTGATACAAAAAAAAGGTGATATTTGGAAACCATGTTCATTAGATTTATAATGATAGTGGGGGGATTTGAAATTATAAATTAAATAACTATAAATTAATTTTTTTCCATACCTCACATGAAAGTTTTGCATGGGTATATCATCATTTTTAACCATGAAATAATGATATCCATATCAAATATCAATATTAGAAAATTTATTGATCTCCCTGTATTTGATCAAACAAGTCATCAATTCAGGGTATAAGATACTTGTTTTTTATAGTAATATTATTAAGTTCAGGATAATCAATAAAATTATTCATTTACTCATATTTCTTCATAGAAAAAAGAATAGGTTCACCCCATGGTGATTCAATAGGGTGTATGAATCCCTTTTATATATTCTCCTAGAGTATCTTATCTAAATATTATAAATCAATTATGTTCACTCTATACGTTGTTTTTGAAATAGGCATAGGTTCAGGTATGATTTATTTTAAGAACCCAACTTCGTGATTTCAGGTAATACTAGAAAATTATTCATAAAAAATGTTCACATTCCCAAAAAATAGCAATATATTCAATATTGAGTTTATCCCCAACCATTTGAGATAAATAAACCTCATGAATAGGTATTAAAGTCCATGTAAAGGATGTAATTTCCAATGGATGTTCATGATCATCCTCACACAAATATATGATTATATGTTGGTTCATAATTTGAAATGTGACTTCTCTTCCTCATCAATTGATATGGTATCTATATAGATAATTCGAATCCATGACCAAAATCACATCAAATTCAACTAGGGGGACGATATAAAATATTTGTAGGAAGAATATTCCTGTAAACTTTTACATGAGAGGGTCTGTAGGCATTAGATATGATCATCATCGCATTTTGATTATCTAGTTTTAATTTACCATATAATTATTTATTTAGTAAAGTGATAACGATATAAAAAAAATTAGATATAAAATAACTGGTAGAACCTAAATAAAATATGAAATGTGTAGTTCTAAAGCCTATGATAAGTGTACCTTTCACCACTTCAGTCATGTAATCTACTTTATTGGTTATTATAATATGATATGTCCCTTTGTATCTTGACTTAATGGGTTATTGATGTTTATTGTAATCATTAACCCTTGGATTTATACACTCATTTGTGTAATGTCCATAATCCCAATAATTGTAGAATTGGAATGTGGGTGGTGAGGTAGGGTTAGAATTATCTCGACTCAATTCATTATTCAGCCTCTTAAAATATCTTCAAAATTCATGCTCTCTATGACCTTATCCTCTATAGTTGAATCATTTTATTATCCCTTGGATACAATTACACCCCTACTTCTTTCCTAATTTTTTATGAAGGAAGATTAATTTTATTTTCGTTATGGGTTTGATTCCTGGAATTTCTTCAAAACTTTGTCTTTCTCTTATTATACCAAAAATACCATGAATAATGGGGGTCACTGGTCTCTATTTCTACATTGAGAGCACATTAAACTATTTGTTCGTAGCTATAAAATTTTCTTATATCCAATTCCTTTTAGAGACATAGTTTTATTCTAATAAATAATTGATCAATATTTATTTTAAGGTCAATGATAAAACTATATTCCTAACTTGAAATTATAGTGAAATTTTACTCATCTTTACTAATGGATACATTATCCTTTTATTTCTGATTTATAAATTTCATCTCCATATTAGTAAAAATATTTTGAATAAAATACTTACTGAAAAATACCTTTTTAAACTCTTCCCTTTTCATGGAGTCAGGTTTTTCCTACTGCCTCATATTCTCGATAACATTTGACCATTTATCGACTTCGCCTTCTTAATTATACACAAAAAAACAACCCTCTCATGGTTTAATCACTAGTGAACATAGAATAGATTTTCTATTTCATTGATACATTTCTCAATAATAATTTGATTAGAGGACCCACTAAAGTATTGTGAATGTTTCCACATAAAGGACTCATGGGTGAATAGTTCAATTCATTTTTCATTTTTATGTTTAGCATGATTCATGTTAACATTCATATCTTGAGAGAGTTGGGTGACAATAGCCACGAGATTTTTTATTTTTTCTCCCATTTAATTTTCTTACTCATTAGGAGAGTCAATGAATTTTTCATCACATTTGTTTTTTCACATGATTCCTCCTTGTTTCATCCATTCACTAGAACCAATATGTTTAGTGTGAGAATTAGTGAACATTAATAAAAGTAAGAAATCATATGATAAAGTAAATAATTCCTAATATTCCCTAAATCATGTTAATTTATTATCAACCCAATATGCTTTAGGTTCATCACATAACACATTGGTTTATCATAGGTTATTATAGATTTTATCCTCTCATTCCTTATAACCTACTCTCCAAAAATAACTAAAACCTCCTTTAATACAAACTGAGTTCACCCGAGCATCACATATATAAATATTACGTCATTTTAGATGAATATTCAATAAAAATCATATAAATAAATTCCATATAACCATATGTTTACTTTATTTAGATAATAAATTCCTAATAATATTATTTATTTAAAAATCATCAATTTACCCCAAAAACATTCTGTACATATGGTTCCCTTCTAGAGTCGTCTTAAATAATATCCTTCATTATAACCTATGGAAATGGAAATACAAGAAGGGGTGAGCTCATATGACCAGTAAGGGTGAGCATGGGAAACATAAATCAAAGATCCTAAGTGTGTATAATATTTTCATAAGTACATGAGAACATAATAAAGGTATATAAATGTTATACAGAGATATATAAATCTCAAATCATGAGTCATGGCATAAAGTATCATTATAACGTAAACATGACTAATAATATTGTGGAACATCACAAAAAACTTGATGCATGAGAGAAGGTCATGGGAATAATAATTTATCATAATTGTTTTTCATAAAAAAAATGAGTTAAATCATATGTAAAGGATACCCAAAAATATATTCATCACATTTTAGGCATGGGATAACCACCCATGTACCTTCTAGGTCTTGTACTAACTAATTGTGTACCCTATTAGGATTAGGATAAACACCTGTACACCCTCATGGGATTGGGATAACGACCCACGTAACCTTTTATCTTATGACATATAAAACATTACCAAATGCATTGGATATACATATTAGACCCACCAATCAAATAATAATAAACCTTTTATATGTATTCTATAAAAATCATGAAATTAATTGTCATTATTTCAAATCATAGCTTACATTTTGTAAAGAAATAGGTTCCATTAAAACATACATATAATATCATTATATTTAATCTAGATAAATAAAGTGGATGGTTTCATTATAGAGTATCCCTGGGGAAGAATATCCACTATTAAAGGATGTTTATAAACATGAAAAATGTATTTTATAAAATCAATAAAAATATGCTTTGAATGATAATAGAAAATATCTGTTTCATTTAATAAATATTTAAAACTAAAAATTAATAAAATAATTATAATAATATTTCCTTAAATATATGAAAATTTGAAAATTTGAAAATTAATCTTGTTAATAATGATCATGATGGTGGGAAAATGTGGTCAATCTGTAAGCATTAAAGAAAATATTCTTTTCACACATTGAAAAGAAATTAAAAAGTTTGTTGTATGGAAAACATTTAAAAAGATGATTTTTAATAATTTGAAAATAAAGACAAAGGTATTATGAAATATATTTTTAAATTTTTTAATATAAATAAAAGCTTCCATAAAATGTTTTTGAAGAACATGGATGTGTAAGAGAATGATTCCTGTCCAAAAATTTTAAATAAGGTCTGCATTTCCTAAAAACATTATTTTAGTATTTTGGATTATAGAATAGGGTAAAAATTAAAATAATACTTTAAAACCCTATATAACCATATTAGAGTAAAATAAATGGGCTTTTTGAAATAAATATCATACATATTTCTATAATAAAAATTGAAACATAAACAATCCTGATAAAAGTGAGATTGTAACATAAACCGTTACAACATTGGTATCTCTTAAAATGAAATCCCATGATACATAGAACATAAGATGGAATTTTTAATATCTATAATTTCATTAATTTACGAAAAAAAACATTTATAGGGAATTATATAAACCACATAATATAAAACATGTGGTGAATATGGAATGTGTCTAAAAAAGGAAAGTGAGATGAGAAACTCTTACCAGAAATCCAAACATACTTTGTATGCTCTTTAATATACTATATAATAAATTTAGATTTATTATCAATATATACTAGAAACATATTCATACCTATATTACTGTAAAAAATTCCCTTATAATATCCAATTACCCACTTATTAACAATTCTTCATTAAAATCAATATTCTGGTGTAAACTATTTTGATTTCCATATAGGATTTAGTTCATCAATATTTTCCTTTAACCTTGGTCATGGTTTAATAATTTTAAAAAACACATAATATTGTAATAAATTTCAATTTTCTTTATTAAATACACATTTATGACCATCCATGTAAGGTAGATAAGAATTAATGAAATACATCGTTTTATGGAGACGATTTTCTTTGCGTACACATAAGTGATGTTTTCATTTCTTAATAGATGAAAATGAAATAAATTAAAAAAAAATTTAACTTTTAATAATATTAAAAATATTAAAAATATCATATTTATTCATTAAATTCATCCTTATGACTATATATATGAGACTATAATAAAAAATTAATTGTGTTGTTCCTAGAGGTGGTAGTCTATATGTACGCATGAACAAGGTTTTCATTTATCATAAGGTGGGAGGGTAAGAAATTAGATAATTTATTATATTTATAGAATCATAATTATATAAAAATTGACATATATATTCATTAAATCCATACACATAAATATCCATGAGAGGTAGTGATGAAAAATAAAATACATCTCGTTATAGAGATTGTAGTTCGTATGTACAAATGAGAAATGTTTTCATTTTCCATTAGATAGAAATGATGTAGATAATGATTATTACATAAACATAATAAACATTAATTATTATAATGAAACTAATTCCATTATTTTTTGTATTTATGTGTTATTTAGATGAGTTAAAGGAAGAAATAAACTTATTATATATTAGTAAATACAATTACCACTTCTTTGGTATCCTCCTTTATCTTATACCGTAATCCATTATAGGTTGGTCCTCTGGGGAGAAAAAAAACTCTATTTAGTGGGTAGAATATTTGGAAAGTGATTTTTAAAGATCTTGTTTAAGCTAAGGTGCTGAAGTCTATAAATAAATGATGAGATAAGGTTCTATTTTATAAGTGAGGGGAGTGACATCCTTGAAAATATTAAGAACATATAAATATATAAAATTTCATTAACAAATTAAAGTGGAACAAAATGAAAAAGAAATATAAGGTGTGGTGAGGTCAAAATCCACTAGACCAATCAGATAAAGATACGTTATATTTTATTTTACACATTTTCCAAATATTTAACCCCTTTTAACCCATGTTCACCTTTATCAAGATGAATTAATTTTGACTACAATAGATTATTTTTATGTCCAAAATGAATTTAGACTTATAAAATATAGTGGACATGTAGATTCAAATATGGAATCCATTTTAACAGATTAAATTTCCAAAGGTGGAAAAAATTAATTATAATATCCTCACACAAAATTGGTAAACCCAATTTTAATAAAACAAATGTGTCAATAATCATAAAAATTATTTTATTATCATTCATTTTCTAGTAAAACCCATTATATAAATGTTAATTTATTTAATTAAACATATTATATGCACTTGGGATGGAAATGAGTACCCAATTATCAGGTACCCTGAAGATCTCACTTTGTGTATGAGTTATTTTTATTGTTAGTGGTTCATATTGGTTTTCAATTTTGGTCAATTAAATTATAATATTTCAACGATGTCAATATGATGAAGAATATATAATGAAGAATATTGGATAGAGCACTCAAGTATTATTTTATAAAGTAAGTTATTTTTATGACTTTCAGTTTATAACTATGAATTTTGTTGAACTGGTTCTATGTTCAAAAAACATGGGTTAATGGTCACACATTTTTTACCAAAATTAATAAGATCAGAAGAAACTAGATTGGATGATGAAGAGATATTTAGATATTATATTATAAAAATAATATAGGAAGAGGAATTAATGAAAATACGTGAATATATTTTCTTCTATGAGAAGTTTATTTGATGGCCATGAAATATGAAAATTAAATGACTGAGTTATCATATGTTTCATGTTGTTTTTATTGGAATATTGTTTTGGAATATTTATCATTGATGTATTCTGAGTGTTGGAAAAATGTCCAACTAAAGCCACCTAAGAAGACCATCTCAACCATATATGGGGAGAAATATCAATCCATATGGGAAACAACCAACTCATTGGAAGAACTGTCAGCAAGTTCCTTCATTGGTAGGATAAAGAGTGGGAGGGCCATGTATAGGACCACAGGTGAGAGCCCATGTATAAGGTATGTATGCAAAGGAAAGATTGGCCCCACAAGGATTCTTGTGGACTACGTATAGGGGTGAATCCCATGTAGTCATGATGTGTTTTGTATCTGGCTATTGACCTTGGTGTTAGATCGAAGCTACAGTGGGAATGAGATATATTATTAATAAGTGATTGATAGAGCACTCGTTCAATGTGGTACATGGGAAATAAGTATATTGTTCACCCACTTAAACAATATATGGATATATCAAGACTATTCGATATGAGGTGATCTAACAGTCACCATGCCTCCACAACCATCCCATGCATCTTGATGTCAGGGAGCTCCAGTTAACCAAATACTTTCAATATTACAGCTACCACCTTTGATAAACCCTTGAATGATCGATCTACTAAGGTGATTATATAATGGACCTTCATGCACACTTGAAACAATGTTCTTATCAGGATTTTTTGGAATAGGATTCCACTGCCAACATATAAATGAATTTATAGTATCCTATGAATTCACTCAATATTTCACTTGAATGAAGATTAACATTTCTGCTTGCAGATGAGGTGTTTATGAAACTGATGATGTCGAGCTCATGTAAGAAAGAATGACATGATACTCAGTGTACAATATTTGAGATAACTGTGTTTGAAGAATTAAAATGTTGAGTCCTTTGGGAATTCAAAGAGTTGATTATCATATATTTATTTGTGGTATTTGAATCAGTGATTAAATGAACCAAATATGGTGATCATATTAATATTAATAATAATGGATTGTGGATGAAAAGGGTGTTGTTTCACATGTATTATTATGAGATCTCGTTTTTCTGAAAAATATATTATCTTCAAGTTTCATTTCACATGAAGGAATGAGTATATCTATGATCCTCTTGGATATGTGAAAAATTGGTGTTCCAAGAAACATCTTGGTTATGCAATGAAAAAGTAAATAATCTATTATATGAAGAAGAAGAATCATGGAAATATTGCACGAAGAATAATCGTGGACACTCGAATTGTGTTACACACCCTCAACATGTCTCATGAAGAAATAACACCATGATCATGTTTCTGAATTGTGTACTCCCATTATTCTTCACTAATAATTGGTTCTATGATGATTTTTAAGATTTCATGAAGAAATATGTTTTCAAAACAAAATTGTTACATGAATGATCTGATACATGTATAAAACCTTACATGGTGAATTATTGAAATTGTTTGTTGTTACACATAATAAATAATTTATTGATGATTCTCTATGCATGTATAACTTGTGAAATTTATCATGATATCCTTACATGAAGAAAATATAATGTAGTGGGGAGAAAACAGTGCATGCATACATGCATAATTCATAAGCACTCATATGAGGAGAACCGAGGAATTAAGAGAAATTCATTATAGTGTGTCTATGATTGAGTGTGATAACTTTCATGAACACATGCAGAGACACCCAAACATATTTGATATGAGTTTGAAACTAAAACCCAAATTAATTCTCAATTGTGACACTAAACAATATTGAAACTATATATTAAATAAGGAAAATAACATTTAATATGTGATAAGGCTAACACACTTGATATTACCATGAAATTCATGCATTATTTTACATTTAATTCAATAAAATATGTTCTAAATATGTGAGAGATCATTATTTCATGAAATAACATTGAAATTAAAGTTCTATTTAGTTACATGAATATTTTTTCACCAAGAAAATAGAGTAGAACCGATATTTCACTCACTTTTGATATTATATGGAAGAGAATGAATTATAATGATGTTAATATGAGATAATATTTCATTGATTCAGTAGTCAAAAGGTATTTTTTTATTATATCAATAGGAATAAGAAATTTCAATATAGACATTAATTCACTAAAAAAGAAATAGATCAAAAAACTATTACACAGTTACATATTATTGTGTGTCAAATATCAGAGACATTATAAGAAGTGAGTGGAAAATATATATTTATTTGATTATCATTTAGTTTTGGTACGGATTCTGTTTATCATTTCAATACCTATTCATATCATTGTGACTAATATATGAAGAATAAATTTCAGCCTATAGTTTTCTATTGTGAGGAAGAGGAAGGTTTCATTCCAACTGAGGTGTAAGTTACCAAGTGAACAATAAGTTAGTGGAAGAAAAAATAATCATTTTATAATTTAACAGAAGTCTCATCTGGTGGAATAATTTATTTTTGTTACAAATTTCTTTAACAAATAATATGAAGACTCACTTTAGAGGCAATATAAATAACTCGTAAAGAGCTGAAAGTTGGAATCGGTCATCATCTATCTAGGGAAGAATAATTTTTTCGTTACCCCCTCTTAATGTATAAAGACTCACAATTGGATAAGGATTTTTTCCTATCTATACCACTATAAATTGATACTAAATTATAGTGTATAATCATTATACTGATCATCACCATGCACTATAAGGACTAGATACTATCATTGAGTAATGAACCTTGTAAGAATATCATGTTCTACCTTTTACTGCTTTCATATACATGCATTCAAAATTAAAAGTAGAATCTAAGAATGAAGATCCTAAAATTTTAAATACGTAAAGGGATGAAAAATTTTAAATTATTAAAAATTACCTAACACTTATTCACCCCCTCTCAGTTCTAGGAATATCCAAAACTTGTATTTTCAAACAAAACCCCATCCATCCCAATTAAATAGAATTAGGGTACCACTTAATTGGGTTTGGGTTTCACATTTCCTACTATTTTATTAATTAGTTAGGGTTTAGGTATAATTTATAGGATACTTGAAACTAAAACCCATGTAATTTTTTATAATATATTTCTATAAAAATAACATACAATTGATCCATAGGCTGGAAATGCGCAAGAGAAAACGGATTTGTGATGGTAGGGGTGGGTGGAAAGGAGTATGTCATGGTGGATAAGTCCTCTAAGGGTGGGATATATTTTAAGGTGTAAAAAACATGGGGAATTATATTTTTAAAACCTAAAAATTATGTTATAACCCTAGCACACATGGGGGTGAGAGCTATACGAAGGTCTACAAAAAGAGTAATGATTTTCTCCTACAAAAGTGTTGATAATAATTTTAAAATATATATAAATTAAAATTTTTATGGATTCAGTTATTAAATAGTTATCTTTGAATTAATTGGGTTAATATAATGGTAAAATTTAAATGGGTTTAACATTGTTTGGGTATGGTTGGGGTAGTGTGAAATGTAATCAGGTATGGGATCATGTAGCCAAGAAATCGGGTACCCAAACCATTGTCATCCCTAAAGAACACATTTTTCTAAAATAATTCATCATTAGTTATTAATTTCACAAATTAAGATAAAAATACATTTTCCACATAAAAATTATTTCTAAAAGATACATCTCTTTTCCATTAAATTATTTTAACTTCATTTATAATATTTTGATAATCAATTTATGAATGATGATTCATTTAGTTTCATGTGAAAAAAAATAATTTTCCAAAATATTAATACTCTAAATAAGATAAATTATCTTTTAAATAAAACACACATATATAATAAAACAATGTTTGTAAAAAAACATTTTCATTTAGCCAAGAGTTATTAAACTAGTATACCTTATCATTACTCCATTATTATTGGGATGTTCCTATTTAGTTTTATTAAGTTGTGTGCTCCCACCCAAATGCAGTCACCAATATCTGTTTATTGTTCACCTATTCCCACATCCAACTCTTTTGATGTTTTATCTCTTATGGAGGATCTCTCCCCTTTGAGCCAATCTACAAAGAGAAGGGGATTCTCTCACCTCGACCCTATTAACCCTCCTAACTCGCCTGTTTCTAAAAAAAACCCCTAAGAGAATGATCACATGTTCTCAAACTAGAGCCACTCGTGCTCACTCATCAAAACCAATCCAAATTCCCTCACGATTCGGGGCCAGTACCAGGTGCACCCTATTCCGATGATCTCACTCATCATTTGGAATGTCTGTGGCCTCGGTGCTAGAGTGAAGTTGGGATTTCTCTCGTCTGAAAGGTCTAAACTCAATGTTTCTATTGTTGTGTTCCTAGAGCCCAAACTGTGATCTTCCAAGATTTAAGAGTTTTCTAAAAGGATCGGATTATGTTATGTTATTCATGGTGACATACTTAACCACCACATTTGGATTTTTTGGCATTATAGCTTAAAGGTCGATTTGTTGGCATCATCTAATCAATATATCTCAGTTAAATTGATGGACGAGAGCCTCATCTTATTATTCTTTTTTGTTTATTCCATGTGTAATGCTAATTAATAGGAGCACCTCTAGTCAGATCTCAGCCTCTTCAACCTGGTGGAGGTACCATGGATAGTGGGTTGTGATTTCAACACAATCATGAATGCCTCCAAAAATAAAGATGGTTTATCCTTCCCTCACTATGACAAGATGGCCTTCCCCTCCTTCGTTGCATGTGAGGGTCTCATTGACCTCGGCTTCATAGGAGAAAAATTCATATGGTGCAACAACCAGCAAGGCAGTAGGAAGACCTGGTGCAAATGGGACCACTGCATGTGTGACCTTCAAGTTATCTCACCCTTTTGGAACACCAAGGTCTCTCACTTGGTCTGGGTGCTATCGAACCACTCCCCCCTCCTAATTCGCATGATACAGGTTCCCTTGAGATTGAGGCATTTCTTCATATCCAATGCATGGACTCATAACCCAAGCATTATGAAGACAGTGGATCTTTCCTAGAAATCTCCTTGCTAACAAAGAAGCTGGGTGGGGCTCCACATGAAACTTCGATTCTTGAAATAGGATCTTCTGGTTTGGTCCTCCTCCCTAGAACCTAACCACTCAAACAAAGATGAAATTACCAAATACATCATGATTATTAAAGCATCCTTCGAATATCTATAGGATAAAATTTCCTTTGTCACCCTTTTCCTTAAGAAACAATGATACAATTATATCATTCTAGAATAGGAGCGATGTCTCCGTGAAAGCGTCTATCTATCCTCTCTTATAGAGGGGGCTGGAACACTGCTTATTTCGACGCTTTCCTGAAGGAGAATCACTGGGCTTACATTCCCTACATCATCATTGAGGATGGATCTTTTTCTGGCAACTCAGGGTTACTTGCTGGTATGGTTTTTTCTCACTTCAAAAACCTCTTATGTGATCCTAACCCCTGCTTCCAAGACAGATACCCTTCTGGACAGGTGGAGATATTTGACTTAATCCCCTACAGTGTTACCAGTCAGGCTAATGATATTCTTTGTAGTACTCCAAATGAGAAGGAAATATGGGACGCAGTGAACCTCCTCAACCCTGATAGCGTACTTGGCCCAGATCGATTATCGGTATTTTTTTCATTTCCTCCTAGAACATCATAAAGAAATACCTCCTTGAGTCCACCCAAGACTTCTTTAGAGGTGTCTCTCTCCCAAGGATAGCAAAAAACAACCAACATGATTTCTATCCCCAAGTTCGTCTCTCCTTCCTCTATCTTTCAATATCATCCCATCAACTTGTGTAACATGGCATACAAGGTCCTGGCTAATATCATTTACCACAAGCTTGGAAACTTCACAAATCAATGGATCTCCAAGGAAAACATTATTTTTTCATTAGGAGATCAATCTAAGGGGTTTTTGGGGTCACCCATGAGATTTTTCGGGACATCAACAAGAAGTTCATGGGTTAGAATGTAATCATTAAGCTTGACATGGAAAAAGCACATGACCATCTGGAGTGGAATTTTATCACTTGTACCATGAGGTACATGGGGTTTTCTGAGGCTGCTATTGATATCTTCTTCAATTTCTACCACTCATCCTAGTTTAAAATTATATTTTCTAGGAAAAAATGTGGATTCATCAAGTCAATCAGGGTTTTATGCCAGGGGAACCCTCTCTTATAAACACTTTTAATTCTGGCCCAAGACTCCCATAGCTGACACTTCTCCATATCCATGTAACAATGAGATGTTTGACCCATTCACTATGGTTACCATATCCCCAACGTATCCCACCTTTGTTTCGTGAATGACCTATTGTTATTCATTAATGGGAGAAGCCCCTCCATAAAAAGGGTTCATGAATATCATGGACTCTTATTCCAAGTTGAGAAAACAACTAATCAACTGGGAAAAAGTGGCATCTTTCTCCCTTAAAGTTACCTAAGAAGGTGATGAAGATCCATCAAAACCTTATTGGAATCAATGAGAAATGCTTTCCCTTAACCTAACTAGGGGCTCCCATTACCCTGGGGAGGATCTGGGTCCACCTCATCAACGAGCTCTCAACAGGATCACAAACTACATCAATAACTAGAAAAATTGGTTCCTCTTCTTCGGGGGTAGGAACAGTCTGATAAATTGTGTGTTTTCCTCTATTCCCATTCATATCTTGTCTATGATTAAAGTTCCATGGTCTTTCCTAAAACGTTTGTATTACTCTTTCAACTCGTTTATTCGAGATGCTCATGGTGACGAAAAATGAAGATGGGCCTCTTAGAATGAGCTGGCCAATCCCCAGGAGCTTGGTGGAATTGATTTGAGAACCTTGGATGTGCCTGGGATTCTCTTGAAAGTTATACTATCTTGGGAGGTCATTGATGGTCGATAATTATAAGGCCAATTCATCAGAGGTATGTACGACTTCATCCTTAGGGAAAATGGCAGGAATTCCTCTCCTCTTGGGAGTTATATTCGTGATCATGTGCCCTTGCTTTGACCTCCCTCCAAATAGATTATTCTGTAGGGAGAGGTCAATTTCTAAGAGTGAAACTAGGGTGGAAGACTCCTCACTTTCCCAACCTGCCCATCTCCTGATTTATCATTCAGGTAGGCCTTCCTCTATCCTTCATTCCTTAGGGTTGTGCAGAGCCCAGCTCATAAATATCACTTCCTCAAAATCTTCCTGGATGGATCTTTGGATAGGTGCATATTCCGGTGCTCTCCATCAGGTAAATTCATAGAAAAGGATTATAATAACACCATCTCTGATCAACTAGTCAGCGACCCCTACGGTTTTACTCTCTTAGGTAAATATATTCCACCCAAATTCAGCTTTCTTATCTGGAGAGTCCGGCACAATGCCATTCCATTGGAAATTTCCATCAATGAAAAATGTGTCCCTATGGCCTCATGATGAAACTATTTATCATCCCTTAAGTAGGAATCCACAACCCACATCTTCCTCCATAGAGATTGGGCTGACAATATTTGGAGTGTTCATGGGGAGTTTGTGGTCATTCCAAGGGTGGCCTCTTCTTTTGAGGACTTCTTCTACCATTGGATTCATGGATCCCCCTCTAGACATGAGGCTGGTGGGTGGTCAATTCTGATAGCTGCAAGATTTTGGTTCATTTGGAAATTTCTCAATAATAAAAGACAATGCGGTCTCTCCCCTCCCTCTATGCGTTGGGCATCAGTACCAGGCTGCTCGCCTCTGATCTGGGTCACCTCCATAAACACCATGAGTCATCGCCTTCCCTTACACCTTTCATTGAAAAGCTGTGGTATCCTTACCCTCCAACCCACACACCCCCTAGTTCATGGTTCAGATGGTTCGCCCCTCTCTATGGGCTCTAAATCAACCTATATGGGGCTTGCGTCTAGGGAATCATGAGGGGAGGTGGGTCTGTTAGGTCCGTTGTGGGTTCAGTCATCCTTGTGTTCAATGCATACCTTGGGACAGGCAAATCTTTGGTGGCTAAATCCAAGGCCATGAACATCATATTAGAGCTCTCCATCTCTAGGGATATCCCTCTCACCACTATGGAAACAGACTCAGAAATCATCTATAGATCCCTTAAATGTGGCATCCCCACCTTGGAACATCACTTATATCATTCGCAAGTGTAAGGCTATCATCCCCCATGATACTAAGATCCTCCACATGTGACGTGAGGGTTACTGAATGGTGGACTTCTTGGCTTCCATGGCGACCCATGACTATCCCCTCTCAACTTTCAACTCCCTCGGATCCCTTCCCCTAAGAGGTACGGATGTCTCTCTTGGAGACACTCTTGGCCTTCACTTTTTCAGTCCTTCATGATCCCATGGTTCATGTGACACTCTATGACACTATTTTCATTTCAATCTCATATTATTAATTAAAAATCTAGTTTTATGTTTCTAAAAATAAGATAAGAAGAACTATAAATTATTAGGAGGCAATCAAATTAGAGGAAAAAGGACAGCCCTACCACATCAAAGTAAAAGACAATGGTAAAACTTATTGGGAGGATTTTAGGGACACAACATTATTTAAATTCTTGTATTATGAGTCAAGTATATACCTATATTTCTATATCTATAATCATTACTCTACTATATCAGGTTTCAGGGGTTTTACGAAAACATTACATGGGTAGTTTCTGGTTTTTCGTAGTGAACTACGTATATTTGTGTATCTTTGCTTGTTTTATTTCCTCTATGTGTGGGAGTTTGAAAGTATGAGTTTTCACTCTAATGGGTGAAGTAGGATTATTTTATAATAAATAATAAAATTAAAATTTTAATATTCTTCATTGATTCACAACCCACATCATGCCTAGGGATATCACAAGTGATATCAGAGAAAACCAAGATCCATTATAAGACAAAATAAATTCATTTTTTCTATTCTGAAAGTTTTTTAACTTTGTTGGTATTTTATATTTTATATCTCTTCAAGATCTATAAAGTACATCTCTATGTTTGAATATTTAGCCTTTATATTTATATTGTGTACATGGAAAACATTAATTCATTAAATACCAGAGGTATTTCCACTTTCAATGGGAGGAATTAAAATATTTATAATGATCATATGCTGTTATATCTTCTATTAATTAGTTTGGATGTTTTAGTGGCGTCTAAAAATGGTTTTTCCTACTATTTATCATGATTTGATGATGTTATTCTCTATAAGGAATTTAGAGACTCGCGGTCATGATCAAAATGATATCCTACCACTTTATTTATAAAAATAGTTTTTAAATATTAAAGGGACCAAGACAAAAAAGGCAATTTAAGATAAGATAGAAAATATATACAAAGGAATCACAAACGTGAATCAATCCAAGATTAAAATTTAGAGATTCTAGTATGAATACCTCAAAATGAATAATTATGATACAAAAGATAAATTATTCACTAGATTTAATTAATTTGTTGGTACTATCATATGTTATGATGAAAAGATATGATATTTTATTATTTTTTAGAAGGTACTATGTATCATTCTAGATAAATTTGACTCAAAGGTTTAAGAACACAAATAACATTATTTGATTACTCTTTTATTGTTTTATATCCATATCATTATAATTACTTATGAAATAAAAAATGGAAGTGTCTTCAAGAATATTATAAAGATGAAAATGAAATTTCCATTAAATCTTTGAATGAGGGGAAAAGTAGGAAAGAAATTGATGAATATTAGGGTGAATATTTTGATGAAAAATATGTTGAAATTAAATTTTAAAAACACATTTCATCCATTTTAAGAAGTGTGAGAATATGTAAAGGAATGTTTTTTGGGAAGCTTCCACTTCAATTTCTTAAATGTGGAGTTATTTAAAATTTCATATAAAATCCTAAATTAAAAGATAATCCAATTTTTGATAATGTGGATGTCAAGATAAGAAGTTCCTTTACGAAGAAAGAAAAAAATATATAAGGTAACAATTTATATAAAGTTATGGAAATAAATATATCATTTAATCTTGAAGATAGTGATAGTAATGAATATGGTGAATAAGTATAGATGTCTAGTGAAGTTGATGAAAAGATACTAATTTCAATGGTGAATGAAGAAGGAATCACAAGTGATGAGAGAAAAAATGATGAATTTTATAAGAAAACGTAAATTTATTTTATACTAAATAATGAACATAAATTATTTCTCATTATTATTTCTCAATTTTAAAATGAGAAAAAAATTGTAGTTTTATTGTCAATTAACATTCAACAGTGATATCTTACATGATGAAAATGAGTCAAAGTTAAAAAATGAGACTCATATCTTGAAGAATTTTCTTAATAAAGAGAATATTTTGAGAGTTGAAATAAAATATAAGGTTAAATAAGAGGATAAGGGCCATAAACTTTTAAAAAATCATTATTATCTTCTATATTTGAATTGAGCAAATTCAAATTTATATTCAAATATTCTGTATACGAAGTTAGAGAAAGAAAAAATGAAGATAATGTTGAATGATTTGAAGTTCCAAAGGATGATGAAATAAAATTAGGTAAACAAATATAATATTCGAAGGTTAAAAATGTTCTTTGAAGTACCGGTGAAACTTTTATACAATGTCAAAAGTTAAAAAAGAAAATTTTTTGGAAAATAAAACAAATTCTTAAAATACTATAAATTCTTGGGATATTTATTTTAAAGTAAAAAAATGGTTATAAATAGTTAATTGAAAATTTTAAAGAATAATTATATTGTGAATAGTAATTTTTCAGAAGTCTAGAAAACAATTTCATAAAAATCCAAAATTTATAGTTAAATGACAGAAGAAGAGAATGTGTTAACATCTAGATAGAATATAGTTTTCATACTAATGTATACATTCGGTACAAAATTTTGTATTTGTGGAGTATTTTTAAGTATAGAAAGAATATGTTGGTTTAATTTACAATATTTATATGATCCAATTGGATTTGGTAGAAAAATATTGAGTTAAGGTCAATTCACTCCCAGAAAAAAACTTAATAAGAAATCTAAAAATAATAGACTAAAGGTTGAGAACAACTTTCAACCATTGGATGAGATTTTTAGAAGATGTGACCAACTATATCACTTTTGGGATGATTTTTTCTCTATTTTACAAACCCACCAGAGTAAGAACTCTAATACAAAAATGTCCCAAAATAATAGAGTGAAAGGAAATGAGAAGGGAATTATAATTGAAGTGGTACTCAAATCATCACAAAAGGAGCTTATATGGAACCTTAATGGTGGATTTAGCTCTCATATGATAGTATATTTTAAGCTCTTTAAGGATGTAGATAAGTGAAATGAATGATTAGTGAATTTTTTAAATTGTGGGTCACTCAAATTAGAGGATTTGGTTCAATAACCATTAGTGTAAACAATTAGAATTTAATAATTCATTATTTTGTCATGGTATAATGCATAATTAAATAATCAAGCCACAAATATTTGATAAATTAAATGAATTGGTATTTTCAAATAATGAATGCTTTGTAAAGAGGTTAAAATATGTATGTGTTTTAATGAGAGGACATTAAATGAGAGGTAATTGATTCAGGTTGTTGAAGCATAAAATTCAAAAAAATTGATAAATAAATAAGATAATTATTTGTTGAAAATAATAAATTCCCAGTTTATCCGAATTAGAATCTACAAGATGATCAAACTAATTCAGAAGATTTTTGATACTGTTGATGTGAAAGTTCTTGAATACTCAAAGAATTAATTTTAATATCAAGAGGCAAGTTCCATGTGGGAAGATGATAAAATATAATTTTTTGATAATCCATTGAATATTATTGACTCAAGAAAGGGGGAATAAACCTTCCAACACAAAAATACGTCTACAAATAAATAATTAAAGAATGTTAAGAATAAAGATTCTATGTCATGTCATATTGTTAAAGTAAATAAGATAATGAGTAGTTATAATTTCATATGGAAGATGAATAATAATTTGATAATTTGAAGTGGTTTTCTATCAATGAAGGAGTAAAATTCCAAGACATGGTGGTTAAAGAAGAATTGATATCCTTATCGCATCAATGTGTAAGCTATGATTAACCATACCCTCTCACACTAGTTCTTTGGATATTTTTTTCCTTAGGGGGAGAAATAAAACATAAGTATCTTTATATATATATATATCCCATAATGTATTTATAAAGGGGGGAAACAATATAGTGGGAGAATAAAAAGATATGTTTCTTACCTATTGTGTGATACATATTATAACACCCCAACCCGAATCACCATATATGTGGTGAAGCATCACATAACCTCATGAATGCCTCCCCATACGCAAGAGGATGGTGACTAGCAGTGAGGGTAAAAATGATGAGGGTTGGATAAAACCATTTTCATCACTGAAAAAATAATAACATAGAAAAATAATAATACATTTGAAGATATCAAGAAATAAATTCTATAACAGATGTCGTGTTAGGTCATATGAGTATAATCAACTAGACCTCCAATGTGGTAGGTCCACAATCATAAGTAGTAAAATAGTAAATGGAAACAAATAAAATTATTGTCGAAAATATCTAGATTCAATCCCCATACCATATCCATCTCCAAACACCAATCTCTCTAGAAACATACTATAGGTCCCATGACCTTCTTTGTATCCTTGATGATGAATTCTTCATACACCCTAAGATTCCCATGTAGGGTGTGAGTATAAACCTAGTGGGACACATCCAATATGTCCTTGACATAAGTACACATGTGTATAGTGGTGTATGTCATAGTGTAATGTAAATTCACACACAATAATATAACTCATCATGTATTAAGTGATAGAGTGCTAAAAAAGCTTCCACAAATCCTAGTTATGCTTAATTCAATTCCATACTGAAATAATATCAAATTTAATCAATTAAATGACATAGATCGTGCTATGTAACTGTATATACATTTACGGACAATGAAAATTTATCCTTTAAGGAACAACTTCACACCCTCATTTATGGTAAAGTCACATACCTGACTCATTCTTACCTTCTCGCTTGGGATGGTACACACGATTGACACGCCTCAACAAATGGACCTCTCTCATACGCATGGGCATTCCCCATTAGTAGGTCATACTGACATTTATGGAATCTCTTATAAATAAGTATGTAATTCCCTCATTAATTACAATCAAGGTTTCTATAATTCCTCTATATATTTATCATTAATGGTTCATTTCATCCATGCTCTAACATTAAGGAGAAGGGTAAGTCCATCAGGGCCTGCTTTCAACCTGAAAACTGAATCGAGATTCGACTGGCTATGTATAAATATAGATGTAAGGCATAAAATATCAAGGAAAAATATATCAAAACAAGTATCCAACAAGATATTAAATATTAAACAAGTAATAAATGACATATCAAGCAATAATATTTCATATAAAACATTCTATCATATATGAAATAATTATATATCAGGTGTGACATAGAAAGGGATACACCTGCCATAAAAAATGTGCATCCCACGCATACCAATATATCATATCATGAAAGGGTTTCAACACTAAGAACATAACTCAAACCAAGTATATAAAAAACACCATATAAAAAATAGTGTAAGGAGTTCCTACCATTAGTTTATCAAATCCAAATTATAATATCTATTAGGGAATGACACCCACATTATGTCGGTGCACCATCATTCACTAGAAAATTATCCAATCCATTGATATAGAACCTCTACGATTTTAATTAGTTTAATGTGCCAATCAAAGGTATTAAGTCAATTTCAACAAACCAAAAGGCATTCTCCATCCATGGTAAATCTTGGATCAATCATGGAGAGGCCACCAAAACTCATGATCCAACACAGACATATTAATCAAACATGAATTCTACATTATTACTATGTGGAGATCTATATATTTTTTCAAAAAGTCATATATATATATGATAAATTATAGATAAAAATTGATAAATTCTCTTAAAACAAATATATATAACCTCAATTAATTCCCTTAGTTGATCTATACTTCAAGTATATACTGGGAGAGGAAGGGGATGCTTATAGCACCAAGGGAGAGCTATCTAGGAGGTTCAGGTCACAAATGTTTTGGATATGGGTAAGGGTTAGTATAATAATTAGATTAGTGGGAAATGAATAAATTTCCCTTAATGATTCTTGAATCTAGAAACCATTGGTTATCTAGTGTTTATCCCTCGAATAGCTAGTGAGATCGGCAGAAATATAGGTCCCACTTCCAGCACCACTGACTGGTTGGTTCACTAAAATAGTTATATTTTCACTATATTTCATCCATTGTGCCTCCCACTAATCCTATTTCCTCTAACACACTATGTTTGAGACCCCTTTATAGATAAAACACACCCCTATGAAACAAAACATGACAAGTTACATCATAATTTGAAAATAATGTACCTTTAAAGTCAAATATCTTACAATCCCCCCCCCATATTATCCACCTTGTGAAGTAAATCTAGATTTATTGATCAAACAACTTAGGATAGAGCACCTAAACATAAGAATCACTCTCCCAAGTCTCCTATTAAATCCATCCATGATTCCAAAGGACTCTAACAAGTGTAACTTCCATTCCTCAGAACACTTTCTTATTATGGTCTATGATCTACATTAGGTGATCCAAAAATGATTCATTAGGAACCAGCTGAACGTAGTCATATTCAATCACATGAATAGGATCAGGCATGTACCACCGAGTTTGAGAGACATTGAACACATCATTCATAAATCAATAATGTGGAGTAAGATCCAAATGGTAACCCACTATCTCGATATGCTTGGTAATATTGAATAGTTTAATAAATATTATTGTTAGATTCCATTCATTATATAATATTTGATTCCCTAATTAAGTATTCACCCACAAGAAACCCCAATTTTCCAGATCATACTCCAATTTTCACATCCAATTATCACCTTATGATCACTATATGATCTAATTAGTGACTTCCTGCATTCAAATAAACTACACAATATCAGAGGTCTCATGTAAAATAATAATACCCATAACTATTGTTTCATCCTCTATGTTCCAATATAGTGGTGAACAATATGGCTGACCAACAAGTTCCTCATAAGGTGAAAATTGAATCAAAGCCCAAAATCGATTATTGTTTGAAGAAATAACAAAGGCTAAGTGATCATATTAAGCTCCACCAAAATCTGGAATGCATTATAGAATGTCCCCTAAAATATAGATCATCCTATTATACTATCAATCAGTCTATGAATGGTGAATTTTAATCTATTTTAGGTGGGTAAAAAAATCCTTCCACAAGGCCTTAAAAAATAGAGATGTGAAATGCATGTCTTTATCTGATATGATTCTCAAAGGATCTACAAGATTGTGTACAATATCCTATATATGTCATCCTCAACTCATACATTGAAAGGGTCTCAATAATAGACAATAAATGAGGCAATTTCATATATTGATCAAATATCAAAAAAAAAATAGAATCATTAATTCTTAAGGTACTAGGTCACCCCCTCAAAAATTTCACCATCACATCATCCCACTTACACATAGGGACTAAAAGTGGATAAAGAAATCCAGCAAGAAGATAATTCTTAAACATTATCCTTTGATAGTAAAGGCATCATGAAACAAAATTGATGTTTCCCCTCTACATACCTAGCCACTAAAATAGACCTTGTATATCATCTAACATCTCAATCAACCCTAGATGCACTAACCACTTAAAATCATGAGATTACATCATCATATCCTCTCTTAATAAAGATGGCACTAATGACCTCCCATGAATGAAATTCATTTCATAATTATATACGGACCACCCTTTAACTAAATCATCCCTCATCAAGTGATCTTGCACCACTACACACTCAATATATGTCTTTTGGATGGCCTTTACCTGGCTCACCAACTACTATGTGATAACAAGATTTACACATTTCATTACTCCATTATCTTTAGAAGAAAACAACAGCCACATAAAAATCAAACTCATCAACACCACTTATCATATGAAGGCCAGTATCCGAAACCATAAATCCCCAACATTTTTCTACACAAGGAATCTATAATGACATTTCATTTTCAAAAATTATAGGCCATATCAATGTTGAATGTATGTAGATACTCCACCCAATGAATCTTCCTCATATTGAGATACCATTGAGAAAAGATTTATTGAATGATCATATGGTTCTAGTAGATGAAAAAAAATATCATATTAGAGATAGTGTCTTCGACACATCAGAGTGTATACCATATTCCCTAACTCTAAGTCATTCATTGGGTAGTTTTGGTCATGGGGTTGTAGCTGATGTTACCCATAGGTGACTACATAATCTCACTTCCCCAATAAATATCCCAAACCAACATTTGAGGCATCAAAATACACTAAATATTCAATAACAGTCTTTAGAAGTGTCAAAATCAGGGATATCATCAATGTATTATTCATCTCAAGGATGGACTCTTTACAATGATCATACAATTCAAAACTCACACCTTTTTTATTAATATATATCATCAATGATTTCAAATAGAATAATTTTTAGATGAAATATCAATAGTACCCCACAAGCCTAAAGAAACTACTGATTAAAAACATATTTTTGGGATGTTTCCAAGACATCACAACCTCTACCTTCTTTGGTTCCACTAAAACCCCCACCTCAAAAATTACACGCCCAAGGAATCACGCCTCCCATATTCAGAAGTGTAACTTCAACATTCATTCATAAAAATGATGTTATCAAAGTGTACCCAGGATAATGTAAATGTGCCTAAAATTAATATATAAATTCATAGAATACATCATGATACCGTCCATGAATGCAATAATAATGGATTCTATATACGGATAGAAAATATTATTTATGATATCCATGAACACTTCTCAAGAATTTTTCAACCCAAAAGGCATGAAAATATATTCATACAATCCATATCTACTCTTAATATTGGTTTTGGGAATACCTACCTATCTAAAAACCACTTGATGTTATTCTGAACAAATAATAGTCTTGAAATACCACCAGGCTCCTCATAACTAATCAAATAGATCATAAACATTGGGAAAATGGTACCTATCCATCACTATTACCTAATTCAGATTTCTATAGTTAATGCAGTGTTTGAGGATACTATTTAACTTCTTACAAAGAAACATAGGATCACCCTAAGGAGATTTCATCTCTATAATAAATAAATTTACATACAAAACCTATAACTATACCTTAAAATCTCTAAAATAGGATGGTTGATAAAGATAAATATGAATAAATATCAGTTGTTCCCACCAAATTAGTTTAATATAAAACTCAGTTCTCTTTTTTTTGTAAGGCCAAAGAATTCATCTGGGAATACTTCTTGATAACAATCCTCCACTTCATGGAAGATAAATGGGGATATTGTTGAATCTACTACAATATCCAAGTCTAATAATTGTATTTGTATATCTCCAATATGGCTCAGGTTTGGTCCCATCCTATGTACTCCAAGATACCACTCATCAATCCACATGAACCTCTCTCCTATGTTTGTATAGAATGACACACAACTCTGATAGTAGTCGATATATTCTCGATATTTTTTCAATGGATCACTTCCAAAAAACAGATCATAATATGTCATATCTAAAATAATAAAGTCCCACATATATTTATAGCTATCAAGAACTATGGGACATTTAATTAATCACTGGATATAGTCAAATTTATTTCCCATATTTTTTTTAAGATATAGTAACTCGGAATATAACATAACTGATAAATCTAGGCCAATAATAATGTGGTAGGATATGAAGGAATGTGAATATAATATTTTGAACAAATAATTAGATATTGTAGATGTACCCAAGACTATACCTATAAATATAGAAGTTCCCTCCCCATTAAAATTTGGAACCTCATTTTTCACACATATCTTGTCTACCTATAGAGAATGGCATTGTATCTACAATAGCTGAATCACCAAAGCCACTGAAGAATGTTATTCTCAGGATAGTTGATGGTAACACTTATCTGCAACCTGACATGTGGTCCTCGAATCTGGATGTATCACCTTAGTGAAAATCACAAAAGATGACCCATATTTCCACATCAGTTTCATTTCATACGTGATTTTTGAAATGATTTAATAAATTTCCATTTTCATCAACAATTATAGAAGCTGGTAGAGATTCCTCCAATAGAGGAAGTATATGAATCCATAATATGGTCCACCTTTCTGCTATCCTAATATACCTCTTCACCCTTCGTCTTCCTATTACATGAAGAGTAACTTACACTTTTATTAATAAATATAGTCTTAAAAACAATGTAATCTAGAAGAAAACCTGAAAGCCTATCCCTGTATTTATCCATCTCAAAAGTAAGGGCCCTATGAATTACCTCTATATATATCATCAGATAAAATCCTCTAACCTAATGATTAAGATCCTATGGGAGACTAATCTCTAACATCTTAGCCTCATATGGCTTATTCCCATCTAAAAGAGGATAAAATCATAGAAACTCCATAAAACAATCTATGTAACTAGAAATAGACATCCTCACATTGTAAATCACCATAAACTCCTATGATCAATACCAATTCAACATGTCAATAAAGAAATACTCAAACAAAAGAACCATAAATTCCTCCCAGTTAATATGCTCATGCCTAATTCTCTAACCCATGATTCCCCTCCTCCTCATGGTGGGTCCCTAAAGCATAAAGGTTACTTAATTCTACTTTTAATCCCTAAATGTCTCTACCAAGCCATATCTTCCCACAATGATGTCCATATAGTTCATGGAATCTTAATGACCACCAGTTCCTTGAAATGCATATGGATGTTGGATATGAATATCTTTGGAATATTCCAACATTTTCTTCTATGCATATCTTCCCAGAGCAGGCTCTATCTATATGACTTCAGGCTAGGGTAGGTTTACCACCTGAACCACTATAGCAGGTATGGGAGCATTCTCATGTGTATCCTCCAACATATCACATGGTGGAATGAGTTTTTCATCCCTAGTGTAATAATTCTATCATTTACAAGGCATAATTTTTTTCTGAAATTCAAAATTAATGTTTAGAACATCCATAACAACTTGCTTACAAGAACAACTAAAGAAGTTATAACGCACAAATAATGTATTTTTATCGAAATAACTATTATGAAAGACACCCACATACAAGGTATAACCCTCCAAGTTCTATCCAATGATCAATATCAATCCTCTGTACTTACATGTTAGTCACAATCATTTAAATAACATTACATCAAATCTTGGTTTAACTAACTAATTCCAATACATTTATGTCACAAAAATTAGAGAATAGAGATATATCACGCAATAGAAGTCATGAATCAAGGAATTTAAAAAATTAAATTCTATGAAACACACAATGAGTATATATATATATATATAACATGTGATCCTATATGCCCATTCATGATGTATGATAAAACCCAAAACCAAAAAACCATAATAGTAATCCCATCAACAGTTACTCAGATGACTGTTAAAAATGTGCTATTCAGGCACATGGAAACCCTCCTACACAATTTCTACATAGCCTATCTTCTTAAAGTCATAAACCCAAGATAAAATAAAGTAAAACTCGTTTATTTGATTCCATTTTGTAACAATGCAATACATGTCACCATATCTTCGCAGAATCTCCACATGACCTCATATATACCTCCCTATTTGCAAAAGGATATCTACTAGTGGTGAGGGTAAAAATAAAATGGGGAGGATATACCATATGAAATCATATCCATAATGATCAAAATAATAACAAATTATAAACAAGTTAAACAATATGGATGAGGATATCAAAAAAATGTTATCAAAGATGTCATGTTTGGTCATATGAGTATAATCTCATAGACCCTAGCATGGTTTTTCAATAAGAATAAGAATTAACACTAGAAATATAAATAAATTAATTTATTGTGGAAACTATCTACATTTTTTCCCATTACCGCATCCATTCTCCAACTCCATGCTCCTCAAAAATCTTTTGTAGGGCCCTTTCCCTTCCCTAGACCCCTAATTGTGAAGTTTTCACACACACCAAGATTTGTGTTCAGGGTGTGATCATAAACCAATTAGGTTTTCACCAATGCATCCTTAACATAACTATACATGTACAAAGAGGAATATGTCATGATGGAAGGTAAAAACACAAACAATCATATAACCAATCACATATCAAGAAATCATGTGCTGACAATGTATCCACGAATCTCAGTCATACCTGCTTTGGTGCCATGCTAGAATAATATTATATATAGTCAATCACATGACTTAGATACTACTATGTAAATACATCCACCTTTAGTGATAGTGAAATTTAAGCCTTTAAGAAATAAGTCCACACTCCCCTTTAAGGGAAAGTTGCACCCATTACTCCAGACTATCATCTCATATGTGATGGTATCCATGCTTTGCATACTGGAAGAAATGGACCTCTATCATACACAATGTTATAACCCATCAGAAGGTCATAATAGTTTAAATATACTATCTTCTATTGGAATGTGGAATTAATTCATGAGTTCCTATCTAAGGAACTATCCATCCTAGAGAAATCTATCACCAATGACTCATTTAATCCATGCTCCACCTCTAAAGATCTAGCTAAGTCCATCAGGGCCACCAATCAACCTAAAAACTAGATAGATATTCTACTGGATATGTAAAAATCCACATGTAATGAATAAGATATAAAGGAAAAATATATCACAATAGGTATTCTACAGGATATGAAATATTACCCAAGTAATAAATGACATAGTAATGAACAATATTACTAATCAAACATTCCCTCAGATATGAAATAATCACATATAAGGTTAAACAAAGTATGGAATACAAAATCCTAACAAAAAGATGTCTCACAGGATAATCATGCATTTCAACATCACATATCATGAAAGGGTCTCAACATTAGGACCATAATCACATGAAATCATGTAAAAACTCCATTAAAGGCCCAATATGGTAAATACTTCCTACCTTTAGTACATAGAATCCAAATTCTAAGATCTATTGAGTAATGACATCAGGATTACACCTACGCACCAATGTTCACTAGAAAATCTCTAATCCATAAATATGGAACCTATATGATTATAATTAAAGGTCATAATTATGCCAAATTATGAAATCCATATCAATATACCTAAATCGATCTAAATTTAGTGGTATATCTTAGATCGATCAAGGAGATGCCACAAAAACTCATGATACAACATTGATCTATCAATAAATCATGAATTATCTTTTATATCACGATAGATGTCCAAATATCTAGACAACATAACCTAGATCTGTGCTCAATTCTATAGAAAAAAGGATAATTTAGCTTATATTTTAAAGATATAACCTCAATGGATTCCCTAGAGTGATATTGAATTCAAGTATCCAATAGAAGAGGAAAGGGACACCTATAGAACCAAGGGAGTTATATCTTGAAGGTTATCATCAAAAATGGTTTTGCTTTGGATGAGGGTTAGTCTAGTAATATGATAACAGAAAAAATATGCAAATTCCATTAATGATTTTTGAATTATGGAACTGCCAACTGGTTAGTGGGCCTCACCAACAATCTAGTGGTACCACAAGTTGGCTGGTGTCAAGCCCCTGGTTAGCCTATTTTCCTAGGTGGAATGCAATAATCTTCCTTAGCTATAAGTGGTTCAGTTGGATCTATATAAATGTAGGTCCTACTTCTAGAACCACTGACCTTCTAATGCACTACATCGTCTAGCTAGTGGACTTATATTATCAATTGTATAATCCACTAATCCTCTTTCATGTAGAGAACTAAATATGAGATCCCTTTACTTATAAAACAAAAATCAAAGAAACAAAAAAAGAAAAGTTATTTCATAAATTAAAATAGCATACCTTAAATTTTAGTATGTTATAGATCTATTATTTATTGGGAGAATATATTTAATGTTATATTTTAAAATTGATAATCTATGAAGTCATATTGGTTATGTGAGTTTTAAAATATTTTAAAATTATTAGTGAGATTGTGTCTAGGAAATTATTATATTTAAGTTTAAATAATAGTTTTGTGAAGTGGAAGAAAATTTATTTCAAGAATTTTGTATTAGTTGGTTTTAAGATCCAAGAAGAATTATATTTAGGTAAATTTAATGGAAATAATGAAATTATTATTCATTTTTCTTGTTTATTACTCTTATTTCACTCAAATAGGGTTAGAATTATTTAATAATGATTCATTTATATGTGATATGAGTTTGATTATTGTTTTATATTCAATGGTTTCCAAAAAAATCCAAAGGGGAAGATTGTTGAGACCGTAAATAAATAATATGTTGAGATCTAGATTGGTGGTTTCCTTGGAGATTATATTTAGAATTGTTGGCACCGGAAAATGCATCCCCAAAAATTTTCCAAATGCTTCCATACACGATCCAAGATCATAGTCCATTTCTCAAGCTTCGATTTGGTAGGTCGTAGGGCCCAAACGGAGCTACGGATTAGAAGTTATGGACATTTGAAGTTGGGCTAGAAAACTGGTTCGCAAAGCCCATTCGTGAAGCCCCCCTCCGTGATCGCGGAGCACCACCGGGAAGCACTGAGGCGGGATGCTCTGCGAACTCGGATGACATTCGCAACATGCCGTGAAGACCCGCAGCAAAGCACAGGAGGAGGTAAATCTCTGTGAACGCCCTGACGTTCGTAAACCCACCGCAAAGCAGCGAAGGCGTTACCGCTCCGCGAATCCGGTTGATGTTCACGACCCGCCGTGAAGCAACTGAATTCCCCCTTCGCGCCGCGTGAGCTTTGCTTCACGGCGCCCCTTGCCTATAAATACCCAGCTCGACCCCCTTCTCTGGACGGCCATTTTTTCACCCCTTGGGCGGCCGATCTCCCGGTCTGCGGAGCTCAGCTTTGCGGCTCCGCGATGCCATGCTCCACAAGCAGCTTCCTTCGCATTACTGCACCGTGAGCCGATGCTCCGCGATTCCATGCTCGGCGAGTACTCCGTGAGCCGCCCTTTCTCTGCAAGAGGCCCATGCTCCGAGAGACCATGCTCCGTGAGTCCATGCTCCACGATGATGCTCCGTGAGTCCATGCTCTGCGATGCTGCTCCGCGAGTCTATGCTCTGTGAGGCGATGCTCCGCGAGACCCCATACTCCCCGACCCCTTTTCTCCGTAAAGATACTTCGCAAAGACCTATCCTTTTGCGAGGCTCTGACCTCCTCACCCATCGGTCCATACTGTAGGGGTTGCGCCCCCGCACCCTCTCTCGGGGTCACTGTCGAGCTGCGGCCCCGGCCCTCTGGGCCGGTCCCTTCGCTACTGTCAAAGACCCCCATGAGAAATGGAGAGTCCTACCATGAACTTTTCGGGTTGGGACGTCGGGATTTTCCATTGAGCCCTTATGCGCATCTACCTTCCACCTATGGAATACCATGATTTTAGATAATTTTCCACAAACCATGAAACACCTTCAGTCGACATATTCCTCTTGGTTTCATTCCCATGTCGTCAGTTGAGATTCCCATCATCAATTCCTTGAGTACCTTAAGTCGAACCATTCCTCAGGAAACTCTTCCAAACCCCATCACTTGGCTCCTATGCCAGGTTGAACCAGAAAGGGCCGCCCTAGCGTAAGTCCCAACACCATCCATTCCCAGGCACCTTATGCCAATAGTCCTATCTACATGACTATAAACTGTAGTACTCCCTATGTTCCTAACATAGGATTCCTCTTTCTCCAAACAAGAGATGCCTCATGCTCCAAGCATGAGATTCCAATAGTTCTATCTACATGACTATAAACTGTAGTACTCCCTATGTTCCTAACATAGGATGCCTCTTTCTCTGAACAAGAGATGCCTCATGCTCCAATCATGAGATTCCAATAGTCCTATCTACATGACAACAAAATGTAGTAATCCCCATCTAAAAAATGATAGGATGCCTCTTGTTCCAAGCGAGACATGCCTCATGCTCCTAGCATGAGATGCTAACAGTTCTATCTACATGACTATAAACTGTAGTACTCCCTATCTAACAAATGATAGGATTCCTCTTTCCCTATACGAGATATGCCTTATGCTCCAAGCATAAGACGCATAATGCCATGATTACAGTGGCATGATTCCAACGCCCCTTGGCAATATCCCGCTTGTGCACTAGTGAATAGGTGAAGGCCTCAACCCACCAGTGAGTTGAGATACCTTCATTACCAGAGATGAGGAAGACATCATGGGCAGAATCTTTGCATAAGCCCATTCCCCATTTCCTCTCCATAGCGGCACATGGGAAGCTTCCTTGCATAAGCCCCATCCACCATTACCGCTCCGTAGCAGCACCCGGGCAACATCATTGCGTAATCCCCATTCACCATTGTCGCTCCATAGCGGCACCCGGGCAGCTTCCTAGAGAATTCCCCATTCACCATTGCCGCTCCTTAGCGGCACCCGGGCAGCTTGTTCGTGTAAGCCCCATCCACTATTGTGATCCTATGCAGCGGTAATCCGTTGACATCCTTATCCAACGGTAAGCCATTGTGACGCAATCCAGCGGTAAGCCGTTGCAACCCCATTCGACGCCAAGCCGTTGACATCCTCATCCAGCGATAAGCCGTTGCGACCCCATTTAGCGGTAAGCCGTTCACATTCTTATCCAGTGGTAAGCCGTTGTGACCCAATCCAGCAGTAATCCGTTGAAACCCCCAATCAGCGGGAAGTCGTCATCAGGAGAACTATGCGGACTTTGATTCCCTACCACGGGGATATGTAGGAAGCCTCTTCAAGGCTCAAGCTTGAAACTATCGTCATCCTTTTCCCCGGGCCTCCATCCTAGAGTAAGTCCCAGCACCATGGGCTTCTCAACGTGTAAGCCCCTCTTCATTTCTCACAGACGCACCCTTCGCGACGTGATCTTCATGTCTCTACTGCCTTTTGTTTCTCACACCGAGCATGACTCACGTGGGCTTAGAGTAATCATTGGCCATGAAAACACCCCGTCCAGCATGACGTTAAACTGTATGCCCCCATCCGGCATGACGTTAAACTGCACATCCATTTGAACTACGAGGTCTTTAATCCATGTCAAGGCATGGTACGTTGGAAGCCTCCATGAGGTTCAAGCCCACCACCCGTCGTTTCTTCACGACGATTTCCACCCTCGTCCAGCATGACGTTAAACTGTATTCCCCCATCCAGCATGACGTTAAACTGTATCCCGAACTACGAGTACTTTGATCAATGTCAAGGCATGGTACGTAGGAAGCCTCAATGAGGTTCAATCCCATCACATGGTCGTTCCGACCACATTCACGTTAGTTAGCTAACGACACCCATCGTACCAAGGTCCACATTCACATCGGTTCGCTGACGACACCCATCGGACCAAGGACCACATTCACGTCGGTTCGCTGACGACACCCATCAGACCAAGGACAACATCCACGTCGGTTCCATGACGACACCCATCGGACCAAGGTCCACATTCATGTCGGTTCGCTGACGACACCCATCGGACGAAGGTCCACATTCACATCGGTTCGCTGAAGACACCCATCCGACCAAGGTCCACATTCACGTCAGTTCACTGACGACACCCATCTGAACAAGGTCCACATTCACGTTGCTTCGATGACGACACCCATCAGACCAAGGTCCACATTCATGTCGATTCGATGACGAAACCCATCGGACCAAGGTCCACATTCACGTCGGTTCATTGACGACACCCATCGGACCAAGGTCCACATTCACGTCGGTTCGCTGACGACACCCATCGGTCCAAGGTCCACCTTCACGTCGGTTCACCAGCACCATCCCGAACTACACGGACTTTGATTCCCTACCACGGGGATACGTAGGAAGTCTCTCCGAGACTCAAGCCCATCACCACCGTCATCTCCACGAGAGCCTCCCATTTCATTCCCCCTCCACTCCATGTAATCCTCCATCATCCATCCTGATTCCTACCCGGCCCGCCACATCCCGGTGGGATCATGCCATCCACCCTCCTCACTTCTCCTAGCAGTACTTAGGCTGCTTTCCACGCGTAAGCCCTAGCATGTCTCCGGGTCGTTGTCCTCTGTGTACACCCCGATTCATCAACCCTTTGAACTACGTGGGTTTTGATCCCTATAGTCTACACAGGGTACGTAGGAAACCTCCATGAGTCTCAATCCCAGCCAATAGTAAACAATGGTGTTCCCCATTCTGGGGTGCACGCTCCCTGATCCGCCCTCAGTGGTGTTCAAATCATCCATTACGGTGTGACATCTCCCCTCCTTTGAGCGCACCACCTCGGATCCATCCTCATTGGGCGTCCTGATCCATCCATCTTCTGAGTATTCCTTCCATGGGATATACTAATCTGATCTGTCTCTATGGGACGTTCTGATCACTCTCATATCGTATCCGAAAGATGTTAAACTCGTGGCCTACCTCGTAATAAACATGAGATTCCTGAGGAAAACCTCGGAAGACACACCTTTGGTGTAACCGTCTCTTCTAGACGTTAATCTTGCAGCATACCCTGTGTTAAACACAGGAAGCTGAGGAAAACCTCAGATACATGCCTATGGCATATGATTCCCCGCATTCAACTTAGGATGCCTTGGGTTTTGCACCCTTGAGATGCTCTCTTTGGAGAAAGAATACAGTTTCCCCAATGTCCACGCACCCAGAGATGCCCTAACATGCCTGATGTTGTCATCTACTCCGACCTAAGGTCTCTACCATGTCAATATCTCATGGAATTTCTTGACGGAAGTAGTGTAATTAACCGGCGTCCATGGAAACATGGCACTGGGAAGAGTTTCACAAAAACGTATTAAATCTATGAGGGAGACCTGGACTAGGTGACGAGTTCTGAGGAGGAATCCACGGAAGGAAGAACCGACATCCCATCATCCCGATTTCGATCAAGGATCAGACGTCCCTGAATAAGGAATGGATGTCTCCCGCCTTTGGAAATCGAGAATATGGGGCGACAGCAGCGCGTCCTCCACAGACAGATGTGCATGCCCCGGCGAAATTGTCAGAAACAAGAACCAAGGTAATTTTCAATGATTAAATATAGAAGTAGAAAAATATGATAAAAAATTGGATAAAAATCCCTTAGTGCTAATTAAATTGGGATATAAAAATTGAAAAAAAATCCTTAATATTTAAGTATTTTATCTTCAATGCGTATGGTTTTTCTCAGATACAAAAGGATTTTTTACATTGAAAAACTATAAGTGTCACATATAGACTAATAATTTCACCATGAAGATGGTTGTGATTCTACAATGATATCCTCAAATTAATAAAGTCTTGTAGTGTCTTTTTAAATTTATAAATAGACACAGATTGCTGATAAGGTTGCATAACATTATAGAATGAAGTGTGACTTGTTGGATGGAGTCATTCCATGGTGTGAAGATGTGTGTGTTAAGATATACACTATTTTTAGGTTGTTAGATGAATCATTTTGAAAAGTATGGTATCATTATATGATCATTTAGGCTTATTAAAAATAATAGAATTATTGTGTTCTGAATAAGTTGACTACACCGCAAAAGGAGAAGTTATTGGAGAAGCAGTTAGAGGGACTAGATCATGTCACGATGCACAATGTCACAACTAGATTTATACCAGAGTATATAATTCAATAGTATTGATGATGTGCATCATTTATTTCTACATAGTCTACTCCTACTCATATTATTAATTCTTTTAATTATATACAATGCTGTATAAAAGTCCTAGAAAAATCCAACAGCTAAATAAGAATCTGATAAATTGAATGAATTTGTGAGTTTGAATTTTAATTTGAAATTAAAATTTGAACATGAAAAATAATATATTTCTATTTAATATATATTTTAATAGTATTCTTATATAAAATTGAGAGTATTAGAATCTAGAGGAATGAGAGTATATAGATAAGAGTGTATAGAAATAGAGAAGAAGAAGAAGAGTAATGGAGGTTGTTCAAGTAGAAGGAGAAAAAAAAGAGTAAAAACATAGTCTATGAGTGTGATAATCACATTTATGTTGTGTTTTTAGGAAGAATTAATAAGTCATATAAGTCCAATATTGAGGAAATGTGGGATCACTATACATTGTCATAAGATAATCAAATATGTGAAATAAGGATAATACATACCTCCTCAAAGAAAAAGACAGTTGTGTGACTTGTAGAGAGACATCATTTTGGGAATTATTATAATAAAATTCAAGGATATACCTTACTTATTTTGTTTTAAATGATGATACCAGTGAATTTGGTGGTCTCAAGTTTCACCAAATCATGCTAAAGAGTAATTTCTCATTTCTAGTAGTGAACCTTATTTATCAGGTGTTCTTTGTTTGTTTTTTTATTTGGTGTTTGAGAGTTTAGAAGTGAGATCATTCACTTTGAAGATTGATTGGGTATTATTTAATAATAAATAATAAAATTTAAAATTTATTAGTGTTCATTGATTTATCCTCCCTAGTAAACCAACACTATTCCTTGGGCCGTCATAATGCCTTTTTTTCATTCCACATGTCATTTGAAGTCACATGATTACATGTTATACAATCTAGTTTTCATATATAATTACAATTATTTTTTTATATTATCGTGTATTTGTTATGTATTAATATTATAGGTTATTATAGGCTAAATCCTCCCATGTATGTTATTCCATCATGGCTCTAGTATCTAGTCACGAGCCTATTGTAGGTGCGCTTGGGCTGGCACACCTAACATTGAAATAACTCAGGTGGGGTCTTAGTGGGATGAGTCATGTTAAAATGGTATCATAGAAGTTAAATTCAAAATAAAAATGTTTAAAATTATTTTTCTAGTTATAATTTGTTCATTGATATTGGGAAAAAACTTTACGCTCACTTTGGATAAGAATGGATACTTAGTTGTGTTGTTATAGTTTTCGATAACAAGAATAAGGAATCAGTAAATAGACCCTTTGTATGTTCCCATGTCTACTAAATTATACCCCACACTCTTTGAGATAAGATATTTAGAATTCCATGCACATTTAATGACTCATTTTATGAACTTTTTATCATATCAGGTTTATGTATTTCCCCTAACATGATGCTTTTTCAAGCACCACGTGCATGTCGTACACCCCTTCACACTAGGACCTTGAATGTGTGCATCCTACTAGGGTATAAATATTAGTTACCCATTATCTCTATGTAATGGTCTCTATATTCCTACAAATAGATCTTGTGGTTCCAATTTATTTGAGGATAAATCTATAAGACCCAAAATCTCAGATTTAGGAATACAATCTTCTTGTGTTCACACCCAATCCTCCCTCCTCTCAATCAAGAGACTTTTTTAGTTCCATAAGAATGGTAATAAGGGAAATATAAGTTAATTACATCATTCAAATATTTCAACCTTTAACCTTAATGAAATACCATTTACCCATATTCCTAGAGAACTATGGAAAAATTCCCCATCCTGAAAGGATAATACTATGGAATCACACACCCAATCCACCCCATGCATACAGTATTGGGTGTTACATGCCTAAGTTATCTTGGGAGGTCCATAAAAGTGAGAAATATATCCCAATATCCATACTAAGGTGACACTTTTTCTAAGTCATGTACATTTTCACCACTTCCCCCATGTCTTTTACTTGGGTGACACTTTTCTCAACCCCAAACCTGGGTGTCACATCTTCAATGTCCCATAGTGGATTCAATTTTACATTGTTCCACCACCATTATTTCCTAACTATCTATAACTCCCTCACAGACTCCTAAATTACATGATTGGGCTATTCATTCCATATTTCTCAAATTCAACCATGTATTCCATGGATAAGAGGGATCAATCCTACCATTAGAGTCCTTTCTTCATTTTTTCTTCCAAACTAATAGGACCCTCAAGGTTATCACAATCTTATATTTCCTAGCTAATAAGTGTCACTATTTTTAGATGATTTCTAAAACCTTACTTGGTTTAATATACTCACCTTAAATACATAAAACAAGCCTCCATAACCCTCAAGATTCAGGTTTGGTTTCATTAGTCCATCAAATGAGCATGGGATATAAAATGGAATCCAAATAGGGGTATTTCCCAACCACACCCTCATTAATGATCTCATACTTGATCTATTCAATGATCCATATACCTCACGATGGGAACCTAATCTTGTGTAAGCCCAAAAAACTACCTTCAACTAAGTTATGTACAATGTTAAAACATATGGGCATCTAATATGAAGTAATTGTGAACCCATCCTCACAAGGAGATCTTCATCATGGTTCCATTCTTCATTTCTCTTATAGTTTCCAATAGATAGGTGGTACACATCCATATATGGGATACAACTAGGTGCAATCCCCAACCATACCATCTCTCTTATTTAGTCACCAATAAAAAGGGTGAATGGGAAAGGGTAGTTCATACGTAAGTCCCACACAAACCATTTCTAGTTTTCTTTAAACTAGTATTCCCTGATGCATGATATTAAACTACACAGCTTATAGTATATCGTATATGATGTTAAAGTTTTCAAAATAGGTCCTTAATGCATTTATTTAAAAGTAACTTAACTTGGTCTTGGATAATTTACCATAAAAGGAACCAACATGCTCTTTGTCACATGACCTTAAATGATACAACATGTACCGTTAAGTAGAACCAAACTACATGGGTTCTATTTCCCATCATTAGGATAGGCATGAATCCCCTCTTATAGTCTTGATACCAAATCTGCATCACCTATAACCTCCCTAGATGTTAATAAATTCTAGATAGTATAGCTATATATCTATTTAAACTATAGTAGTAAAAAATATGAATAACCTAATATACATACATATTTCCACATCAATTCATATCGATGGTTGATCACTTGAATGAAGGTAACCAGAAAAATAACTAAGATTAGGAAATATTTCACAAAAATGACTAAAGTCTATAAGAGATCCCCATAGTGGGAAATAATACCTGTTAAGGTGTGATCTAACCTCAAATACTTTTAACCAATGTGCAACCTAAAGTGTCACTGGTATGTCTTAGTGAGTTCCTTATTTTGAAAAATAGGTCTATACTAATATAAAAAATCATGGGTGTGGGGGTAAATCATAAATTGAATGGTGAATTTGACATGAATCATTTACCAGTGAAAGTTATTGATTGACCAGGATTTTTCCATGTGATAATACATTAATGGGATTATAATTTTTTGTTTTTGTCTCCTTTAAGAAGTTGCTTCAATTCATAGGGAATCATCAAATATATCTTTTCATGCCATGATCCGTGAAAAATATTATAGTGATCAAAGGGAACATAATGCTAGTGAACAGAACTAGTTAAAACACATGACATGTGCCTTTAAAGGGATGGATTTTGTGTCCATATAAACCCAACATATTTTTTCATTGACCTAGTTCCTTTATCACTAGTAGGTGAAGGCTTCTGTCCAGAAGTATCAACTCAATGGAACCATCATAACTCTATAAGTGGCTTGTGAGATCCTCTTGTTATGGAACACTGTCAAACATCCTATAAGAAATGTTCCATGGAAAATCAAGTGGACCCTATACCTATTCACAATTTCTTTGAGAAACTTTCCTTGTAGCATGATAATACTTATCTCCCTTACCTAATGGAGTTAGAGGAGTTTATCATCATCCCCACTACTGTTATGGAGTTACCTAGGAGGGATACTTTCAGCTTTTTTCATTTTCAATGTCACATAACCCTGACCTCCCACATATATGATGAGAACGCCACTTTAAGAACATTGGCCCTTGTTTTCTAAGCTAGAGATAATGGGAGGAGGTCTTTATAAGGGAAAAAATATCTAAAGCTATGGAGCAGGCCCATACTCTTATTCCTACCATCACCTATGAATCTCTTTGATATATCCCAATGATAACCAATAAGAAGGATCATATTCCTACTCAAACTCAAGAAGTCCACTAGAATATTTCGATAGATACTACAAAGTAGGCCCATATCCCTTACCACTGTCAATAAGTCCATCTTAATATTCTGGTGGAAACCACAGAGTATGTTAATATCCATACCCACTCTCAAAAAGTATTTTAGTATGTTCTGGTGGAAACCCTATAGAATGCATATATACCTTCCCACTATCAATAAATTCAACGTCATATTCTGATGGAAACAATGGATCATGCTCATATTCCAACCTTCTCTCAATAATCTTTCTATCATAATCTTATGGAAACTAGGGAACATGACCATATTCCAAACACTCTATAGAAATACACTAGAATATTCTAGTGGAAACCATAGAAAATGATTATAATCCTACCTATTGTCATGAAATATACTAAACAAAATCTAGTGTAAACTATTAAATAGACCCGTATCCCTTCTCACTCTTAAGAATTCCATCTATATATTATGGTGGGAACTACAATGTTGGACCATATTCCTGCTCTCTCTCTAGGTGTTCTTAGAACATGCTAGTTTCAATAATAGAGTAAACATATATCCCTACCCTATCTCAAAAGGGATATTTCTATATTCTGATGGTGATATTAGAGAAGGATTATATCGTAACTCTTATCTCAATAGGTCATTGATATATTCTACTCTAAATTAAAGAGTCATCGATGGGGGATCCCACTCATGGAGGTTATTGTGAATGTTTCACAACACTAATTATAATCACGGTTCAAACCCTAGTCACCTGATAGAGAATATCTAGAAGGAAGTTTCATTAAGAACAATATGAAATCTAAGAACAGGACCACATCCATGTAAATTCTGATATTACTAAGGCTCCTTAGAATATTTCCATAGTCGTATATAAATATTCCAGTTCCTTGTCAAAAAAATAAGGAACATGTGTCTATATTGTTTCTCCATACGGTACTATGATCAACAAATTTAAAGTTTCTCCCTAGGGTACCCTCTATAAAGGTCCCCCGCCCATGGAAATATGAGGATAATTCATGAAGGTTCTCTTTGTGACATCAATTATAGAGATCCTACCCATAAAATAAAGAACAATTAGCAAGGATTTTTTCCCATTTATAAACCATCAAAAACATGTAACCACGTTGGACCTCACCATGATAATAAAGCTAAGACATATATAGGTCCTCCCAAATATATAGGATTCATAGGTTCGCCTCGAAAAAAAGTAAGTTGTCAAAGTGGAGATCCTACCCAATGGATAATAAGGAACCAACCATGGTGGTCCTTGTCATGGTTCTCAAAGTGAAGGCACTCTTCATAATGACATATCTTCTTGGAATGAAAGTCCTTATCATGTATATTCTACTTCAATGTTTTCCTCATATTGAGAGACACTTGAGAATTTATCTTAAGATAATAGAGTTATAATATTATAATCATATGAAGTATAATCTACTATGTGGATCATCATGATCAATTTTATAATATAACCATAATATCTTGATTATTAATTTTGTTTCTTTAATTTTATCATAAAATGAGTTGTCTAAATGAGCCAATATTTATTTTGGAAAAAGTTTAATTTTTTTAATAATGGAAAGATGTATAGAAGAATATTTATTGTAGTGGGAATAACCCCATTTTCCTAGATCCAGTTCTATATTTTATTACATTGGTATAAAAAACAAGGAAGTCACATCTCAAAGGACCAAATAGTTAGTAGTTTTGGAAAACCAGATACAACGCCAGTTTTAAATTACTACTTGAAATAAAAAACTGCCATGACCCGACCCTACCCGGGCTCGAGCCGCAACTACCCCAAGCCCGCCTCCATAGGCCAGGGGCTGGCGACCAGCGCCGAAGACACAATAACTCGGGGAGGCCTTTGCCTAAGAACCTGTACACACACACATGCAACAAACTCAATGCAACAGTGCAGAGTAAAAGTAAATACAAGAAAAGAAAAGGAAAGGCAAACTGCTATATATATACCACAAAGTGCATCGACCTCTACAAGTACAAAGAAAGATGAAGGAACACTGAAAAGAAAAGGGGAAAAACACGTGCCCAACCAAAACGTACCACAACCCAGCAACAGGTAAACAAAAGAAACAGCTGACAGGTCTCCCACCTGGAACCCGTCCATGACCACCGCACGCGGTCCAAGCTCCCCAAGCTCCTACGCTCCACTGAAGTCACGCTCCACCTGTCCGTCGTCTGCAAGGGCACACCAAGTGCGGTCAAAGCCCAAGCTGGGGTGAGTATAAAAATACTCAGTAGGATACCCCAAAGGCTCGAGGGAGCAACAAAGAAGGTACCGAAGGGTGAGCAGTAGAGCGAACAGGAAGAGTAAAGGAGTACAACAGAGGGTGCAGTAAAGAGTCCAGCTCAACCCAACAAGAGGAAAGAAGGTAGACTCATCCAGACACAAGGAGATGGAAACGGTGGGAAGATGAACTTCTCATCGAGTCTTCGCTACCTATAGTAGGAGAGTATACTTGTCCAACCACGAGAAGCTAGACACAGAAAGCACATGGCATACCCCGCGCGTCTTCGCCTCCCCTGGAAGGACAGTAACCAAATCCAAGAAGTGGGTACTAGAACAAGGTATATACAATTCCATATGCTTAATCAAGAAGCCCAAACAAGATCGTAAGGGGATCTACATCCCGTAGCTCAGCCCAAGAAAGAGTAGCCAACAGTCCCAGAAGTTACACCATCGATGCCCAGCATCTCGCACATCTGCCCCGAACCGCAAGACAAGGGTCTCAATCAACACACCTCAACACTATCCGCATTGGGAGGCACTGACTCGCCCGCACGATTTTAGGTTGCGTCAGAAGGACGCGTCTCGGTGGGGGAATGCTCTCCTCATACTTGAGAGTTATGGGGGAACGTCAACCACAACTCGTCACTGCCCCGCAGTCGAGAGGTCTGCTCAAAGTCGACAGGCGACCCCCTGCCCAACCCCGCTGGAGGATCCCTGGATGTCAACGGGTTCCCACTACAGGGAGACCCGAAAATTTGATGGGTGCCACCCTACCCAGTCCCGTAGCAGGTAATCCACTGGAGGGAGACCTGGCTAAAGTCGGCGATGGGACCACTGCGTAGCCCAGCTGAAGGTAACCCGACATCGGGGACCACTGCCTAGCCCAGCTAAAGGTAAGCTCGGCATTGGGGACCACTGCCCAGCCCAGCTGGAGGTAAGCCCAGCATCGGGGACCACTGCCCAGCCCAGATGGAGGTAAGCCCAGCATCGGGGACCACTGCCCAACCCAGTTGGAGGTAAGCCCGGCATCGGGGACCACTGCCCAGCCCAGCTGGAGGTAATCCCGGCATCGAGGACCACTGCCCAGCCCCGCTGGAGGTAAGCCCGAAACTACTATGGCCATCCCTGCTAGATGGTACTGCTCGGTGAACACCACTGTACTGGCCATCCCTGCAGGATGGTAACCCTCTGGCGAGCCCAGCTCAAAACAACCTCAGCCTTGCTGGAACCAACCTCAGCCCTGCTAGAAACAACCTCAGCCCTGCTGGAACAACCTCAGCCCTACTGGAACAAGCTCAGCCCTACTGGAAACAACCTCAGCCCTGCTAGAAACAACCTCAGCCCTGCTGGAACAACCTCCTGGGTAGAGGATCGGTGCCCGCGTAAAGTGTTGGTCACACCGAAACCACAAGCTCTACCAGGGAACACGGAGCAACAGGAGAAACTCCCTAGGCCTCACAAGGCGATCACGCTCCAATCCGCTGAGTCACTGTCGAAGCGGACTGAGACATCTCATCCCAGAAAGTGGGGAAAACACCCATGTTGTATGAACACCCGTAGTCGCAGACGGTGTCACGGTCCGGTGAAAGGGCACAGCACTAAAACCCCTCACAGCTGAAGAAGCATAGGAACCAAACCTTCTCTGCCAGCCAAACCATCGAGAACAAGACCAGGGGGAGACCGCTCAACCCTACTGGTCAGACAAAAGAGAACCAGGTTAGGGGAAACTCCACCCTACTGGTCAAACAAATGAGCGTAGAGCGACCCTCTACGTCGCGAGAGGTAAAGTACGCAAAGAAGATCACGGCACGCACATGGGGCCCACACGACGTGTGGCCCCAAGTCAACCCAATTTGAGCGCACAAACATCCTCAGGTACAAACAACCACATGTACCTCGAAGCGCTCCCGTATACTCCCGGAGTATACCTCGTTCCAGTCCAAAGGCTATCGTGCACACGGCACCCAACGTCAACGCGAAGGCGTGACGTAACAACTCCACCTCAAAGGCACAGGCACAGCCAACCACATCTCATGGACCAATTATATCACTCTCCCAATAGTATTTGATCACACGCCAAGGGTCCTCTACAAAAAAGGTAGGACGAACCACCACTGGAGCATCTTCCATTTCCACAAGATCACGCAAGAGGCTCCACACAACCAAATGGATCACACCGTTGTAATCCTCGTGGAAAGACACGTGATATCGACTACTTACTCACCTCCAATGGATATCCGATGAAAAATTCACCAACACCGCCTCACGCCCGAACGGTGTCCCGTGATCCCGAGCCTCGGCCCCGAAAAGAGTCGGGCGCATCACACCATTGCGATCCCCTCGGGAAAACACGTCACAAGAACTACTCACTTGAGTGCAACGGATATCTGGAAAAAATATGCATTCTGGCGCATCGCACACGAGCGGTGCTGCGTGGGACCCGCATCCCGGTCCCGAAGCCCTGCCAACAGATCGCATCGTTGCGATCCTCTCATAAAATCACACAAGGTGGACTACTTACTTGTCCAAAACGGTCGCCCGATGATAAATATGGAAAATCACCGTCGACGCCCAAACAGCCCTCGTGGGCCCCGCACCACGTGCCAAATTAGAGCGGGTGGATTGCACCATTGCAATCCCCTCAGAAAAACATCCAGAATCGACTGCTCGCACGCCCCGAACGGACGTCCGATTCAAAATCCGCTAAACGCTGCTCGCAGCTCAAAAGACGGGTCGTGGGGCCCACGCCTCAAATTCGTCCTCAACGCTTGAAACCACTCTGGAAATCTCCGCCTCTATGCCATGGTCCCAATGCCACTGACGGCGCTCAAAACGGACGTCGGACGCGTCTGCGCCGCTCAAAACAAGATTCTCGGAAAAAACGCTCGTCCACTTAAAGACGCGTCGCGCCACCGAGGCCCCTCTTTTCGGGAATTAAAAATTCCCAAAACCATCTCAAAATGACCGTCTCATCAATACAGATTTACTTCCGTAGACGGCGCATCAAACGGACTTTCCGTTGGGAAGTTACACCCCCCCCCCCCCGAATATAAGGGGGCCAACCGGGTCGGTTCACCCCGGCCGGCCCGGTCCGAACCGCTGCGGTCGGCTGGCCGCGGCCCACTCCAGCCGAACCAGACCCTCCTCGGGTCCGGTTTTATTCCTAGAAGACCGGCCAATGCCGGTCTCCGTGTCGTGCCAACAGGACCCGCAGGATGCGGGTCCTGGCTCCCCCGCGTCGCCGCCAGTGGCCGACGACCCCGCTGGCACCCCGCTCGCCGACCGCGCTCCCCAGCCAACCGCCGCTGCCCTCCATTGTGCTCGCCTGACGCCCCTGACCCCCATCTATCTTCCGCTTGTGAGTCGCGGCCTCCGCCGCCGTGCTGCTCCACTTGGACCGTCGGACCGGCGCGCGAAGCCGCCGGACCGCCACTACCCCGGGCTGCCGCCGCCCGGAACAACCCAAAACTCCTCCACAAACCCGCAATCTTCGGCGAATGATTGCGGGTTCCTTAGAAATCCAAAACTGAATCCAAAATATGCGTCGAATAGATCATAAAAACTACAACGTGCTCAAGGGCATTGATTCAACAATCGAACAACAATTGACGCATATAATTGAGGTTGAAATAAGGTTCAGAAATTAAAACGCAACCAAAACCTCCTACCTCTTGGGCGATGCCCGGAGCTTCACGGGGAGTCTAACGCCGCACCGTGACTTGCTGGAGCTCCTTCACCAGAGCTGGAGGAGGAGAGGGAGTAGATCGTCTTTGATGCTATCCAGGTGAGGGAGAGGAAGAGGGTGGGGGCGACTTAAGCGTTTAAATAGAAACGCTTAATCACCCGCCCGTCGGCCCGAACCCGAACCCTCAGCAGGGTCGAGGTTAAGCCTCCCCTGGGGTAAACACCACCTCCCGAGCACAACGGTGGTCTCTGAATTTTAATCCGATGCCCCATTCAAAATTTATTAAACTTAGCGCCCGAGTCTTCCAAATTACGAAAACACCCCTGGGGCCATTTTTCACAGACGGCCCATGCCCGCGAAACTTATACCCCTCCTAGGGTAAAAAAGCATGCTCCGAACTCAACAGTGCCCTCGGTTTTCCAATCCAAGCCACCGTTTAAGAGATACATGTGTTTCGCCATTAAACGAATTAATTAATTTATTTATCCGTTTAACGTTCTGGGAGCGGGCGAGGGGTCCAAACATCCCGCGCCGACAAGTTTTATGTCATTCCTAGGTTAAAAACCCCCGTTCCGGACCCATCCGTACACTCGGATCTTTGATCCGGATTACCGTTTAGGATTTATCCAATTTATTTGGCGTTCCCAGTGTGAATGCACTGAAAATTTAATTTCGGCCACTCCGGGGCTCGGAATCGCACGCCGTCTGAAGGCGCTGCTCTGGAATATCATAAAGAATATTCTAAAGTCTTTATCAGCAAATCCAGGGTCTTACATCATTCCATACTTCAAGATTTGATTCCCCGAAAAGCAAAACTGGGGAGCAACACAGGGTACTAAGCCCACACCTGGCTTTCTCATACCCAGAAGAACTCACGCACAGCTCTCAATCACTGCACATAGACCAAAGGATTGATCTGTTCACGCTAGGTCGACCCTCGCCGATTTTGTGCACCCACTCCAGACTTTGGGGTTAGGGAAAGGCGGTAGGGTACCTCTCCATCCCTTTGCACGGTCTCAAACGGCCCGAAGGTCCTCTGGGGTAGCTCACATCCCCGGCCAAACCTCTACGTCGCATGCCGCAACTGTAATCACCACCTGCACCTGAAACAAGGCCCGGTGATTCCCTCCTTCAGAATATCCATATAGTGAAACACCCAAGGATATCTGGTCACGCAAGGTTCCACAGTCGATGCTCCCTTACACACTCAAAAGGCGAAGGAGTCAACACCATCGACTAAAGGAAAAGGTCCCATGCCTTTTTCCCTTACCAACACAGGGTTACACCCGACGCCCTGTGTCACCCTGGTAACACTTCAAACAAGGAGCAGGGAGAAAAGCATTTCACATGCAGAGCCTAACAATTATAATGTAGAAGAGTCGCAAGGGGTACCTCTCACCATCCCATGCTCTGCAGGATCATAGACATCCAAACCTCGCGGCTGTCCTCGGTCCCAACTGTCAGCTCCCGGAGCCTGAAGTGGACCACCTAGTGGTGATGGGAAGACCTCGTAACGTCTTCCCCCACTACCAGCTCCTCCCGATCCTCTGCTAGCACCACCTCTTTGGGTACTACTCCGATCACGGTGCTGCCTCTGTCATGGTGGTGCACCTGCTGCCTGCCCGAAGCTCTCAGCAACTCGGGTCGGGAAGTCTCGTGCCAAGTGACCTCGCCCATCACAAGCATAGCACCAACTCTCTCTGGGATGCACTGGTTCCCTCCAGCGCCACTGTGGTGTACGTCCACTCCCCTGAGTCCGGTTTTCAGAAAGCCACCTGCGTCGAGGTCCTACTTGCCGACACCCACTAGTCGCGGCAAACGTCTCGGCTCCAACATGCCTGCTTCCTCCACCAACACCAGAACGCGACAGGAGGCCCTCTGTCACCAGCGCCTGCTCTAGCACCCCTGCATAGGTGGAAATTCCCAAGGGTACTATGACAGCAAGAATATATCGGTGGAGACCCTTCTCAAAATTCTGCGCTTGGAGGTTGTCATCATGGACTATGTCCGGGTTAAAGCATGCACGGTCTGCAAAACTAGCAGCGTACTCAGCCATCATCATCCCTCCCTGTTGAAACTGCAGGAGCTCCTAAATTAGAATGGAGCCCAAGCAGGAAGGGAAAAACTCCTCACGAAATAACAACTGAAATTCTTCCCACGAAAGTGACGACTCGTCAAGAAACTGAGTCACCAGACTCCACCAACGCTAAGCTACTCCATGAAAAAGGGAGGCTTCCAAAGCCACTCTCTGATCTTTCGGCATCTGCACAAGCCTGAAAAGGCTAACCACTGCCTCGAGCCAAACCTCTGCTGCCTGAGGGTCTGGCTCACCACTGAACCTCAGCGGTCTCTGCCACTGGAACTCACGGAGCACGCTCAACCTGCGCTCAAGCTCAGCCTGCTCTGCTGAAACTGCCTGCTGCTCAACAGGTGGGGGTGCTGCTACCAGCCCACCCGGAGAAAGGGTCTCACATGATGGGTCCTGGATTGTGTCCTCTTAGCTCACAAGGTCTTCACCACAAACCAAAATTGGTATCCTAGCTGGTTGTCTTCGCGGAGACATCCTGAATATTATCAAGGAGTGCCGCGGTCAGATGAGCATAAATGTATATACCAATAGCAACGATGGGGAGCTGACTCAAGAAGGACAGTCAAAGACTCAATACTATGTGATGCACAAACACATTTTCCCTGCAACAAGTGTCTCAGCATGCCGAGCCAACAAGCGGGTTATCAAGGTCCTGGTGAATGGATACGTCGGCCGTCGCACCATCACTGGACTCCCTGGCCTGAGAGCTACTCTCGAGACACGTTAACACTGTTTCCCTAAATCCCAACCAATTCCTGTTTTAGGAACGTCCGCACAACGCACCAAGGAACGAACCACCTTTGATACCACTTTGTCCCAACCCGACCCTACCCGGGCTCGAGCCGCAACTACCCCAAGCCCGCCTCCATAGGCCAGGGGCTGGCGACCAGCGCCGAAGGCACAATAACTCGGGGAGGCCTTTGCATAAGCACCTGCACACACACACACGCAGCAAACTCAATGCAACAGTGAAGAGTAAAAGTAAAGACAAGCAAAGAAAAGGAAAGGGAAACTGCTATATATATACCACAAAGTGCATCGACCTCTACAAGTACAAAGAAAGCTGAAGGAACAATGAAAAGAAAAGGGGCAAAACACACACCCAACCAAAAAGTGCCACAACCCGGCAACAGGTAAACAAAAGAAACAGCTAACGGGTCTCCCAGCTGGAACCCGACCACGACCACCGCACGCGGTCCAAGCTCCCCAAGATCCTACACTCTACTAAAGTCACTCTCCACCTGTCCGTCGTCTGCAAGGGCACACCAAGTGCGGGCAAAGCCAAAGCAAGGGTAAGTATAAAAATACTCAGTAGGATACCCCGAAGGCTCGAGGGAGCAACAAAGGAGGTACCGAAGGGTGAGCGGTAGAGAGAATAGGAAAAGTAAAGTAGTACAACAGAGAGTGCAGTAAATAGTCCAGCTCAACCCAACCAGAGGAAAGAAGATAGACTCATCCAGACACAAGGAGCTAGAAACGGTGGGAAGATGAACTTCTCGTCGAGTCTTCGCTACCTATAGCAGGAGAGTAGACTCGTCCATCCACGAGAAGCTAGACACGGAAAGCACTTGGCATACCCCGCGTTTCTTCACCTCCCCTAGAAGAAGAGTAACCAAACCCAAGAAGTGGGTACTAGAACAAGTTATATACAAGTCCATATGCTCAATCAAGAATCCCAAACAAGATCGTAAGGGGATCTCCATCCCGTAGCTCATCCCAAGAAAGAGTAGCCAACAGTCCCAGAAGTAACACCATCGATGCCCAGCATCCCGCACGTCTACCCAGAACCGCAAGCCAATGGGCTCAATCACCACACCTCGACACTATCCGCTTTGGGAGGCACTAACTAGCCCGTAAGGTTTTAGGTCACGTCACAAGGACGCATCTCAGTGGGGGAAAGCACTCCTCGTACTTGAGAGTTATGGGGGAACGTCAACCACAACTCGTCACTGCCCCGCAGTTGAGAGGTCTGCTCAAAGTCGACAGGCGACCCCCTGCCCAGCCCCGCTGGAGGATCCCTGGAAGTCAATGGGTTCCCACTATAGGGAGACCTGGAAAGTCGAAGGGTTCTACACTGCCCAATCCCATTGAAGGGTAATCCACTGGAGGGTGACCCGGCTAAAGTCGGCGACGGGACCACTGCCCAGCCCAGCTGGAGGTAACCCAGCATCGGGGACCACTGCCCAGCCCAGCTGGAGGTAAGGCCGGCATCGGGGACCACTGCCCAGCCCAGCTGGAGGTAAGCCCGGCATCGGGGACCACTTCCTAGCCCAGCTGGAGGTAAGCCCGGAATCAGGGACCACTGCCCAGCCCACCTGGAGGTAATCCCGGCATCGGGGACCACTGCCCAGCCCCGCTGGAGGTATGCCTGGAACTGCTCTGGCCATCCCTGCTGGATGGTACTACTCGGTGAACACCGCTGTACTGGACATCCCTGCCGGATGGTAACCCTCTGGCGAGCCCAGCTCGAAACAACCTCAGCCCTGCTGGAAACAACCTCAGCCCTGCTGGAAACAACCTCAGCCCTGCTGGAACAACCCCAGCCCTGCTGGAACAACCTCAGCCCTGCTGCAAACAACCTCAGCCCAGCTGGAACAACCTCCTGGGTAGAGGATCGGTGCCCGCGTAAAGTGTTGGTCACACCGAAACCACAAACTCTACTAGGGAACACAGAGCAATGGGAGAAACTCCTCAGGCCTCACTAGGCGATCACGCTCCCATCCGCTGAGTCACTGTCGAAGCGGACCGAGACATCTCATCCCAGAAAGTGGGGAAAACACCCACACTGTATGAACACCCGTAGTCGCAGACGGTGTCGCAGCCCGGTGAATGGGCACAGTACTGAAACCCCTCACAGCTGAAGAAGCAGAGGAACCAAACCGTCTCTGCCGGCCAAACCATCGAGAACAAGACCAGGGGGAGACCTCTCAACCCTACTGGTCAGACAAAAGAGCACCAGCCCAGGGGAAACTCCACCCTACTGGTCAAACAAACGAGCGCAGAGGGACCCTCTACGTCGCGAGAGGTCAAGTACGCAAAGCAGATCACGGCACGCACGTAGGGCCCACACGACGTGTGGCCCCAAGTCAACCCCAACTGAGTGCACAAACATCCTCAGGTACAAACAACAACACGTACCTCCAAGCGCTACCGTATACTCCGTGAGTATACCTCGTTCCAGCCCAAAGGCTATCGTGCACACGGCACCCAGCATCAACGCGAAGGCGTGACGTAACAACTCCACCTCAAAGGCCCAGGCATGGACAACCACATCTCGTGGACCAATTATATCACTCTCCCAAGAGTACGCGATCACACGCCAAGGGTCCGCTACAAACAAGGTAGGACGAACCACCACTAGATCATCTTCCATTTCCACAAGATCGTGCACGAGGCTCCGCACAACCAAACGGATCGCACCGTTGTAATCCTCATGAAAAAACACGTGATATTGACTACTTACTCGCCTCCAATGGATATTCGATGAAAAAGTCACCAACACTGCCTCATGCCCGAACGGCGTCCCGTGATCCCGAGCCTCAGCCCCGAAAACAGTCAGGCGCATCTCACCATTGCGATCCCCTCGGGAAAACACGTCACAATCACTACTCACTTGAGTGCAATTGATATCCGGAGAAAAAGATGCATTCCGGCGCACCGCACACGAGCGGTGCTGCATGGTACCCGCATCTTTGTCCCGAAGCGCTGCCAACAGATCGCACCGTTGCGATCCTCTCATAAAAGCACACAAGGTGGACTACTCACTTGTCCAAAACGGTCGCCCGATGATAAAGATGGAAAATCACCGTCGACGCCCAAACGGCCCTCGTGGGCCCCACACCATCATGCCGAATTAGATCGGGTGGATTACACCATTGCAATCCCCTCGAAAAAACATCCAGAATCAACTGCTCGCACGCCCCGAACGGACGTCCGATTCAAAATCCGCTAAACGCTGCTCGTAGCTCAAAAGACGGGTCATGGGGCCCGTGCCTCTAATTAAGCCTCAGTGCCTGAAACCACCCTAGAAATCTTTGCCTCGATGCTAGGGTCCCAACTCCACTGACGGCGCTCAAAACGGACATCAGACGCGTCTGCGCCGCTCAAAACAAGATTCTCTGGAAAAACGTTCGTCCACTTAAAGAAGTGTCGCGCCACCGAGGCCCCTCGGTTCGGGAATTAAGAATTCACGAAACCATCTTAAAAACACCGTCTCGTCAATTAGGATTTACTACCGTAGACGGCGCGTCAAACGGACACGCCGTTGGGAAGTTACGCCCCCCCCCCCCCCCCCCCCGAATATAAGGGGGCCAACCGGGCCGGTTCACCCCGGCTGGCCCGGTCCGAACCGCCGCGCCAGGCTGGCCACGGCCCACTCTAGCCGAATCAGACCCACATCAGGTCTGGTTTTATTCCCAGAAGACCGGCCGATGCCGGTGTCCGCGTCACGCCAACAGGAACCGCAGGATGCGGGTCCTTGCTCCCCCGCGTCGCCGCCAGTGGCCGACGACCCCGCTGTCGCCCCGCTCGCCGACCGCTCTCCCCAGCCAACCGCCACTGCCCTCTGTCGCGCTCGCCCGACTCCCCTGACCCCCTTCCATATTCTGACTGCGAGTCGTGGCCTCCGACGCCGTGCCACTCGACTTGGACAGTCGGACCGGCGCGCGAAGCCGCCGGACCGCCGCTACCCCGGGCTGCCGCCGCCCGGAACAACCCAAAACTCCTCCACAAACCCGCAATCTTCGGTGAATGATTGCGGGTTCCTCAGAAATCCAAAACCGAATCCAAAAGATGCGTCGAATAGCTCATAAAATCTACTACGTTCTCAAGGGCTTTTTTCGACAATCGAACAACAATCGACGAATATAATTGAGGTTGAAATAAGGTTCAGAAATTAAAACGCAACCAAAACCTCCTACCTCTTGGGCGATGCCCGGAGCTTCACGGGGAATCCACCGCCGCACCGCACCTTCTCAGAGCTGCTTCACCGGAGCTGGAGGAGGAGAGGTAGGAGCTCCTCCTTGCTGCTTTCCATGTGAGGGAGAGGAAGAGGGTGGGGGCGACTTAAGCGTTTAAATAGAAACGCTTAATCACCCGCCCGTCGGCCCGAACCCGAACCCTCAGCTGGGTCGAGGTTAAGCCTCCCCTGGGATAAACACCGCCTTCTGAGAACAACGGTGGTCTCAGAATTTTAATACGATGCCCCGTTCAAAAGTTATTAAACTTAGCGCCCGAGTCCGCCAAATTACGAAAACGCCCCTCGGTCCATTTTTCACAGATGACCCGCGCCCGCGAAACTTATACCCCTCTTAGGGTTAACGGCACACTCTGAACTCAATGGTGCCCTCGATTTTCCAATCCGAGCCACCGTTTAAGAGATACATTCATTTTTCCATTAAACGAATTAATTAATTTATTTATCCGTTTAACGTTCCAGGAGCGGGCGAGGGGTCCAAAAATCCCGCACCGACATGTTTTATGTCGTTCCTAGGGTAAACACCCCATTCCGGACCCATCCATACACTCGGATCTCTGATCTGGATCACCGTTTAGGAGTTATCTCATTTATTTGGCGTTCCCAGTGTGAATGCACTGAAAATTTAATTCCGGCCACTCCGGGGCTCGGAATCGCACGCCGTATGAAGGCGCTGCTTTGGAATATCATAAAGAATATTTCAAATTCTTTCTCATCAAAATCCGGGTTCTTACAAAAACATAGAAAAAACTTTGGAAAAATTCATAAACTCTTATATTATACCTATAATTCATTCATAATATATATCTTCTCATCATGTCCTAAAACCAGGGGTTGGCCACCTTGGGCCTTGCTGGGGACGTGCAGAGTTCATGTGGGCAGGCCAGCCCAATACCTCGTTACCCAACAACATGTTTTCCGCTTCGGTGGTGTAGTAGTGGTGTGGGGTCGAGGTCCATAGCAATGGTGTTTAGTGAGGTCTGGGCTTTGATTCCTGGGATCTCTCTCTTGGGGGAATTTCCTCCTCCCATGTACCACTCATCTTGATAGGTCACCTAGTGTCTCACCGGGTGGGCAGAATGGGTTCACTTCACCTGGCTGATAGATTGATGTGACGAACCGTCGTTGATCGAGGTGTTACCCCGTGGGACGCACTGTCATCTCGGCTGACAATGGATCCTTCCCAGCTAGGGCATCTCCGGATGATCTCTTCGTGGGGAGGGGGGTTCTCGAGTGTGGAGTGTTTAAAAAGGCCACTCTCGGGAATTCCCTTTTATGGTGTATACATCTTCTCATCATGAGGAAAAATAAAACCTAATAAATAGGTGGAATCAGATGCTCAGTAAGGGTATGTAATATAGAGTAAGATAATATAAATAATAAGACAAGTTGATTGACTAAATACAAATTCCATTAGAACATAATCTTGAGCATAATATGAAAAGAATAAATTCTGAAAAATAATAATTTCATATAAATAATCACATGAGAAAGTAGCTTGACCATTGATATTCTACTAGTATAATATTTAAATCGATAATAAATTAATAATATTATAATGATGGAAATCATATAAATAATGTAAAGGCCTCATCCAAGACTCCCCAGAAAAAATGGTTAATGGCTCGGCCAAAATCCATTTCTTTTTTGTCTCATGAGACCTACTGAGGCATCGAGGGGATATAGCAGGGCATGCCCATCACTTACTAAGTCAAATACATTCCGCATATTTCTAATAAAAAGATATATTTAAATCAAAGTGTCTCATACCACATTTAAATATTTTAATCATAATCATAGATGAAAATATTCTAAAAAAATAATGGATAAATTCTTGAGGAAAATAATCGTTAAACATTCCAAAGTGTCCCATACCACTTTGAAACATTTAAATCATAATTTCAATGAAGGAATAACCTTAAATGAAACTTATAATATCAAAAAACTAATAATAATCATGATATTATATATCAAATGGCATTAAATACATCAAATATAATGAATAAGTTGTGAACAATGCATATATCTCATAGTAGTGAAAGTTACATGACAAACCCCACTTTTTCTTTGTAAAAAAGAGTTATTTTGGAAAATCAATTGTGTTTGTTATAAAATTGGATTTTAAACATGTATATTGAAGAAAATAAAATTTATGGACTATTAAATTTTATTTTAATCATAATTTATTTGCAAATTAAGTGAAAAAATTTAAAAATAGTGTTCAATAAACATTATAAATGAGCCTCTTTAATGTGGTTTAAGGAAAATATTAGAGTCTTTAAAATAGAAAATGGAAAAAAAATTATATAAAACCATAAATTAAAAGAGATAGTTTTTCATGATAAAATGTGTGATTTTATAAAAATATTTTTATATTGAAACATATTATGGTTGGTACTTGAAAATGGGTAGGAAATTGGAAAGTTCCCTTAAATCGAGCTTGTTTATTGGGAGGTGTTGAAAAGAAAATTTTATAAAAAATGTACTATCCCATAAAGAAAGATGAAATTATATATATATATGTTTTTGAAACATTTAAAAATATTTTATAATAAGTATATAAAAAATAATTAGTAATTAAATTGGTGTAAATAGAGATAAAGCGTAACTCGAATGGAAAATGGAGGTCTGAGATGAAACCCTTACTTTTTGTCCGAAGGTTTTCTACACTTGAAATTAAAATCATAGATAATAAAATTAAATGAATTTTTTAATTACTTAATACCTTATCTACAATTATTTGATTTATTATAAATTTATTATGTTCATTTATATCCTTTTTATGAGTTTTAAGGTTCAATTTCTTCGTTCGAAAGTGTTCGTTTACTTTGTTTTCATGATTGGTTCACATGTATACATGTATGAAAGATCAGGTGAAATGGAAATAAATATCTATAATTGAAGTTATATGTTATTAATGGAAATAAAAAATATTAAATGGTTATATAATTCATTTGGTTAGTTGGGTGAGGATGAATCATTAGATAAGATGTTAGTGGTAATTATTTAGATTATTTTTTGCGGTTTTTCAATCCTCATGAACTAGTTTTGTCTTATTAGTTAACATCATGTGTATATAATTGTTACATAAAATTAAATTGTAATAAATATATTCTAAATTTTTAACTAAAATGGTTTTATGAGAAACCTTAAATGCATTAATATAAAAAAATGCATCATCCATGATGTCGGTAAATTGACACATCATGGGCTAGGTTTTCAATTATATAATAAAATAGAGAGAGGAAGGTTCTTGATGATGTATCATCAATTAACAAGGTATAATTAAACTATATAAATGATACCGTATTTATCATGTCTCTTAGGATAGGGGAGGTTATATATGGAAAATAAAATAAAATAAATTGAAACGAAAATAAAAGAAAAGAAAGTGTATTTTTACCTCTTGAATTCTCCTCCTTTAGAACCTCTTTAAGGGGATTAGTTTTGGCCTTTTGATGAGAAAAAAATCTCTTGGAATTGAGTTAAGGGTTTGGGAAATTATTTTTCATATATTTTACAAGACTAAAATCTTGGAAGGTGTAAGGAGATGGGGTGGTGAGGGGTGATCTTTATAGTCAAGGAGAGGAGTGTTTTTTGAATATTTTATTCTATTTTCTATTATTTTCTCTCAAGACTATAAATAGTTTTTATTACTGTGGCTAATTACAATAACTAGTGAATTTTAGTTTGAACCATTGGTTATTCCATCATCCATGACTCATTTAATAGTTATTTTTACTTATAATGTGTATATACCATAAATTTCCATATTTCAATATTCACAAAAAAATCACTATTTTTGAAAATTCCCAAAAATTCACCATAGCCATTTTTTGACACATATAATTCAAAATGAACACTTTTTATAAAGATAATTTTATAAATATGAGAAATTAAAGTTTTAATTAAAATCATCATTTATTGAAAAAATACGGATTTTAAATTTATAACAGATTTTATGACACTTGGAGAATTTAATTAATTTCTCATAAAATTATCTTATTATCATAATACAAAAATATATATATATTTATAATATAGATTTAATTAATACAATTCATTTGTCATAATTTAACAGTTAGGTTATAATGTTCATTTTAAAATAATGGAATTTAATTGTATATCATTATTTTTTTAATCTTGGTGTTGTGTGAAACCCATGTTATCGAATAAATTAAATTTAAAAAAATATCAAAAAATATTGGGGTGCTTTATTCTCCTCTAATTCAATAAATTGAATCCTCAAAATTTGAAATTGTACTTCAAAAAAATCAGAGATTAACACTTCAAAATTCTTTTGTGGTAAACCCACATCAAAAGTAGGGTTAATAAAATATACTTTTAATTAAGGGGAAAGAGAAAATTTAAAGGTTACCACAAAATTAGGTATTCGATTAGGATAACATTATTTTGAAGTGAAAATATGGATGTTGAAGAATAATATAACCATCTTGTTTTTATGGATAGTGATAGAGAACATTGTCATTATAATGTTAACCATCACAAATATTTAAATTAGTGAATTGTTAAAAGACCATCAATTTCTCATAAAATTAAACAAACAATGTTTTTTTTTCAAAAAAAATTTTTCTATAGTTAAGGTATTCTTTTATATTCATACAATCACCTGATAAAATAAACTTCTTGATTAATTTCCATTTCATAATCGTAATCTTGTCCTTTGGTTGTTCTTCGGTCTATTTTCACTTCATCTGTTACACCTAGAAATGGATGCTCATGATGAATTTTCCATGCCTAAAGCACTTTTAACAAATCTTATGGTCTTTAAGTCATTCATTCATCCTTTAAATATTTTCTAAAACTAAAATTGTCAGTACATGTTATCTAATGTGATAAATAATAGTTTAATCTTAATCAATAATATCCATAATCCATTCCATATGTAGTTAAACATAACACTAATCAGAAATGTGTATATCCAAATTTAAATACCAAAAATTTAGAAGAATGGTTGTTAAATTTCCAAAAATAAACATAACGTGAAATTCCCCAAATAATGTAACACTTATTGTCACATACCAAATATATGAATACCCCAATCTCTTTTAAACCCTTGTGAAACATGTATGCTTCCATGAGTAAAGTTTTTTAAATCCAAACATCTAATAATTCCAGCATAAAATAAACTATAAGATCACTAACCACCTTCATGGGATCATGTATTTAGTTTTTTCGTTCCCTATTTATGTTTCTTCAAGAATATTATCATACAACAGAATCAATCCTCTTGATTACCATGGCTAATAATCACATGATTTTAATTCCTTAATAAAGAAGTACTATAGTACATTCCATATTTATCTCATGATTATTATAACTAGAAAATTATAGATAAAATACTTAGATAACATAATTATTGAAACCAAGCACAAACATAATAATCATTTATCTTCATATGTGGTAGTAAAATAAGATTGACCATGATACATTATCCCCTTTTGGGATATATTCCTTTGACACTGAAGACATTGATTTTTATAATGTCTTATCTCCTTGTAGTTAAAGCATTTCACATTGGAAACCTTTGTCTTACCCTTTCAATCAGAAGAACGGTGGCCTTTCTCTCCATACTTGTAGAAAACCCCCATTACTTTTAAGAAAGTACCAATGTGTTTATTTCTAAAATTATCACACATGGTAAAATACTCATTTCTCTTCTTTCCTTTATCCATCATTTTCTCTATCATCCTATTCTTCCCTTTCATCCTTTTGAAGTCATAAAACATAGATAATTATTTCCCTATATTTATACCGTATGATATTATATACTCATTTGAAGAGAATTTTTGGGAGACTTTTTCCCTTCAAAATATTGGTATAACACCATAAAATATATGATCATTCTTAAAACTTATATCATATTCATTGGAGAGGTTCTCATTCCTTCTCTATGGTGCCATTTCTAAAAAATGGAACAGATTGAATTAGGTTGTGAATAATAATGCATAACCTCAAACTAGAAAAACACTTAACATAAATTAAAAATTTATGCATAGATAATCTCATAATATTAAACGGGGATTCTTTGGGGAAAATTTTACTTTTAAATCCATCATAATGGTTTTTAATGAAAATGTGAATTATCCTAAGAATATACCATGGGAGTGTCAAACCAAGTGCACGGTAAGTCGTTTTTTCATGTAACAGGTTACTCGGAGTCAAGCCCAGGACACCATGTCCAAGTTGTTGCTTCTAGCTATATATATTCCATAATCACATCCATTTTAGTATCCAGACAAGGATGTATTTCTAGGAAGACCCACATAATACCTACCTTACCAAAAATATAATATGTTTCTCTAGGCTTATCCTCAAAGTATATATTATGGTTATGTTTCATAATCTATTTTTTCAATATCTATTTTTCATGTTTTCTACTAAACTTCCTCTGATTCCAATTGTATATAACCTGACCCATGTTTTCTGGAGCCAGTTTCTTACTATATTACATTGGAATAATAAACAAGGAAGCGGAATCCCAAAGTACCAAATAATTTAGTAGTTTTGGAAAACTATATTCAAACATAAGTTTTACATTAAAAAATGAAATGAAAAACAACATATAAAATCCATTGGAAACACCCATAAATTCTTATATTTCCCCTTCAAGTCATTCATAATATACATCTTCAAATCGTGGGGAAAAATATAACTGAATAAAGGCGTGATCTCAGATGCTCAGTAAGGGAATGTAATACAGCGGAAGCTAATATAAACAATAAGTAAAGGTGGATGAATAAAAAACATTCCCTTATAACATAATATTAATCATAATATGGAAAGAATAAAATATGAATTAATAATTACATATAAATAATCACATGAGAATGTAGCTTAACCATGGATATTCTACCAGTTGAATATTCACATCGATAATCAATTATTAATATCATAAAGAGGGAATTCATATTTTGAATATCATAAACATATTATTGAGTTCTTGGCCAAGACACCTAAAAATAAACAGTTTAGGCCTTGGTCAAAATCCATTTATTCTTTGTCTCATGAGACATACTGATGCTTAGAAGGACTATAGTTGACTATACCTATCACTTACTAAGTCCAATGAATTCCTCATATTTCTAATAAAAATATTTATTTAAATCAATGTTTCTCATACCAATTTGAAATATTTTAATCATAATCATATATGAAAATAATCTAATGAAATAATTTATAAATTTATGAGGAAAATAATCTTTAAACATTACAAAGTGTCCAATATAACATTAAAACATTTAAATCATAATTATTAGGAAAAAATAACGTTAAATAAATCTTAGAATATAATAAGAATAATAAGACTCGTGATATGATATATCAGAGGGTAGTATATACATCACATAAGAAATAAGTGGTGAATAAGGAATATATCTCATAGAGGCAAAATTGAGACGATAAAACCCCATTTTTACTTTGGAAGTAATTTTTATTATATAAAATAAATTTTGATTGTCCTAAAATCAAATTGTAAACATGTATACCCCAGAAAAGAAAAGGTAAGGAAAATTAAATTATATTTTAGGCATAAATGATGTCCAAAGGAAGTTAAAACATGTAAATAGAGTGTTTAAGAAACTTTTGAAATGAGCATCCTTAATGTGGTCTAAGGAAAATATTAAAGAGTCATTAAAATGGAAAAGGGGATAATTGTTTGTATATAACCATGAATGAAAAAAGATAGTTTTTCATGATAAAATTTTTTATTTTATAAAAAATATTGGTATCTTAAGATAGATTATGGGTGGTACTTAAAATGGGTAAGAAATTGGAAGGTTCCCTTAAATGATGCTTTCTTATCGGGAGGTATTGAAAAGAGAACCTTAAAAACATATATTCTCCCATGAATAAAGATGAAATGATCTTAATATATCATTATGTAATATATAAATATAATTTTTAATAATTATAAGTAATTAATGAATAATTATATTGGGTTAAGGAAAGATAATGTGTAGCCTGAATGGAAAATGGAGGTTCAGTAAGTAACCCTTACCTTGTGTCTAAAAGTGTTCTACACTTGACCTAAATATCCTAGATAATAAAATTAATTAATCCATAAAATTTTTTACATGTATTTTATTTAGAATAATTTCATGAAGTTCATTTATGGTCTCTTTTATGAGTTATATGATTTTATTTCGTTGTTCGAGAGTTTTTGTTTCCTTGGTTTTCACTACTGGTTCACTTGTATACATGTACAAAAGATCATGTTAAATATAAATAAAAATAAATAATTGTATTTATATTTTATTAATGTAATTAAATAATATTAAATAGTTGTATAAGTAATTTTTTTATTTGGTATGAGGATGAATCATTAGATAAGACGTTATTGATGATCATTTATATTATGTTTTGGTGGTTTTTTGATCATCATGAACTAGATTTTTCTTGTTAGATAAAATCATGTGTATATTATGGTTAAATAAAATTATATAGGCCTTAATACATATATCATAAATATTTTTTACCATAAAAATGGTTTTATGACCATTTTTTAAGGTGTTAATGGAAAATGAAAATGCATCATCCATGATGTCAGTAAATTGACACATTAGGGGAGATGTTTTCAATTATAGAATAAAAGAGGGAGAGGATGGTGTCTGATGATGGATAATCAATTAACATAGTATAATTATAGTATATAAATGATATTGGAGTTATCATGTCTCTTTTTACAAGATATTTGAGGAAAGGATAAGAAAATTAATGAAATTGAAAAGAGAATAAAAAAAGGGGGATTTTTACCCCTTGAATTCTCCTCCTTGAGAACCTTCTTAAGGGGATTTATTTTGGTGTTTTAATGAGACCAAAGGCTCATGGATGTGGGGTAAGGTCTTTGGAATAGTATTTTTCATAAATTTGAAAATTCTCAAATCTTGGAAGGTGCTATGAGAATTCGTAGTGAGGGGTGGTATATATAGTGGAGGAGATGAGTGTTTTTTGAATATTTTATTCATTTTTTTTATTTTGGATCAAGACTATGAATTTTTTTGATTCTTGTAACTAATTATATTTATGAGTTATTTTTATTTCAAAAAAATTGTGCTTAAATAATCCATTACTCAATGAATAGTATATTTTACTTATAATGTATATATAAAATAAATTAATGTATTTCATTATTCACCAAAAATTCAACTATTTTAGAAAAATAAAAAAAATCACTCTAACCATTTTTCAACTTGTTGAATTAAAAAATTAACTCCATTTCATGAAAAAAATATAAATATGATAATTATAATTTTTAATTAAAATAAAAATTTATTAAAAAAATACTAATTTTAAAATTATAACAGATTTTATGAAACTTGGAAAATTTAATTAAGCCCTTATAAAATTATCTTATAATCATAAAAAATTAATAATTTATGAAATTATTTTTAGAAAAAAATTAATTTTATTAATTATAAAATTGTAAATAAACATTTACGTTTCCCAAAAATACCAATAATTAATCTATCATTTTACCAGTCCAAAGTAACTTTTTTATTTTCAAAAACACTTTTAAGGTAAAAGTGAGAAACCACCCAGTTCAAGCATCATGAGAAGTTAAGGAACCATTGAAAAGAAATTTGAGCCTGTTAGAAGCATTATCCTTAAAAAGATTCCAAGAGATACAGGATACATGTGTGTTTGGAACATCCTCTAATAAGTCTTCAAAATGAGACGCCATCTTGCCCCAAGTTTCCTTATACTCCTCTTGATTAATCTTACTTTCATTGTATCACCTTATCAATATAAGGTCTTTCTTGTCAATACATGAGCTCTTCTCTTCATTGGTTGCTACTTTAAGCAACCTTCCCATCGTCTTGTTAACTTCTTCATCATAGGCATTAATCACCAAAATACTTTCTACTATCTCTTCATGCGAATATAAAAGAAGCTCAAAGGATTACTCATTGGCCACACCTGACCCCCGCAGCTGAAGGGATGTAGCACCATGATTCGCGGACTCAGCATGGCCACCAGAGGTTTTGGAGTCACCTGCAATCATCATGTCCTTCGACTTTTTGATAGATCTTATTTCTATTGGGAGAGGTAAGTGTAAATAGTCTTTTCTCCCTTTCCCCTTCATGTTTTCCTCCTCCATGGGCTGGGAGGCCCTCTATCATGAAGGTCATTAGTAGTATCACCTGGTGAGAACTCAGCAGACTCATCACTAGATGCCCCCTTCTCATCATTCCGAGCAAAATCTAAGTCCTAAACCAGATCATCATTCACCGTCCCTTCAAAGCGGTTTCCCAGCTTAATAGTTGGAACCTCCCTCCTTGGGCTAGAATGTATCGGAATACCACCCCCTATATCCTGCTCCAGTCCCTTGCCTCATAATCACTCTCTCTCTCTCTCTTCCAATCATCTGATATTTACCTCTTTCACTAGAACCACTTCTTGCACGCACTGACTCTACATAAGGAGAATTCAAGGGGGTCATAGATCCTCCAACCGTTTCCATCACTGTCTGAACATCCAAAAAATTGCCAAGGTCACACAGCACAGCCCCTCCTTCACTTACTATAAGAATCACATCGGAACCCTCGTGCTTCGAAGAATCATACACAGGAACCTTAGCACTCATGTCCTTGTGCAAGTATTGGAGTACCTCGGCCACAAATGGGTTCCCCCCCTTTGACCCACATTCCACCTCTTTAACACCAATTAGGGCTGCTAATTGACTCTGGCCAGACACACCCTCACCACAACCTAACCCATTGCTGATGTCCATTGAACTCGCATCCTTTTTAGGATGGGATTCCTTCCTCCCACATTTGCAGACTTCCACAGGGTGTCCCGGTCTTTTACAGAAAGAGTAGAAGTCGAACCATGACTCATAGACCACCGGTTTCTTGTGATGGAACTCTTCCTCCACTGTAATCCACACGAACTTGGGAGGAATTTTTGATACATAGATTTCCTCACATATCTAAGGATAAACCGGGTGAAAGAGAGCTTTGGTTCTAGAATCAGCACAAAGAAATCTACCAACATGGTTTCCTATCATTCTCAAAATCATGGGATTTTGAAACGATAAGGGAAGTTCCGGGAAACTAACCCAAATCACAGCTGTAGAGGAGTCACGATTCATGTGGAAATCGTACAACCATCGGAAGAGGTAGAACCAAAATCCATTACAGCGGCACTGAGCATTGGACCAAGCCTTCACCAGATCCTCCACCGATGCGAATCGAATCATAATGTGTTTGGAGTCAAGAAAACCCACCATTTCTCTATCCTGTAATCCCCAAGACCTAAAGATTCATCTATCGAATGAATCTACGGATGGATGCATCTTCTTGAAACGCTCCATCAGAGAAATATTCAGAAGGTCTGAAGCCTCGTTGAACTCAGATGTCATGATAGAAAGGTTTGAAAATCCATTAAGCAAATCCGGTACTTTAGGGCAAAGAGAAACCTAGGGAAAAGGGGGAAGAGAGTCAGGGTTCGAGAAAGGTGAGAAGGAATAAGGTGCTCCCACGAAGGACGTTGGAAGTCCCTCCCCCGGTGGGGGAGGAGGGACCGGCTCGGAAGCCACCACCATCACCGAAGGGGGAGAACCCTTGAGACCTCCAGTAGTTATCGCATCCCATGTATACTTCTTAGGTATTTATCATTTTACCACATTTATTTACTTATTCCTTGATATAAATTTATTATATATTTTTAGTAAGATACCAAAAGTATATTTATACATTCATAGATAAATTTAATATTCTATTGGTCGTTTTACTTTTCCTAATGGTAACATTACTATTACAATAGTCACCTTACTATTCATCAAAAATGAAAGTTATCAGAAAAACACCAAAATTTTAACTAAGTCCATACCTCGACACGCGGGAAATTGACCAAGCCCAAGTGTTGGCCACCTTGAGCCTCGCTGGGGAGGTGTGGCGCGCGGGTGGTGTAAGGCTGCACCTATACATGCGTTAACTGTTAAACACTTTTTCCAACAGAGGCTGGGTGAGTTGTTTCAAGGTGGTGGCGTCCCGTCATCGAAGATCTGGGTTCGAGTCCCCACAAAGGCAACGTTCACCATTTTCCAGTGATCCTCTCATTCCCTTGACTCCACAAGAACTGGCCCAAGCCCAAGGGTTGGCCACCTTGGGCCTAGCTGGGGAGGTGTGGTGCGCAGGTGGTGTAAGGCCGCACCTATACACGCGTTAACCGTTGAAAAAATTTTCCTGCAGGGCCTGGGTTAGTTGTTTCAAGGCAGTGGAATCCTGTCGTCGAGGTTCTAGGTTGGAGTCCTTGCAAAGGCAACGTGCACCATTTTCCAGCGATCCTCTCATCCCCTCGACTCTGCGGGAACTAGCCCAAGCCCAAGGGTTGGCCACCTTGGGCCTTGTTGGGGAGGTGTGGCGCACAGGTGGTGTAAGTCAACACCTATACATGCATTAACCGTTAAAAACTTTTTCCCACGGGGGATGGGTGAGTTCGTTCAAGGTGGTGGCGTCCCGTCGTCGAGGTTCTGGGTTCGAGTCCTCACAAAGGCAATGTGCACCATTTTCCAGTGATCCTCTCATCCCCTCGACTCCGCAGAAACTGGCCCAAGCCCAAGGGTTGTCCACCTTGGGCCAAGCTGGGGAGGTGTGGCGCACGGGTGGTGTAAGGCCGCACCTATACATGCGTTAACAGTTAAACACTTTTTCCCGTGGGGGCTGGGTGAGTTGGTTCAAGGCGGTGGTGTCCCATCGTAGAGGTTCCGGGTTTGAGTACTCACAAAGGCAACGTGCACCATTTTCCAGCGATCCTCTCATCCCCTCGACTCTGTGGGAACTGACCCAATCCCAAGGGTTGTCCACCTTGGGCCTAGCTGGGGAGGTGTGGCATGCGGGTGGTGTAATTCCACACCTATACACGCATTAACCGTTAAACACTTTTTCCCATAGGGGCTGGGTGAGTTGGTTCAAGGCGGTGGCGTCTCGTTATCAAGGTTCTGGGTTCGAGTCCTCACAAAGGCAATGTGCACCATTTTCTAGTGATCCTCTCGTCCCCTCGACTCCGCGAGAACTGGCCCAAGACCAAGAGTTGGCCACATTGAGCCTAGCTGGTGAGGTGTGGCATGCAGGTGGTGTAAGGCCGCACCTATAAACGCGTTAACTGTTAAACAATTTTATCCCCACCGTTGGTGGTGGGGTGGTAAGGGCTTGGGTGGGGTGAGGGGAAGGTCATGGGGTCATGTCCTCGGGCTTGCGATTTAATGTAATTTTCTTCTTTGTGTTGTGTGCCGCTTTCGCGGTTGTACCCAATTTTTAAATTTTCATATTACGCTTTCAAAAATAATGTTTATATTGTAAAAAATAATTTATAGAAGTGTCATAAATTATATTTAAAACATGTTCTCCATTAAAATATGATAAAACTATATTTATAAAAATATAGCCTTTTATGTATAAAATTGGATTAATTCTTATCTTATGCCTATAAAATCATTTGGATGAATGTAAAAACATTTTATTAGATATATAATATATAGATTTTATTACTTATATTCATTCCCCCAATAGAATGGATAGTTTATAATGGTCATTTTAAAATAATGATGTTTAATTATATATCATTATTCATTTTATCTTGGTGTTCTGTGAAACCAACGTGATTGAAGAAATTAAATTTAAAAAATACATATCATAAAATCTTGGGGTGTTACATTTCTAATATCTCCATCATGGAAACTTATTCTATATTTGAAAGATAAGGACAAATTCTCATAAGAAATTATCTTATAAACTTTTTAATGGATTATTCATTTGACCATTTTGAATATCCAGTATGCTTAATTTCAAAATCATAGAGGATATATAAATAGGAAGATTAGCTGCAAAATAGAAAAGAGAGATACACTTGTATATAATAAAACTCTAATAACTCAAATAAAATATGCATTTACATAGAATAAATTGCATAAAATGTGTCCTTATTGGGATTAAAAGTTTATATATTTAAATTAAGTAACCTTTAGAGTTTTTGTTTTAAGATCACCATCTTCTTTGGACATTTCTTTATCTTCTATAAGTTGTTTCCAACAACTTTGTGGTGAAAAACTCATTTAAATTCCATTCAACTCTATTTCATCTCCACTCATTGTAATTGAGTGTGTTAATGTTGTGTATGGGTCTTGTAAAGGGGGGTCATGGTTAGAGATCTTGGACCTCTTATAATAAGTAATAGCTACTTTCACTCAGCTTGTATCCCCCATAAAAAGGGATTTTATAGTGAAAATAACCAAACTTGTAGAGTATAGTGTTAGTGGAGTTGACTAAGGGATTTATGTTCCCCAAACCACTATAAAACTCTTTTTTTCAATCTTTTTTCACTAATATTTTATATTTACACTTCCTTGTTTTTTTATTGAAAATATTGGCTCATGTATACCTTAAAGAGGTTAGTTTTAAAGTAAATAAATTTTTAATAAATCAATTAACCCCTCTTGAATATTTATTTATCCATTAATTTAGAAAACAATTGGTATTAGAGATTGTGACTCTTGAGTTCACAGTAGTAAAAGGTTAATTTTCAAATATCTTCTTTCATTTGGAAAGTATATATGATAACATAGAATTCATTTCAATGGTTGGATCTCCCTATTTTAGTGGTAAAAGTACTAACTACTAGAATGCCTGAATGACCATATATCTTAAAAAACAAATCTTAAAGGTTTATCTTAAATTCGTGAATCCTTATAAATTCCAAAAACATAACTAACAACATGGGATGATAACACTAAAGTAGATAAGACTTCAATTCTAAAGTGATGAATGATATAATATGTGGACTTATTCAAGATGTGTTTAACTAAGTTTATTAATTTCAAACAACCCATGAAATGTGGAAAACTATAGAAGTTACCTATAAAGGTATATAAAATGTGAATTCCCTTAGATATGATACTATCGAACATATGTTTTATGTCTTCAAAATGGATGAAGGATAAATAATTACTCAGATGAATGGATAACTCAATAAGATTTTGAACAATTTATCTACTCTAGGAATACCAATTATTGATCCTGAGCAGGCATTAATAGTTTTAATAGTTTTACCACCTATGTGGAGTGGAATATCAACTGCCACCAGACAACCTACATAGGATGATAATTTCAAAATAAAATATATCATTAGAACTATTATGATTTTTGAGGTATAAATAGATGGTAAATTTTGAGAATATAAAATGTGTAATAAATAAAATGTATATTTTAAGGTATCTACTTCAAAATATTACAAAAAGAAAAAGGATATACAGATATATGAATCATCAAAAGAAGAAAATTCCTAAATAAATTCTGGATCAGATAATGAACTTTCACAATTTTCTGAAATGTTTGAAATTTTTATAATAAGAGAATAGGATTAAAAATACCATTCAATGATTACAATAATCATGGTAGAAATTCTAAAGAAGTTAGATGTTCTGAGTGAAAATTTATTTGACACATCAAGCTAGAATATCTTCACCTTAATGAAAATAAAAAGCCTAATACAAATTTTTTCAAGAAGGCCAGATACAATAAGAATTCTAAGAAGTTTATAACATCCATTTGGAGTTATTTTTAGGAATCTATTGATTATTCATATTGAGAATCAGAAGTTGAAATAAATATTAAAAAACATCATTTTTATGGAATAATAGAATGAGGTACACTCTTATTAGTCTTATAAGAGTGATTTTGAGTCTAAAATGGAAATATATAAGATTAATAATTAAATGATAATTATAAGATGTTATAAATTAAGTAAAAAATTTTGAAAAGGAAAAATAAATCTATCATAAACTCCTATTAATTTTTTTTAATAACGATGAGGACTTAAATAAGTAAATTTTAGAATTGAAAAAATAGTTGGAAAATCATACATATTCATATACAGAACATATTTGCACAATTGAAAAACTCTGAAAATAATTTCAAAACATCAAATATGTTGAAAGTGTGAATAATAAGAGTGATTATTATCTAAACAATTTTCTTGGTCAAAACCAACTTAATAGAAAAAAAATTAGGATAGGAAGGCAAGGTGAAAGGTCCAAATTTTATAAAAACTTTTTTTCCCTAGTTATATGAACAAAAATCTCTCCAATGTTACTAGTTTTATCAATAGATAAGTAGAAAATTGTGAAAATATCGATAATCTAAAAAATACTCATTTATGTGGAATTAAAAATGCTTTCCTTACAAAAAAATTAAAGTTAACTGATGGATTTTTAAGGAAAAACAAACATATTTAGATTCTCAAGTATTTTATAGCTAACAGTTCTAGATCCAAGAGTATTTGGGTACTAATTTTTTTTATTTGACATTATAGGGAACTATCCACAAAAACAACAATAAAAAATGGTTCATGTATAATGTCTATTGAGGAGACGTGAGTGGATATTTCCCTAATTTTCACTCTCTATCTAAGATTAATGAAGGCTATGTAACATTTTGTAACAATACAAAAGGAAATATATTGGGTATTGGGTCTATTAAAAATTAAAAATCTATCATCATCAAAAAAATAACTTTATGTTCAAGTATTTAAGAACAATTAGATTGGAATTTTTGTACTTTCTAAGGATGGTTATTTAATTGATTTTTATAAAAATGCAAACTCAGTTTTTAACCAAATATCTATCATGTTTAGATAACCAAGAACAAATAACAATTATAATTTAGATATTAATTATTTGTGTAGATAAATATTAAACAGTCTAAATGTGAATGTAACTTAATCATATATTTTTCATAGAAGTCTTAGAAATTTCAAAGTTTATTCTTGGAAAAATTTATCCAAAATAAAATTTATTCCATATTTGAATAATATTAAATTGGATATAAACAAACTATGTGATTAATATTAAATGGTAAAGCAAAACAACTCATATTTTAAACTAATTAAAGAGGTTTCAACTTCTAGACCTTTAGAGCTTATCCATATAGATCTGTCTGGACTTACTAGAAAAGATAGCCTTGTTGGAAAATCTGTTGTTTATATCTTGATTGATGATTTCTCAAGATTTACCTGGGTTTATTTCTTTAAAATTAAAAGTGTAAAATGTTCTATCATTATAAAGTTTTGTAACATTGTGAAAAATTAAATGGATTTCAAAATTATGTCTTTAAGAAGTGATCGTGGGGGAGATTTTTAGAATAGTGAATTTAAATCATTCTACTCAAAATTTGGTATTTAACATAACTTTTCTTCCCCCAGGACACCTCAACAAAATGGTGTTATTAAAATAGGAATATGACCTTATAAAAAAGTTTCAAAACAATGTTATGTGAATATAACATGCCCTCTTATTTATAGGATGAAACTATTAACAAAGCATGTTAACTTATTAACATAGTTTTAATAAGGCCTATCTTAAAGAAAACACCTTATGAGTTATGGAATAATAGAAATCCAATAGTATGATAATTCAATGTGTTTGGATGTATGGTTTATATTCTTAACACTAAGTAAAATCATTGTAAATTTTATCCAAAACATGATGAATGTATCTTCTAAGGTTATTCTACTACTTCGAAAGCTTATAGAATTTTCAATAAAATTTCAAGGATTTTTGAAGATTAAAATAATGAAAATATTTATGAGAATGATATCATTGATCACAAAATGACTTGATCTAATTAATATTGTTGTTATCTTAAGGGAATGAGACTTGAACCTCTTTTTAACAATACATAGGATGATGATTTGGAATTTATGTTTACTTAACAACATCCTATAAGTTTTGATACTTGGGCACCGGAAAGTGTGCCACTTAGATAACCTATAAATAATAAGTACCATCCTATAGATATAGTAATATGAAATTTAGATGAAGTATTTATGACCTGGGGAAATATAGGAACCCTTGTATGATTCTCTAATTTTTTATAGAAAGAAAATAAAACTATAGAATAATATTTAGATGATGATAGTTGGGTTTAATCAATGCAAGAAGAATTAATCTAGTTATAGAGGAATAAGGTATGAGAATTAATTGATAGAACCTCTGATCATCATATTATTGGAACTAAATATTTATTAATGAATTAATTGGGTGATCATGCATTGATAAATATAAATATTGCTATATTAGGTGCAAAAGGTTATAATAAAGAATAAGGAATAGATTATAAAGAGAATTTTTCCCCAATAGCAAGGTTAGAAACAATTATAATCACACTAGCATCATCATGTTACATTAATTTTAAATTATATTATATGGATGTTAAATATTCATTTCAAAATAAATTTTTAATGGAGGAATTTTATTTTGAAAAACCACGTAGTTTTGAATTCCCTCAATTTCACAATTCTATTTTTAAACATACCAAATCTCTATATAGACATGAAAAATCACCTAGATCATGGATTGAATGATAAATTTATTTTATTTTATCAAATTTTTATAATTTGGGATTCTCAAACCCCACTCATTTTAAGAAAACATAATCAAAATGAACATTTCTTGTGAAAATATATGTTGATTATGTTATTTTTGGATCCACAAACCAAAAATTATGTAATTATTTTTTAAATGTATGAAAATAGAATTTGAAATGAGTATGATGGGTGAGTTAAAATATTTAAATGGATTTCAGATTTATCAAAAATATTTTGTAAATTTTTTAAACCAAATAAAATATATTCTTGATTTATGTAAAAAAATTTATACTTAAAAACACTAAGACTTATTTAACTCCTGGGAGCACCAATATTAAACTTCACTTGGATAAAGTTGTAAAATTAGTTGGAAATAAGTTATATATAAGAATTATTAGAAGTTTTCAATTTTTTTACTCCAATTAGGCCATACATTATGTTTTCAATATATCATTTTTAAATATTTCAATCAAATCCAAAATAATATCACATAAATATTTCTAAACGGATTTTTGAAATATTTATAAGTAATTGATTCTCTTTCACTAATTTTTTCAAAAACCTCTAATTTTAATTTAAATTCAAATTTGGATTCTGGTTTTAGTGGTTTTAGAATATAAAGGAGGAGTACCTGATGAAACTATCACTTTATTAGTAAATTCATGGTATGGTCGTATAATAAGAAACAATAATATGCAGCACTTGCAACTGCTAAAGATAAATATATTATAGTTGGAAGTTTATATTCATAGGTTTTGTGGATGAAACACACTCTAATTTTTTTGGGATTCAATTTTATTCTTTTTCTAATAAAATACTATAACCAAGTGCTATCAACATCTCAAAAAATCCAATAAACCATTCTATTATAAAGACTATTGATTTAGGGTATCAATTCTTAAGAGATCGTGCAAAAAAATGTGATATCTCAATAGAATCTTTTTCATAGAAAATCAATTAACATAAATTTTTACCAAATCATCTCCTTCTAAAAGATTAAATTTTATCATATTACAAACAGGATTATTTAATTTTTGTTAGTTTTATTTCTATTTAAGTTATTACATAATGATAATTTATACTTAGTAAATATTTCATTTTCATTTTTTTCATTTGAAATTTAGAAGCACCACATTGAGTTTAGTCACATATCAGTAGGACACAAAGAAAATTCTATCATGATTATCTTGTACGTCACTCTAAGTGACCCTTTGGTTACTGCAAAAAAAAAGAACGTAAATCAATTCTATATGCTAAATCCTTGTAAACCTATGGATATTCATCTCCATTCCATATAAACCTTTTTCCTTAATACTTCAATATTTGTAACCTATTTTGAAAATGGAAAATCTAAAAGAATATATGGAACTAATTCTAATAGAGTTAAGTGTTAAATTACCACAACAAAAGTATTGAGTGAAAGATCTATCAACATCAGCTAGCTAGATTATAGAGACTCTAATTCATCCTTGTAAGACATTGAAATGTTTATATATATATTTCTAGAGATGGGTGCGGAAATGGTGTGCGATTCTAAGGCCTAGTGTGCCCATAATTATTTTTTATAAAAGTATTAATTATATTTTATATTTCAAATGCATCGATTTCTAAAGAAAATAGGATAACTCTAAAAATTAATTTCATATTAGAAGTTTGAGACCACAGTTGATTCCAGTATGTGTGTTGCACCCTAGGCGCTACATAAAATGGTTTGATTTTTGGGAGTCTTGGACTCCTCGCTCATTGGTAGTACATTTAGTGAATTAATTAATTAATTAATTGTTTCATTTCAATGAAATAGATAATTATTTAAGATCACATCCTTGATTATTTCTCTAGGTTAATCTGTATAATCCTTGGGAGAAATCTAGAGCTCTTCCTCCCTCCTTCATTGGTGAATCTCATTAGTTGATGAGGAAATATTGGATCGGATCATATCAGGACACAGAGAATGCAATGGCTTCACTCAGTCATTAGATGACACGTTCTTCATTGATGATCGGTCCATAATCGAGTTAGGAAACATTAATTGGTGATGTATACTCTTTTATTAAATATATTGAGTACATCATTCATTATTATTGTATTAGTGTCCTTTTTCAACCTTTTCAAGTGCTCGAGTATAGTTTAATTCAAGTATCTCAATTTTTTTCTATCCCTAGTTGCTCGTTCTTGATCATTGGACAAGAATTATTGGCCATTGATGTTTAAACATTTTTTCTTATTCTTTTACCCCTTTTTTCTTTGTTTATTCCACCTATTGAACCCTAAGGTCAGGATTCGACAGTTTTTGGGTGGTACTGAACCCAATCGGACCCTCGGATTCATAGCGGTTTTAAAAAAAACTCTTGGCTCGATGATTTAAGAACGGATCTAGGATCATTATAATGTATAGATATTTGTTTTAGTGATTTGAGATCAAGAAATACAAGGTTAAAGGCACATTGGTGTGGGGTATGTGTGAGGAAACCCTGATGAAGCACTGGAGGCCAATTTTCGATGAATGACAGCTGAAGACCGTGTTTTTTTTCAGATTTGTGAGTTTTGGGCTGATTCAAAGAAAACAATTTTATGTATTAAGAAGATCAAAGTACAAGGATCAGATTTGTGAATTTTACGGAATACACGACTATAATCTGTGTTCATGGTTGAACACACAGCGTGTATCCTTCTTAGCAGCGGCGATGGCTGGGGTTTGGGAAAACGTAAGGATGACAGGATGTGTATCCCTCCTATATTTCATGTACCCCTTAACTGGTTGAAAAAACCATGTGTTGTATCACATGTGAGTGAACCCATTCTGAATTATATGTCCATGTACCCTAGTACACGGACATATGGTCTGGTACACGAACATGGCCAACAGGACATGACCCAGTCTTTGTTAGCCTAGACACACCTTGTAGTCCGCCTATACAAAGTGTACTAATTTATGGTATGGAGTTGTGTATAGGCCAGGTACATGGCCTGGTGGTGGAGCAATACGGCATGTTGTGTGGATCCCCTCACACACCATTTACCCCCTTGACCTATTTTGAGGAAACATTAATCTTTTGTATCACCTTCATTTGAACATGGATTTTGGCCCCTGAATAGCCTATCCTGAGTATTTTTTCCATATAGAACATGATGGTTCCATCATTTGTGGATGATGATATATTATGTAAAATGTTATGGGTACAACGCCTACTGAGGTGACTCTTGATGATGGCATTGATCCGAAAGGATCACTAGAGGTTTCTTCTAATGGGTACCACCTTGTTACACCAGGGTGTGTGTCCTTGATTGATAGAGTGGAAACCCCCATCAGTATGGTCATGGGTTCTCTATAAATTCCTTATGAGCAGAACCCTCTGGAACACTATGGCGTGGGTCCTTGATGACCTAGAGTGGAACCCCATTGTGGTACCAGGGTGTGAGTCAAATACTTCCGTGCGGAACCCCCTATCGAATAGGGTGAGAGTCTTCAACCAATAGATTGGAACCCCCCCCCCCCCCATCATCGTGGGTGTGGGTCCTCTTCCCACCAAGTGGAAGCCCCTGTCATCATAAGGTGCGGGTCCTCAAGACACCAGATTGGAACCCCCATCAGTATGGGTGTGAGTCCTCTATGGATACATACATAGTGGAACCCCACCCCCATCAACATGGGTGCGAGTCCTCTATGGATAATTTCAGAGTAGACCCCCCCCCACACACACACCCCTCAATATACTAGGTTGTGGGTCATGTACTTTGATTTTCTGTCCCCTTGACTGTGTGACATAGTGAAGAGGTGTGTATTTACATGTATGATTACTTCTAAGTAGACATGTGAGATGTTTGGAATTTTTTATAGAATTTTGGAGTTTTTGGATACTCTTCTTATTGTCTTGAGTTGTGAATGGAGATCCACTTATTCTCTTTTTTGGGCTTCTTTTGACTAGGAATATATATATTCTTCTATATCCACAACATGGATTTTTTTAATATCCTTCTATGAGAGGAGAATACATGTGGGGTATTCTAGGTGCTTTCCATGTTTAACTTCTCATGGTTAGATGAGCCTAATATCCTTCTATAGGTGGCGAAGACTCGATGAGTAGCTCATCTACTCCCCATGTTGATCCCCTTGGGCTGGGATGAGGTTATATTCACTCTTGTTTTGGTTGTTCTATTCTCTTTGACTTTATCTTGCATCCACTATCGTTATTTACCATTTATATCTCTTACCGCTCCCCCCTTAAACCTTCACCACATCCTTCTGGGTATGATTATACTCACCCATGTATGGGATTTTCTCACATGTGTCATGTAATATGCTAGTAACGGATAGGTAAACCATGGATACAAAGAAAAATAGGGATACCTGGTACTTTGAACCACATATGGTGGTCACAGCTTGGGATTCAAGAGCTGGGATCTCTCAGCAGTTTACGTTTCCAGTTTTTTTTGGTTGGGACATATTTTTGGTTCAGTGTGTATTTTTTCCTTTTTTATTTTAATTTTACACTACCTTACTTTTGTATTGTCTATAGGTAATGCATAATTGGTTTACTTTATTTAAGTGTTGTATCTTTTACTCTTTCCCTCTACAATTTTTCATCTATATGGTTTTTTGTGTGTGTATAGGTACTTAGGAACATGCCTCCCCATGTTATTTATGACTTCAGCACTTTTTTCCACCCCATGGCCTATAGAGGTAAGATTAGGGTATTTTTGGCTTGATCCCTATCTCGGGTCAGGTCATGATAGATTGGTATCCAAGAAATTTCATTTCTTGGGATGTTTTTTGGACTACTCCCCTTAATATTATTTTGTTGGGTTTAGGGAAAGACTTTCGAACTATCTCGATCTCGTCTAAAAAGATAGAGAATCCAATGATGGTGCATGTGGTAAATGTATCCATTCATCGGAACATTGACTACCTCATTATCAACTCAGCATACCGATACATTGGTAGTAGGGATCGATGGTACATGAATAATATTGTAATGAGTCTTTGTATACCCTTCTTGAGTCATCTCTCCATTTTTGTTATATATATATGCTCATTTGGATATGATACATTTTTATAAATGTGAGGATTCCTCCGAGATAATAGCCATCCAGGATATCATATCTGGATCATAATGAAAATTCAATGAGAGATGAGGCCTCATTTATGGGTCAATCATGTGACCCCCTTCCCCCAGGTGGGCTATTATAAACACCTCCGACTGTCGAGAAGTAGATCATTCCAGTAGAGTGGGTTGAGGATGCATGCAGGATTAGCATGCTCCATGTGTTCCAGTACCAGAGGCTACTAAGGTTCTGTGGTGATCCAGATCCTTAGGTAGAAGATGATTGTGTTAGCGACAAAATGGGATAAGAAGATGAAGAAACGAAAAGCCTCAAAAGGCTGTCTCGCGAAGCCCATTCGCGGAGCCCAATTCATCGAGGGAACGATGGTACTTGTCGTCGCCGACGATCTGAGCCTTGGAGTGGTCCAAGGATCTCGCATAGATTATTAGGAGCACAAAATTAAAATGAAAACATACCCATCGTAAATCTGAAGGCGTGGTCGACTGCTGCAATCCGATGGTGATCGTCGCTTGAAGGATCCAAAGCATGATCCCTCTAGATCATCCAAACGTGCTCCAAAAATCTGTGGGAACACCGATCGTCGAACTCCGGGTGCTAGTGCAGCGATTCAATGATATCTTCGACGTCCTAACGATCACTGCATCATTGATCTTGCGATGCGTGAGGAAGAACATGATCCGAGCTCTGGGATCATCATCTTCTCTCTCTAGGAAGTGGGAGGAGAGAGAGGCTCTAAAGTTTTCATTACATAAATGGATGAATAGTGATATTCACACTAAATAGAGATAGCCCCCTCTCTTATTTATAGAGACATTGATAAATACTCGGTAGGGTTCCCCGGCCCCTGTTAATATCAACGTTCTCTAAATAAATAATTATGAAGACTTAAAACAGCATCAATATTATTTATTTATTTTATCACATACTTTTAATATATATATAATATATTACGTGATAAAATCCGAGCCATTTAACTCGACTCACTGTCCCGCTTAATATTAAACGAACCTTGAATATTAAATAATATTCATTCGATTAATATTTTTCTTGTATTTACTAAACTCATAAATAAATTAAATAAATTCAATCCGAAATATTCATAACTTGAATATTAATGAATTTATTTAATTAATTTGGTGATCGACAACTTGGAAAATGATCGGACCCCGTGGTGGGGCCCACTATGTCCATATACCTATTCAACTGAATAGGTGCGGATTCTTGAATACGCTGTTGTGTGTGACCCTCTAGGCCATTATCTCGATAGCAGTGAATAAAATCCATAGACCAAGAGCAGAGTCTAGCAACTCATCATGGCCCCTAAGGAGATAAGTATAGTCATTGCAATGAATACCATCCTATGAACACTAACTGTGTACTATAGTCTCTTTGTCATTAAATATCTCATAAAGAAGGACGCACTCTTGTGTCATCGTCCTTATCTTGCTTTATTATTTGCTGATCTATCCAGATGGATTTTCCTTTCTACTACTTTGGCCAAAGACGTATGAAGGCGGCACCATCCTGATCAACCAGGCCTGAGATATACAACTTCTTAAACTTAGAAGTGACAAATCCTTTCTTGATCATTCAACCAACGTCATACCACTAACGACGCACCCGACACAAACTACCTCACCACGACATTACTGCCATGGTTTTTGCCTTGCATCAAAGTATGTAATTAAATGATATACATTGGTAATGGTCTCATGTCAAGAGACCAATACACATGTCCGTAGATGGGAAAAACCAATGACACACAAAACATGTGGTGTTCCTATTGGTGGGTCTGTCCTCATGATCTCACTACTACAGATCACCAAGTGAAAACTTCATGAGAAGAAGTCTCAATGCTTATGATCCCCCAACACCAGATAGTCTGACATCTACTTTGTCCAGTCAGTAAGATGTATCTAGACTATAAAACATATATTTAAGATCAATTTCATTGTATCTCAAGGTTGTCATTATAGCCTGGGATCTGCTACAACCTCTTGACACGACAATTAACCTTTGGACATTAACATTATTATAGTGGACGCAAAATATTCTGCACTATAATGGTAAGATATCATCACACATATCTAACTGTACACATGATACAGTAATCAAAAGTATTACATAGTTGGGTCTAGGGAACCCACTATTTCAACACTCCCACTTGCACTAGAGCCAACTTGCTAACTAAACTTTTTAGCTACTCACGTGATAAATATCATGCTTCTGCTGAGTAATGGATTTAACTGTTGGGCCTACCACGTTTTCGCCGCATGGCATATCTGCTATATGCGACCTCATATGCTTGAGTAAAACTTCTCAAGATAGTGTATCCCGGAGTATATTACTTTTGTCCATTGTCTCAACTTGACAACTTGTCTAGTAATAATATCATAATTATAATTATGATAATACTTTTCTCACTAGGTGAAAATCAAGAACTGGAAAAAATCATTGCGTTTGATAACTGCTTCTTAGCTGGCTTAGAAGCTGCAACGTACTCGGTATTTGTAGGTATGGCTACCCTAAGATTTTATGAGCTTGACTCGCTCATCTCATTTTCCTAACTACGATACTATATCAAATTGATCTAATTACTAATAATATGTGTCCCAACATAACTAGTATACGTTCCTATCCATATTCCAGGTACATATCATTTGTACTTACCGAAGTACAAGATGATATTTCTGACTGCATCACTTGCAGTGCTCCTAGAAATAATTTATATCTTCCTATAATAAATTATATCTTGGTAGTATCAATTATTTTACATATTATGGCATACGTGATTGATCAATCACTAAAGCATATGGTATCAATTCACAACTTTAATCTCTTCCTATGTTCTGAACATATTTACTTAAAGAGATTAACCCATGTGGCATAGGCAAAAATTCTGAAGTTGAATTGTTCTAACTTGTATTTTTTCAATACAATGTCACTCTATGTACGATTTACTCGGACCAAACAACCTTTGGATCTACCTCAGTGGATCCTATTCCCAAGAACATAGGTTTCTACTTGAAGTCAATTATTGGAGAATTTCTTTTAACTTGATCTTATCTAACTGTAAGATCAAAATCTGTTTTCCATATGTTTCCAAACATATTTCCCTTTGAAAAAATTGGTGCTCCCACTAACCTTTGGTAGACACAAGGCAAATATTAATTTATAATGAATGTTCTAAGATCTTGTCACTTACATTAATTCAGAATTGTATTCCAGTAACTTTCAACCCATATTGGCGTCATTTTATGCCATCATCTCTTTCTGGTTGCATCGTATAGACACCTTCCATGAAAAATTATCTTGAAATCCAATGAATAATAAAAGATCTTAGAAGTTTGGATATGACAAGTAAAATTCTAATATATTTAGGCGTACTGACTTTGTATAACCAATCGAGCCTTATTGTTACCATACTTGTACCATCCATGTATCATTTCATTTGAATACCCACCGTAGTATTCAATTTATAATCCCCTTATAAAATTTGATACATGGAATCCATTATTGAATTTTAGTTGATATTGTCAATATTAGCTCTTTTCCATATACTACTTACTTGTAGGATTTATTACTCTCAATGAATAACATATCACCGACCGTGGTGAATATAAAACCATCACCATGGTTCCATACTTCCTATGCAGTATATGTCTCTAGAACGTTCCTATTCTACATGTACTTGTGTAACTTGTTCCCTATGCCAACCATTTGGGCATCCCGAGCATTGACTAAGTCCAAGTCAATTCAGATCCCACTATCTCTAATAGAGATGTGCACCCTTGTATAGAAATGTAGTCTAATACTTGACTACATATTTTCAATCTTAGGGATTTAAGTAATATCTTAAGAAACTATTAGGATAATTAACTTACATTCACAACGTGCTTAACTTGGTGAAGGTTTGTTTAAATCCTAACAAACACTTTGCATCTTAACACGTCCTATGACATAATAGATTTTCCATCATAATATGACTCGTATGATATCCATTTGTCATTTTAGTAGGCATATTGGTTATGGGTTTAAACCATTATTTGCAAAGCACATCATGAAATATAATGGAAGTTTTTTCAGGTTGTAACATTGATACAACTTATATCATAACTTTGAGGTATAAAATGTGCGTTTAGGAATTGTTCCACGCTACATTTTTTTGATCAATGTTAATATGTAAGACTCATCATTGATCCTATTTATGAACATCAATACGGTGATGTAGATAAGGTAACATGAGTTTAGGAATTAATCCACGCTACATTATCATGATCAAAGATTGTTTGGTCAAGATATTATTCGGAATGCCAATCCGAAGCAACTCATATCTTCTTACCAAAATTATACTTCACTATTCCTTAATGACATAGAGGAAACTTATGAAGTATCTTTACCTCTTGCTTTCTTTGGAATAGTTCACACTATCTTGTTGAACTAACCTCAGAAAGCTTTGTGGCATACCTTTATTTATAAAGGTTTCTTTGTCTAAACTAAGGGTTTCAATAATACCATAGGTGTTTAGTTGTTCTGAGCCTAAATACAATACTAGGTATATAGTTGACGTCCACTTTTAGTTTTACTTGAAAAATAATTACATTTCCACAACTGGGAAGGTCTTACATTTTATATTCATCATGTATTTTCATTTATTCAAAAGGTAGTGAACTATTTGTTGAGTATGTTACCTCAAACAACATTCATTACAAAACATGTAATAATGTCTCATCATGTCCAAATGGGTACATGAGATAAATTTTTTTGGTTATACTCCACAACTTGTCCAATTTGAATTAATCACTTGGCAATTAAAAGTTATGTGTTCCCCACTGCTGACTTAGGAATCACCCTTTCTCAGCTACTTGGAGAAGACATATTACTTCTATTAATGTTTCTCTACTTTCTTGGTTATTGTATTTCAATACATATATTTGAAAAGAATATTGTATTTTAATACCTAAGAAGTATAAGAGAAAACAATACTTTTATTTGATGAATATTAACTGAACGAGGAGCGGGTACTTGCTTCTTGTATTTCAGTTTTTAAACGTCCATGAATTTATTTCATTATTTAATGCAAATAACCTTCTGTTAAATAACCAACCACTTTTTATTGAAGGACATGATGAAGGTTCCTTTGGCATAACTTTCCATAAGACTTTTCACCTTTTCATTCAATTTATTCGCCATAAGAATAAAAGACGGTGTTAGCTCTAATATTATTATTACATGGCGAATGTTACCTTAAAGGTAATGAAGCGCTTACTCTATACGGTTCATTTGTACTTTTAAATGAAACTAGAGTAATTGGGTGTAAAAGTTATAAGAATTGGATGACATGAAAGATTGTAAACTGTCTTTCACTTTACACAATCCGAGTGCAATCATCACATTCAAATCTTGCTTCGCTTTCTCCTCGAAAGGATCATGGAGATGAGACAACATGTAACGTCATCCATGTCATGATGTAGCGGCCACAAATAACATTAGATTTTGTTGATAGCATTATGACTGAACCATCATATGCTTGATTCATGAGTCTCCTATAAGCAGTTTTACACCGTCGCTTCTTAAGGTGGCTTAACAGGTTGAGATACAAGCACCTTGAATTTTCGATATAGTAGTAATGTGTGCAAGCACCTGTACTACACTTGGAATTTCGTGCTTGTTTGGACATTAACTTGGTCCAATATTTATCGCAGTTTTATTACGGTATTTCTTGTCATTATCTACAAATATACTTTAGCAGATTGTACTTTTATGTGATTACCAGTTTAGACATAATTGATTAATTTAATCATTAAATGTCTCCCACTAATTTTTTGAATTCTAGGAACCTTCTGTACTAGAATTGGAATACTCTTGAATATTCTAGTGGAAAGGATACCTGAACCTCCCTCATAGTCTCCAATCTATGGCTATGACACTACTCGGAGGGTCCTAGGTAGGATTTTGGCTGGCCAACCGCATTAGCTCGCGGTTCCTTGATCTGTTGAGTGAAGTCCCAGCTTCAAAAATCATTTATTGATTTACTCAACACTTGCCTCTAAAATTACAAAAAACTAGATAAGGCTATTTATTTGTTGCAATCTTAGTTAAGTCGACCCACCACACAAATAAGAACTCCCCTATAGTAAGAGGCACCCTCAGCTAAGGCATGAACGGGCACCTCGAACACCCGGTTTTGTTCAAACTTGAATGATGGAAGGCTGTTGGTGACTTAATATTTTCATTGTGGGTTTTATGTCTTTATCTTGACGAATGTAATCCATTTATATTAATCTTGTTCATCTATGTTGTCATACTCACAACTAAACTTTAATAGAAAAACATATGCCGCTTATTTATGAATTTTATTATCTATTATTTTATGTGTTTTTCCCGCTATTCTAAAATGCATAAAATAATAAATAAATGCATAAAGGCCATACTACTACCTGACTAGTCTTGAGCATCTAAACGAACTAAGGGGCATCATACCTATGTCGAAACTTGACACTAGATGCAGCTTTCCCTATCATGTATGTCCGCTGGTCTTCTGCAGTATCGACGTCATGTCTTGGAGTACTGCCTTATCTTGGTGGAATCCACGCGTCGTCTTGCACCGTCATACACTGCCTCATCTTGGCGGGGTCTACGCCGCTCTCCATCTTTGTCCGAAGTACAAAGATACTTGTGCGCAGGCGAGGGGGACTCGGGAATAAATGTACATCATATAATTATTGGGTGTGCAGGCCCTTATACATTTTAACCGGAAAATAGACGATGCACAGACCGTCTTTAATTAATTACAATCATCACACATATTTAAATAATTAATTAAAGTAATAATTAAAAGCAGACATACTAAGGTTGATGTTAATGACCATATGACGGGTAAAATTAAAGCGCGATAATATTAAAGTGCATAAATAAGTACGAGGGTTATTTAATTTAATTAAATTAAATGAATTGATAAATTCAAATAATTTAATTAATTATCGGTCATGTAATTAATTTAATTTTAATACTTAAAATTAAATTAATTAATTAATTACAAAATTAAATTAATTTTATCCTCGGGTATTAAATTTTATTTTCACTACAATTAATATATTATTTAATTTAATTAATTATATTAATTAATTATATTAATTGATTTAACTTAATTCGAGGGGTTACCTGTCCGCTAGGAGGACCGGGCGGCGGCCAGGTAAGCTTGTCCAGGGTACTCCCGGGGAGGAGCCGCTGTGTTGTCTACCACTGGTGGAGGGGGTGCCTCTCTTGGTAGAGTGCGGGTTTGCGCGCTAAGGAACCGGGTGTGTGGGGTGGTCTGAATTGCAGCATGTGGTCGGCAGAAGACAGAGGGGTGCTCGCGGAGGATAGGCAGCGGCATGGGTACACCGTTCGGGTCTGCTGGATGAGGAGCAGGCGACGGCTGGAGGTGGAGTGATTTCCAGGAGGAGGAAGAGGAGGCTAGCCAAGCTACTCAGCCGGCAAAGCAGTGCCGCAGCTAGGTTTCCGGCAGCTTGATGCAGAGTGCGGGGGGGAGGCGGTGGCCTTGGACTGGTCGAGGAGGAGCAGGCCGGCAGGGCCTGGGCAGTGTCCCAGTGCAGCAGCCTTGTGTCGCGTTGGAGATGGGTAGAGGAGGTCCCTCAGGTCGCCGACGGTTCTGCAGGAGAGAGGGCGCTGACTGGGGTCTGGTCTGCCGGGAGAAGGGCAGGCAATGAGGTCCGGGCAAGGGGGTCGGCTAGGATCTACAGGCGGCGCATGAGGGAGGGCTGCCGGGTGCGAGCTAGGTGGAGGTCGGTCGGGACAGCGAGGGAGCTCAGCATGGTGCGCGGCGGGATGAGGGCGGCGACCTGGAGGCAGCGGCGCCGGCGGAGGGGTGCGGTGGCCTGCTGCGCGTCGTGCGGGAGGAGGAAGAGGGTCCTCTCAGACCCCTGTTTCAACCCTATTTTTTTCTTTTGTTTCCACGTACCAGCCACCAACCTCCCTTTTTTTGATTTGCCCAGCGGCTCCCACTTTCCCATTTTTTTTAAATAAGACTTCCTTTTGAAGTCTTATTCCACCATATTTGTTTTTAAACAAATAAAAAAAACTTTAAGACTTACTTTTAAGTCTTTCTTCCACACAAAAACTAAAGGCTACTCCATATCCTTTTAATTAAATAATAATATAATTATTATAATTAAATAATAATTCAATATTATTACATTATTATAATAATAAAATTATTATTATTATAATAATAAAATTATTGTGCAAATAATATTATTTATAAAATATAATTTCTATAATTAATTTTATTTCTAATGAACCGATTGGATTTTAATCGGTTCAGAAAAATGAAATAAAATTAGAACCCGAGATCAAACTGCGAATTTGATCCCATCCGAAAATGTAAACTGACCATAACTTGGTCATTCGATATCATATCACCCCGCGGTTTGAACCGTTGGGACCGCCTTTGAACCCTCTACTTAATGTTTTTATGCAAATTAATTTTCAAGGCTCAGAAAATTTACGCAACTCCCTCTGATACCACTATTAGGTTTTCTGGGGCCCGCAGAGGAAGCTGGTGGGCTGAGGATTTTAAATTTTTCATCGGCGGAATGACGGTACTTGTATTTGCCGATGATCTGAGCCCCAGAGAGGTCCGAGGATCTCGCGTAGATTATTAAGAGCATAAAATTAAAATTAAAACATAACCATTTTAAATCTGAAGGCTTGTTCAACTACTGCTAGCTGATGGCGATCGTCGCTTGAAGGATCCAAAGCAGGATCCCTCTAGATTGTCCACACGGAATCCAAATATCCGCAGGAACTCCAATCATCGAACTCCAAGTGCTACTGCAGCGATTCGACGATATCTTTGATGTCCCGACGATCACCGCATCGTTGATCTTGCGATGCGTGAGGAAGAACTTGATCTGAGCTCTTGGATCATCAGCTTCTCTCTCTAGGAAGCGGGATGAGAGAGAGGCTCTCAAGTTTTCATTCCATAAATGGATGAATAGTGATACGCACACCAAAGAGAGAGAGAATCATCTCTTATTTATAGAGACATTGATAAATACCCGGTAGGGTTCCCCAACCCCCGTTAATATCAACATTTTCTAAATAAATAATTATGACCACTTAAAAATGCGTCAATATTATTTATTTATTTTATCACATACTTGTAATATATATATATATATAATATTACATGATAAAATCTGAGCGATTTAACTCGACTCGCCATCCCTCTTAATATTAAACGAACCTTGAATGTTAAATAATATTCGTTCGATTAATATTTTTCTTGTATTTACTAAACTTGTAAATACATTAAATAAATTCAATCCCAAATATTCATAACATGAATATTAATGAATTTATTTAATTTATTTGGTGATCGACAGCTTGGAAAATGCTCGGACCCCGTGGTGGGGCCCACTATGTCCATATACCTATTCAACTGAATAGGTTCGGATTCTTGAATACGCTGTTGTGTGTGAACCTCTAGGCCCTTATCTCGATAGTAGTGAATAAAATCCATAGACCAAGAGCAGAGTCTAGCAACTCATCATGTACCCTAAAGAGATAAGGATATTCATTGCAACGACTACCATCCAACAAACACTGACTGTGTACTATAGTCTCTTTGTCATTAAATATCTCATAAATCAGGACGCACTCTTGTGTCATCGTCCTTATCTTGCTTTATTATTTGTTGATCCATCCAGATGGATTTGCCTTTCAACTGCTTTGGCCAAAGACTTATGAAGGCGGTACCATCCTGATCAACCAGGCCTGAGATATATAACTTCCTAAACATGGAAGCGACAAATCCTTTCTTAATCATTCAACCAACATCATACCACTGACGATGCACCTGACACAAACTACCTCACTGCGACATTGCTTCCATGGTTTTCACCTTGCATCAAAGTACGTAATTAAATGATATAAATTGGTAATGGTCTCAAGTCAGGAGACCAATACAAATGTCTGTAGATTGGAACAAACAATGACACCCAAAACATGTGGTGTTCCTATTGGTGGGTTTGTCCTCATCATCTTGCTACTAGAGATCACCAAGTGATAACTTCATGAGAATAAGTCTCAATGTTTATGAGCCCCCAGAACCTGATAGTCATACATCTACTGTGTCCAGTCAGTAAGATGTATCTAGACTATAGAACATATATTTAAGATCAATTTCATTTTATCTCGAGGTTCTCATTATAGACTGGGATCTGCTACAACCTCTTGACACGACAATTAACCTTTGGACATTACCATTATTATAGTGGACGCAGAAAAGTCTTCACTATAATGGTAAGATATCATCACGCATATCTAACTGTACACATTATACAGTAATCAAAAGTACTACATAGTTGGGTCTAGGGAACCAACTATTTCAACAATAAACACCTCCAACTGTCGAAAAGTAGGTCGTTCCAGTAGAGTAGGTTGAGGATGCATGCAGGCTTAGAGTAATCCATGAGTTCCAGTACCAGAGGCTGCTAACGTTCCGTGGTGATCCAGATCCTTAGGTAGTAGATGATTGTGTTGGCGCCAAAATGGGATAAGAAGATGAAGAAACGAAAAATCCTAAAAAGGATGTCTCGAGGAGCCCCAATCGCACCTCGCCTGCTGCGGAGCAAGGAGGCAGTAACACTCCGTGAGCACCCATGACATTTGCGAGCTGTCGCGGAGCAAGGAGGAGGTAAAGCTCCACGACCGCACTTGACATTCGCGAGTCCCCACGGAGTAAGGATGTGGTAACACTTCGTGACTGCACTTGATGTTCATGAACCGCAGAAGAGAAAGGAGGTGGTAACGCTCCGTGAGCACCCTTGACGTTCGTGAGCCGCCATGGAATAAAGAGGTGGTAATGCTCCGTGAGCGCCCTTGATGTTCACGAACCCGCCGTGGAGCCATCTTCGTCTTCACTCTGAGAAAGTTCTACATCGTGGAGCCTCTCCTCTATAAATACTAGTCTCCCCCCAAGTTCCGAGGGCGGATCATCTGACCTTTCAACTTCATAGCTCCCTAATCGCGAAGCACCTTCTGCTCTGCGAACCATGAGCTGTGAGAGGTATTTATGCTCTGTGAAGTGCCTCCCCTTTGCTTTTCCTTAACCCCCTCTTCCGATAGGGATGCCTTTTGAGGAACCTAAGGGCCTCCGCGAAGGAATGGTATCCCAAAGGAGACCCAATTCATCGTGGAGAGTTTATGATTCACGAAACACCCTTCATGTACACATGATCCACATGCCAAGGAAGGGTCACTATACTTTGCAATGCACATGGATTCATGATACCTTGCTACGTGATGCACCTTTTCTCTGCAAGTCAGTGCTCCATGAATACCTTTCCACATCAGGAATCACCTTTTATACATACCTCTTCCCTATTCTTAGGCTGAGACGCCCCACTTCGCGAAGCACACCCCTTCACAAGTACCCTCCGCCATGCGGAGCACAAGAGCTTCACAAGGCCCCTGCCTATGGACCCATCTTCTTTACAATTCCTTTTCTCGTGAGACCCTCCAGGTTTTCACGATGTGATTTCAAAGTCCCTTGGACAATACCACCCATTGCATTTCTTCACCATATGCTTCTTCACATAGGCACGCTAACGACTATTGCATCTTCGCATAGTCACGCTAATATGGACCCCCCGATGGTTCGCTCCATGACACCCCCATTTCACGGTGTTTCCGATACCTTCCCTTCCACAAGAATCAAGGTGTACCGGTTATGTAAGTCCTAGGGGTGCGGATAAAACCCACCTCGTCTGATCTATAGGACATTAAACTGCCAAGCACCTTCATCCTCAGCAAATGACATGAAACAGTGACCTCTCCCCATTACTCGCACGTGGGGTACCCCCACCATGGACATTTTTCACGCCCAGTAGTCTCCAAGGGAGTGAGATATTCCCTCACAGGGGATGATATCCTTTTTATCGGAGTGTATTTTGTTCGCAGGGGAAGGGAAACCACCATAGTGTAAGCCCCTAGATTTCTTGTAGGAGGCAGCATCCCTATCCCTCCTTTCTTCTTTAGTCCCATAACCAGGAGGGGGAAATGGACACCAGACCCCTCCTTTCTATGGTACCAAATCCCTCTTCTGCTTGGCTTTGTCGTCGTCAGGCCTCTATCCTGGAGTAAGTCCCAACCTCTTCGGGTCGCTAACCACGCATAAACCCATGTTTCCTCATTGGGCTGCAATCATGTGTAAGCCCCACTCCACTTCCCACGAACGCACCTTTCACGACGTAATAATCAGGTCTCTGATATCTCTTGTTTCTCACACCGAGCATGACTCACATGGGCATAGAGTAAGAATCGACCATGACATCTTTCTTGGGACACCTCAGAGTGTAATCCCCAAATGAAACCAACTGAACTACGAGGTCTTTGATCCTTGCCCAGCCATGGTACGTAGGAATCCCCCATGAGGTTCAATCCCAACAACCATTGAACCCTAGGTCCTCCATCACGTCGGTTCACCGACACCCTGGGCAGCCTAGAGTATAAGCCCCACACCACCTGAACTACGATCTCTTTGATCCTTTCCAAGGTAGGATATGTAGGAAGCCTCCATGAGGTTCACTCCCAACAACCATTGGACCCTAGGTCCTCCTTCACATCGGTGCACCGACACCCTGGGAAGTCTAGAGTATAAGCCCCACACCACCTGAACTACAAGGTCTTTGATTCTTTCCAAGGAAGGGTACGTTGGAAGCCTCCACGAGGTTCAAGCCCAACAACCATTGGACCTTAGGTCCTCTTTCACATCGTTTCATTGAAACCCTGGGTAGCCTAGAGTATAAGCCCCACATCACCTGAACTATGATGTCTTTGATCCTTGACAAGGAAGGGTACGTTGGAAGCCTCCACGAGGTTCAATCCAAACAACCATTTCACCCCAGGTCCTCCTTCGCATTGAGTCACCGACACCCTAGGTAGCCTAGATTATAAGCCCCACAATACTTGAACTAAGAGGTATTTGATCCTTTCCAAGGCAGGGTACGTAGGAGGCCTCCACGAGGTTCAACCCCAAAAACCATTGTACCCCACGTCCTCCTTCACATCTGTTCACTGACACCCTGGGCATCATAGAGTATAATCCCTACACCACTTGAACTACAAGGCCTTTGATCCTTTCCATGGTAGGGTACATAGGAAGCCTCCAAAAGGTTCAATCCCAACAACCATTGGACCTGAGTTCTTCCTTCATGTCGATTCACCGACACCCTTGGCAGCCTAGTGTATAAGCCCCACACCACCTGAACTAAGAGGTCTTCGATCCTTACCAAGGAAGGCTACGTTAGAAGACTCCATGAGGTTCAATCCCAACAACAATTGGACCCTAGGTCTACCTTGACGTCGGTTCCCACCCACCTGAACTACATGGCATTTGATTTTTTCCAAGGCAGGGTACGTAGGAAGACTCCCTGAGGTTCAAGCCCACCATTCAGTCGGTCGTTCTGACCCCTTTGCATCGGTTCAACAACACCTTGGGCTGCCTCCGAGCGTAAGCCCCAAATTCCCCCATATCCCGAACAACGTAGACTTTGATCCTTTCTAAGGTAAGGTACGTAGGAAGCCTACATGAGGTTCAAGCCCAATACCCAGCAGTTCTGACCCCCTTTCAAGTCAGTTATCCCTCATCCTGCATGATGTTAAACTGTGGGCCCCATCTAGTGGTAAATCGTTGTGACCCTATGCAGTAGTAAGTCATTGACACCTTATCTAGCGGTAAGCCGTTGTGGTCTTATTTAGTGGTAAGCTGTAGAAAACCCCAATCAGTGGTAAGTCCTCACCATATGAACTTTGTGGACTTTGATTCCCTACCACAAGGATACATAGGATGTCTCTTCAAGGCTTAAGCCCAAAACCATCGTCATCCTCATGACGGTTCCATCCCATTCACCATCCACATCACAGAACATTCCATCATCCATACTGATTCTTACCTGGGCCGCCACATCCCGATGCGATCATGCCACCTGATTCCTCATTCCATTCAACAACATTCGGGAAGCCAACCACACGTTGACCCCAACATCGGTGTTCCCTCCAGGGGGTTCCTCTATCTAATCCACTATAGTCAGTGTTCTGATTAGTCTGATCCGTCTCTGGTAGACGTTAAACTTACGACATACCCTGTGTTAAACATGGGAATCTAAGAAAAACCTCAGATACATGCCCATGGCATATGATTCCCCGCGTTCGATGTGGGATGCCTCGAGCTTCCAAACCCTCGAGAAGTCCTATAATAAGGGACAGAAGACAGACACACCAATCCCCTAGCGTCAAGACACGCCAGTGATTCCCAACATGATCACTCCACTAACTGGAGGTTGCTTCCCTGACTAGACACCTTGGAATGTCCTGACAGAAGCATTGTAATTAACTAGTGTCTTTGAAGATATGGTTCTAGGAAGAGTTTCATGAACAACGTATTAAATCTATGAGGGAGAATTGGAAAAGGGGATGAGTTCTGAGGAGGAATCCATTGAAGGAAGAACCAATATCCCATCATCCCATTTTGATCAAGGAGAAAACATTCCTGAGCAAGGAGTAGATGTCGCCCACCTTTGGAAAGTGGGAATGTGGGGCAACAAAGCTACGCCTTTCGCCCTCAAAAGAGACGGGCGTGCATTCCCTGACATAAGTGTCAGAAATATAAATGGTTAACCCGACGTGAAATTATTCTCTTCAAAATTCAGACTAGTAGCGTTTGAGGCATCAATGGATTGACATGTCACCGGATCCATTCATCTGGCACAGGGTCCCGCCAAGAAAATAGTGGGCCTGGCATGAAACTCACCAGAAGTTGGGGCTGTAGAATGTTGGAAATACCCATTCTGTGATGTTATTAGTCTAGATACCTCTTACCAGCCACGGAAGACGTGATGGAGCTGAGGCATTGGTCGTCTATTCCTTTTTCTTTCAGCAATGATGAGTTTATCTCCCTGATTCTGAGGAATCAAGTTGCTGCTCCAGGGACATGATCACTGCCTACCCATCAACACAGGGGCAGGGGCAGCGCCAACATGGTTGTTCCACGTGGTTTCACCTCTTCCACAATGGCCTCTACAACTACGACCATGGGGCGCCCACGCCCCCTCTCCCCATCCGAGGTCATTCAATGGAGGGTAATCAATGACCTCATGTGCTGGTACGAGGAGGAGTGAATCATCCCTACATGGGATATGTCCCGCTTGGACTTGGAGGCATCTACGCCTTGTCGTCAACACCACCCCCAAGGGTCGCGCAGGGATCCATTGCTCCCCACCCGGATATACAACCGTTTCGGGAGCCTGTCCCTAGAGTGCTTTGACGACTCCCAGACTTATGCAGATGAGGTAGGTGACATTCGACCCAGCCCGGTCAGAGTCTCATTCCAGGGGCTCCCAGCGAGAGCTCCCACGCAGTCGATTCATCACCATCGTTCGGTCTTGCTGTAAGGGGAGAAGGTAAGATACATACCTACACCATCGGCCCCAGTTTGTCCGACTCGACTCCAACGTCGGGTGCAAGCTGAGGAAGATGCCCTCCAAGGGGAGTCAACGTCGGCAGCTACTGTGGGCCAAGCCACCACCGACACATATCCTCGGTTACCTACATACACAGAGTAGGGGCACTTATACACCCAGCTAGGATCGAGGCCCCAATTTCCCCACGGGCAGGCTGGGTTGACTCTCGTGGTCATCGGCGCAGGCAGTGGTCGCCGCGAACTTACCCACAGTGTTGTCACTCAGTACAGAGGTCCTTCCCATACCACTGCCACAGAAAGCGTGTGTCGTCCTCGCTTCGAGGCTCAGTATGGAGGTCTGCCCCATACCACCCTTAATCCGAATAAAGGTCTTCATCGTGGCGGTGACACTCAGTACGGAAGTCTCTCACGTGCTCATTACACTGGGTATGGAGTCGTTCCTCCTTCCCCTGACTGCTGGTGCGGGGAGGTTATGCATCTGGTCTCTCTTCGACGTGGGGACCCTCCACATGTCCTCTTGGTAGATGGTAAAGATCCTCCTCACCCTAGCCACAAGAGGGGTGAAGGACAGCCTTGCTCCACCTGCACGCAGCATGGAGGTCATGCCTGTGTTCATCTAGACTGGTAAAATGACCATCCTCGTACTGAGGTCGTCCTAGAAAACAAGCGTGGAGGCCCTCCCCATGCTTCTACCATTTCCATCGGAGGTCTTTCCCACTCCAGTGCTACCCATGGGGGTCCTCCCCATGTCCCCTTTGACATTTTTCTTGGTGCTCCTCGCACCCCGGCTTTCTCGAGTGGAAACCCTCTTTGCCCCAGCACCAGTGCGGCTGAAGGACCCTGTGTCAGAAATATGCCCTGTCTTGAGAAGCCACCAAGGGGCAGGAAGGAAGGTCGTCATCGTCACAAGAAGAATCCTAGGAAGGCCTCGATAGAGATCAAATCAGTCCACTTATCAGACTCTGAGGCGGAGTATGAATCAGCACAGGTGCCCTCCTCTCACTCATCCGAGTCAAGGGTCGGGGCAGGAACAAGGGGCATCAGCCTAGTACTCCAGGAATGTGAGGTCCATCGGATTCCCACCTCCCTATGTCAGTACATCTAGTAGGACAAAGGTCTAGAAACCCAACCAGTCGTGGTCATGAAATCACCACCGTCGTCACCAGAAGAACTCTCTACCTCAACAAGAGATCACAGAGAGCTATTCTAGGGACCAATGGCAGGCGAGCAGAAACACAAACTATCGTCAGTGGACCTAGCCCCTGAGCCAAGAACCATAGCCGTCATCCCATCTTACCACAATTTGGCAGCCAGTTCGCTACACAATTCATAAGACAGCCCGAGATTTGGCGGCCAGTCATCCCATTCACCATACTCTCCACCGGCCAACCTACCTTTACAACGGTCTGCCTCAGTTTTTCTTCCAGTTCCTCAGCCACCCCCAGTTTATGAGTGGGGAAATCAAGGGATAGACTCTAAATCTGATCTGAGGAGTTTATGGAACATCCTCATAGTGGGACACTTCCCTAAGAAGTTCTGGCCCATGGAAGCACCAAATTTATGCATATCAGAATCCCTCGCCTCGGAGGAAGTTGAGTGTTTCTACCACACCCTCTAGGTGACGCATTTTATTCTTCTTCATCGGTGAGTGGTTTATCCTAGGATCCAAGCACATTTCGAAGAAATCAGTGAGCAATGTCGTCTGGTCGAGTTGGTTGCACTCCCTGTGGCCCAGCACCCCAAGTCACCAGGCTGCCGTGAGGCCCTCCAGCAGCAATGTGTTCAGGGTATCAATGTACTCCGAAAAATTATCAAGTCGGCTACCCCCACGTTCAAATCAGTGGTTGGGGGTAGTATGCTTCCATCCTCTTCAATACTATCTGGCAACAGCCCGACTCTCTTGGTGACATCGAGGACATACCCCTAGGAAGGATCACGGTCAACAAGGCAGACATAGTGGACGAGGAAAACGATCTGGAGCTTCTCAATTGAGACTTAACCTCTGAGGGAGTTCCGCCACTATTGGACCCATCAAGAAGGATTAATTGTCAGTAGAGGAACCTACTTGGTCTCCCTATTCGCACTGAGGCATTGGTACTCAGCCGGAATTCCGGTAAGGGAAAAGAGCACATCGGAGCTTCCAAAAACTCCAACCTTTCCACCTCAAAACAGATGACAGAGGAGGACCCTAAGAAGGCCATGTTGTGCGAACAACATGATGAGTAAAAGAATTTGGTCGATGAAATCTTTGCTGAATGCGTTGCAGAGTGATGGCCCGACTACGGAAATCCTAGGCCAGTGCAGTAGGGGAAAGAACAACTTCCCCTTGATGAGATGCCCTCAAGCAACCTTGATCATGCTACTCCCATAGATAGGGTGGAAGCCGGAGATCATGGAAAAAGGGCGCGGTATGTCTCTCCAAACCCTTCTGAACTACGCGGAAATCCAAAGAATCTAGCCTGGGTCCCCCCAGCTACCCTGCAAGTCGCTCCACCAGCCGCTCCACATGTCGTTGAGCCTGTTTACCATGTTGAAGAACCCTCCAACGCACTCATAGTTAGGGATCTCCATTAAGACAGGTACCCTCACCTAGATGATTCGATGGCAGTGCTCATATCCAGCCTTGAGGCGTTGGAAACACGATAGTGGAAATCCCACCTAATGGAAAGCCATATCCAATGTGGGTGGATGATATACTGGTGCCTCCAGGTTTCGGGAATCCCACCTTCTCGCCCTTTAACGGGACGGGGGACCCACCACAGCACCTTGACCACTTCAACTCAAGGTGTGGGCAGGGACTCCGGCGCCACAGGAGGCTGTCAAGCTCCACTGTTTGGTTCAGACATTGGAGGGGTCGACATTTGTCTGGTACAACCAGCTCCCCGTCGGATCCGTAACCAGCTGGGAGGGCCTTCATCGGCAATTCCTCTACTAGTTCAGTTCCACCACCCGGAAAACCAGTATCGTAGACCTCTTCAACTGCAAACAAAGGCCTGATGAACGATTCGTGGACTTTATTGCCCAGTGGAAGGGGATCACATACTCCCTTGACATGCCACTGACTCAGGAGCAATTACTGACGATGTGCGAAGGGAACGTCAAGATAGAACTGGTTCCTTCTCTAATAACCTAGAATTACCTCGGAGGATTCCGAGACTTCTCCGTTAAGGCCCAATGCCTGGAGGAATCCCTGCAATAGGCCAGCCAGGCACGTCCATTTCCCCCTATGATTCTAGCAAGAAGGCTTGCCAGAGCCGAGCCTGCTGCGGTGGCCCAAATAGAAGCCCCCAGTCAACTAGAATTGATACCAGTTGCACCAGCTCTGCAGCCTCGCAGAGGCCCTCCACCTCAGGCACAGCCTCCGGATTAGTAGCGCCCCCCTCAAAATCGGAAGGCGCCTCCGCAAAATACACCGCCACGACCCAGGAGGGACAATCAAGGGACACCTCCTCGACAGGATCCCCCAGCTCCTCGACAGAGTCAATCTTCAAGGCCCCCCTTCCTGGATAAGAGAAACTAGACCTACCTTTTCAACGATAATTAGGTCCCTAGTTACTTCTGTAGCGCCTTAGAGTAGGGGATTGTATGTGTGCCTAAGTACAGAAGGATGGAAGAGGTGAATCTCATTGATCTCCCCAACTAATTCCCCTATCATCAGATTCTGTGGCACACATTCAAGTAGTTCTATGTGTTTAAATACTGGCTTCAAGACCAGTTCAATAACAACATAGTCAGACTGGCCCCGGCCCCAGCACAAGTGGAAGGTGTCTTTATAAGGCCAGACAATAGTGGCGATAGCGAAGGTGAGTGGAAGTAGGTTTCCAACTATGAGTCCTATAAGTATGATGACTGTGTGGCTTGAAAAATGGTCTCCCATTCCCATGGCATCATTTGGGCACTCTTGAATCAGCTACAGCCTTCAAAAGCTGCAGCTGCTACTTTTGTGTCATCATCTCAGTCGGCCTCTTCCCAGAAGATCAAGCATCAGCGGAACAAGAAAAATCCATGCGCCCCGCCAATTCCATCATCATTCTGCACTCTCGGCGATTTCATGCCCCCTGAGATGGGAATTCCTCCCAAAATCCCCCAATAGTAGATGACTCTTCAAGTGATAGTCTAGGGTACGCTTCGATTAATATCATGGAGTTGGTAAACCCCAATATGACTCCGGACGGCGGGGAGTGCCCAACAAACCGCCCCAACATCCCCAGCCAACGCCAATGTCAGCAGAATCGCGGATATATAGTCCATTGGGGCACATCTGTTGAAACCTATAGCTAGGTCGTGCATGCCACTGAGACCAGATAGTCAGTCCAGCGTAGAGCTCAACATGTTCAGCCTTTTCATATGGTGTCATTGGGCCCGCCGAGCTACCTCGACCATGTCCAACCATCCTCGCCCTCCTATAGCCCGATCTCAGTCATCTGGTCCTCATCCGGAAGCTACTCTCCAGTCTTTGACTATTGAGAAGCGGGACATGCCCAGCACCAGCTAGCCACTGGTCCATCTAGCGGGGCCCGCCATGCCTCTAATCGCAGAGCGGCCTCTTGTAAGGATAAGTTCACACCTGGTGCAGAAGTATGATTTCATAAAAAACCTTTCCCACATCCCAGTGAGGCTTTACATCCTCGAGGCTCTTCTCCTATCGTCAGATATGCGTGAGGCCCTCGCTAAGGCTTTAAGAAGCCCCCTCCAGTTTGAGATAGAGGTTTCAGCTACAGAATATTTTCATGCTGAAGCGTTCCAGAACACCAAATTTCAGGCCATCATTTCTTTCTCTGGAGAAGATGAAGGCTCTCCCATATAGGGGAACATCTGGCCACCATACATCACTGACCGATTTAACGGTGTGGAGATTCTCCACAGTCTTGTTGACACCGGCTCTGGGATTATCCTTATCCCAACGCAGACACTGCGGAAGATACGGTTATCCGAAGATGACATGACTCCCTCCAATTTAAGAATACAGGGATACGACAGGACAGAGCAGACCCCAGTCAGTAAGATCCATTTAAAGACCCAGTTCGATGGCCTAGTTTCCCACACCGAGTTCATGGTTGTCTCTCAGGACACCGAGTACAATGCATTGATGGGAATACCATGGATCCACCCGCATGTGGAGGTCCCCTTATAATATCACTGGTGCCTAAAGTACTCCCTCAATGGTCAAGTAGGCATACTCCAAGGTGATGCATCTCCTTTTGCCTCTTGTGAAGCATGCTACCTGGATGCCAACTATTACAAGAGCAAGGACAAGAAGATTTAGGCTAGTGAGGTTGAAGAAATTGCATGCCAAGTATAACATCCATCCAAAACATACCTCCCACTATCACGCATAGGAAAATGAACAGATTAAGGCATTCAAAAAAACCCTCTCTAAAATCTTGTAGAAAATGGTTGTTCAGAACAAGAATATTTGGCCGGACAAGCTCCCCAACGCCCTCTGGGCTTATTGGATGAGAGCTTGTAATTCCACCCAGGTGACCCCATATTCCCTAGTGTGTGGAGTTGAGGCTCTTTTGCCCATCGAGATCCAGCTTCCTTTGTTACGCAAAGCAGTCTATGACCAGAAGGCACTAGATAAGGTAGCCGAAATTCTTCTGGATGAATTGGAAGCACTTGATGATAATAGGCTTTGTGCCCTACACAATCTGGAAAGGCATCAGAATAAGATAACTAGAGCCTTCAACAAAAAAGTTCACCTCCGCTCTTTCCTGCATGGCAGCTTGGTATTGGCCTCTGGGTACCAATGATCCCTGGAAGAAAACCACCCAAGTTGGAGCTCAAATGGGAAGAACCTTACATAATTTAGAGAGTTTACCCCAATGGATCATACTCCCTGGTGACCATGGATGGTGAGCGCATAACTCCTCCCAAAAATTCCAAGTTCATCAAGCAATACTTTTCTTGAGCCAACTGGTCCTGCGCGACATTAAACTAGATTGTCCTGCATGACCCTAAACTGCATGACGGTCCAGTATGACCCTAAACTATTTGGTCCTACATGAATGTAAACTGTAAAACGTCCCACATGATGTTAAACTATATTTTGTCTTGGAAGACATTAAACTACACCCTTATAACTACGTGTGGCTTGATTCCCATCTGTATGGGATATGTTGGAACTCTCAATCATTTTGTATTGAGCCCATCCCCAAACTCTTCTCTTTGACTATCCCCCCTGGGTATAGTTCTCTCGGATGATCCTTGCATGATATGGTGTAGGATTCTTTAGCCCCACCCATACCAGGATTATAACGGTCACACCATGTGCCCGCTCCCCATTCTTCTATCCTCTCACGTCATCATCACATGACGTTAAACAGCATGACCTTCAATAACTATCTATGGCTTGATTCCCATCCTTATGGGATACGTAGGAACACCCAGACATTTCTTATATTGGCCCAGCTCAAATGCCAGAACCCCCACTAGTCAAGACATATGGTGTGGTGTAGGTTCTTGACTCAATACACGTCAAGCTCATCTCGATTCTGTCATACGTCCCACTCCCCAAAGGTGTTTGCCTCTTTCACCGCCCTGCTTGACTTTAAAATGTATGGGTACATCTATTCTTCACCCACTCCTTTGATTGGGACTCTATCATCCTTCCTATCTAGAAGGGACCCCGAACGGTAGGGATGCTAGGCCCAAGGTCTCTCCTACCACTTCAGGCCAATGCCCTTGAGTATGTTAAGCAATAATCCGATACAAATCCTACGTTGTGAATATGGTCAGCGGTCGATGCTCATTTTTTGTTCCCATTCCATGTCACTATAAGGAAGTTGTGTTTAGAACATGGTCAACAGCTATCCTTTGTCGTCAGGACCACCCCAAGATGTCCCAAACATCGAGTACGGTGGTTCATTCTGCCCCATTGTATATCCAAGTGATAAACTCCCCTCGGGTGATGTCAGCTACTAGAACCCCATATGACGAGTAAAGTAGTGTTCGTCTCCTTGTTTCCAGACCGAGCACTGCTCACGTGGGCTTAGGAGCTGTGATGAGGTGGTAATCGTACAAGAGGTTGTATGGCTACCATTAGTCGGGATGCCCAGACTTAGGCCCCTTGGCATTTTCGGGCCCCCGGCCCAAGTTTTTATTTTGGATTATATGGTGTGGTATGGGATAATGTCCTCATTCACCTCGGGTTACTTGTCACGTCATACACCTCCCTTGTTTGGGTATCTTACCCCTTTCTTCGTCCTCACTACAAGACATTAAACTGCGAATTGACCGGGCCTTCCCATCTGAGGCCCAGCCTCAGGCCCCTTGACCTTTTCGGGCCCCGGCCCAAGTTTCTATTTAGGGTTGTATGGTGCGGTATGGGATTATGTCCTCATTAATGTCGAGTTATTCATCATGCCGTACACCCCCCCCCCCCCCCCTCATTAGGGTATCTTACCCCTATGTGCGGTTCTAGAACTTCGTATGGATTGATTCCCATCCACATGGGATACGTAGGACTGCTCGATCATCTCGTCTTCAGGTCCAGCCCCATCTTGGCCCCTTGGCACGTATTCCCACAGAGAGTAATATATAGTGTTGTATTGGATTACTTTCTCACTCATATCGGGTGTTGTAACAACCATGCCATTTACCTCCTCCCCGAGAGAGTTTTCCATCCCCTTGTTCTATCCTCGTCTTTTCAAATGAGCCGCTCTCAAGATAAGCCCCTCGGCCCTCTTCGGCGATTCACTAAAGTGCCTAAGGGTACTCTGGTTTAGTACCTGGAATGTCGGACACTACTCGGACATGCTTTCACCCATTTTTCAGGCTTCATGTTCTCCCTCATTAGGGATTCTATCACCTTTCACACCCAAAGGGACCCCCAAATGGAATGGATGCTTGGCCTAAGGGTTCTCTTACCATCACGGGCCAACGTCCTCGAGGGTTTCAGACAATGAATCAATACAATTCCCGCGTTTCAAACATGGTCAGCGGTTGACTCTCATTTGTTTATCCCCATTTCAAGCTAACACAATATGGGTGTTGTGTTTCAAACATGGTCAAAAGACATCCTACACCATCACTCCAACCCCATTGAGCCCAAAATGTATGTTACATGATTCACATCCATCTCCACCTCATCATTCCCAAGTAGAACTTCAAAATTCTTGGTACTATTCCTCATTGTGCATCCGTACGTTATGAGGAAAAAGTCGTGATGAGGAAATCATTTGGGGATCCACCAATTTCCCTTTTTCATGTATTTCATGTATTGAAAATACCTTATCTGGCCTTGTTTCCTACACCATGTTCGACTCACATAGGATTAGGGATTGGGTTAAGGTCCACCTTTACTTGGGATAGTCCTGCTTCTCTATGGTCTGAGTTCTAAGACCTTAAACTAAGATATTTTCATATTTCCCCTTCGTATAACTACGTATAGATTGATTCCCATTCTCATGGGATACGTAGGACCCCCTGAATGTCTAGACTTCGGGTCCATCTCCATCTCTCAGAAATATCCCTTTCACATTGGCCCCTTGGTCTACCCTTTCCTAGGGAGGGGGTATATGGTGTGGTATGGGACTATGTCCTCATTCACGTCAGGTTTGTAACAACCACACCACATACCTATCCCTCCTAGGAGTTCTCTATCCCTATATTATATACTCATCCCTTCAAATTGGTTACTCTCAAGTTGATCACCCTCCTCGACCCTTGTCGGTGATGCACAAATCTATTTAAGAGTACTCGGGTTCAATATTTGGAGTGTTGGATTTTACGTGGACATGCTTTCGCCCATTTTTCAGGCTTTTTGTTCCCCTTAATTTGGGCTTCCATAACCTTTCTCACCCAAAGGTACCCCCGAATGGCATGGATTCTAGGCCTAAGGTCTCTCCTACCATTACGGGACAACATCCTCTAGGGTTCAGATAACTAATCGATACAAGTACCGCATTGTGAACATGGTCAGCGGTCGACACTCATTTTTTTCCTCATTACAGGCTAACGTGATATGGGTGATGTGTTTCAAACATAGTCAACAGTCATCCCCCATCATCACGCCAACCCCATTAAACCTTCAAGGTTGGTTACATGATTCACATCATTGTCCAGCCCATCATGTCCAAGTGGAATTTTAACACTCCTGACACTATCCCTCAGTGTGCATTTGCATGTTAAGAGCATAAAGTCGTGGTAAAGGTGTAATTCGTGGCTCCACACCGACTTCCCTTTTCCATGGTCTGAGCTCTAATACCATACACTAAGATCTCTTTTAGAACTATGTGTGGATTGATTCCCATCCTAATGGGATACGTAAGAACACACAGATGTCTCACTTTCGGGTCTAGCTCAATTGGGAGCTAGTTTCTCCTACCCCTTACCATCTTACCTCTATTTTGGTCCCTTAGCCCGAGGTTTCTTTCATGGAATCACATACGGTGTGTTATGGGACTATGTCCTCATTCACATCGAGTATGTTTTATTGTACCGTGCACATTCCCCCTTTATCCTTGTCTCTACTACGTTTGTGCCACATGAAGTTTAAATGCACGTCTGGTCCCATCACATGACCCTAAACTGTGACATTATCATCTTGGACTCAGGACGAAAAATGGAACTGCATTGTGATGTACTCACTCAAGGGGACACCATGTTTGGTATTGGTCACACACCATACCATTTTTCAATGCCTTCATACAGCTTGATTATTTTGGCGACACTGGGAATTGCTATCCTAGGTTTGTCACTTCACAAAAAACCATTCACCTTAATGGACAAACAAGACACATCAAATAAAGCTTATTTTGGTGTGAGGGCCACACCTGCATGCCCCTTTTATCTCTGGAATTGGTACCTTACTTTTCCACCTCTAGAACTATGTAAGGTTTGATTCCCATCCTCATGGGATATGTTGAGACACCCAGGAAATTCGCCCTGGGTCCAGCCCCAAGAATCATAAATCATATTCCTCCTCATTTCTGGATCCCTTGCTAGAGAAGTCCTGTCTAAAAGAAGGAATGATCCATGATCAAACCGATGAGACCACATAATGTGTTTCCACCATGGTGGTGTAATTTCAAGAGTGTTGGATTCTGTTTGAAAAAACCATCACTCCACATTCCACACTTTTCATGCCCCTTATTCGGACCCTCATCATATTTCATGTCTAAGGGAACCCCCTAACAGTATGGATGCTTGTCCTATGGCCCACCTATTGTCCTCAACCAATGTTCTGGAAGACTAATGGATGAAATTTTGAGTCAGGCCTCATGTTTCGAATGTGGTCAGTGGTCGTCCCTCATTTGATATCCCTATTCTCGGCTAACAAAATAAGAATATTGTGTTTTGCATGCGGTCAAAAGTTATTCCCTATTGTCACACCCCCCCCCCCACAGTGTTCTGAATCCTAGGTATCGTGATTCACACCTTCAATTACCATATGTTTGGATTGATTATAGAGCCCATGGCATTACCCTGTTCATGAAAAAGAGCACACTAGGAAAACGGTAATTCATCATTTCTGAGAGATCCATTCTTCAGTCAGGTCTCTCCCATTTCCTCCCAGAAATCTGTGTCGGTTGTTCAAACCCCGGATGCCGGAAGCTTGGTTTGCACTCCTACATTTGGATGTGGGTGATAAAGTGGTTATCCCTTGTTTCTCACATTGGGTCTGACCCACGTGAGCTTAGGGAATGATCGTTGGATGCTCAATGAACATCACGAGAATGAAATAAACCAATGTAAACAACGGAACTCATTCATGCTATGGAATCAAACAATCAAAGCATGAAAGTACGTTTGAGGTTATATAATAATTACAATACATGAGGGTTATTTCCCCCCATGGACTGCTTAACCTCATAAAAAGATCATATCAGCTTTGATACCCTCTGGTTGGTGGTGTCCAGGAGTTGTTGTCACGTGTTTAACTCTCGCTCCTCCTCAACAGCGATGGGGTGAAATTAATCAGCCGCAATCTGGGCCTACTCTACGTCAGTATGAATAATGGTAATAACCTCAGAGGTTCACTTCCTTCCCTCTTTGGCCTCCGCCAGTTGGGCTTTAAACCACGATATGAGCTCTAATTGCACGCCAAGGGAAGCGGAATGATCATCCGCCCAGGCCTGCAGCCGTTGAACCTCATCTTCAGCCTCCTAGAGCCTCTTGATGTTCACCGCTTTATTCTGTTTCCATCCCACACCGAGGCCACGGTAATACTCCCAAATATTTTCCGCCATAAGATCTTGGACGAGCATGTGGGTACGTTGGGCATCCACTCCCCCAGCACACAGTTTGCGCAGTCACAAGCGAAGTCTGTCCATCTCATCAAACCATAGTGCTTGGGGGTGTCATCAATGAATCACTTGATCCTCTTCCACGATCAGTGATAGACTATTCTAATATCCTCTTCATCAAAGGTCGTCTCATCCCAGTCGGCGTAGTTGGCAGGCTCATTTTCAGGGAATGCCCCCATGAACTCTTCAGCAGAGTCCACATCCGGTGTTTGACCAGGCATGGTGGGACATGGACGATCTGATCGATCCTCGTCATCAGATCCTACCTCAATGATCTCAGGTTCAACCCTGCTGATAGTCCCATCAGTGATCGGTAGCTCCGCTGCTTGGTCAGTTTGGTGCTCCGCCTCCATGATCATCGACATTCCCCTGGGAAGGACTTCATAAGAAGCCCTAACCAAACTCGCCACGACGACCCACACCATTTGAAGAACTGTACGCACCAAAAAAGGGGGGACATGGACGTCAGTAAACATGGATAGGGGATAAAAGTCATAAAATTGGTAGAGGGGACTTATAGATATCGAATACCTTATCTCATTCTTGGGTTTGTTCCATTGGGACCCAAAGCGTGGCCCACATTATATAGTTGGAAGGTCTGGAAACTTCAGGGGGGGTCGCCTCTGGTGTCCTTGCCCTGCTGGACCTAGCAATAGATGTAGTGGAAGGAATAGATCCCGAAGGTCCAGCATCTACATTCACAGAGGGATGAGAAAGAGTTCTATATATGAGACTCTTCTGCACGGTTCAGATGTTAACAAGGAGTTCGGAATGACCTAAAATCAAGTCTCGACGAAGGGGGTTTCATATTTTTACCTCAAGGGCATCTGTGAACTCTTCAAGATTTGAGTCTTGAAATCCAACTTCTCCCTCATATAACGGGCTCCCTATCCTAGCCTCATCTCCCTAGGAAGACTCTTTTGATTCTTCTGGCAGAGGGAAGCGCTCTCTTAAATCATTGTCTGACAATTGAGGGGGAGTAGTGTGGTCTAATAGAACCTTGAAATGGTCTGTCATTGGATGAGGGGCACCCCAGGAATGCACAAAGTCCTCCATCTCTGCCAGTTACCACTCTGCCTCCTCTTGGGGAACCACAAAGCCAGTCCGGATAGGGCCTATCCTCAGTAAATCCATCCTGAGACGGTTTAGGTGCTTCCACAACTCGGTTGGGCTGAGGAATTGTCTATTAACATCCTGGATGTCCCAGGACTTCGGGAAGAGAGCATTCTATGGCATGTTGATATGGCGCAGCCGCTTCCCCAGAGCCTGGGTGGGTATCCTACGGAATCCTCTCAGCGGCCTCCCCTCTGGATGGCTCTATTTTGTAGGAACCACTGGGTCTGCTACCACTGCTAGATCTATGGCTACTACCTCACCCTCAACTGGTGTGGGCCTCACCTCCACAGCATCCCCGCCATCACAGGATTCAATTGCTGCATTTCGGACCTGACCCCGAGGCCGAGGAGGTTTTCCATCACCAACCCAAATAGTTGGTTGCTTCATCATCTCCCCTGGATAGGCCACCTCCCAGCATATGGCATACTCCTTAACCAGCCCAAAGACTAAGATAGTCAGAGGAAGTTCGTTCTGCATCCTACCGTATTCCCGTCTGAACATGAGCCACATCTGCCTCATCACACACAGTTTTTCCTTGTGGTGAACATCCAAATAGACCCACAGGGTCAGTCGCTGGATGCACTGGAATTTCCTTGCAAACTGGTGTGGGGTGTACGGCTTGTAGAGGGGCTCACGGTCTACCCTCGCCACCAAGACCCCACCTCGAAAGGCCTGTAGATATGCACAGTTCTCTTCTATTCCTTGGAAATCATTAGTTAATACCCCCATCAACAACATAAATGGGTGAAAATTGAACTCTTCCACCTTCAACACCTAGTTCAATCTAAACGGTGTGGTCCACTTGGCCGGAAATCACCCCGCAGCATTCAGGATTGATGGGAAGAAATTTGATCCCGGAGGAGAGATAGGGTTAAGGTATTCGTAAATCCCCCTGATATGTGCCACTATCCACCCATACCGGAGGTGTAATGGACCACATACCCTCTGCGGCCTCTTCCCCTCGCTGATATTCCACAACATCTTATAAAGTTTGGCGAGCATCGGGATACCTAGGTTGACCCTCCCTCCTGTATCCAATATGGACACCATGATAAATGTGCTTGGTCATACTCCCATGTTGGTATCCTTCACCGGGAGGATCCAAGCACTGATAAGAGCTATGATAAATGCCTTCATCCTGACAATTGGCTGCTGCTCAGTGCTGACGCTTGACCCTAAGGACTTCCACTGGCTGTCCTCCAAGAGCCTCTAGTATGAGTGCTCATTGCCCCATTGAGACCCCTTCGAGAAATTCTGAGGCATCTCCAGAAACTTTAGGTCTACCGGGAAATTCAGGAACTGCTTGAACCACCGCTTAAATTGGATGTCTCTCACTTCTTCTTTGTCCACTCCCGACACCGGCTCCATCAATGCCATTTCCAGCCACGGCATCTGCTCTGGATCCTCCCACCCACTCATGATAGGGAGGAACACATCATACATAGCCCCTAATATTGGTACCCCTGAAATCTTATGGACATCCCATAAGCTTATACCAAACTCCCCATAGTGTAAATGGAAGGTATTGGTCCTCAACGACCACCTGCTCAACAGCTCTGACATTAGATGTTTCGGTTGATAGATGTAGAACTGGGAGGACCAAGCTGCCTCGTACAAACCCACTCTCCTCATCTCGGCCTTGAACTCCTCACAAGAGGCACCTACCCAGTAGGCCTAGGCCCAATCATCTATGAAGTTTTCGCCCTGGCGCAGGTCCCATTCCTCAGACCACCCCTTCCTTAGGTTCCTAAAAGATGCATTCAGTATCGTGTGGTATAGAGGAGGAGACGTCTCTGGCTGCAACGCCTTCCTGTCGACATTATTCAGATGGTGGTATAGGCAGTCTATAATGATGGGTGTGAAGTCTTCCTGGGCATGGCCATCAAGCACCCTGAACCATTGGCGTTGGCATGGCGTACTCCTGAACTAGTAAGTTGGTTCGTCCCTACTTGCTTCTAGGATAAAGGCGTCATCCATAATCATAAATACATACAACAGTAGCCTCTTACATAGTGGGTAGTTCTTCGGGATCTCTGACAGTAGTGACACCAATGAATCGTGGTCATAGTGGCTCCGGACTAACTCTCATAGACCCAGAGTGTTCGCCATCACATCCCTCTGGGTGGCATCCACAAGAACCCCCTCAGCAGCTTCTCGATGAGCCATTAATTTTTATAACTTGGATGATTTTTGAGTTTGTTCGCAATACTCGTTCGCGGAGAGCATTCGCAAATCCTAGTCACAGAGTTCTGCCTACACCTTCAGGCGCAAGATCGTGAAGCGTTGTTGCGAAGTCAAAAACTCATTGTGCACCACGAAGCAAATATATGATTCATGGGGAGGAATCGTGGAGTACATGGATATTAATGAATCAAGAGCACAAAAATACAATTTCACGGAGAGGGAAAATGACAAAATAGAGGTTAGATCCCCCTTATATAGGTGACGCCCTTTGGAGCTTCGCGGTGCATCCATTTCGCACTGAGCTTTGCAGCGCGCTCGGCCTGCGCGGTTCTTATCCACCTCATTATCTCTCTTCACGATACAGCTTCACGAATGGCCAAGGATTTTGGTGATCTACCCTCAGACTTCAACCGTCAATTTCTCTGTGGGTCTATGTCTGATGGGGGGGGGCATTTTTTGGCACCAAACTGGGAGAAGAAGACAAATAAACGAAAATCCTCAAAAGGATTCCTCGCGAAGCACATTCGCGGAGCCCCAATCGCAGCTATCCCACTGCGAAGCAAGGAGGCAGTAATGCTCTGTGAGTGCCCTTGAATTTCGTGAGCCACCACGGAGCAAGGAGGCAGTAACGCTCCGCGACTATAGTTGACGTTCACGAGCCGCCGTGGAGCAAGGAGGCGGTAATTCTCCACGACCGCACATGACTTTCGCAAGCCGCTGCGGAGTAAAGAGGCGGTAACACTCCACGACCGCACTTGATGTTCGTGAGCTACCATAGAGCAAGGAGGCGGTAACACTCTGTGAGCACCCCTGATTTTCCTGTACCACCGTAGAGCAAGTAGGCGGTAATGCTCCATGAGTGTACTTGATGTTTGTGAACCCGCCGTGGAGCCAGCTCCGTCTTCACACTAAGAAAGTTATTCTTTGCAGCGCCTCTCCCCTAAAAATATAGGCCTCCCCCCAAGTCCCTAGGGTGGATCATCCATCCTTTAAACTTCATAGCTCCTGAATCGTGAAACACCTTCTGCTCTGCAAACCATGAGCTATGCGAGGTACTTCTTCTCTATGAAGTGCCTCCCTTTTGTTTTTCTTTAACCCCCTCTTCTGAGAGGGATGCCTTTCGCGGAGCCTAAGGGCCTTCGCAAAAGAAGGGGATCCCCAATGGGACCTAGGTCATTGTGTAGTGTTTATGCTTCACGAAACACCCTTCATGTACACATGACCCACATGCTAAGGCAGGGTCACTGTACTTCACGAAGCACATTGCTTCACGATACCTTTTTTCATGATGCACCTTTTCTCCGCAAGGTAGTGATCTGTGAATATTTTTCCACTTTTCAAAGCACCTCTTATATGTACCTATGCCCTATACTTAAGCTAAGGCACCCCAATTTGTGAAGTACACCCCTTTGTAAGTACCCACCACCATGTGGACCACCAGAGCTTCACAAGGCCCCTGCCTATGGACCCCTCTGCTTTGCAATTCCTTTTCCCGTGCGACCCTCTAAGTTTTCACGATGTGATTTCCAAGTCCCTTGGACAATATCTCATATTGACATTCTTCACCTTATGCTTCTTCGCATAGGCACACTAATGGATATTTTTTCTTTGCATAGCCACACTAACATGGACCCCTCAATGGTTCGCTTCATGAAACCCCCTTTTCATGGCGTTGTTGATACCTTCCCTTCTACAAGAAGAAGAGGGTACCAGTTATGTAAGTCCTAGGGGTGTGGAGAAAACCCACCTCATCTGAGATGCAAGATCTTAAACTGCCAAGAACCATCATCCTCAGCACATGACGTGAAACTGTGACCTCGCCTCGTGCCTCGCACATGGGGTTCCCTCACCTTGGACATTCTACATGCCCACTGGTCTCCATGGGAGTGAGATATTCCCTCACAAGGGATGATATCCTCCTTATCGGAGTGTCTTTTGTTCGTGGGGAATGGGAAACCACCCTGGTGTATGCCCTTAGCTTTCTTGTAGGAGGCAGCATCCATGTCCCTCCTTTCTTCTTTGGTCCCAAGACCAGGAGGGGGAAATAAACACCAGACCCCCCTTTCTCCAGTACCAAATTCCTCTCCCGTGGGGCTATTTCACCATTGGGCCTCCATCCTGGAGTAAGTCCACACCTCTTTGGTTTTCTAACCATTCATAAACCCATGTTTCCTCTTTGGGTTGCGATCATGTGTAAGCCCCACTCCACTTCCCATGGATGCACCTTTCGCGATGTGATCATCAGGTCTCTTCTATCTTTTGTTTCTCACACAGATCATGACTCAAGTGGGCTTAGAGTAAGCACCAACCATGAAATCTTCCTTGGGACACCTCAGAGCATAAGCCCCAAATTCCACCACCTGAACTATGAGTTCTTTGATCCTTTCCAAGGCAGGGTACGTAGGAAGCCTCCGCGAGGTTCAAGCCCAACAACCATTGGACCCCAGGTCCCCCTACACATCGGTTCACTGACACCCTAGCCAGCCTAGAGTATATTCCCCACGTCACCTGAACTAAGAGTTATTTGATCCTTGTCATGTAAGGGTACGTAGAAATCCTCCCCAAGGTTCAATCCCAACAACCATTGGACCTCAGGTCCTCCTTCACGTCGGTTCACCGACACCCTGGGCAGCCTAGAGTATAATCCCCACACCACCTAAACTATGAGTTCTTTGATCCTTGCCAAGGCAGGGTACGTAGGAAGCCTCCATGAGGTTCAAGCCCAACAACCATTGGACCCCAAGTCCTCCTTCATGTCATTTCACCGAAACCCTGGGCAGCCTAGAGTTTAAGCACCACACCACCTGAACTATGAGGTCTTTGATCCTTGCTAAGGTAGGGTACGTAGGAATCCTCCACGAGGTTCAAGCCCAACAACCATTGGACCCCAGGTCCTCCTTCACAACGTTTCACCGACACCGTGGGAAACCTAGAGTATAATCCTCACACCACCTGAACTAAGAGGTCTTTGATCCTTTCCAAGACAGGGTACATAGGAAGCCTCCACGAGGTTCAAGCCCAACAACCATTGGACCCCAGGTCATCCTTCACTTCGGTTCACCGACACCCTGGGAAGATTAGAGTATAATCCCCACACCACCTGAACTATGAGGTCTTTGATCCTTGCCAAGGCAGGGTACGTTGGAAGCCTCCATGAGGCTCAAGCCCAACAACCATTGGACCCCAGGTCCTCCTTCATGTCAGTTCACCGACACCCTGGGATGCCTAGAGTTTAAGCCCCACACCACCTGAACTACGAGGTCTTTGATCCTTGCCAAGATAGGGTACGTAGGAAGCCTCCACGGTGTTCAAGCCCAACAACCATTGGACCCTATGTCCTCCTTCATGTTGGTTCACCGATACCCTGGGCAGCCTAGTGTATAAGCCCAACACCACCTAAACTACGTGGTCTTTGATCCTTGCCAAGGTAGTGTATGTGGAAAGCCTCCAAGAGGTTCAAGCCCAACAACCATTGGACCCCATGTCCTGCTTCACGTCGGTTCACCAACACACTAGGCAGCCTAGAGTATAATCCCCACACCACAGGAACTATGAGGTCTTTGATCCTTACCAAGGCACGGTACGTAGGAAGCCTCCACGAGGTTCAATCCCAACAACCATTGGACCCCAGGTCCTCCTTTGCATCAGTTCACCAACACCCTTGGCAGCATAGAGTATAATACCCACACCACCAGAACTATAAGGTATTTGATCCTTTCCAAGGAAGGGTATGTAGGAAGCCTCCATGGGGTTCAATCCCATCAACCATTGGACCACAGGTCCACCTTCACGTCAGTTCCCACCCACCTAAACTACGTGGCCTTCGATCCTTACCAAGGAAGGGTACGTAGGAAGCATCCCTAAGGATCAAGCCCGCCATTCATCCGGTTATTCCGACCCCTTTGCATCGGTTCACCAACCCCTTGGGTTGCCTCCGAGCATAATCCCCAAATGCTCCCATATCCCAAACTACGTGGACTTTGATCCTTGCTATGGTAAGGTATGTAGGAAGCCTCTATGAGGTTCAATCCCAACACCCAGTAGTTCTGACCCCCTTTCATGTCGGTTCGCCCCCGTCCTGCATGACATTTAACTATGGGCCCCATCCAGCGGTATGTCGTTGTGACCCTATGCAGCGGTAAGCCGTTGACACCTTATCCAGTGGTAAGATGTTGTGATATTATTTAGTGGTAAGCCGTTGAAAACCACAATCGGTGGTAATCCGCCACCATATAAACTACGTGGACATTGATTTCTTACCACAGGGATACGTAGGAAGTCTCATCGAGGCTCAAGCCCAAAAACATCATCATCCTCATAGAGGTTCCATCCCATTCACCATCCACATCATCGAACCTTCCATCATCCATCCTGATTCGTACCTGGGCAGCCACATCCCAATGGGATAATGCAATCTCATTCCTCATTCCATTCAACAACAATAGAGAATCCAACCACACGTTGACCCCAACATCGATGTTCCCTCCAGGGGGTTCCTCCATCTGATCCACTATAGTCAGTGTTCTAATCAGTCCGATCCATCTCCGTTGGACGTTAAACTTGCGGAATACCCTGTGTTAAACATAGGAAGCTGAGGAAAACCTCATAATCATGCCCATGGAATATGATTGCACAAGTTCGATGTGGGATTCCTCGGGCTTACGCGCCCTCGAGAAGCCCTATAATAAGGGACAGAAGACAGATACACCAATCCCCCAGTGTCCAGACACGCCAATGATTCCCAACATGACTACTCCCCTGACTGGAGGTTTCTACCCTAACTGGACCCCTTGGAAAGTCCTGAAAGAAGCAACGTAATTAACTTGTGTCCATGAAGATATGGCTCTAGGAAGAGTTTTTCTAACAACTTATTAAATCTAGGAGGGAGACCCGGACTAGGTGACGAGTTATGAGGAGTAATCCATGGAAGGAAGAACCGACATATCATCATCCTATGTTGATCAAGGATCAAACATCCCAGAAAAAGGAGAGGATGCCACCCGCCTTTGGAAAGCGGGAATGCTGGGCAACAAAGTCGCGCCTTTCACCCTCAAAAGAGACGGACGTGTGCACCCCGGTGGAAGCATTGGAAATAGATTGGATAAATTTTTTGTTCTATATCTTCAGGCTTGTTCAGACCCTAATGGATTAGTTGGTTTCTCAGAAAGATATCCTTTTCCATGGAATAGTTCAACGACATTAGAGCCATGTTCTGTAGATGCATGATGATACAACACTCTTGTGGCCTAACTTTTAGCAGTTGTTTTGTGATGAGTAATAACTCATCTATTTGAACTCAGTCCATATCCAGGAGCTTCTAATGATATATTAGGCAGGGATGAATGTGGATGAGTACATAATGAGGCTTACGTATATTTTGTGGTACTCCTAGGAAATGATCTAGGATAGTTACTTCTAAAAATGGAAGTTTGACCAGGGACTCTGTAGACAGATCTCTGCTATCATGCTTCCCTTTTGCACCCCCACCTATGTCGTGGTGCTTTATTGGGCACTAGTGATATATATTTTTCTATAAGAGGGATTCCAAATAGCTAGAACTGGTATTGAGTGCCACAGAGCTGAGTCGTCTGCACCAGCTAGTAGACACCAGGTGCCAGAAGCTTGGCGCAAGAGACCTCCCCATGATCAGACATAGGCACATGGTCAGAGGAAGCATAGAGTACAAGGGTAGTGTGGAGAGGGAGTTTTCTTTTCTTGTGTTGGGAGAGGTCACATGGCATGATACTTCCTAACCATACATGTTGAGCAGCACAGGATGATAGTTGATGGCCACCACAATAGAGGCAACAACGTGATTAGGGATCCCCCAAGTGTGGATAGGGTGGTCACCATGGATACAGAGCCATCATAAGAGTACAAGGAGCTATGGGTGGTGGAATATGTTATGAGATCTTTCCACTTCCACCACTAGGTGGCCCACATCAGGCTCAAGGAGCAGGTGGTTGGGGTAGAGGGAAGCTGTAGGATTTGGATTCTTATGATCATGATGCACATGAGATGATAAGAGGTATGCTCTTCATTTACTATAATCTTACTTCCATATTAGTAAACATAGTTTCAAGTCATTCCTTTATTTCTATACTTCTAGTGTGGGATCTGGAACTCCTAGTTGAGGCGTTACCCCAGTAACTTTGTAACACCCCGATATTTTATGAAAAATATTCTTTTTAATTTTATTGATGCCTTGTGTTGTACGCTACACCAAAAGGAGCTTCCACCACACGCATCCCTGACTTGGCTTTCATTACACGTAATCGCGACCTTCCATGATAGCATGTGTTGTACGCAATACTGAGTTTCAATAAACAACGATATGTTATATAAACTAGCTGTTATGAATAGTAATACCCATTTTTTTTATAAATTTTATAAATTTTATCTTTTGAAATGGACTTCATTTTTGGATTCGGAATATCGAAATTAGCCTAAGGTGAAATTTTGGTATTTTTCTGAAAATATTCAATTTTTGATGAATAGTGAAAACACTGGGTTACTATTTAAAAACCGACTTTTTATTTAAATAATTATTTATTTTATTTAAATTTATTTTAGGTCAAAATTGATACATAATACCTATATAAGTTCAATGTAATTCATTGGAGTCATTTTATAATAATTTTAGATATATAAAAATTTTATTGAACTTTTCACCGTCTTTTACCCACCTCCTAGGAGAATTTGGAAATTCACATAAAACTTAATTTTACCGCTTCTGTGAGTGGAATTTCAAAAATATGAGAGACGCGTTTAACATCAAGGACTAAAATATGGTTCAATGGGATGAAAATAATTTTTGGTGAATAGTAACTATTTTACTTTTATTTACCACGGTTAAAAGTAAATAGGATAATTAAGGGTAAAAATGATATTATTATTACACTAACACATGTCCTAATTTTATTGGATAAGTGTAATTCGACCAAAAACAACCTTATTAATAAAATATGACCATTTAGGTCCACATGGATTAGAATAGGACATTTAATATTATTTTATTTTAAGAATAGTTAAAATAGTTAAAATCAAAGTTTAATAACTAAAACATTTTTAATATAGGGTTATACATAAGAAAAATTCAACTATAAATATTAATTAGAAAGATAAAAATATTTTCTACATAATGGTATTTTATTTATAATTTTTAGACATTAAATAAGTTAATTTATTTATGACACAATGATGATGCAGTAATTATCTTATTAATGAAATATTGACATAATTGATGTTATAAATACCCAAATAAATGTAATTTGAGACTTTTTATAAATTACACTAATTTTATGGGTTATTATGACATGTTGGTATTGATTTAATTAACTTTTTTCTAACTAATCATTCTGTTATAATTTTCACAAAAATTAATTACCAAATAGTGTCAAAATTGACATAAAATAGTTCTTAAAACAAATATTATATTATTAATTGATATTTTATTCCTAAAAATATAAGGTTCGGAAAAATAACTTAGATAAGGTTATATATATTAATAATAAACAACTTGGGGTTCGTTTGTCTTGTTATAGTAAGTTTATTAACCTTTATAGTGTATGAAAACAAGAAGACACGGTAAAAGAAAACTATTTAACTTAAAGTTAAATCTAAATGATAAGGTTAAAATAGAAACCTAAACTTGTCTAAATTCTCTTGGATGAGAGGATTTCGACCCATACCCACCTAAGATTCTAAATAAATCAATTTGGTGCTATTAAAAACTGAATATGACTTTATAATAAAATAATATTTTTAGTATTTCTAAAGGTGCCCCTCTCCTCCCTTATAAAAGGGCACCTCCTCCCTCTCTTCCTCACACCACTTTGAGCCTTAAAGCTCGGTCAAACCCTGCCAATTTCTCCACTCCAATTCTCTAGAGACATCCTAGAGGTTCTGGTCTTCTTCAAAGACCATCTTTAGTGCCCAAAGTGGAGGTTAAGAAGAGGCGCTTCAAAGAAGAGGTAATGTCCGTTACCGATTCTTTCAACTTTATTTCTTCTCCTAATTCTTCTTCATTAGTTTTTTCATTATGAAGTAATAACATCAGTATCCCTCATATACTGATATGTTATTATAAGTATGAAACAAACCTATTTCTCCATCTATTCATCCTACGGAAAATGAAATCACCGTGTGTGCGTACGTACGAAATACCATCTCCATGCCGTGATGTAATCTGTTTTCGACCACCACCTTACTTGGATGGGTATAATGGTGTAAATAAATAACTATATATGATTATTTTAAAGTGATATTGATTCTAAAATATTATACATACACTTCAATACAATTCCACGATCATGGGAATGATATCATCGCTCGTGCGTACGTACGGACTACCGTCTCCACGACGCGATGAGATTCAATCTCCATTATAACCATTCTTAAATTATTATAAATTATATATAATAAGTAATCATGAAATATATGACATAATAATGATACTGGATTTATTAATATATATATGTATGTCATCTACTTAATTCCATTCAATTCAATAAGGAAACGAAAACAGCGTTCATGCGTACGTACGGCCTACCATCTCCATGAACGGTGTATTCCATTCCATTTATCGATATATCATATATATATATGTATATTATGAATATATATTACATATAAATCATGTTTTACATTCTGGAATTAAGTAAATCAGGATATAAGTAATAATATCAAGAACAACAAGTCCAAACATGTACGATAAATAAAATGATTTTACCCAAAACGCTGCTTTAACATGGAACTTACAAAAGAACGGGTAATATAAAGTCATAAATGAACCATATATGATATAATAACAATGAATATGATTATGTAATAAGTCAATTACATTATTTAAATCATTATACAGAAGTTTCAGATACGTACGAAGCATATCGGACTTAAGGTATGGGATAATTTTTCAATCTCATTTTTATTAGAGATTGTTTATACGTAAGTATTTACTGGGGTTATTGCAATCGTCCATGTCCAGGTTTTATAAAAGTGTTTTCATGTATGTTTAAATTCCTTTTTACCCATTTTGTCTTTTACCCCATGTTATGGAAGAAATCTTTCTTTTATTTACATTACAAGGAACTTTTTGACTTTTCCGATAAATGTACGAGAAGAATGTTTTTTTAACGTATACGGCATGAAAGGATTTTTACGGTTTTATAAAGCCTTATTTTCATGAAGCTTCCTCCAAAAGATTTCATGACTATTTTCAACAAAATCGTTTTCTTTTAAAACTGCATGACATTTTGTGAAAAGAAAATGAGTATGAAGAAGAAAGGATATTTTCCTCAAGAATTCATTTCAATTGTTTTATCAAAACCAATTTTTCATCTAAGATGACATTAATTCATATGTGCATGTTTCAAGTATCAGTTCTCTATGATTTATATGGTTTCACTTTTCTTATTATGAAATGATATCAATTTCTTTTATATGGATTATGTGATCATGGGATGATGTTTATGAAACCCATTTTATTATTTGGGTTATGATGAATGATTTATGTTTATGTTGTGGCACAAGTAAGAATGATTTCATTATGAGATTGGTGGGACCTATATCTCCCTCCAATGAATTGGGTAAAGATTTATATCTCATGAGATAGACACGGCTGGAACGGTAAGTTAATCCAGTTCAGTAATATCGGACTGGAACGAGGAGTGAACTCGATTCAGAAAGGGACTTTGTCCACTAAGATGGTCTTGGAAAGAATGACTTGGCTAATGTGGAAATAATATCATGTGCTTAATGTTTTTCCATAGTTACAAGTTTTATTTACAGGCTATTTTATCATGATTGTTGTTCTATTTTGATCTATGCCTTTCATACTACCATTTTTTATGTCATTTCTCAAGATTTCGATGTTTAAACATTATGTTCATGTTTTTATGTTCAAATGTATATGGTTTGTTTTATTTTTTCCATGCTTACCCTTACTGAGCATTTGAGCTCACCCTTTTTATGTTTTCTTTTTCCCAGGATATAAAGAAAGGTTTTAGGTAAGAAAAAAAGGGGAAGATCTTTATGGGAGATGTTGAAGATCTTTCACCACGATTAGAAGATTACGTTCCAAGTTTCCAAATACACTAAACTATTACGGTCCTTGTGTGTCTGTTTTTGTTATGTATTAAGTATTCCGCAAAATTAATGTAATTTCTATATACGTCAAGCTTTGGGTCTCTACAGTTGGTATCAGAGGAAAGGTTTAGTTAACCTTTGGAAACTAGTATGGAAAAACTTTAGTGAAATCCCTAGAGATATTTCTAAGGTATGTCTAGGTATGTCCCTAAGGTTAAGTATACATATAGGTTATAGTCCTAGAATTGCGCTAACGATCTTAGAATTAAACCTAAGATGTTAGATATTGAAGGTACTCCCCCTTTATTATGTTGTTTTCCCTAGCATGGTATTTTCCTCTCACACTATTATTTTTGGGTTTTAAACGATGGCTGGAACCCGAAGGAACTGTGTTGATCAATGTAATGGACAATTCAATGATTTTCCTCCTAACCAAACCAATGTCATGAGAGATGGGGTGAAAAATCTTATTTCTATACTTACACAAGCTATAAATCATTCTAGACGTCAAAATGAGCAGAGAAAGAAGCAACATTTTGTTGAATCCTTCATGAGGCAGCGTCCACCTTCATTTAGTGGGTCTTATGATCCCTTAGTGACTGAACAATGGATCAATACCACTGAAAAGATATTTTCAGTTCTATAATGTTTTGAGCATGATAAAGTCATCTCAGTAGTATATCGTTTGGAAGGTGATGCTAATCAATGGTGGAATCTTATAAAGAATATGAGGCAAAGAGATGAAATTGAGTCCATGGAATGGGACGAGCTCAAGAAATTGTTTTTCAGTAAGTACTTCCCTCATATTCTTCGAACAAAGATGTAAAAGGAGTCTCTTGAGCTTAAGCAGAAGGATGATGAATCTGTTGGTATATACAAACCAAATTTTACAAGACTTGCAAGGTATGCATCTGGCTTTATCATCCAACCTGAAAGTAAATTTGATCGATTCTTCAGTGGCTTAAAACAAAGTCTTCGAAGGGAATTAGATATTAGATACTTCAGTAGATATGAAGAAATTGTGTGTTGTGCTATCAAGGTAGAAATTGAAGTTGGTGTTACATATCCATCTCATTTTATTGATAATAAATGAAAGATGGAGTTCAAGGAGAAATCTTAGAATAATGGTGAAAAGAATATGAATGTTTCTTTATGCTCAAAGTGTGGAAATAAGCATGGTGGAGAATGTATTAAAGGGAATAGAAAATGTTTTAAGTGTGGAAAAGAAGGCCATCAAGAAGCTGAGTGTTGATGTAATGGAAAAATGGTTGCTAATGATGTGAATAAAGAAAATACTGCAGAGAATGCACCACCAACACTTCAATGCTTCAAGTGCAAGTAAATGGGGCATTATGCTAATAAATTCCCTAATCCATGGGTTAATGATGATCAACGTGAGAAACCTCTTAAGGAAAAGGATAAAGGGAAGTCTCATGTGATCACTATTTGTGATGTTGAGTATGCAAATGATGTTGTGTAATGATTAAGTGTTTATGTAATGGGATTTCAAAATAGTATCATGAAATCTCATTTATGGTATTGTATAATTTTTGAATATCTATGTATTGGTTTTCAATAATTATATGGTACTGGTAACCATGAAAAAGTGGTTGAAATAGTTTTTTGGAAAGTAGATGATATGCGCATAATGAAGGGATAAGGAGATAATGAGATGTTTGATAGTATTCATTAGCTCATGATTGTTATAAGGACTATGTGATATCATGGTTTGAGTATACGGAATTTTGGGATTTTGGTATGTGGAAAGAGTTATCTTTTCACAGCACTCATGTTTTCAATAAGATTCAATGGGTATTCATTTTTCAAGAGAATACTTGATTAAGGCCATCGAATGTTTGCAATGTGACCAACAAGAAATATCTTATGATATATGGGGATCAACAATAGTATTAACATGCTTGTTATATGAACTCTCTAGTAATCATTTTCACTATAATATGAGATTGGACAGTAGTATTTTGGATAAGATTAAATATTGGAATGGATTATGTCGGACATAAGTTAGTATTGTTTAAGGCTATAACTTTTTTGATATTATTGATGGAAAGTTATAATAATGTAGTTTTAGAAAAAGGAAAACTTGCAGGACGGGTGACAACCCGTCACGTCGGACAAGGCTGTGGGAATCGAACCCATAATTGAAGTGTGACGGGCCCTTATCGCCTACCACTGGCCTACAGGAAGTCCATGTTTAGTAGAAACTAGTTTTATTATATTAATCAGTATTATATAAGAAGTATAAGTCCATTTTAGGAACCATATATGATTAATCTCACTATATATGGACTTATGTATTTTTGATAACTTTTTCTAACCTTTTGTTTGAGACAGATGGAATGACCCATCATTCTATCACATGATCTGCTAACACTTCATCAATGACAAATTCAACTTCATTTATTTAAGAGATGAAGTGGAAATTGTCCAAGTAACTACCAACGGTGAGACTGTACCAAAATCAAGAAATTATTTCTTCTAATTCCAATTTCTTCAACTTTAGGGAAATGATCTTGAAAACCAAAAATGTTGTCCTAGTTCCCTTATATCCGATGAATCAGATGGTACCTTAGATCATCAAAAATATATGGCTTTGTGATTTCTGGCTTTTCCATAGCCATCTTCTCTACCACTCTCCATCAGAACATGATGGTTAGATTTTTGTTACATATCCATATTTTCAACTATGTGGAAACCCAGTGATTAGTTTATTTGGGTAACCGTTACGTTTCATACTTTAGTTTTTAAAGATTTGTTTTGGTATTCCTTTTTACGATGTGGGATTCTATTTAAGAAACTTTCAAGTAGTGAACCATTTATAACCCTGAAGAATTTCGAGGGCGAAATTCATTTTAAGGGGGGTAGAATGTAACACCCTGATATTTTATGAAAAATATTCTTTTTAATTTTATTGATGTCTTGTGTTGTATGCTACACCAAAAGAAGCTTTCACTACACGCATCCCTAACTTGGCTTGCATTACACGCAATCACGACCTTCCATGATAGCGTGTGTTGTATGCAATACTGAGTTTCACTAAAAAATGATATGTTATATAAACTAGCCGTTATGAATAGTAATACCCATTTTTTAAAAAAAAAAATTATAAATTTTATCTTTGGAAATGGAATTCATTTTTGGATTCAGAATATCGAAATTATCCTAGGGTGAAATTTTGGTATTTTTCTGAAAACATTCAATTTTTGATGAATAATGAAAACACTGGGTTACTATTTAAAAACTGACTTTTTATTTAAATAATTATTTATTTTATTTAAATTTATTTTAGGTCAAAATTGATACACAATACCTATATAAGTTCAATTTAATTAATTGGAGTCATTTTATAATAATTTTAGATATATAAAAATTTTATTGAACTTTTCACCGTCTTTTACCCACCTCCTAGGAGAATTTGGAAATTCACATAAAACTTAATTTTACCGCTTCTGTGAGTGTAATTTCAAAAATCCGAGTGACATGGTTAATATCAAGGACTAAAATGTGGTTCAATGGGATGAAAATAATTTTTGGTGAATAGTAACTTTTTACTTTTATTTACCACGGTTAAAAGTAAATAGGGCAATTAAGGGTAAAAATGATATTATTATTACCCTAACACATGTCCTAATTCTAATGGATAAGTGTAATTCGACCAAAAACAACCTTATGAATAAAATATGACCATTTAGGTCCACTTGGATTAGATTAGAACATTTAATATTATTTTATTTAAAGAATAGTTAAAATCAAAGTTTAATAACTAAAAAAATTTTAATATAGGTTTATACATAAGATAAATTAGACTATAAATGTTAATTATAAATATAAAACGATTTCCTACATAATGGTATTTTATTTATAATTTTTATACATTAAATAATTTAATTTATTTATGACACAATGATGATGCAGTAATTATCTTATTAAAAAAATATTGACATAATTGATGTTATAAATACCCAAATAAATGTAATTTGAGAGTTTTTAGGAATTATGATAATTTTATGGGATAATATGACATGTTAGTATTGATTTAATTAACGTTTTTCTAACTAATCATTCTGTTATGATTCTCACAAAAATCAATTACCAAATAGTGTCAAAATTGAAATAAAATAGTTCTTAAAACAAATATTATATTATTAATTGATATTTTATTCCTAAAAATCTAAGGTTCGGCCAAATGACTTAGCTAAGGTAATATATATTAATAATAAACAACTTGTGGTTCTTTTTTCTTGTTATAGTAATTTTATTGACCTTATAGTGTAAGAAAACAAGAAGACACGGTAAAAGAAAATTATTTAACTTAAAGTTAAATCTAAATGATAAGGTTCAAATAGAAACCTAAACTTGTTTAAATTCTATTGCATGAGATGATTTTGACCCATCCTCACCTTAGCTTCTAAATAAATCAATTTGGAGCTATTAAAAACTGAATATGACTTTATAATAAAATAATATTTTTTGTATTTCCAAAGGTGCCCCTCTCCTCCCTTATAAAAGGGAACCTCCTCCCTCTCTTCCTTACACCACATTGAGCCTTCAAGCTCGGCCAACCCCTGCCAATTTCTCCTCTCCACTTCCCTAGAAACATCCTAGAGGTTATGGTTTTCTTCAAATACCATCTTTAGTGCCCAAAGAGGAGGTTAAGAAGAGGCGCTTCAAAGAAGAGGTAATGTCTGTTACCGATTCTTTCAACTTTATTTCTTATTATTCTTCTTCTTCTTTAGTTGTTTCATTATGAAGTATTAACATCAGTATCAGTCATATACTAATATGTTATTATAAGTATTAAACAACCCTATTTCACCATTTATCCATCCTACGGAAAACGAAATCACCGCGCGTGCGTACGTACGGAGTACCGTCTCCACGCCGTGATGTAATCTGTTTTCGACCACCACCTTACTTGGATGGGTATAATGGTGTAAATAAATAACTATATATGATTATTTTAAAGATATATTGATTATGAAATATTATACATACACTTCAATACAATTCCACGATCATGGGAATGATATCATCGCTTGTGTGTACGTACGGACTACCGTCTCCACGACGTGATGAGATTCATTCTCCATGATAACCATTCATAAATGATTATAAAGTACATATAATAAGTAATCATGAAATATATGACATAATAATGATACTGGATTTATGTATATATATGTGTATTTCATCTACTTAATTCTATTCAATTCAATAAGGAAACGAAAATAGCGTTCATGCGTACGTACGACCTACCGTCTCCATGAACGGTGTATTTCATTCCATTTATCAATCTATCATATATATCTGTATTTTATGAATATATATTACATATAAATCATGTTTTACATTCTGGAATTAAGTAAATCAGGATATAATTAATAATATCAAGAACAAAAAGTCCAAACATGTACGATAAATAAAACAATTTTACCCAAAACGCTGCTTTAACATGGAACTTACAAAAGAACGGGTAATATAAAGTCATAAATGAACCATATATGATATCATAACAATGAATATGATTCTGTAATAAGTCAATGACATTATTTAAATCATTATTCATGAGATTCAGATACCTACGAAGCATATCGGACTTAAGGTAAGGGATAATTTTTCAATCTCATTTTTATTCGAGATTGCTTATACGTAAGTATTTACTGGGGTTATTGCAATCGTCCATGTCCATGTTTTATAAAAGTGTTTTAATGTATGTTTAAATTAATTTTTACCCATTTTTACTTTTACCCCATGGTATGGAAGGAATCTCTCTTTTATTTACCCTACAAGGTACTTTTTGACTTTTCTGACAAAAATACGAGAAGAATGTTTTTTAACGTATACGACATGAAAGGATTTTTACAGTTTTATAAAGCCTTGTTTTTATGAAGCTTCCTCCAAAATATTTCATGACTATTTTCAACAAAATCCTTTTCTTTTAAAATTTTATGACATTTTGTGAAAAGAAAATTATTTTGAAGAAGAAAGGATATTTTCCTCAATAATTCATTTCAAGTGTTTTATCAAAACCAATTTTTCTTCTAAGATGACATTAATTCATATGTGTATGTTTCAAGTATCAGTTATCTATGATTTATATGGTTTCACTTTTCTTATTATGAAATGATATCCATTTCTTTTATATGGATTATGTGATGATGGGATGATTTTTATGAAACCCATTTTATTATTTTGGTTATGATGAATGATTTATGTTTATGTTGTGGCACAAGTAAGAATGATTTCATTATGAGATGGGTGGGACTTATGTCTCCCTCCAATGCATTGGGTAAAGATTTATATCTCATGAGATATACATGGCTGGAATGGTAAGTTAATCTGGTTCAGTAATACCGGACTGGAATGAGGAGTGAACTCGATTTAGAAAGGGACTTTGTCCACTAAGATGGTCTTGGCAGCAATGCCTTGGCTACTATGGAAATCATATCATGTGCTTAATGTTTTTCCACAATTACAAGTTTTATTTACAAGCTATTTTATCATTATTGATGTTCTATTTTGATCTATGCCTTACATACTTCCATGTTTTATGTCATTGCTCACGATTTCGATGTTTAAACATTATATTAATGTTTTTATGTTCAAATGTATATGGTTTGTTTTATTTTCTCCATGCTTACCCTTACTGAGCATTTGAGCTCTTCCTTTTTATGTTTTATTTTCCCCAGGATATAAATAAAGGTTTTAGGTAAGAAAAAAAGGGGAAGATCTTTATGGGAGATGTTGAAGATCTTTCACCACGATTAGAAGATTACGTTCCATGTTTCCAAAGACACTAAACTATTACAGTCATTGTTTGTATGTTTTTGTTATGTATTAAATATTCCAAAAAATTAATGTAATGTCTACGTACGTCATGCTTTGGGTCTCTACAAACATTTTCTTGAGGTTCCTACTAGGAATGCTTCTTCTGTATCTTTCATCTGACGGTAGTGTGAAATATCACATGGTGGAGATAAGTTAATGTGGGAAATTGTGGTCATCATTATAGAACCCTATGATGTCATCTTGGGTATGTATTTTTTTCCATATTTCGATCCTAGATATATTGTCACTACAGACAAGTTAGATGTATATGTACTGATGGGATGAGATTCTCTATTTCTAGGGAGAGCGATCTCATGGAAGGTAAAGTGGTTTATGAGACTAGGAGGTTGAATCCCATCACCCATTAGTTATCAAGTATATAACATGGTGTATTAGGATATTTAGGCATCTAGGTTCCTTCATTTGTAGAGGATTATATGGATTTCTTCCCTGAGGACATTCTAGGACTACCTATGGTGCGGGAGATGGATTTTTTCATTGACCCTCAGGTCGGCATTACTCTGATTTCTTCTCAGGCGTATCAGATGGCCCTAAATGATATATGGGAGTTACAGTTGTAGTTGGAGGACCTTTGAGAGAAGTGTTTCATCAGACCTAGTGTGTGCCCTTCGGAAGCACTAGTGTTTTTCATAAAAAATGAAGATGGGAAATTGTGGATTTATCTGGATTATCATCACATAAAACAGACCAAGATAAAGAACAAGTATCCCTTTCTGAGGATTAATGACATATTTTTCCATTTTCAAGGCATGAAATGGTTCTCAAAGATTGATATCAGATCCAGATACTAGAAGTTGAGGGTTCTTGAGTCTAATATTCCAAATCTATAATTCCAATGTCACTACGGACACTATGAGTTCATAGTGACGCCCTTTAGTGTGATGAATTCCCCTATCGTATTTTTATCTTTGATGAACCAGGTTTTCCAGCTGTACATGGAACAGTTTTTTGTTGTCTTCATTGATGAAATAATCATCTAATCTATATCATAAGAGGAACAGGTGGTTAACTTGAGGATGATCCTAGATTATATTTGAAAGAACTATATTTAAAAAAAATTAATGTTCCAGTTATAGATTCATGAGGTTCACTTTTTGGGGAATTTCATTTCTAATCCGCGTTTGGTTGTGAACCTAGAAAAGGTTGATGCAGTTATCACTTGGTTTACACCCAAGATTGTGTTATAGGAACAAATATTTCTTTTCATGGCATGGTAATATAGGAGGTTTGTGTCATAATTATTCCGAATTGTATCCCCTTTGACCAACCTAACACAAAAAGGGTAGTTGTTTACCTTGTTTGAGTAGTTCTAGAGGCCCTTTGAGGATTTGAGGTTGAGGATAATGATTTTTCCAGTTTTGAAACTACCATAGGAAGGTGTGGATTTCATAGTGTATCATGATACCTTAGGATCTAGGCTCAGATTTATACTGATTTTGTGTAAGTTAATTATCGCATATGACTTGAGGTAGTTGAGAACCCATTAGTAGAACTATGTAACTCATAAACTAGAGATGGTAGTGGATATATTAAACTTGAGGATGTGAAGAAACTACCTTCTGGGTGAGCACTATGTGGTTTAATTAGACCACTGGAGTCTTAGGTTTGTCTTCATGTAGAGAAAATTGAACCTGAGATAGTGACGCTGGCTAGAGTTCCTTAAAAATAATGACTTTGAGATAGTCTATAGTCTAGGTAAAGGAAACAATTTTGAAAATTATCTTATTAAGAAGTCTTAGTATTTCTTATTGTTTGAGGATTCAGAGCAGTTGGCCTCTTTATAGCTAACCCTTGTGGAGCAGGAGGGTACAACGTTTCTGCAATTGATGGTGTTGTCTCCTCCACTTCTCAAGAATGTGAGGGAGACCCATCTAGAATACATGTACTGTGAGGTATTACATGATCATATATCTAAAGGCGAGTCAATATATAGATATTATGAAGGAGGGAATCACATAATCTTATTCCAAGAGTGGATAGTGGCTCTAGTCATGTTGCGGGAGGAGGTAATGTGAGAGTTCCATGATTCTCCCCAAGATGTACATCCTAGTGTGGGGAAGATTTACACATACCGTCAGTGGATGTTTTGGTGGTCCAGTATGAGATGAAATGTAAATGATTTCATCTCTTGGTGCCTCACCTATTAGTAAGTAAAGTCTAGGAACCATGTTTTGGTAGGTTTTTTACATCCCCTTGAGATCCCAGAGTAGAAATGAGAAGGAATGTCCATGGAATTTATCACAGGGATACCATGCATAGTGAATGGAAATGACACCATCTGGGTGATGGTTGACATACTCATGAAGTCGGCACACTTCCTTACTATCAGGGAGAATAGTTTAGTGGACAGTTTTGAGTAGTTTTATGTATATATGATTAGTCTTTATCATGGGTTTCCCTTAATTATTATCTATGATCATGATGCATGTTTTACATCGTGATTGTAGAGAGGCCTATAGGAGGCATTCATGACCCAAATGAGGATGAGTATAGCCTTTCACACCTATACCGATGGGCAGACAGAGCACAATATATAGGTGTTAGAGGATATGATTATGGAATTCATGTTATACTTCTTCTGGAGATGGGGGATCACTTTCGCTTGGTAGAGTTTGTGCATAACAACTGCTACCACTCTACCATTAGCATGGAACCTTTTGAAGCCCTTTATGGGAGACCCTGTAGGCCACCCTTGTGATAGAAAATGATCAGTGAGACACATCTTGGGGGCCCAAAGATGGTGTAGGTCACAATAGATAAAGTCCAGGTCATCCATGAGAAGATGAGGATGGCCCAAAGTAGATAAAAAACATATGTAGATCGATTTCATAGGCCTTTGATGTTCGATAAGGGAGACAATGTTTTCTTGAGAGTCTCCCAATGATAAGGATTGTGGAAGTTTATATGAGAAGGAAAGCTATCCCAGAGGTTGATTGGGTCATTCAAGATCATGTAGAGTGTTGGTAAGGTTTCCTACCACCTATCCCTACACCACAGTTGAAGTGGGTGCATGATGTCTTCCACATGTCATGGCTGAGGTGATACATGAATGACACTTTGAACGTTATCAATTTGATTTAGATGGATATTGAGGATGGATCCACCTTTGTGGAGCACCCAGTGGTGATTGAGGTTTATCAAGAGACAACCCTACATGGATGAACCATCCCCTTTGTTTTCATGCTTTTCCAATATGAAAATGTGAAGGAGAGTTCCTGGGAGTGGGAGAGCCAAGTGTGGGATCAGTATCCTAGGTTGTTTTCTTAGATTTTATTTTTAGGGACTAAAATATTGAAGTATGGAATGATTTGGAGACATTATTTTTTCCTATTAATACTTTTAAATATTTTTATATATATTTCTTTATCTCAACTCTAAGACGATGTCTGATTCTGAGGCCTGGTGTTCTTGGAATTAATTTTTTAAAAAATATTAAACATATTTTAAATTGCGAGAAAAAAAATTCTTAAAGAAAATAGGATAACTCTTAAATGGATTCTTAGATCATAAATCCAATAATTTGGTTGAGTGTGGATTGAGGTGTGTTCCCTAGGCACGACATAAAATCGGTTGGAATATAGTATTCGTACTCCTTGCTCGTTGGTGGTATGTTTATTGAAATAATTATTTATTTATTTATTTTGTTTCAATGCAATGGATAATTATACAGGATCACTATCAGGATGATTTCTCTAGGGTTATCCACAAAAACATGGGATAAATATATATCGATATGTCCCTCCTCTATCGAAAAATGTCATCAAACAAAGATGAAATGTCAGGTTGGATCAGATCATGATGCATAGAATGCAATATATTCCGTGGATCTTTAGATGACATTTTCTTCATCAATGAATGATCCATAATAAAGGTAGGAATTTTCAATTGGTGATTTACTCCCTTTGATTAAATATATTGATCACATCAATCATTTTTCTTTGATCTATGTCCTTTTACAGCCTTTTCATGCCCCCAAGTATATATTAATTCGATTATATCAATTGTTTTCTAACCCTGGTTTTCCATTTTTGATCATTGTCCAAGAACACCTGGACAACATTTTTTAAAACATTGTTCTAATTCGTTTCCCTTTTTTTCTCATTCCCCACTAGTTGGAACCTGAGGTCCCAATTCCACAATTTTTGTGTGGTAATGAGCCCGGTCGGACCCCCAGATTCATAGTGGTTTCACAAACAAGGCATGGATCACTCATATAAGGTGAGTTCTGGGATCATTACAAGGAATGGATGTTCATTTCTGTGATTTGAAATCAAGTAATCGAAGTTTGAAGGCATGGTGGTGTGTGGTTCATGTGATGAAACCCTAACACACCACCAAATGTCAATTTCCAACAAAGTATGTCCGGAAACCATGATTTACAGCCATATCCATGACTTTCCGGATGATTCAGGGTAAAATATATGGAAAATGGAGCCGATTATAGTGTGAGGATTGGATTTGGTAATTTTGGTGAAAACCCAACTACACACTGTGTTCAAGGATGAACACATGGCATGTAGCTACCTCATCAATAGTTGATAGGGTTCGGAAAATTTTATGGTTGACACGACATGTAGTCCTCCTACACATCGTGTACCCCTTCCCCGGTTGTAAAACTCATGTGATGGATCACATGGGTGGGACCCATGTGGAATTACATGGCCAATTATATGTTTGTGTACCCGAGTACGTAGACACAAGTTCTCCTACACAGACATAAGGTATGGTACATGAACATGACCAACATGACACAGCCCTATCCTGTATAGCCTAGACACACTGTATAGTCCATGTACGTAGCATGTATTACTACATGGGATGGACTAGTGTTCCATCTGGAGACACGATAAGTTGGTAGAGTGGGACCACACACCATGTTCATCCCCTCATGCACCATATACCCATTTGACCTATTTTGTGGAAACTTAAATTATCTATATCTCCTTTGTTTAAACTCATATTTTTGACTTGTGAGTATCCTATATGGAGTTTTTTTCCTCATAAAACATGATGGTTTCATCAGTTGTGGATGAAGATATATGATGTGAAATTTTTTGTGTGCAACTCTTATTGAGGTGATACTAGATGACTGTAGTGATCCGACAGGATCACTAGAGGATTCTTCCAAGGAGAACCCCAAGTCACACCAGGGTGCTGGTGATAAAACACTATTGTAGAACCCCCCATTATTATGGGTGTGGGTCCTCTACATCTTCCTTTTGAGTAGAATCCCCTTACATGACCTAGAGTGGAACCCCATGGTGGTACTAGGTCATGGATCCTTGACTTCTAAGTGGAACCCCCTATTGGATAGGTTTCGGGTCCTTGGTGACCTAGAGTGGAACCCCCAATCACACTAGGATATGGGTCCTTTACCTATAGATTGGATCCTCCATCATCTTGGGCATAGTTCCTCTACCTACAAAGTGGGACTCCCTATTAGCATAGGGTGTGGGTCCTCAGGACACCAGAGTAAACCCCCCATTAGTATGGGTGTGGGTCCTATATGGATACTTACATTGTTGAAGCCCCATCAACCTGGGTGGGGTTTATCTATGGATACATAAATGGTAGAACTCCCCCCCCCACAACATACAAGGGTGTGGTTCCTCAACTTCAAGTATGTGGCCCCTTGACTTTGCAACACGATGATGATTTGTTACATTATTTATATGGTTACTTCTGGGTATACGCATGAGACGTTGGTCATTATTGATGAACATCTAGAAGTATTGGATACTCCTATTCTTGGGATTATCTGTGAATGGAGATCCCATTACTCTCTCATTTTGAAATCTTTTGACTAATAATATATATATTATTTTGTATCCACACTTTGGATTTGGTTACTCTCCTTCCAGGATATGTGAAGATGCATGGGGCATGTCATGTTCTTTTTGTTTTCAGCTTATTGTGGTTGGAAGAGTCTACTCTCTTACTATAGGTGGTGAAGAATCAACGGGTAGTTCATTTACTCATCGTCTTGAGCCCCTTGTGCTTGGATTAGGCTAATTTTACTCTTGTTTGTGTTGAGTTATTATCTTTAACTGTGTCTTGTATCCACCATATTTCATTTCCTATTATGTCTCTTAATACTCCCCCCTTCATCATTCAAGGAATCCTACTAGGTATTTATATACTCACTCATGCATGGGATTTTTCTGCACATGTCATGTCTTATACAGATTATGAATCTGTCAATCATTACTATAGAATATCATAGAGATACCTGGTACTTTGGACCATGTACAATGGTTATAGCTTGTGATTCAGGATCCAGGCTATCTCAGTAGTTTAATTTTCTGTTTTTTTAGGTTTGGACATATTTCTGGTTGGGTGTGTATTTTTCCCTTTTTCTTTTTAGTTTACACTACAACACTTTTGTATTATCTAGAGGTATTTCATTCTTGGATTACTTTATAGTATTATTGTATCTTTTAAAAAAAATCTATACTTTTTCATTATGATAGATGTGTGTGTGCATATAGGTACATAGAAAATGGCCTCCCTGAGTTATTTATGCCTTTGGAACTTTTCACCACCCCTGGCATATGGAGGTGGGATTGGGTAGTTTCCAATCAAGCCCTAACTTGGGTTGCGTTGTAATTACCCCATCATTTATGAGTAAAATTACCTTTGTTTTAATGCCTTATGCATATAGAAAAAAATTTAACTCTTTTTTATTATTATTGGGTTTAAATGACCTTTAAGTATCATTATCGTTGATAACATAGCCATTTAACAGTGATCACACAACTAATATAAATATAAGGTTTTAATAAATCTTTTTAACACAGAAAAAGAAGATGACGGCCTCATCCAGTAGACTCGAGCTATACAAAGTTCATTTTTTAGAGTTCGGAATAGTGGTAGCATCACTAGGCTTCACTCTTTATGAATCCCAAGTCGAGCTTCAACACGTTAATCTTGAACAGAATCGTCTATGGGAGAAGTTCAAGTTAATAGAGATTACCACTAGGGAGATGTTATCTTAGATGCCCCAAGAGTATGTCATCATCGCACACCTTACCCTTATATATTATGTGGGTGTTATAAGGGGTTATGTAACATGGTATTAGTTAATTATTTGGAAATTCCTTTTATAAAATAAAATTTTCATTCTATCAATTCCTTTATGGGGGTAGTCTTTCCTAAAAAATAATGAATTTGATAAATTGATTTTCCGAGTTAAAATGGTACTTTTTCGAAATATATGCATCATTATATTAAACTATTTTTTTATGAAACCAATATTTATAAATGATGATTATATCAATTCCTTGTTAATAAATGATTAAGTAATCAGTTTGATAAGAGTTATGTTATTATATGATAAAACAGAAAGTGTATTTTTAGTGAAATAATTTTAAGGAATTAATGAATTTTTGAAATAAATAATATTTTAATAAAATATTAGTATCAATTACTTTTATTAATAATAAATGAGTATATAACTGTTATGAAGTAAAATGTAATTTTTTATTAAAGTTTAAAAAATTTATTTTTCTAAACCCATCAATTTTCAATAAATATTACTTCTAACTTTAAAAGTGAAATTCACATATTTATAAAATTGTTTATATAAAATGAATATAATTTTGGTAATCATGATGTTGAAATTATCCAATGGTGAATTTTTCCTAATTTTCAGAGACAGTCAAATTTTTGGGTAAAAAGTAAATAATATTTAAATATATAGTGTGTTGTATGACATCATAATGACCCAATAGTGATGTAATAAATACCATAAAAGGGATATTAGACCAAATACATGTTTTAACTTTAAAATAATTTATTTTTATATTTATTTGACTTATTTTATAATGCCCTAGTAAATCCCCCAAAATGTATAACATATTTTATGATTTTAAGTTCATTTCTTTAATAATGTGACTCACATCCACAAAAGAAAGGATAATATTTTAATATCTTCATCCCAGGGCCTTATAAAATAATTTTTGACACTTCTATTTGGAAAAAACCATGATAAGGGTTGTGGATTTTAATATTTAATTTTATAGATTCCAAAACATAAGTTTCTGAAATATTAAAGAATTTACCTATCATTTCATATATATACCCACCCAAGATCCCAATTACCTTGACTCAAGATCCTTGGAGCACATAACTACTATGTCCTCCCCTGTATATAATTCTCCCAAGGCACCCCAAGATCCCAATAATCCTCTACCAAGCCTATTGGATCACACATCAAAGTAAGGGTTCCTTCCTTTCTCATTTTTGTCCAAGTTTCCTTCTATTTTTATACCCTTTTATTTTTCAATTAAAAATTATGGGGTATGTTTTTTAACCTCCCCTATACTGACCTTATTATGTTTTAATTATGATATACCCCTTTCCCTCTCATTAATCCCTCCCATGTACAACTGTTACCATGCCAAAATTTCGTAAGGGTTTTCTCTCTCCTCGTTTCCATTCAAGCATTTCTCTTATATTATTCATCTCAAATTTCATTTCATATGTTTTTATATTATACATCATGATCCCCTTAATTCCCATTTCCTGTCTAAATGATGAGATACCCATTTAACTCTCATCAACCCATTTTATTAATCCTCATGTGATTTTGTTATGCTATCGAAATTGTAGCGCGATTTTCCATTAAAAAATCATCGTGTAGTGAATACCATGACCATTTCTCCATCAAGGGTATTCAACATTTTTCACAAATACTTATTGATTATGGACTTTCATATATGTATTATAAATTCCTTTATTGTGTAATAAATTATGATGTTTAATGAATACATGTTATATGATCTATGTGGCATAATTAAGCATGAGATTAAAATGTTCATGAAGGGTATGCCCAGATATCACTCCAATGTATTAGGTAATGTTTAGTATCATGATACGTCATGTTAGGATAGGGGGTTACATGATTCCTTTTAGGAAATTTTTTCAACAGGTTGGGATAGGGGCTTACCTTATTTCTTTATATTTATGATGTTGTGTTTTTAATTTGTTGCCACATTTCCATGTTATGATGATCATTCTATATCATGAATTTGTTTTCATGTTTCTCTTATTCTATATTGATATTTCTATTACCTAAAATATATTTTATTCTTCATGTTATTCCTTATTTACTCCCTTACTAGGATTTATTTCTCATCCTTTATTATGTATGTCCTTAGGTTATCCTTTGCAATGCTAAGTATGAAGTAATGTTGTGGTCATGTAAAAGAAGTTTTCAATAAAGATGTTGTATTTTATGTCTTAAGTTTCCATGTAATGTTCCTAATACCCAAAGAAACTATACATATCAATAATCTAGGTTTTATTATGTGCATTTTTATATAATAAATCATGTTTAAATGTGTAATAAAGATCATGGTTGGTATAGTTTGTATCAGATGATAGGTTTAGTTATTTTGGGAATATGATTAGAAAACCCTAGTGAAACCCATAGGGATAAGTCTAAGTCTAAGAAAAGAATCCCTAAATTTTGTTATGTATAGACTAAGTTATTTATCAAGAAAATACATCAATGTTTGGATACAAATAAGTAGAGGTGTCTCTAGTATAGATGTATCTAAGGGTAAACCCTAAAAACACCACTTCAAAATAGACTCGAACGAGAACTTGTGCACCAAAATGGGACTTGCTTCACTCTTGGTTCCATACTCCCAAGGGATATGAGTTAGTAAATTCATAATATTAGTAATAACCATTATTAAGGGAATAAAAAAATTCCCCAAAAAATATATGTTAGAAAGTAGATCATGGATAATATAGATCGAAGCTTAGAAATTCATATGTTTATGAGATAAATTAAATTTATAAGTTATCCATTTTTTCATTGGATTCCCCTCTATGTGTTTAATATTTTAAAATACATACCCCAAATTTTCCTTTAATTATAGACAATGGATGGTAATATGTGGACTTGGGCTAACAACTGATGCGAAGATCTATGTGATGACTATTCTAATGAGATTCTAATCCGATGAGAGCGGGAATAACAAAAATTTTCATGATACACTCTCATTTGACTCAAGTTTTTAATATAAACATGGGTCAAGGGGAAAATACAACCCCCCCCCCTAAGAAAGAACATTTCACAATCGATAGATTAATGAGACAGAGGCCTCCTACTTTCAATGGATCATTTGATCCCTCAATCGTCGAAAAATGGATCAAATTCACTGACAAGATCATCTACATTATTCAATGTTTTGAATAAGATAAGGTTCTTATGGATACTTATCATATGGAGGGTGAAGCAGATCAATGCCAAACATTGATAAAAAATACAAATCTTGAGGAATATATCGAGGTGATGTGATGGATGGATTTTCAAAAAAAATCGATAAATATTTTCCCTGCACCCTTAGTCTTAAGATAGAAAGAGATTAGCCTTGAAATTGAAAAAAAGGATGATGAATTTGTTTAGGAGTATGAGAAAAACTTCACCATAATTGCATGATATGCCTCTAGTTTTGTCGTTACCCCCCGAATACAAGGTTGACCACTTCTTTGGTGGGATGAAACCTAGCCTACAGAAATCCCTAAAAATATGATACTTTGACAGCTATTAGGAGATTGTTCAATGTACCTCAAAGTTGAGATGGAGATCAAAAAATATCAGGGGTATCATGGGGATAAGAAGTTGAAAGTTGAATTTAATTCTGGGGGTCTAATGAAAAATCCAATGGTTCTAATAAATTCCAGCATCTCACATTCAAAAGTTATAGAAAGAATCACCTTAGAAATATCCTGATGGGGAAGAGGAAATGCTTTAAGTGAAGGAAGTAAGGACACTAAGCCAGCATTTTCTGAAAAGAAAAACCCACAATTGTGATAGAGGAGAGGAATGCTCTTTTTGATCCTCAATTCATTTTTAACTACTACAACTACAAAGAACCAGGGCACTTTGTGAACCAGTTCCCTAAGCCAAGGGTTTTCAGAGGCTGCCAATAACCTCCAATGCAGCAAGGGTGGACTTTTTCCATCATTATCGCCGAAGCGAATCCTGAAAATCAAGCGGTGACATGTATTCTAGTTATTCATTCAATAATAGAGAATTTAATTTTTTATTCTAGTTCTACACATTATTTTATATCATGAATGTTTAGTAGAACAATTCAAACACCACCATAAATCATTGAAGTAGAGTTTTAGTTAGAACGGAAAATGGGGAAATTATTGAATCCCATGAATATAACTCCTCCCCTATCACAATTTGTGGATCTAACTTCCTGAAAAACCTTATCATACTTCCCATTTTTGAATTTGATGCAATTATTTTCATGTATTGGATTTCCCTATATAGAACCAATATAACTTGTCACGAGAGATAAATCACTCTCAATATGGTGGATCCACCCCTGATTCTACACAAGTGCAAGGAGGAGGATGAATCTTCTTTAGGACCATCATCTCAAGAATGTATATTACATCCCTTTTAACACGGGTATCTTTCTCAGATGGTTGATTCTAATGAAGGAAACATCCTCGAAGACATTCATATTGTGAGGGAATTCACGGATGTGATTCTTGAGGAATTTCTTATTCTTCCTCCAAGAAGAGGTATTGAATTCTCAATTGATCTTATAGCTATGGTGTTTCCAATATCCCAGACTCTATATAAAACAAATTTTGTGGATCTTGAGGAGATAAAGAAACAAATAAAGGAGAATATGGTTAAAGGGTTTATATTCCCAGGTGCTTTACCATAGGGTATACTAGTTCTCTTCATCCAGAAGAAGGGTGGGTCAATGCACCTTTCACTAGTGGAAATATGGTTTTTAACGTCGTCGTAATAACGTCGGTTTTTTAAAAACCGACGCAAATAGTATGTGCAGGAAATTTTTGGCGTCGGTTTTACAAAAAACCGACCCCCAAAACAATTATCTGATGATATTTTGCGTCGGTTTTCACAAAACCGATGCCGAAATTTTTTAAAAAAATGCTTTGGCGTCGGTTTTGAGTAAAACCGACGCCGAAAATAATTATAAAAAACATTTGGGCGTCGGTTTTCAGGAAAACCGACGTCGAAAAGCCAGTTGACTCAGTTTTTGGCGTCGTTTTTCTATAAAACCGATGCCGAAAATCCAATCGACTCAAGTTTCGGCGTCAGTTTTCAATAAAACCGATGCCGAAAAAAAAAAAAAAATTTGCATCGGTTTTTTGGAAAACTGATGCCATAACTTTTATTTTCGGCGTCGTTTATTTTAAAAACCGATGCTGAAATGTTTTTTTAAAAGTTTTGGCGTCGGTTTTCTCTAAAACCGACGCAAAAAGTCTTTTAAAATTATTCACGGACCGAAACCCTCATTTTGTTCGATCATCTAAATCGAGTTATGTTGTGGCGCTTTGGACTCCCGATGACCTTTGAACGTGATTTGAGATCTTGGACGGCCCTTGTTGAAGGTTTTGTGCCGTTTTCATGATTTTGGGTATGCGTTCTTCCTCTTTATCTCTTGTTTGATCTCCCATTGTTTATTTCTTCTTCAAGAACCCTATTTTGTGTGATTTTTATTATTGGTTCGATTTTAGTTGTAGTTTATCATTATTTTTTTTGTATTATCATTGTTGGTATAGATTTGTTTGTATTATCATTGTTTGTTTGTATTATCATTGTTTGTATTATCATTGGTTTGTATTATCATTGGTTTGTATTATCATTTTTGTACGATTTCCATTGTTTTTTGTATTATCATTGTTGGTATATATTTTATATTGTTTCTTCAAACACTATAGAGTTTTTTTGTATTATCACTATTGGTTTGTATTATCATTGTTGGTATAGATTTCATCTCCCTATTTTTGAGTGATTTTCATTATTAGTGTTTGTTTGTATTATCATTTTTTGTATAGATTTTATAGTTGTAGTTTATCATTTTATAGTGTTTGTTTGTATTATTATTGTTGGTATAGATTTTATTAGTTTATTTTTGGTTTGTATTATCATTATTTTTTGTTTGTATTATCATTCTATCTAGAACTGCTACTATATTCACCATCATATTAATCTCGATACATGTATTTGTTAGTACATAGGTATAGATCATACCACAAAATCGTCAATAATTTATACATATTTCTATGTACTCCCACATTTCACTTATTGTATCCTTTAAATTAATGTACTCTTCAATATTTTTGACACATGCAACATCGAAATATTGAAACTATGTAAAATGAACTGATAAATTTTAAAAGAATGATATTCTAATTAAATTATAATATCAATATAACACACATGTATATAATATGAAAATAAACTGTTTACTCTATTTGTAAACGTGTTTCATATCTGAAGTTTTTTATCTGATTATCAATAGTGTTTATTAAATATGTTTTTGTTTACAATTTATCTGATAGATATTTAAATGTTTATGTGTTTTAATATATTCATCAATTATATTGTGATATCAGGTATTAATGGATCATAATTGGATTTATTTACGAAGAACCACTAGTGAATATGAAAAAGAAGTTGATAATTTTTTGGAATTTGCTAAACGACATCTTCAAAATATTGATTTGATTTTCTGTCCATGTGTGAAGTGTGTAAATATGAGAAAGTTAAACTCCAGAGAAATCAAGGATAATCTCATTTGTTATGGTTTTAGATTTAATTATACATGTTGGATCTTGCATGGTGAAAGAACTGAAAATTCAACATCCAATATTGATGATGATATTCATAATGAGGCAGAGGATCATATTGAAGAATTAATTCATGATTTAGGTGTTGAAACCATTGAAAAAACACCAACTGTTGAACGATTGTATGGAGATTCTGAGAAACCATTATTCCCAGGTTGCAGTAAATATACAGTGTTATCAACAGTTTTGAGATTAGTTAACTTAAAAGCAAAAAATGGGTGGAGTGATAAAATTTTCTCCAGTTTACTTGAGCTTTTAAAAGAGTTACTTCCAGAAGGCAATGGGCTTCTAGATTCCAATTATGAGGCGAAGAAAATATTATGCCCAATGGGATTGGGGTATAAAAAGATACATGCTTGCCCCAATGATTGTGTGCTGTATAGGAAAGAAAATGAACATTTATCAAGTTGTCCTACATGTGGGACATCACGCTATAAGATGGATGAGAAAGTCCACTCAGATTCATTCTCAGGTGATGTCATGTAACGTTATGAAAAATCAATATTTTACTTTCCAGTGACATCATCCAATATTTTTTGCATACAATTCTGATAATTCAATTCTGATTTATTTTTAGGTACCAGAATCAAAACTCCAACTAAAGCAATTTGGTACCTTCCAATAATTTATTGTTTGAAGCATCTATTTGCAAATTCAATTGATGCAAAAAGGTTAAGATGGCATTCAGATGAGCGCATCTCTGATGGTAACTTATGTCATCCTGCCGATTCACCACAGTGGAAGAACTTTGATAAAAAATTTCATGATTTTGGAAGTAAAGTTAGAAATCTCAGAATGGGATTGTGTACTGATGGAATGAATCCATATCGGAGCCTCAATAACCTATATAGTTTATGGCCTGTTTTGCTGGTACTTTACAACTTGTCCCCACATCTATGTTTGAAGAAAAAATATGTTATGATGAGCTTGATGATTTCTGGACCAAAACAAACGGGAAATGATATTGATGTGTATCTTACACCATTGATTGACGATTTGAAACTGCTATGGGAGGAAGGTGTTAAAGTTTTCGATGCATACAAGAAAAAGTATTTTATTTTGCGTGATATGATAATGTTCACTATAAATGACTTTCCTTCATATGGAAACTTATCTAGATATAGTGGTAAGGGACATAAAGCATGTCCAATTTGTGAAGAACAAACTTCATTTTATCAATTGCAGAATGGAAGAAAGACAGTGTACACGGGACATCGAATATTTTTGCGAATTGATCATCCTTATCATAGATTGAAAAAATAATTTAACTATTTACAAGAATACAACCTCCCCCCTCGACCATTGTCAGTTGAAGAATATTATGAATGAGTGAAAGATATTGATTTGACATTTGGAAAGAGAAAAAGTTCTGTTTTACAAAAACATATCTGGAAGAAGCAGTCTATTTTTTTCAAACTACCTTACTGGAGATTTTTGGAGATAAAACATAACATTGATGTTATGCATGTTGAGAAAAACATATGTGATAGTGTGATTGGAACTTTGTTATACATAAAAGAAAAGACAAAAGATGGATTACATGGTAGATTGGACTTGATATTAATGAGAATACGTTTGGAGTTAGCTCCCGCTGTGAAAGGAAACAGAACATATTTACCTCCGGCTTGTCACAGATTAAGCAAGATTGAAAAGGTGAATTTTTGTCAGTGTCTTTATGGTATTAAAGTACCCAGCGGTTTTTCTTCAAATGTGAATAATTTTGTGTCATTGAAGGATTGTAAATTAATAGGTATGAAATCACATGGTTTCCATGTGTTGATGCAACAAATTCTACCAGTAGCAGTGCGTGGTATATTACCGAAATCTGTCAGAAAGACAATCATCTGGTTATGTAATTTCTTTAAATCCATTTTTAGCAAAGTCGTTGATCCAAATTGGTTAGATTTGTTGGAGAATGAATCAACTCTTATTCTTTGTAAACTAGAAATGTATTTCCCACCCACATTTTTTGATATAATGGTTCATCTATTGATTCATTTGGTGCGTGAGATAAGAATATGTGGGCCAGTTTATTTAAGATGGATGTATCCTTTTGAAAGATATATGAAAATTTTGAAAGGATGTGTTAAAAATCCTTATCGAACAGAGGTCTCTATTGTTCAAAAATATGTATCAGAAGAGGTGATTGAGTTCTGTAGTGATTATTTGAATGAGGTGGAGCATATTGGTCTCCCTGTATCTCGACATATGACAGTTGATAGGTAGAGGGGTTCGAGGCTTAAAGGTAAAGATCATTCCACGTGATGAAGTGATGCAAGCACATTTATACATTTTGAACAACACAGATGAGGTTCAACCATATATAACCTCACATATTTCTGAATTAATGTTACGATATCAGAAAATAAATGAAAATTGGTTGATGATTGAGCATAAGAAGACATTTGTTTCACGGTTTAAAGAGAAAGTCACCCCAGATATATCTGTATCAGAAACATTGAAGTGGTTAGTAGGGGGACCATATCTTAATGTGATCACTTGGTCTGGTTTTTATATCAATGGCTACACATTTTACACAAAAAAACCCAGATGACAAGAGTACCGTTTAGAATAGTGGTGTGATGGTATTCGCTGAAGCAGTGCATTTTTCGAGTGCCAAAGATAAAAACCCAATTTCTGCATCAACTTCATATTTTGGAGTTATTGAAGACATATGGGAAATTGATTATATTAAATTTTTGAGTCACCGTTTTTAAGTGTAATTGGGTTGATAGTAATAGTGGCGTTAAACATGATGAATATGGGTTTAACCTGGTTGATTTGAAAAAATTTAATCACAATGAGGAACCATTTATCATGGAGACACATGAAAAACAAGTATTTTATGTCATTGATCCGTCGAATGATCATTGGTCAGTTGTTTTGCAAGGGAAAAGATATCATTTGGGTGATGACGATGATTCTAATGATGCTAGTGATTTACATGATCCTTATTCATCTATTACGCAATTTCCAGATGATTACAATGAATATAAGACAGACATAGTGCATGCAGTACGTACCGATCATGATGAAGGAATGTGGAAAAACACTAAATTATTCTCCTAATTTTTTTGTTAAATATTTATATTTTGTGTCTATTTTTAAAACTTACAAATGCATGCCTCTATTTTTACATATTTATTTTTGTCTTCCTTGTTTCTAATTATTCAGTTTTCTAATGATATGCAAGTACACAAAATTTCTTTACACTTTCTAGTAGCAATGTCAGATACAGATAGAGAGGAGAAGTTACCGAGGTATATCTATTTTGACATATTATTAAATATTTATTAGTATACTTATTTAATGAAATAAAACTGTTAATTTACAAAAAACAATTGCAGGACTATTGATGTTTCCTCGGTAGAGGAGACTTCTCCAGTTACTACTCAAAAATCAAGTTCTCAAGTTGGTAAACATGGTATTACACGTTTACAAAAACTATCACTTGCTCGTGATGATAACAAAGTACACATCTGTTTTGATGATAATAATAATGCAGTTGGCCCAAATGCAATTCATTTTGTCAGTTATATAGCGATGTAAAGCCGTTTCAGGATTAGTATTTTATATCCTGATTGGAAGTCAGTGGATAGGACGTCGAAGCAACAGCTTTGGGAGGCCGTGACGGTAAAATATCTTTATTTATTTATTTTATATCATTTTTTTATTATTATATATTTTAAATGACATATTTAATTTATTCAATTACAGATGACATTCATTTTTTAGGAAACCAAAGAAATTAGGAAAAGACATCTCTCTTTAGCGGTGGTTCGATTGAGAGATTTTAAAACCAAACTGACAGAAGAATATGTTTTTAGAAAGAAAAGGTTTAAAAGCCCATGTCTTAAGTATCCATATATAGATGAAGAAACATGTGAAGAATGAAGACAGAGTTCAATATATATCCGAGAGATTATCACAAACAGAGATTCGGTGCTGGTTTTTTCCATTTCTTGATAAGTAAGAACATCAACATAATTTTGAACTAATGATCATTATAATGTCATTAATTGTGAACTTTTTGTATTATAGGAGGCATTGGATGTTAGTCATATTTTTCCCAAATGAATGCACCTTATATTTTTTTTTCTCTTTATTAGGAAAAGTGCATAAAACATTTTCCAACTTATTAAACAGGTAAGTTGTTTTTTATTTTTATAAGTTTGTTATGTTTAATTTTCATTGTTTACACAAGTTTTATTAGTTCTTATATAAAAAAATGCAGTTCATGGAAACATTTTACAAAGGAAAACATGATAGAAAAGAAACCAACGAAAATCAAATATGTGGACGTATAGGTAATTAGTTTTTATATTTTTGTTATATATTGGTTTTTATTATTAGTTAAATGTTTTATAACTGCAGTGTCATCGTCAAAATGGACATGTTGAATGTGGTTATTATATTCTACGATTCATGTATGAGATAATCACAACTGGGGAAACTACTGATTTTCATAAGGTTAGTTGTATTAATTTTTTTATATATTTTCTGCCACTTTTTTCTATTTATTAATTTCATATCATTCAATATTATTGTAGGCATTCAATGATTCACAGTCTTATTCCCAATCTGATATGATCCATATTCAATCTACTTTTGCAAACTTTTTGTTAAGTCTGATTAAGATTTGAGGTATGTATATTGATTAAGATTTGAGGTATGTATATTCTATTATTTCAGGTACGTGTATTTTAATTCTACTTTACTTTGAGTTCTCTCAAGTTCCTCTGCAAAAATATTATTTGATTGTTTTTGTATACTGTGTTTTTTTTCAGGGGTTTCGATTTTTTTGGAAGTGAAATTGTAATTATTTTATAAAAAAAATTATTTATGGCGTCGGTTATTTTCAAAACTGACGCCAAAAGTTTTTTTGAAAAAAAATGACTTATGGCATTGGTTTTATCTAAAACCGACGCCGAAGAACCGATTTTCGGCGTCATTTTTTTATAAAACCGACGCCGAAAATCCAGTCGACTCTATTTTTGGCGTCACTTTTCTATAAAACCAATGCCGAAAATACAAGTTTCACCGATTTTCAGCGTCGGTTTTATAGAAAACCGACGCCGAAAAGCCAGTCGGCTCCAGTTTTGGCATCGGTTTTATAAAAAACCGACACCGAAAAGCATGTCTAAATGAAGTTTCGGAGTCGGTGTTATAGAAAACCGACACCGAAACTCATAAGTAAATTATTTTTGGCATCGGTTTTGAAAAAACGACATGAAAAATCTATTTTTAAAGTCACCTTTAAAGATTTCGGTTTATAACCGACATTAATAAGTGTTTTTGCAGTAGTGTTTGAATTTATTATCGTGAACTCAAAAAAATCACAATAAAGAACAAGTATATTTTTTCATGAATTGATGACTTATTCAATCAGCTATGTGAAGCACAATACTTCTCCAAGGAGGATCTGTAGTTGGGATATTACCAATTAAGGGTGAAGAAGGTGGATATCCCCAATATTGCTTTTCATACAAGGTACGAGAACTAAAAATTCATAGTAATGCATTTCAGACTCACTAATGCTCTAAAAATATTCATGGACTGATGAATAGAGTCTTTATATATTACCTCAAAAAAAGATTGGTAGTCCTTATAGATGATATTCTAATATAATCCAAAACCAAGGTGGAGTATGAGGAGTATCTAAGAACTATACTAGATACATTACGTAAGGGTAAACTCTATGAAAAGTACATAAAGTGTCAGTTATAGTTGAAGGAAGTCTCATTCTTGGGGAATATCATCACAAGAAAGAAGATATCTGGACATCCTTCCAAAACAAAAGAAATTGAAGGATGAATGAGTTTGACATTTGTGATGGATATCCATAGCATCCTGGGGTTATCTAGATATTATCACCGATTTGTGAGAAATTTATAATGAATTTCAAACCCTCTTATCAAGCTAACTCCGAAGGGAGTCAAGTTTTCTTGTATTATGAATGTGAATAATGATTTCTTGAGTTTAAGAAGAGACTTATCATTGCCCCTATGCTCACACTACCCACAAGTGGGAATCTTTTCATAATCTTTATCAATCATTTGAAGAAGGGCATGGGCTTTTTGTTGATTTATAATGACAAAGTCATTGCCTATGACTCAAGGATGTTGAAAATTTATGAGAAAATTTATCACACACTTGATCTAGAGTCGAAAGATGTGATCTTTTCATTGAAAATATGGTGGTATTATCTCTTTGGGGAAAAGTGTGAAATATATACAGATCACAAAAGTCTCAAATATATATTCACAAAGAAAGATTCGAACATGCACCAACAAAGATTGTTACAGCTCATCAACGATTACGATTTCTCAAACCATTATCACCCTTGGAAAGCGAACAAGGTGGTGGATTCTCTAAGTAGAAAGGACCTAGAAATAATATCATTGATGAGAATTGGAAAGGATCCAATCATCTTATAATTGGTGAATATCAACATGGGAATCATAAATAAGGGAACATAATCAATCCTTTCACAAATTATTTCTCAACACTATCTTTTGGAAAGGTTAAAGGGTGCTCTAAAAGATGATGTTGGAATTTAGAACAATGTAGAAGCTATAAAAAAAAGGTAAATCCTTGGATATAAATGTTAATGAAGAAGGAATTGTTAGATTTAGGTCAAGAATATGTGATCCATTAAATCTAGAGTTAAATAAATAACTTTTGGATAATGCACATAGTTTTAATATCTCCCTTCACCCAGGAAACACAAATATTTGTCAGGATCTCTGAGAGAATTATTGGTGGGATAACATGAAGAAGGAGATTTCCAAATATACATCAATGTGTCTGGTGTTTGAGAAAGATAATTCTGAGAGGAATAAGTCTAATGGGATGATGCAACCATTACCCATACCATCGTGGAAATGGGAAAAATCACCATGGACTTTGTCATCGGACATCTAAATACATCCAATAGAAATAATTCCATCTAGTTTGTTGTGAATTGTATTACAAAGACTAAAAAATTCATTTTAATTCGAGAGGATTTCTCATTAGATCAACTGGAATAGATATAAATTAGAGAAGTGGTAAGGTTTCATGGTGTACCACTATCGATTGTATTTTATTGAGATCCAAGATTCACCTCTAGGTTCTGGAAGAGTCTCCAACATGCTCTAAATTCTAAGATGAACTTCAGTATGGATTATCATCCTCAAACTGATGGCCAAACTGATTAGACTATCCAAAAACTTGAGTACATTTTTAGATCATGCTCAATTGACTTTAAAGGAGGATGAGATTAACATCTTCCTCTAGTTGAGTTCTCTTGCAATAATAATTTCCACTCAAGCATCCATATGGATCCTTATAGAGACCTTTATGGGAAGAGGTACAGAACACTGCCATGTTGGGATGAAGTTGGGGAGAAAAAACCTCTAGGTCAAGAAATTGTCGAAGAAATGGTAGAGAAGGTTAAGACCATCCAGCATCACATCAAAGCTGATCCGAGTCGACAAGAGAGCTATGCTGAAAAATCTCGACAAGAACTAGAGTCTAATGTTGAACATATGGTTTTCCTCTACATATCTCCATGGAAGAGAGTTATGAAATTTGGGAATAATGTAAATCTTAGTCCAAGGTACATAGGCCCTTCTGAGATCCTTGATCACATCGGAGTTGTAGCCTATTGACTAGCACTCCCACCGAACCTATCTCAAGTACATGGTGGATTCCATGTATCGCTCTTGAGGAAGTACATACCTGACCCATTGAATATACTCAATTCAGTGGTGGTACCATTGTATAATGACCTTTTCTATGAGGAGAAGTCAGTGAAGGGCTTAGATCATAGGGAAAAATATGTAGAAAATAAGATAATTCCACTCGTCAAATTGTTGTGGGGAAACCAAAAATTTGAAGAAGAAACTTGGGAACTAGAGAAAGTGATGAGGCAGAGTTACCCTCGTCTATTTTAGTGTGGGAAAAGGAAATTTTAAGGGAAATTTTTCTTAATGGGGGAAGGTTGTAATGACCCAATTGTTTATGAATAAAATTCAATTTATTTTAATGTATTCTGGATATAGAAAACATATGCAGTCCTTTTTTATTATTATTGAGTTTAAATAACCACTAAGTATCATTATCGTTGATAATATAGACATTGAACAGTGATCACACAAATAATATTAATATAAGGTTTTAATAAATCCTTTCGACATAGACAAAGGATATGATGACCTCATACAGTTGACTTGAGGCATACAAAGATCATTTTTCAGAACTCAAAAAATAGGTAGCGTCATAGGTATTCTCTCTTGACCATGCCGAATTCGAGCTTAAATATGTTAATATTGAACGAAATCACCTATAATAGAAGTTCAAGTTAATAGATATTACCACCCAGGTGATGTTATTCAAGCCACCCCATGAGTCTTTCACCATCACAGACCTTACCCTTTGGTCATTTTCAGGTGTTATAAGGGGTTATGTAACAAGGTATTAGTTACTTATTGTGTAATCCCTTTCTATAAATAAAAATTTTATTCCATCAAATCCTTTATGGGATTAGTCTTTCATAAAAATGATGAATTTAATATAAAAAAATTTTTGGGTAAAAATGGTAATTTAGAGAAATATAAGAATTATTATATTAAAAAAAATTATAAAAACAATTATTATAAATAATCATTATATCAGTTTCTTATCTCTAAATTATTAGGTAACTAGTTTGATAAGAGTTATATTTTTGTAAGATAAAACAAAAAGTGTATTTTTAAATAATTTATTTTAAAAAGAACATGAATATTTGAATAATTAATATTTTAATAAAATAATATTATCAAATTACTTTTATTAATAATAAATTAGTATATAATTTTTATGAAGTCAAATGTAATTTTTTATTAAGGTTTAAAAACTGTTTTTGTCAAAACACGTCAATTTTCAATAAATGTCAGTTCTCATTTTGAAAGTGAAAATTTACCTATTTAGAAATTTATTTAGATTAAATGAATATTATTTTTGGAATTAGGATATCTAAATTATCTGATGGTTAATTTTTCATAATTTTCGGAGATAGTGGAATTTTTAGGTAAAAATTAAATAATATAAAAATATATAGCGTGTTTAATGACATCATAATGACCCAATAGTTATTTAATAAATACCATAAATGGGATAATAGAATAAATATATGTTTTAAATTTAAAATAATTTTATTTTAGATTTATTTCACTTATTTTATAATGCCTTAGTAAATTCTCCAAAATAAATAACATATTTTAGGATTTTAATTTCATTTCATTAATAATATGACTCACCTCCACATAATCAAGGATAATATTTTAATATATTTTGTCACGACCCGACCTCGGGGCCCGTGCCGTGACTACCCCAAGCCCGCCTTCCATAGGCCAGGGGCTGGCGACTAGCACCAAGGCGTAAAATCCCGGTAAACAGGGAAGGCTTTGCCTTTATAAGTAACAACCACCACAGAGTCAGCAAGCGGAAAGTAACTACAAGTGCAGAAAAGTAAAGGGGGCCGGAATACAAGCCCAACTGAAGGTACAACTGAAAAAGTAAAGAACAGCAACTGAAGAAAAGACGGCGGCCTCGTGTCGTCCACTGGCAATCCCACCTGAAGGGTGGGTACAGATAGCCTCCAGGCTCCTCGGGTCCCACGTACGCTCTGAGCACGTCCCGCCCAGTGGTCCACCTCCAGGTACCGTCCTGCTCCACGCCCCAACCGAGATCAGCGTTGTCCGTCGTCTGCATCCAACACAACAAGGTGCGGGCATAGCCCGTGCAGGGGTGAGTATAAGCTACTCAGTAAGGACCCCGAGACCCCCGAAGGTCTCCCGAAATCCACAAAGGATATAGCACAAAAGAAAGATGCAATCACGAAGTAACATCTGACTCGACTTAGGTATATGCCCATACATATACCTAAGTCCCCAATTCTAGCTCTGCTCACGAGCTCAAGAACAACTCAATCCACGCAGGAAAGCGAGACTCAAATCCACAAGGAGAGTAAACAGTAAATCCACAAAGGATAGTTCAACACAAACCACAAAGGAGAGTAACATAAGATTCAGCTCAACCAGGTATACTTTTTCAGATGACGTCAAAGATGATCACTGATCCATCTAAGTCGTCGGACCCACGAAGGATCGATAGGTACTAACCCCCGCAAAAGACCCACACAGGATCGGGCTCACACAGAACCTGTAGGCAGTGGCTCACACAGAACCGGTAGTAAGGACCCACATAGGATCGGGCTCACACAGAACCTGTAGCACTGATCCACGTAGGATCGCTGAGTGCAGTAGTCGACGCAGTCCACTGAGGATCTCTGCACAGTCGTCGCCGCAGTCCACGAAGGATCTCTGCTCTGCCGTCGTCGCAGTCCACTGAGGATCTCTGCTTTGCCGTCGTCGCAGTCCACGGAGGATCTCTGCTCTGTCGTCGAAGTCACAGCCAGCGCTAGGGTTCCCGCACACAGCGAGCTCGTTTAGGAGGGTCCGCTCCACGAGCCGAGAGGCTGATACATCAACTGACACGTAGTCCGAAGTTGATGTATCCAAAAGTTCCGTATCGACAACAGGATCTCAACGCAACAGACGGCGCGTCAATCGGACGCCCGGTCTGAGAGTTATTGGCATTTTCGCCCTAGGGGCCCGGTTGGTTTTTAGGGAAAAACCAACCCGACCGTACTCCGCCTGTGTCCGATCCTCGGGCGGAGTATGCCAAAAGTTCCGTCTCACTTAGAGGAAACTACCACAGCTGACGGTACGTCGATCGGACGTCCGTAGCTCAAGTTATGAGCGTTTCCGCTCCGAGGGCCCGGTTGGTTTCGTGTACGAACCAACCCGGACGAACCAAAAGTCTTCCGAAACCTTGAGTATAATATACCGAAACGACCGTATCGATCCAAGGATCGCGTAGCCGCTTACGGTTCGTCAATCGGAGGTCTCAGGCCCAAGATATGGGCAAAAGACCGAAGAAGGCCCGAAAACGGGGGTTCTGGGCCCGGGGCGACCCGGCCCGAACCCCCCCCCCCCCCCCCCCCCCCCCGGGTCGGCCGGACCGGGTCGGCCCGAACCGGGTCGGCCCGACCCGGCCCGACCCGGCTAGGCCGGGTCCGGTCCGGCCTGGGCGCGGCCCGGCCGCCCGGACCGGCCGAAGAAACTGCCGCGGGTTTGACCCGCGGCTTGGAGGAACGCGGCCCGCGCGGGCCGCGTGCTGGGTGGCCGGACCGCGGACACGGTCCGGCGGTTCGCCGCCGCCGCGGCTCGGCCGCGGCGGAGTTTCCGGCGGCGCGCCAGGCGCCGCCGCCGCCTTCCGCGGGCCGCCGGAGTTGCTCCGGTGGCCCATTTTGCCTCCCGTCTGCGCCATTGCTCCTCCCGGGGGGGCGATCTTCACTGCGGGATCAACGGATCGCCCTTGCCGCACGGTTCGTCGTCGTCCGCCAAATCCGCACAACAAAAGATTGGCGGAGGGTTGCCGGGTCTTGTTCGTTAGACCCGCACCCTCCGCGTTAGTCATAAACTCAACGGGAGGAAAAGAAAAATAATCAACAACAATTTTAATTAAATTAAAATTGTTTGGAGATCAGGTTCTTTATTTTAAAAGAATAAACATGGGAGATAAAATATTCCAACAACCCTTACTTTGTCGTCGTCGTCGGACGATAGGTCGTCGCGGAATCGCTCGTCGCGGAAGGAGGGGATCGTCGCGTCGTCGCGGAAGAGACGTTCGTCGCACCGCGGGAAAAACGTCGCGCCGACGATCTCCGGATCTAGAACAAACGGATTTAATTAATTAAATCCGTTGTCATTGAAATTAAAAAAAAAGGGAGAATTAAACGATCTGATTCTCACCTTTAACCGCTGATCGTAGGTCCGCCGCGGAAGAAGAGGCGCCGTAGAAGAAGAAGGAGAAGGTCGCGGAAAAGTTTGTTGACGTCGCGGATCGTGCGTCGTCGAATTCCGGTTCCGGCGTTCTTCGCGTTCTTCGCGTTCTTCGCGTTCTTCGCGGGGAGGGTGGAGGTTTAGAGGATCTCGCACAACAGGAGGATCCTCCAAAATAGACAAGTTTGTCTATTTTATTATTTTGCCAACAAACGCAAACGCGTAAGTAACGACCCATTAAATTCGTTGAATTAATTCAACGAATGAAACAGCCCATTTAATTCATGAAATAAACCGCCCAATTAAATGGTCTGTTAAGAAATAAAGAAAACGCGTCGGTTGACTTTTCAGTTACTTTGACGGGTTTTCGCGGGTGCGTTACTTAGCGAAAGAAACGGCGGGGCTCGTGCGGGCCCTGCCTCACAAATATCCTACCAAGAGGGTAGGATATTTCCGGATAGCACCCTATCCGCTTTAACTCAGTTCAAGTGGCTTCCAAGTGACTTTCAAGCAGCTTAAGTGAAATAAAATAAAGTTGTCGCACAAATTTTATTTTTATTTCTGTCTTAAAGCCCCAAAATTTAAAAACCACGTCTGAGAAAACGCAACTCCGGAAGAGGCGTTTCTAAGCAAATACCGGCGCTGCGATTTCATCGGTGCCCTCAGAATTCGATTCCGGGCACCGGTTCAAAAGATAGAAAAACCCGCTCGTCCGTTCACTGAACGTACCCGAGCCAAACTTCGGAAATTGATTCCGGGCACACCGGGCCTCGGAATCAGGTGCCGTCTGAAGCTGCGCTCTTGTAAAATTCCAAAGAAAATTAAGAAAAAAATTTCCTTGAAATTTGCGGGTCTTTACATTACTCCCACCTCAGGGCTTTACGTCCCCGTAAAGATACATCAAAAACTAGGGGAACAAATGGGGGTACTGAGCACGCATCTGAGCCTCCCGCTCCCAAGTGCTCTCCTGGAGGTTCCCGTGCTGCCATCTGACGCGCACAAGAGGAATCGACCGCCCACGTAGGACCCGCTCCTGTCGATCCTCGATCTCCACTGGGACCTCCGCAAAAGTCGCCCCATCGTCCACGTCTAGCTCCCCAAAGTCGATGATGTGCGTCGGGTCGTGCACGTATCTCCTCAGCTGAGACACGTGAAAGACGTCGTGCACCCGGTGCGACTGAGGTGGTAGAGCCAGGCGATAAGCCACCTCTCCTATCCTGCTGAGGACCTGGAAAGGCCCGATGAAGCGTGGAGACAACTTGCCGCCTCGGCCAAATCTCCGTAAACCACGTCGAGGTGAGACACGCAAAAAGACGTGGTCGCCATCCTCGAACTCTAGTGGCCTCCGCCTCCTGTCAGCATATGACTTCTGCCGGCTCTGAGCTGTCCTCATCCTCTCCTGGATGATCTGGACCTTCTCTGTCGTGGCTCGGACCATCTCTGGTCCCACGAGTGCTGACTCCCCAGGGTCTGTCCAGCACAACGGTGATCTGCAGGGTCTGCCGTACAATGCCTCGTATGGTGCCATCCCGATGGTGGAGTGGTAGCTGTTGTTGTACGCGAACTCCACCAAGGGTAGGTGGTCCTCCCAGCTGCGACCAAAGTCGAGAACACATGCACGGAGCATGTCCTCGAGTTTCTGTATGGTCCTCTCCGTCTGACCATCCGTCTGAGGGTGGAAGGCTGTGCTCAGATGGAGCCGCGTCCCGAACGCCTCCTGCAACCCCTTCCAAAGCCGGGAAGTGAAACGAGCATCTCGATCGGAGATGATAGACGATGGCACACCGTGAAGCCGTACGATCTCCTGGACGTAAAGACGTCCCAAGCTCTCCACTGAGCCCTGCTCTCTGATGGGTAAGAAGTTTGCCGACTTGGTGAGTCGGTCGACAATCACCCAAATGGAGTCGTGACCTCTGGAAGTGCGTGGAAGTCCAGTCACGAAGTCCATAGATATGCCGTCCCACTTCCACTCCGGGACCTCCAAGGGCTGTACCAAGCCTGCTGGTACCTGATGCTCTGCCTTCACCTGCTGGCAGGTGAGGCATCGTGAAACGAACTCTGCCACAGCTTTCTTCATGCCCGGCCACCAGTGTTGTCGTCTGAGATCCTGGTACATCTTCGCCACTCCGGGATGCACCGCCAAGGGAGAAGTGTGAAACTCTCTCAGCACCTCCTCTCGTAAAGCGACTGGTACGAAGGTACGTCCTCTGAAAAGGATGTCGTGCTCTGCTCCAAGGGAGAAACCATCAGGCGCCTGACCTGAGGATATCAGTGCACGCCGGGTCTCACAGTCAGCGTCCCCACGCTGAGCCTCTCTGACCCGCTGTAGAAGTGGAGGAGAGACTGTGAGAGACTGAAGAAAGGCTGCTCCGTCTCTATCCACGAAGGATATCTGTAAGGAGGCTAGCTGCTCCGTCGCCTCCTCAAGTAGCTGAATGCCTGTCCTCCTGCTGAGGGCATCGGCTACCACGTTCCCCTTCCCAGGAGTATAGACTATCTCAAAGTCATAGTCCTGGAGGAACTCAAGCCATCTCCGCTGTCTCAGGTTCAGGTCCTTCTGAGAGAAGATATACCTGAGACTCTGGTGGTCAGAAAAGACTATGAAGCGCTCGCCCATCAGATAGTGCCGCCAAGTCTTCAGAGCGAAGACCACTGCTGCTAACTCCAGGTCATGAGTGGCGTAGTTCTGCTCATGCGGCCTCAACTGACGTGATCCGTAGGCGATCACGGCCCGCTCCTGCATCAGGACGCACCCGAGTCCAGTCCCTGACGCATCGCAGTAAACTACGTATCCAACTCCCTCCTCAGGCAACCTCAAGATAGGTGCGCTGGTCAACCTCTGCCTCAGCTCCTAGAAGCTCTGCTGACATCTGTCTGACCACACGAAGGGTTTCCCCTTCTTCGTCAACGCTGAGAGTGGTGCCGCAACTCTGGAGAAGTCTGGCACCAATCTCCGATAGTATCCGGCTAGGCCCAAGAAGCTCCGCACCTCCGTCACGCTCCTGGGTGGCTCCCAAGCTAGTACTGCCTCGATCTTCGCGGGATCCACTGCAAATCCCACCTCAGAGACGACGTGCCCCAAGAAGTGGACCTCACGTAACCAGAACTGACACTTTGAGAGCTTTCCATAAAGCTGGTGCTCTCGGAGTGTGTCTAGCACAACTCGCAGGTGGTAGGCATGCTCCTCCTCAGTCGTCGAGTATACCAAAATGTCGTCAATGAAGACCACGACAAATCGGTCGAGGTATGGCTGGAAGATCCTGTTCATGAGGCTCATGAACACTGCTGGAGCATTGGTTACGCCGAACGGCATAACCAAGAACTCATAATGGCCATACCGACACCTGAAGGCCGTCTTCTGCACGTCCTCGTCTCGAACTCTGAGCTGATGATAGCCTGACCGGAGGTCTATCTTCGAGAACCACCGCGCTCCCTTGAGCTGATCGAAGAGGTCATCAATCCGTGGCAGTGGATACTTGTTCCTCACTGTCACCTGGTTCAGGCGACGATAGTCGACACACAGTCGCAAGCTCCCGTCCGCCTTCTTGGCGAACAAAATCGGGGAAGCCCAGGGTGAAACACTGGGTCGGATAAACCCCTTGCTCTGCAAGTCCTCCAACTGTACCTGCAGCTCCCGAAGCTCGGCGGGGGCCATCCGATATGCTGGAGTAGATATCGGGGCTGTCCCGGGGTACAAGTCGATGTAAAAGTCTACCTCTCTACGAGGAGGTAGCCCTGGAACGTCGTCGGGAAAGACGTCCACGTACTGGTCCACCACTGCAGGAAAAGCTGGACTCCGCACGTCCACTTCTCCTAGGATGAGGCTAGCCAACTGATGAGAGATGGGCTGCACTCTCCTCCGCGGAAGTCCATCCTGTGCTGCAAAGGTTCCCTTCTCGCCGGTGAAGGTAAACCTGCTCCCGTCGGTGCAAACACATCGCACCTTGCGCCTAAAACAGTCGATCTGGGCATGAACCGTGGATAGCCAATCCATGCCCAAGATGACGTCGTAAGGCCTCGACGCCGCTACAAGGAGATCCCAGCCGAAGCTCTCACCTCCTAGAGTAAGCTCACACTGCCGGCACCAGTGCGTAATCGTCGAGTCTGCTCCCGTAGGAGTCTCTAGCCGTAAGGATCGAGCCAACGGCTCAGTCGGAATCTCCGAGCTCCGAAAAAGGGCAGAGGCTATGAAAGAGTGACTCGCTCCTGTGTCTATAAGTACTGCAGCAAGGGTGGAATAGACACAGATCGTACCTCGAATCATCTCGGGTATGTCGGGGTCGTAGGCCTCCACTGCCTGGAGCTGGGCCTGCCCCTGCCCGCCAGCTCCCTGTGGTCGAGGTGGCCCTCCTGGTGGTGGTGGGGGTAGAGCCTGGAAGCGTCGCCCACCACCCGCTGCTCGGCCAGCTCCTCTGCCTCGTCCGCCTCCTCCCTGCGGACCGCCACGGTCGACCCTCTGCCTCTGCCTGGGTGGCCCTTCCACCGACTGCTGCTCCTCTGATCGGTGAGTCGGGCAGTCACGAGCCATGTGACCCTGCCCGCCGCAGGAGTAGCACAGCCTGCCTCTCGGAAGGCTGGCACTCCGCTGTGTGCCCCGCACTGCTGAGTCGGTGTCCTGAGGCCGTCTGCGTGGGGGTCTGGTCTGCCTAGACCCGAGAGTCATCCGTCGGCTACCTGCTGCCGAAGACTCAGCTACCTGCCGCCCTGCGCTAGGTCTCGCCGCTGAAGAAGGCTCTGCCAGGAAGCTCTCGATCAGGAGGGCTCGCTCCAGCACTCCCGCCTGGGTCGGAATGCTGAGGGAGATCAGCGACGCCCGAATCTCCTGTCTCAAGCCCTGCTCGAAGGTCCGGGCCCGGAAGAAGGGGTCCCGTACCATGTCGGTCGAGTAGCGAGATAGGTCAGTGAACCTTGCCGCGTACTGAGCGACCGTCATGCTGCCCTGGCGCAGCTGGAGAAGCTCCTGGATGCGCACCGCTCGGAGGGTGGCCGGGACGAACTCAGAGCGGAAGAGGCTCTCGAAGTCCGTCCAGAGCAAGGATGCCTCATCGTGAACCTGGAGCATCAAGCTCCACCATCGTCCTGCCACCGCCTGCAGGAGGCTCGCCGCGAGAATCACCATGAGATCCGCTGGTGTCCTCACTAGCCTAAAGATCCATACCACCGCCTCTAGCCAGTCCTCGGCGGCCTGGGGGTCCGCCTCACCGCGAAACCTGGGTGGTCGCTGGCTCTGAAACTCATGCAGTGCCCTGTGGCGACGTGCATCGTCAGCGTCTGGTACTAGCAGCATCGGTGGCTCGGCGGGTAAAGCTACCGCCGGTGCCACTGCTGGCAAAGGGCCCTGCACCGAGGCCTCGTCGCTCGGTGGGATGTCGTCGCGCCGTACACTCGGAACCCTAGCTGGCTGTCGTCGCGGGGCCATCCTGAAAAGGAGAACAAGAGCACCACAGTCAGAACAGTATACCTGGTGAGCTGGCACAAGTAATCACAAGGAAAACCTGAGACTTTCATAAAGCAGATCAGTATACCCGGTGAGCTGACACAAGTAATCACGAAGAAAACTCGAAACACACACGCAATCAATGTTTTCATGCATTAAGTCGGGAATCAGGAGTCAGGGTCCTGGTGTACGGATACGTCGGCCGCCGCACCAACACTGGGCTCCCTGAACTGATAACCACACTCAATACACTAAACACTATTGCTTCATATAGAAAGAAAAGACGATCAGAGTCTGCGGTAGAACCGACCACCTTTGATACCAATTTGTCACGACCCGACCTCGGGGCCCGTGCCGTGACTACCCCAAGCCCGCCTTCCATAGGCCAGGGGCTGGCGACTAGCACCAAGGCGTAAAATCCCGGTAAACAGGGAAGGCTTTTCCTTTATAAGTAACAACCACCATAGAGTCAGCAAGCGGAAAGTAACTACAAGTGCAGAAAAGTAAAGGGGGCCGGAATACAAGCCCAACTGAAGGTACAACTGAAAAAGTAAAGAACAGCAACTGAAGAAAAGACGGCGGCCTCGTGTCGTCCACTGGCAATCCCACCTGAAGGGTGGGTACAGATAGCCTCCAGGCTCCTCGGGTCCCACGTCCGCTCCGAGCACGTCCCGCCCAGTGGTCCACCTCCAGGTACCGTCCTGCTCCACGCCCCAACCGAGATCAGCGCTGTCCGTCGTCTGCATCCAACACAACAAGGTGCGGGCATAGCCCGTGCAGGGGTGAGTATAAGCTACTCAGTAAGGACCCCGAGACCCCCGAAGGTCTCCCGAAATCCACAAAGGATATAGCACAAAAGAAAGATGCAATCACGAAGTAACATCTGACTCGACTTAGGTATATGCCCATACATATACCTAAGTCCCCAATTCTAGCTCTGCTCACGAGCTCAAGAACAACTCAATCCACGCAGGAAAGCGAGACTCAAATCCACAAGGAGAGTAAACAGTAAATCCACAAAGGATAGTTCAACACAAACCACAAAGGAGAGTAACATAAGATTCAGCTCAACCAGGTATACTTTTTCAGATGACGTCAAAGATGATCACTGATCCATCTAAGTCGTCGGACCCACGAAGGATCGATAGGTACTAACCCCCGCAAAAGACCCACACAGGATCGGGCTCACACAGAACCTGTAGGCAGTGGCTCACACAGAACCGGTAGTAAGGACCCACATAGGATCGGGCTCACACAGAACCTGTAGCACTGATCCAAGTAGGATCGCTGAGTGCAGTAGTCGACGCAGTCCACTGAGGATCTCTGCACAGTCGTCGCCGCAGTCCACGAAGGATCTCTGCTCTGTCGTCGTCGCAGTCCACTGAGGATCTCTGCTCTGCCGTCGTCGCAGTCCACGGAGGATCTCTGCTCTGTCGTCGAAGTCACAGCCAGCGCTAGGGTTCCCGCACACAGCGAGCTCGTTTAGGAGGGTCCGCTCCACGAGCCGAGAGGCTGATACATCAACTGACACGTAGTCCGAAGTTGATGTATCCAAAAGTTCTGTATCGACAACAGGATCTCAACGCAACAGACGGCGCGTCAATCGGACGCCCGGTCTGAGAGTTATTGGCATTTTCGCCCCAGGGGCCCGGTTGGTTTTTAGGGCAAAACCAACCCGACCATACTCCGCCTGTGTCCGATCCTCGGGCGGAGTATGCCAAAAGTTCCGTCTCACTTAGAGGAAACTACCACAGCTGACGGTACGTCGATCGGACGTCCGTAGCTCAAGTTATGAGCGTTTCCGCTCCGAGGGCCCGGTTGGTTTCGTGTACGAACCAACCCGGCCGAACCCAAAGTCTTCCGAAACCTTGAGTATAATATACCTAAACGACCGTATCGATCCAAGGATCGCGTAGCCGCTGACGGTTCGTCAATCGAAGGTCTCAGGCCCAAGATATGGGCAAAAGACCGAAGAAGGCCCGAAAACGGGGGTTCTGGGCCCGGGGCGACCCGGCCCGAACCCCCCCTGGGTCGGCCGAACCGGGTCGGCCCGACCCGGCCCGAACCCCCCCTGGGTCGGCCGCACCGGGTCGGCCCGAACCGGGTCGGCCCGACCCGGCCCGGCCGACCGGACCGGCCGGCTCGGCTTCGGCCGCGCGGCCGAAGAAACTGCCGCGGGTTTGACCCGCGGCTTGGAGGAACGCGGCCCGCGCGGGCCGCGTGCTGGGTGGCCGGACCGCGGACGCGGTCCGGCGGTTCTCCGCCGCCGCGGCTCGGCCGCGGCGGAGTTTCCGGCGGCGCTCCGGGCGCCGCCGGCGACCCGCGCCGCCGCCGCCTTCCGCGGGCCGCCGGAGTTGCTCCGGTGGCCCGTTTTGCCTCCCGTCTGCGCCATTGCTCCTCCCGGGGGGCCGATCTTCACTGCGGGATCAACGGATCGCCCTTGCCGCACGGTTCGTCGTCGTCCGCCAAATCCGCACAACAAAAGATTGGCGGAGGGTTGCCGGGTCTTGTTCGTTAGACCCGCACCCTCCGCGTTAGTCATAAACTCAACGGGAGGAAAAGAAAAATAATCAACAACAATTTTAATTAAATTAAAATTGTTCGGAGATCAGGTTCTTTATTTTAAAAGAATAAACATGGGAGATAAAATATTCCAACAACCCTTACTTTGTCGTCGTCGTCGGACGAGAGGTCGTCGCGGAATCGCTCGTCGCGGAAGGAGGGGATCGTCGCGTCGTCGCAGAAGAGACGTTCGTCGCACCGCGGGAAAAACGTCGCGCCGACGATCTCCGGATCTAGAACAAACGGATTTAATTAATTAAATCCGTTGTCATTGAAATTAAAAAAAAAGGGAGAATTAAACGATCCGATTCTCACCTTTAACCGCTGATCGTAGGTCCGCCGCGGAAGAAGAGGCGCCGTAGAAGAAGAAGGAGAAGGTCGCGGAAAAGTTTGTTGACGTCGCGGATCGTGCGTCGTCGAATTCCGGTTCCGGCGTTCTTCGCGTTCTTCGCGTTCTTCGCGTTCTTCGCGGGGAGGGTGGAGGTTTAGAGGATCTCGCACAACAGGAGGATCCTCCAAAATAGACAAGTTTGTCTATTTTATTATTTTGCCAACAAACGCAAACGCGTAAGTAACGACCCATTAAATTCGTTGAATTAATTCAACGAATGAAACAGCCCATTTAATTCACGAAATAAACCGACCAATTAAATGGTCTGTTAAGAAATAAAGAAAACGCGTCGGTTGACTTTTCAGTTACTTTGACGGGTTTTCGCGGGTGCGTTACTTAGCGAAAGAAACGGCGGGGCTCGTGCGGGCCCTGCCTCACAAATATCCTACCAAGAGGGTAGGATATTTCCGGATAGCACCCTATCCGCTTTAACTCAGTTCAAGTGGCTTCCAAGTGACTTTCAAGCAGCTTAAGTGAAATAAAATAAAGTTGTCGCACAAATTTTATTTTTATTTCTGTCTTAAAGCCCCAAAATTTAAAAACCACGTCTGAGCAAACGCAACTCCGGAAGAGGCGTTTCTAAGCAAATACCGGCGCTGCGATTTCATCGGTGCCCTCAGAATTCGATTCCGGGCACCGGTTCAAAAGATAGAAAAACCCGCTCGTCCGTTCACTGAACGTACCCGAGCCAAACTTCGGAAATTGATTCCGGGCACACCGGGCCTCAGAATCAGGTGCCGTCTGAAGCTGCGCTCTTGTAAAATTCCAAAGAAAATTAAGAAAAAAATTTCCTTGAAATTTGCGGGTCTTTACATATTTGTACCATGGAATTATAAAATATTTTTTTACACTCCTATTTGGAAAAAAACATGGGCAAAAATAGTGGTAAGGTTTTTGTTTTTGAATATTTAATTATACATATTCCAAAACCTATGTTTGTGAAATATTAAATAATTACCCTCTTATTTCATATATAAAACCACCCAATATACCACTTATATTCACTAAAAATACTTGTATCACGTCCCTACTCTATCCTCCCCTCTCTATAATCCTCCCAAGGCACCCCTGAGATCCCAATAAGACTCTCCCAAGCCTTGGGGATCACACATTCAAGTAAGGGTTCCTTCATTTCTCATTTTTGTCCAAGTTCCTTATATTGTTTTTCCATTTTTTCATTGAAAAATTATGGGGTGTGTTTTTTAACCTCTCCAATACATCCTTTATTATGTTTTAATGATTAAATACCCATTTCACTCTCATTAATCCCTCCATATACACCTGTTACTATGCCAAAATTCTGTATGGGATTTCTCTCTCTTCATTTCCAATCAAGCATTTCACTTATATTATGAATCCAAAAATAAACTTCATATATTGGTATATTATTCTCCATTATATTATTACTGACCATTTCATGTATATATTATGAGATACCCCTTTCTCTCTCATCAACCCATTTTATGAAGCCCCATGTGATGCCATTATGTTGCCGAAATTGCACTATGTTTTTCCATACCAAAATCATTATGTAGTGAATACCATGCCCATTTCTCTATCAAGGGTATTCACCTTTATGAAAATTTACTTATTGATTATAGACTTTCATATATTTATTATACATTCCTTTATCGTTGAATAAATGATGATGTTGAATGAATCCAAGTTATATTATCTATGTGGAACACTTAAACATGAGATTAAAATGTTCATGAAGGGTTCGCCCTAATAGTGCTCTGATGCATTGGGTAATCTTTAGTACAATTATACTTCATGTTGGGAAACAGGTTTACTTTATTCATTTTAGGTAATCTTCCACCAATTTGGGACATGGGTTTACCTGATTCCTTTATGTTTATGATGTAGTGTTTTTAGTTATTTCCACATTTCCATGTTATGATGATCATGTTATATCATTCCTTTATGTTTGTATTTCTATTATTCTCCATTGATATGTATATTTCTTAACATGTATTTTATTCTTCATTTTATTCCATATTTACTCCCTTATTGGGCTTTATAGCTCACCCTTTTATTATGTATGTCCTCAAGTTATCCCATAATATTCTAAGTACGAAGGAATTTTGTGGTCAAGTAAAATATGTTTTCAATAAAGATGTGGTTTTTTAGGTCTTAATTGTCATTTAATGTTCATATTCCACAAAGAAACTAGAAAACTCAATCTTCTGGGTTGTATTAAGTGTGATTTTGTATAATAAAGCATTTTTAAATGTGTAATAAAGACTAGGGTTGTTATATAGTTCATGACATAGATGGTTTATATATGTTGCTTAAGAATGTAATAAATCATCATGTATTGGAATTTTTGTTTAATGAGAATTGAATGGAGTTTTTATCATAGAAATATGTATGTGAGTTCTATGAAATAGTTTTATTTTATTTTGCTTATAATGAGGATATGGTTGCAAAAATAGTGATTTAGAAGATTTTTTCGATATTGTCTTTAACAATGGATGAAGTATTTCGACGCCCTTATAAATGACATTCTAATTTAGAAAACACCTTAATGAAAATAGATGAAGTAAGACCCACCAAAATAATGAAGTCCCTTTTTAGAAATCCTGATGTGGAGAAGAAACCAGTAAAATACCTAGAACCAAGGAGAAAGGTTTTTATGAGGTTCATTTAGTTGGTTATTTCTCAATGAAAGGATGAATTTGAAAAAAAAACATTTTTCATGAGGTTATATTACTGTATCTTGTTTATGATAGAAAAATCCATAAATTTGTAATGATATATTATGAATTAAATGTTTCATATTTAAAACAAATTAGTAAATTTTTACGCTTTTAGAAGGTTGTTAACCTTAGTTTTTAGTAAAGTTGTTTTTTGGATGAATCCACTGCCACACGTTGTCATGGATTAAAATATTTGAGTTCTAATGTGTTGAAGAGAAGTAGATTATTCTAGAATTTATAGTTGAATATGTTTTTAATGGTCTGATTAAATGGAGAAGTTGAGATAGGCCATGCTACTACTCAGGGGGGTCATCTCATATGGTTGTTACTGATGAGGTTTCTACTCATGGTCATATAAATTTTCCTACTCTCCTAGAAGAACTAGTTGAAATTATATATGTAAGACATATTATGGAAAATTAAACTCTTGAATATATAAAATTAGTCATTTGAATTGTCATTTTTGAATAAATTAAATCTAGGTATGAGGTTTTCTTAAAAGTTCACTCATATGTGTGTCAAGTAGTTGATTATCCTACCCTTTCTATATCTCAACAACCTTTTTACCCATTTATGCTATAAAGGAAAAACTTTCCTCAACCATTATGATGATATTTAGAATTTTTTTAAGTGAAAACACTTTCTTCTATATTAGGATCTATCCCACTCTAGAAAATATCTCCATCCAAGGTGACCGGTTGGAAAGTCCAAATAAAATCAATAAGTTTCATTAGTTGAAATGTTATTGATGGTGAAGAGGAAGAAGAAAAAGATGATGAAACTCAAGTTGTGGCAAATAAAATATAAATATCATAATCAAGAGAACCATATCATTCTGAATAAGTACCCTATGTTGATGAAAATCAAAACATTGATGAAGATCTTAGTGTCAAAGTGTGGCAAGACATGTTTTATCCTATTCACTCGCACTATACTAGATCTAAAATCTATATATCCGAATTAGATTATACAAATAAAAGAGATAAAGATACATATTTCAAGTTAATAACAGATGTTGATTCATTTAGGAATCATTTAGTTGAATCTAGAGCTGAAATATAGACTATCTAAAGACAATTTGTCTCAAAGAATGATATTAGTGAGTTAAAGTTATTATTTCAATCGCTTTTGAAAATAGATTCAAAAAAATATTCGGGAGAGGAGACAAAACAGAAGTCTATAGATCGGGTTCCTATATAATCAATGATTGAAGTAGTGTCTCACTATATAGATACAATGACCACCACCATAACTACTATGAAATATTATATTCTCTCCAAATATATGTTACAATATCTTCAGAGATATGTGGTTGCTGAAATTATAAGAATACCTATAATTCCAAAAACAATTGTTTTGAATATTGATCAGTCTCAGAATGAAATAAGTTCCTTGTTGATGTGTATAGTAATAGTAATATATTATGTTTTGGTTTAAGAACACAGTATACCAGTTTCCTAATCACTATTTTTAAAAAATGGTTGTGTCATTGACCAATAATTTTGATGTTCTGGAAGATAAATTTATAAAGTTTCACAATTTTTTGACAAAAAACTTGAGATAAAAATAGTTATAAGAAAAAGAATAAGATTATTCATTTTGTGAGATTCAATATAATCAAGTTCCATCAAAAGGAAAGGAGATAGCCTTTAGTTATCCTACTTCTAGTTCAGTTGGTTTTCTAGATAACCAGTTTAAAGTATTAAGGAAGTTGATTTTCAACTGTTCTAAGAGAGGGTATCTGCAAAACATTTTTGAAAATTTCACTCATAGATCATGGGAAGATTTCATGACATTGTTAGACTTTTTCAAAAATGATATGGTGATGTTTCCTGGTATATGTTAAGATGATTTATACCATCTCAGAGGAAGAAACTCTCTTGGACCTTCCATATAAGATCATTAGGCCAGAACCTCTCAAATATTCAATGAAATATCATATCCTTCTGAAATATATTCAAGGGAGAACCACATGTTTTATAAAGAAGTTTCTTTACCTCTACCATAACACTTTTCTAAGTTATAATTTGTACCTATAGACCACTTTGATTTGGAACAAGCTTAGAAAATTGATCCCAATATTTAGTCCACTTTATTAAGGATTGCTTGAGGTGATAAATATGAACTTGGTGGATTTTTACTTACTTTGGAAAATATTTTTGGGGAAAGGGTTGATACTTGTATGCTTACATCATCATTACTAATTGGACAACCTCAATCTTTTAAGATTACACCTTAGAAAAATAAATTGTTTCTATAGAACTAACATACTTTCTTGGTTGGTTTGTTTGAGTAAATGGAACCTCTAACAAATTTTAATGGTTGTTTACTTATAGTTTTATTTCATGCTTCTAATTCCTATATTTCTTATTAGTTGTTAATTTACATAAAATATTGTATTTTTAATCTTCTTTATCAATGATTTTTATCTTTATCATTGTTATTTTTATATGTCTCTTTACTCGTTACTATTTTCATTAATTATTTGATCTCCACTTTATAAATGTTTATTATTTATTTGTGATTTAATTTATTTATATATTTTTCTATAATTATTTGACTATTTATGTTGTTATTTTATGTATCCTATCAATATTAATTGCAATACAAGTTCATGCCAAATTCAATTCATATTCAGTATACCTTACTCAAATCATTTACATTTATCCTTGTGTTATATTAATTGAAAAAAAATCATAATTTTACTTATTTTTATATCAAAAAAAGGGGGATAAGAGAAAAGTGAATATAAAAATTAAAATCTCTTTACAATTTTTTTGTCAGATTTTTTTATCATTCAATGGGTTTTTTTATAATCCAAAAGGGGAATATTTTTGGACAAAATTATGTTCATCAAACATATCTCAGTTTTTTTTTTAATTTTATGAATAAAAAAATCCATATTTTTATTCTAATGAGTATATTTTATTTGTTTTAGACTTTTGACTCTAATAAGAATTAAGTAATTTATTTCAAAATAATTTATTTCATGTTAATATTAATTCATCTCTTCTATTGAATTTTAGCCATCTAATTTATCTTACCCTGAGTGATTGTATTACACATAACATATTTATCTTATAGAGTAAAATTAGCATATTATATGAATATTTTATTCTGTAGAAAAGTATTTTACCTTACATATGAAGAAATGTATCTTCTATTTTACAAATTTGGGAGGCCATTCTGAAGGAAATTAAGGGAAGTATTTTACCTTAAAAAATACATTCATAAAATAATTAATTTATGTGAATCAAAGGGAGCTATAGAAATCAGTTATCTTTTGCCAGTAGGAAAATTATCTTATTTTCATCTAACATGTTCTCTTAAAAAGTATTTATCTGACACAAATTGTGAAATAATTTTATTATAATAAGTAAAAAATATGAAGTGTTTTATCTTATGAAGTTTTCAGGAATTTATCATACAATAATAGTGTAATCATATACTTATCTTATGAATCATATGTTATTGTCTGTATCTTTATGATTAATTTTATAAATGTATCATAGTCTCTCGATATGTCATTTTATTTTTCTAAGAATATAAGAAAATGATTTTTCTAAATAAGGAAAGATTGATTTGTAAAATGTGTCATTTTTTTAAGAATGGAAAGATCCAAAGACGAACGCTTATAACATCACCACCGCATAAGCTTATTCAAGATTTGGAAAAGAAGAACAAATTCCATTAAAAAAATTCCTTATCAACTTTTTTATGAATTATTCATTAAATAATTGTGATTATCCAATATGATTATGTTCAAAATAAAAGTTGATATATAAATAAGAAAGTTATTCATTGTTTAGAGGAGAGATATACACACATATATACGAACACTCTGATAAGTCAAACAATGAATGAATGAGTATATAATAAATCACATAAAACTCTTGTTTTATTTTATTATAATTTTATCTATTTTAATCCAAGAACATCCAAATATGTGATTTTATTACCATCATCTTTTCGGGATGTGTCTTTATCTTCTATAAGTTTTTTCTTACAACTATGTGTTGCAACACTCCATTAAATTTCATTCATTTTAGTTTCATCTGTAATCATTATAATGGAGTATGTTAATCCAATAGATAGGTATTTTAAAGATATAACCTCATTAAAGAACTTAAACCTCTTTTAACAAGATACATCTATTTTTACTCAGCTGGGAGCCAGTAAAAAAGGGTTGTGATAGTGAAAATCACCAAACTCTTAGAATAGAGTGTCGGTGGAGTGGACTAGGGGATGTTAGTTCCCTAAACCACTATAAATACCATGTGTTCAATAACTTTCCTATGAGATTTTATATTTACATTTCATGATTTTATTAATGAAAATATTAGATATTGCAATCATTAAATAGGGTGGTTTTAAAGTAAATAATTTTGAAGAACTCAATTACACCCCCCCCCCCATATTGAGTTTTCAGTTAGCCATTATCTAGGAAAATATAATGCGTACCTTATCTTCATCTTGTCTTTTGGGTGACTAGTCAATACATATATTTTTTAAAAAATTTAAGATTTTAAAGTACTTTCACAATTTTTTCAGTAAATATTGAATAATTGGATAAAAATTTGGAATATTGTGAATCTTGAATGAAAATGAAAAACGAAATCTATCTTTTTTTTAGTTTTTTTATTCATCTCTTAAACCATTAAGAAACTATAAACTAGTTCTAGAATTCCATGTTTAAACTATTATCTTGATTTTAATGGTGATTTTCATTATTTTAAATTTAATTCTGGAAAAACTTGTCAATAGATACACTAATATTGTATTTTCATGGGTTCCAAGTATGAGACTGTAAATAAAAAAGGAGTGGTCAATATAATAATGTTATATGTTGGATCCATGACATAAGTATCATATATATAATAATAACTATATAGGAGTCATTAGTTTTCAAAGGCTTGTCTAAGTTCAAGGATCGTATATAGAAACACAATATTTAGTCACATATGAGTCACCAATGTGCATGTGAAATCGATGTATGAGTCATTCCCTTTAAAATATTTGGATGGAATAGAAAATTTATTGCACCTATGTATGATTAGCATATAATATGATTCATTATCACATAAGGGTATTAACCTTTTGGATTTTCTATAGATTTTTTTCCAGAAGCCACTACTCAACAATGAGGATTTAAAATTTAAAATTATTTAAAAAAATATGGAATGAATTAAAAAAAATCCCATTCATATGGCCTTCCCAAATTAGATAAATTTATCCCAATAATTTATGAGTAATTCATATAATGAGGTGAGAAAGATAAAGATAGTGGGAAGGGATTAAAAATCTATAATATTCGAGAAAATGATCAACTGAGAAAAATACCCCATTCAAACCTTATATATGGGATCCATCAAAGAGGGAGATAGTTATGCACCATGAAAAAAGATTATTTTGAGTAAACCAAGAAATAACTACACACTACCAAGGAAGGAGAAGATTTTATGTCATCCATGTAAGGAATATCAAGTATCTTGACTATAAAGGGCTCCAACCATTCTTCAGCTTTTATAAAAAGAATGATATTCACTATAAAGAGGCGAGGTTAATAAATTAATAAATATTGATCAATTTTTACTATAGATTTTATTTTACTTATTTAATTTCTATAATATTTCTCTACTGATGGTACATTATACCCATAGTAGTCAATCCATGGATACTTACCCCTCCCCTATTAATGAATTATGAATTTAATTGATAACTCTCTTCTATTTCATCTTACTGATAGTTTTTTATTTCATATATAATAGGTAGTTTTCCATCATCCCATTAATAGACTCACTACCCCCTCCCTATTTTCTACTTCATCTAGAGATACATTAGGAAGTAGAGACATGGAATATAATCTTTATCAACTGAGTAGAGAACATGAATCAATGTATTCACCTAATTTCAATATTAATAATAAACAAATAAAACCAAATAATAAATATGATTTTGATCTCAAAACTAGATTAATCTGACTACTACCTATGTTTCATGTCTTGTAAATAGAGGACCCAAATCAATATATCAAGGAATTTGGGAATGTGTAAAACAATTTCAAACCCATAGGAGTCCCAAAATACTAGAAATGTTTTATGTTTTTCACCTTTTTTCTATAAGTATCAATCAAGGAGTGGATGTAAAATATATAGCCTAAAGAAGTAACCACTTTGTATGAATCAAGAGGACCATCCTCCAAAACAAATTCTAGATTCAACAACTACCCAGATGGGGAAAGAGATAAATTCAATCAAGTAAGATAGTGTAGAAACTCTATATGAATTGTGATATATTCTAGAGGCTGACTATATCTTTATTACATCAAACATTTGGAAGTCCACCATTTATTAGTGTTCTTCTGCTAAGGATTACCTGAAAATGATTGGAAGCCTTTGGATGCTTCCTTTAGAGAATCACTGATAGAAAAATATCCAACTAAATCTATGGAGGTAATAAAAAGGAACCCATATAACTCTCAATAATTTAGTACAAGTTACACTTATAGAGGGGTACATTAGGTAAATATTTCCAAATATCCATTAATTAAATAAGGTTCATGAATCATGACCACCTATATCATCAAGAGTTTTCTAACATTATCCATCCCTAGAGCACAATATAGATGGATTACCAAAACTATGATAGACTGTGATATATAATTCCATGTAAAAACAGCCATGAAAATAAGGATTTTAAGAATATTCAACAATTCAATTTAGAGTTAAAAATCAGCAACCAATAAGGCCACTCTTATAGCATACTTTTCAATAGTCTTTCTCGCTCCCACCATTAAAAAGTAACTAAACTCAACCCTCTAAAAGCTAAAAAAATCAAGGTAAACCCCAATAAACCTCTATGAAATATATATTTATATAGCTAGTAGTGTTCTAAGGTAACCAATAATCTACCCATATAAATCTTGGATCAAAGCTGAAGGAGATAAAAGGATAGTTTATAAAATCATTTATACACTGAATAACTTGGTAAATCAAGTCTCATGTAATCTACTTATCCAATCAATTCTGAAAAATAAGGAAATTTTAATTTTTATCTCCTTAAGAAGTGGTAGGGAAGTCAAGATAAATGAAGAACCAACACTAGAAGAAGAATCTAGAAATGGGTAGCCTGAAAAAGAAGAACCCGTTGCTAGGGAGAAATAAATAGAGGTTTCTAGGGAGATAAAACCATTTAATAAAGATAAATGAAAATCTAAGGTGGAGGACCTACCTTAACCTCAAACTCCCTTCCCTTAAATAATGATCCTTCCCATGATAACTAGGTAATAATCACTACAATAATAAAATTTATACACATTTAAGAAAGTGGAAGTCAACATCCCTTTATTGGTTGCTATAAATCTCATCCCAAGATATGAAAATTTTCTCAAGGTGATATTTACTAAGTACAAAAAACTATAAGTAGAAAAAAAAATTCAATCCCATATAGAAATTTTTATTCCTTAATTACCCCAAAACTACGTAGTAAATGTCAATATCTATGTACTTCTTTAATCCCATGCACTATAATATGTAATATGTTTACTAATGAATTATGTGATTTGGTATTTTCAATCAATTTTATGCCTTACTTGGTTTATTCTTCCATATAGATAAGATGATTTAATCCAACCAACAGTATAGTAAAACTATCCAACAAATCCATTACCTACCCTGTAGGAGTTTTGGAGGATGTTCTAGTAAGAATTAAAGGCCTATTATTCTTAATATATTTTTTCATCCTGAACATGGAAAAATAAAAAGGTATAAATCATTCCCCTATAATCATATGTATTTCATTTCTTAAAACTAATAAAACCATAATAAATTCACATTAATGAAACATTCAATGAAATTTGGAGAAGAAACTATTAATTTTAATATTTTCGATTCAGTGAAATATGTACAAGAAAATAAATTTGTTTTCAAAATAACCCATTCAAAAATTACTTTTTATTCTGAAGAATAAATCGAAATCATGGTTGAAATAATAAAAATATGATAAGACCAAGAGTCACCTGATCTATGTGACAATTTTTTTTTTGAAAATGAAATTAATCTAGAATCAGAACTGTATAATTACTAGTTTAAAGAACTAGATGAATAGAATTTTGATGATATAATCAAATACATTACTAAAACCTCTTATTTGAACATGAATGTTGAAAGAAACAGAAACACTTAGTTGAAACCATAATTGGAACACTCACATAAACTGGAACTCAAACTATTTCCATCTAATTTCAAATATGATTATCTTAAAAAAAAAATTAAAAACTATCTATAATATTTTCAAATAATTTAGAAACTAGTTAATATAATCTATTGTTAACCATATTAAAACGAAATATTATGTCCATAGGCTGGTTAGTAAGATACATACCTGGGATTAGTCACATAATCTATGTACATAAAATCCTCTATGAAAATGAATAAAAAACTGTGAGAAGACCCCAAATAAGGTTCAATCTAACCTTAATGGATGTTTTGAAATATAAAATGAAATACGATTAGGAGCTGGCAGCAAATACCTCTACTCATTTTCTCAATGGGTGAGTGCCATTGAAATTGTCCCTAAAAAGTCTAGAGTTTCAATTTAGATAAATGAAAATAAGGAATTAGTGACTACTAAAATTCAAAATAGCTTCAGGGTCCATGTTGATTGTAGAAAATTAAACCATGTTTCTGAATGTTCCAATTCACTATTCTTTTTATAGATTAAATGTTAGAAAGACTAACTCGAAAATATTATTATTTCTTTATTGATGGGTTTTTTTATTATTTTAAGGTTCCAATAACACTAGAGGAATAAGAAAAATATATATTCACCTTTACATTTGGTATTTTTTTCATACCAAAAGAATCCTTTTAGACTATGAAATTCCTAGATAAATCTCCAATGTTGCACGATAAGAATATTTTCAGATTTTATTAAAAGCTACCTAGAGGTATATCTTGATAACATTATAGTGTATAAAACATGATGTGAAATCTATCGTGAAAATATAGAAAAATTATTAAAGATATTCATTAAAAATATCTTAGTTTAAATTATTGGAAAATGTTATTTCATGGTCAATAAAGTTAATGTATGGGCCACATCATTTTTAAGGAAAGTGTAACGCCCCGACCCTAGTTACCCAGAGTCAGTCCATTATTACATAACATTGGAATGATCACAAAAGATCATGTTCTGAAAGACCAATTAGTTTAGTAGCCTTGGAATCACTAGATAAATTCATAAAGTTTACATTACATCATAAAATGAAAACTACAACAACATAGTTTCCATATTCCACACTCATATACCCTCATATTATCCCTGTAGGTCATTCATTAAATACTTATTCACATCCTGGGAAAAATAAAACATAGAAAGGGGTTAGCTCAGATGCCCATTAAAGATAACAATATAGCAGAAACTTTCATAAATAAGCATAAACATTTTAGTCAATGTATAACTAAAACAAAATCCTTTTAAGCTTGAACTTCATCATAATATGGAAGAAATAAAATGAAATAATTCCATTTACTTATTCACATAGATATTCTACTAGTCGAATAATCACATGCAATATCAATAACCACTTTTATACTGATGGAATCCATAATTCCAGACTATCATAACCACATAGTCAAGGCCTTGTGCCAAGACTACAGATAAGATTTTGTCAAGGCCTTGTGCCAAGACACTAGTTTGTCTCATGAGACCTACTGATGCATCGAGGAGCTATAGCGGACTCCACCTGTCACTTACTAAGTCCAATGCATTCCTCATATGAATAGGTTTAAACATAACATAAACATTCGTATTAAAACTAGCATACGAAATGTCAATACATTCTCCATAAACTATGAATGGTATAAAAATAACACATCAACAGTCAAACATATCACAAAACCTTCAATATAATATGGAAGTTTTGTATCATAATAAATCAACTTCAAATAAGTTTAAAATCCAAAAAATTATGTTGATATATATGAAATCAAAACTATTTGAGAGAAATATCTCTTTTTTTTACATTAAAAAGTCACACATTTATAAAGGAAGTAATTTAAAAAGAGATTTTTGAATCAAAGTGTCCCATACCACTTTGAAACTTTTGAAAATAAATATCATTTCAAAATATTCATGTCCATATAATTAAATAATTCAAATCATTTTGAAAACATGGACATTAATTAAAAAGATTTAGAAAGATAAATCTTTAAAACATTTAAAATTCTGATCTTGATAAAGAGTAAATTTCACAAATTCTTAAAATATACATTTTGAAATAATTTAAAAGTCACATAATTATAAAATAAAACATTTACTTTCAAAATATTCTTATAAGATTGTAAGGGAATATTCGATGATTTTATAACGGTGGAAAATAACCGCACCCACCGTATAAGTTAAAATAAATAAATTCTTACCTTTATTTTGTCGAAAAGGTTAAATAGGACCTTGTTTGGAAAATGACTTTAACCCATATTCTATAAAATTGTAATAATGTTTTGAAATATATTTTTAAGAAACATGGATGTGGATGATAAAGAGGTCTCAGTAGATAATTATGTATATACAACCTCGGATAATGAAGAGATTGTGAAATAAACCCTTAACTTGTACTTTTCCTTGGTAGAGGGTAGGTTAACCTCCTGTATAATAGTTAAATCATTTTTATTAAATTATAAAATAATTATATACATAAATATGATATCATATATGATCATTTAATATTTCTTTGTTAATAATATATTTAGTATTATCGTCTTTTCAGGTGTTCACTTACTCGTTTTATATTATACGTTTTGTTACATAAGCTGTGTTTGTTATCCATAGGTTGTATCTTATTCATATCCAAAATTATATAAAGTCCTTAAACATTATTTTTAATCATCAAATGAAAATTAGTCTTGAATGGATATGATGGGGAATGAATCTCATCGCCTTCGTGGAGACGATAGTCCGTACGTACGCATGAGCGACAATATCATTATTTTGATATTAAAATATTATATAATTGGATGGTGTATCATATATACAGAATAATTATCATGTTATATTTATTATTTATATTAATTACACTTCATTATTATACTCATCCAAATAATAATGTATTGAATAACAATTACACCACGACGTGGAGACGGTAAGTCGTACGTACGCACGTATGGTGACATGTCATTCAAAGGATGGATAGAATACTGAATATGGTTGTACCATATTTATAATAAAATCACATTTTATAAAAGATACTGAAGTTATTATTTTATAATGAAAATAACAAAGAAATAATAAGTGGATGAAGAAAGGAACTTGAAAGAGGGTGGTGAAAACATTACCTCTTCTTCGGGTTCTTCCTTTTGATTTGTTCAAAAGGGCTCCATAGGTTGGCTTTATGATCAAAATAAGATTTCTAGGTTGAAGTGAGGGAAGTTGAGAGAGTATTTGGGAAGGGGTTGTCCGAGCCAAAAGGCTTTGAAGGTGTGAATTAGAGAGAAGGGGGAGTTCCCTTTTATAAGAGGGGTGAGGGGCACCTTAGGAAGAACGTAAAATATTATTTTATAATAATTTAATATTCAGTTTATAATGTCTCCAAATTACTTTATTTCAAGTCTAAGGTGGGGATGGGTAAAAATCCACTCAAAAAATAGGTTTTATACAGGTTTGGGTCACTTTATTAACCTTATCTTTTATTTTTAACTCTTAGTTAATTAGTTTGACATTTAACATGTCTCTTTGTATTTTTATATTATATGGTTAATAAACTTACTATAAACTTCCAACCGACCCCCAAGTGGTCCATTAATAATACACCTATCATGATATAAGTTCTTTTGCCGAACATTAGATTTTTAGGAATAGAATATCATTAATAATATAATATTTGTTTAAAAACTCTTTTATGTCAATTTTAACACTATTGGGTATTTTGTTTTTGATAAATTCATAACAGCATTATTACTTTGAAAGGAATTAATATAAACAATATTAATATGTCATATTAACCAATAAAATTATTGGAATTCATAAAAATTATCAAATTACATTTATATGAGTATTTATAATATCAATTATCTTAATCTTTCATTAATACGGTAATTACTGCATCATCATTGTGTCATAAATAAAATAAATTATTTAATGTATAAAAATTATAAATAAACTACCATTATGTAGGAAATATTTTTATCTTTATAATTAATATTTATAATCGAATTTATCTTATGTATAACCAAATATTAAAAATGTTTTAGTTATTAAACTTTTATTTTAACTCTTTTAACTCTTCTTTGAATTAAATAATAATAAATGTCCTAATATAATCCAAGTGGACCTAAATGATAATATTTTATTCCTAAGGTTGTTTTTGGTCGAGATACACTTGTCCAATTGAATTTGGACATGTGTTAGGGTAATATTAATATCATTTTTACCCTTAATTTCCCCATTTAATATTAACCGTGGTAAATAAAAGTAAAAAGTTAATATTCACCAAAAATTATTTTTATCTTATTAAACCATATTTTACTCCTTGATATTAACTGTGTATCTCGGATTTTCAAAATTCCACTCATAGAAGCAGTAAAATTATGTTTTATGTGAATTTGCAAATTCTCCTAGGAGGTGGCTAAAAGACAGTGAAACGTTCAATAAAATTTTATATATCTAAAATTATTATAAACTAACTTAAATGAATTAAATTTAAATTATAGAGGTATTATGTATCTATTGTGAACTAAAATAAATTTAAATTAAATAAATAATTATTTAAATAAAAATTCAGTTTTAAACTATAACTTAGTGTTTTTCACTATTCATCATAAATTAAAAGTTTTCAGAAAAATACCAAAAATTCACCCTAGGATAATTTCGATATTTCAAATCCAAAAATGAAGTTTGTTTTACCAAATTCAAAACAAATAAATTTTATTTATTAATTAAAAATTAATTCCCGTTGTCAAAACCAAAAGGGGTATTTTTAAGAAATAATAACTATCAAAAGATTGAAACTTGTTTATGTCCAATTTCAAAGTGAAATTACTTACAATGACCAGCATTGTATTAAATGGTAAAAATATAATCTATTTGTACTTAAAAACCATTAAAATTTATAATTTAACACTGTAAATTATTTTGATTAAAAAATTTGTTTTCAGTTAAAATATAGTATTTTTCACTATTCACACAAATATGAAAGTTATAAGAAAAACACAAAAAAATTATTGAAACAAAATTCTTATGTCCTGATTCTAAAGAAGAAGTTTATTCTTTCAAATTGAATATATAAATGATTCAAATATTGTATTTAAAAAAGGGTTCTCCATTAACAGACGATAAAAGTTCATTTTTTGAAAAATACTTCTTTTATCTGAAAAAAATGAATTAGTTCTTACATTATGTCTAAGAAACTCATAATATGGATTCTAAAATTATAAGGATTATATAATGTTCAAAATTAAATTAATATTATTCATAACTGCTTTTGATCGGCTAGTTTGGTAATCTTGTGGTGCGCTTGAACTTGGTGTTGCGTGTAGTGCAAGTTATTGAATTACTTTGAAGAAATAACGTACTATGAAATATTGGTATGTTATAGAAAGCATTGAAATCTATAAGGCCTGGTTTGGAAACATTTCCACAGTGCATTATCTTACCACTGTGAAACATGTTATATTATTTTTAGGACATGCTAGATTTTATAAAAGGTTTATTAAAGACAATATAAAAATATAATTTCCTCTCACTAACCTTCTCAAAAAGGATATTGATTTTCTATTTGCTGAATTGTGTTAGATAGCTTTTAATAAACTTTAGGATATCCTGATGACATCCAATGTAACCAGTCACCTAGTATTAGATCTTCCTATTGAAGTGTTGTGTGATTCCTCTAACTAAGAAGTAAGAGAGGTGTATTCTAAATTATATATGTAAATGAACATGTGATATATTATTCTTTAAATACCTTGTAAATAGCTCAAATAAATTATAAAAAAATAGATAAATATTTTTTATCTATATTTGTTTCGTTGGAAAATTTTCATTGATATTTTTTTGGAAGTAAAGTAATAATTTATTTAGATCATGTAAAACTTAGATACTTGACCACAAAATATTATGTAAATCCAATATTGTTAAGGTGTATTATTATTCTATTGTAATTTAACTTGTAGATCAAGGATAATAACGGTTTTAAGAATCTATTTTCAGACCATGTGAGCAGATTGTCCAATATTTACGATGTAGAAACACCCAAAGAAACATCCATGTATGATTATCTCTCTAGATTATAACTGTATTAACTCACAAAGTTAACCTTGTATAAATATATAGTGAGATTTCTAATCCCATAAAAGTTACTCTCCTTTTCTAGGAAAAATTTTCTAAAGATAAAATTTTAAATAAAGTGTTATTCTTGGGAGGATCCTTATTTGTGAAGAAAAATTAGTGATCAAGTTATTAAAAAATGTATATATAAAGAAGAGGTAAACTTTTTAATTTCATTATATCATACACATTCATGTGTCGAAAAATTTGGATATCAAATAATAACTATAAAATTATTGTGCACTAGTTTTTTCTTTTCTCGTGATTTTCAAAGACTCGTATAGTTTTCTTAAATCGTCTAAAAACTGCAACTTTATAGGAGGGATTTCTAAAAGATGGGAATTTCCCTAAAAAATATTAATTTTTATGAGATATTTTATGGATGGGGTATATATTTATTTGTCACATTTTCTATTTCATTTTTATTTTCCTATATTATATTAGTATTTGATTATGTTTGTAAGTGCATCAAAGCATAAGAAACTAGAATTAATGATTTAAGAGTTGTAAATAAATTTATAAAATCATAAATTTTTATATGTTTGGAGTACCTTGGGAAATAATCAATGATTAGGGCACACACTTTTATAACCTAACTATAGAATCACTCATTAATAATTATGGAGTACAACACCATACCTCTACTACCTACCACCCATGGACTAATGTGAAGTCTAAGTTATCAAATAGATAAATAAAAAGAATTTATAGAAATATAGTGTTTCCCAATATAAAATGGAGAAACAATATATAGGATTCACTGTGGGAATATAAAACTACCTTTAAATTCCCCCTTAAGTATTCCCCCTAATTTAATATTTTATAGGAAAATCTACCACTTGTCTTTTGAGATACAACACAAAGACTATTGGGTTGTGAAAAAAATATACCTGGAATTCCACAAGGATGAAGAACATAGGAAAATAAAAATGTTGGAACTTCAGGATAAGTGGAGAGAAACACCTGGTAATTTAATTTTTTACAAAGTAACAACCAATTATTCCCATAAAAGACTCATTTAAATAAAATACATCTTAGTTAGAGACAAAGTGATTTTGGTCACCTCTATAATAAAAATTATGACTAGTATGATTCATTCCAATTGTACTGAGCCATTTATGATGATTAATTAATTTATATTTTATTTAGTTGATATAAGAGTAATATAATAACAATAACTATTTAAAGTTAAAGGGAATAAGCTGAAGAAATTTCATAAGGATTTTTCAAACGAACCAAGGGAGGAGTCAAACTCCTCCATACTCCATATGAATAATAACTTCCATGTTTTGTATTTCCATTAATAAAGTCTAGAAAATAAAATTTAATTGTGTATTATTCATTTAAATTTTCATGTTAAAATTAATTAGATGTAGTGTCAAGATAAGAGTGTGGAAAATTAAAAGGTAGTTTATAATAAAAATTTATTCGTTTGTTTCTCTCTTTTTTATGGATGGAAAAAAATAAAAATGATAATCTATTTTTGAAATATCATTCTCCCCTTTTAAAGAAATAAATTACCAATTTTCAGTGGGAACCATGGAAAACTATTTCCTTATAACTAACGAAATTACTGAAAATTTAATGAAATAAATTGGAATAAAAAATATTATGAAGAAACAGAATTTTTTAACTTGAACTTATGTAACCTATCCATTATGATTTATTAACACATTAGGGAGACTCTTTAAAGAAAATTTTGATAGATCATATGAATTGGAGTAAAAAAGATTATGGGAACTGATCTAGAAGTCTTCCTCAGTCAATAAAGGTACATGTGTGTGTGATTTTTCCATCAAATAAGAGTTTGAGAAAACTAAGATATAGCTTCCAAATTATTTCTTTTATACCTTAAATATTAAAATTATTATTCTTTTATACCTTTTACCTTGGTATAGGTTTTATATGGGTTTAATTTTACTCATTTAATAAGTCATTTTCGCAAACATGGCTGGGAAGAAGTTAATAAGTGCTAATTGGAAAAGGGGTGAATAGATTTGGTGAATTATAAACTTTTATGAAGAATGGGAATATCATATATATGAATATCATATATAAAGTATAAATTAAGTTTGAAAATAAAATTTATAATGGGTAGATTTGGGGAAAGTGATTTAATAAAGTGTAACTTATTAAAATCTGAATTCCACTCAATTCTATTTTATATACAATTTTGAAACTAAAATTTTTTTTAAGAGGAAGTGGAACCCTTTTAAACTTGGGTAAAAGATCATGTTTAAGTGTGGGGGAGTGATCAAGCCACAAATTTTTAAGATTATTTGTTAGGATTTCATATGATTTTAAAATTTAATATCTTAAAATTTAGAATATTTTGATAAAATCATCAAATAAGAAGAATTTGGAATTGAAAAGACAAACATGTTTAATTTGGATTTTTAGTTTTTTTATTCTTATATGAAATTCATTAAATATACATACATTTATTATTGAATTCTATTTCTAAACTATAAAAATGAATTTATTTCTGATTTTAATTGTTTTAAATTAAATTATAGAATAAACTGGGAAAATCCTACATTTTGATTTTGTTTTCATGGGTTGCAGGTCGGAGGAAAAAAATGAAAAATGAGTGCTCATCAAAGGAGTGGTCATAGGGTGATCAATATAGATATCACTTATGTAAGAGTTATTATGAAAGGGGGTGACCTAGACCCAACTTGATCAATACTTTTTAATTATCACTTAATGTACATAGTGAGTTAAACATGATGTATTCTTACCATAATAGTGTTATTACTTATATGTATTTTATTTACATGGTAATGTCCATGGATTAATTATCGTATCAAATGGTTATAGGTGTTTCTAGATATATTAATAACCTCAAGATAATATGATATGGATCTTAAACATGTGTCATGTATTCTAGATACAATATAATGATACGATAAAATTGATTTCTAGATATTAAGTGTTGGTGTTCATAAGCATTGTGACTTTTACTCAAGAAATTATCACTTGGTGATCTTGAGTAAATAAGATCATGAGGACTTACCCACTAATATGAACACCACATGTTTTGGGTGTCATTTGGTGATACTATTTACAAACATGGGTATTAGTTTGTGGACATTACTTCAGTATCAATGTGTACCATTTAACCACATACTTTGATGCAAGATGAAAAACATGACATCTATGTTTTTGGTGAGGTAGGTTGTATTGGGTTCTTCATTGGTGATATGGAATTAGTTGAATGATCAAGATAGGAATTTTCCCTTCTAAGTATGTGAAGAGATATCTTGGGTGTAGTTTACTCAGATAGTAGTACCTTTATTAAATCCATGGACACAGTGAAAGAGGTAAGTCTACCCATTATGGTCAAATAAAGATAAATAAATCATTAAAGTATGATGACACAAATTATGCATCCTGCATTATAATATATCACTACACAAATAGATAATATTACATAGAGAATTCTCATATAAGTTTTTCATTATTATGACATGACCTTGTCTACTTAGGGGTATTGAAGTGTTTCTGGAAACCACTCTTAGTCCATCAATGACATTAGCTTCTATCAAGATAAGGGCCTAGAGGGTCACACACAAAATATATTCAGAGTATTATAAAATTATAATAAATCCAAGTTTAGGATATTGTGGACCCCATGACATGTGTTGAGTTATGTTTGATTTTTATTGATCATAAGTAAATGAATAAATTCAGTATTATTTAAGTATTGGATAATAATTACTAAATTTATTAACTCAATGTATTTGCAAGATTATAAGTGAATATATGAAATTATTTTGCAAATTAATATTAGTTATTCATGGTTTGTTAGATATTTTATGGGTGGTAAGAGATATGTTAATAAATCTTGTAGTATCATGTAACATATGATTGATGTTATAATTAAGTTATGATTTACTTATGAAATATCTAACACATTTACTATTCCATAAGTATTTAATGTGGTTTAATTAATATGGTTTAAATTATTTAAGGGAAGAAGTGAAATTTTAAAAATTTAAACCTACCTATATAAGAAAAATTAATCCATACTTCATAAGAAATATTCCATACATTATTTTTGAGAGATCACATCTCTTCAATAACATTTCCAATAGTGTGAAAGGAGTGATTTAATAATCTATTTTCTGGTTCTTCTTCTTAGATTAAAGAAACAATTCTCTGGGGATCATGTGGATGTCAAAATCCCCTAATATTATCTATTATAACACACAGAGATCAAAGATTTATGTACTAAAAATATTTTGATGCATGTGTAAACAATTTAGAGGGTTCTAGCTTTGATTCCTTCATGAAGTTATCATATTTAATGAGCATAATGTTTCAATGACTACAAATCAAATTTGATATATTTTTTATTTATTTTTCATTATTAATTTAATCAAATGATATTCTCATGTTCATAAAGAATTTTTGTAATGTTAGAGAGGATGTTACAACATCTATCTGGGGTAAAAAAAATTAATTTTACCAACTTTTGTACTTTCATTGGGAACATGGTACCAAAAAATGTAATCAAATTGACCATTTGTTTTCATAATCCATAATTAAAATTAAGTTTTCTAGAATTTAGATAGAGGGCACTAATATGGTCCCCACACTACTGATGACGCTTTGATCTATGGTTGGATGGATGATATGTGGCCATTTAATCATCAAAATATATATTTTTTATCTTAAATTAAAATTTAAACTTATATTTATATATTAAAATAATAAAATATTTATATATATATAAGTAGGAAGTGTAACACCCATATATTTTAGTTTGTGTTATTTATCTTGTTGATTAGTGTGTGCTTTATATGAAACAGAACAAAAGTGTATAATATTTTATTAAAAATCAAAGAGAACATCAATACAATATAAACATAAAATGTTGAATAAAAAATATCACTCTTTGGTAAATGACTTGAAAAAAAGTGAAAATCCCTTAAAGTTTAAAAGGATTATTTTTCTATAAAAACAATTTTTATTTATGTTTTTTATTTTCATTTAAAAGATAAATTTATTAATTTTGGAATTTTAATTTTATGAAATGGTCTTATTTTTTGAAATTATAATGCCAAAATAATCATAAGATTAATTTTTAGTACTTTTCTATAAATATTTATTTTTTCGTGAATAGTGAAAAATACTAATTTTACAAATAATGTTACTTTTATGACATTATGATGATATAAGAATAAATTGAAAGTAGATTAAACCTTTTTTATAATATATATATATATATAAAGTAATATAATTCATTTAAAAGTATAATTTTTAACTTAGAAATCTATTTTTTACATTTGTAAATCAATGTAATGTTTTTATTCAATTAAAAACGATTTTTAATACTTCTCTTTTAATAATATTTTCACAAGGACCATTTTTTTTGAATTGGTTTTAAAATAAAATAAGTATACGTTCATTAAACATAATACAACTAATTCAATGTGAATCAATATTATACATGATTTTGGTGTAAAATCATTTTTATTCTTAAAGTGATTGTTTTTCTACAACCAACTTTTCATTATGTTTTGAAAACCAATATTAAAATTAATTTCTTCCACTTTTGGAAATTGAATATTAGAAAATGTATTCAAATTTTTAAATCATCATATTCAAAAAATGTAATAAGTTCAATTTCACTTTTTTATTCATAATAAATTGTAACCATTGTACAATTTTATCACCATAATAAAGGGTAAAATGGGTCATATAGGTTAAATAGGGTAAAAACTATGAGAAAAGGCCTCAAAATCAATAAAAATTTGACTTTATTTCACTGTATTAGTGTATTTGGACTAGAATAATTTTATATTTTAAAATAAGAAAATTAGGTGCCAATTTCATTTGATTATTACATTTATATTAGATTAAGTAAAGAATAATTAAAAAATGTCACTATCTTTATTTTCATATCTCTAATATATTTCCATATAGATAAAAATAAGTCATGAATGATCCTAAATGGTAATTTTTAATATGAATAAATTATTTTCATGATAGTAATTTATTTTTCATTTTTAGTGATGATATAATTACCTTAAATGCTTACACAACATTGATAAATCACTTATTCAAGTACTAAAAATAATGTAAATTATTTTAAAAACATTAAAAGTAATATTTTTTGGGTTAATTGTGGTCTTATAATAATTTGAGGTATAACTATAAATTAATATTGATGGTGAAATTTTTTAGATTCTAATTACATTTTTATATTGATTTACTTTAAGTAAATATATTTCAATAATAATGAAAATGAATTGAATTGATATTTAATGTTCAAAAATTATTTATAAAACAATAGAAAATCATAAAAATTATATCACTACTCAATTGGATAAGAAATTACCGATCCTACCATGAATGTTTCGTTTATGCACCACTTTTCATTTTTAAATTTTTACTTTTAACCATTAAAAACTAAATATTTTGAAAAACACCATTGATTTTTCATATAAAAGGGGTCTTAATATAACATTTCCTATAGTAAATACGAGTTCAGTTTTTTTCTTAAAACTCTACCAAAATCCATCTTCAAATTTCAAATACCACATCCCTATTCCCCTAGAGTGATCAAATTTATCTTCATAAAAGGCCATATATTCTATTGAAAGGTGGCATCTCCAATATCAATGTAAGGGTTTCCAAGACTCTTTCACCTTTATTTATTATGATTCTTTATCTTGAAATCATATTAAACCTTTTTTTATCCTGATATAAAATACACAATGACTCAATTGGGGTTAATTGAATTCTTAAAATTTTCTCCACTTAAAACCACCCTCTCTAAAATATGAATGAATTTGATCTTCAATTGAAAAAATATATATACCAGAATAAAAAATTAGTAAGAGTAAAATCATAGTATAGAGGATTTATAGTTGTTTGGGGAATAAATATCCCTTATTCCACTCCACCAATAAAAATATCATTCAACCTTATCTCAATAGATTTTTCATCATAAAATAATAGAAAAATTAATTAACTAATTAGAAGTACTCATGTAAAATAAAATAATTTAAAATAAAAAAAACCCTAACTTTAATTTTATAAAATAAAATCAAATTTTTGGTGATGTATTAGTAAAAAAAATTATTTATTTTCTATAAAAATAAACTCCAAAAGAGATATCCCCCTTTTGTGCATGATCTCTTAGGAAGTGATGCCTTAGATCTATGTGATTTTTTATTTAATGGATTATTGGATTCCTGGAAATGTTGGTAGCATAAATATTATCACATTTTATAGGTATATGATTGCAAGTGAATCCAAAATCCATCAGTAAGCATTTTATAAACAATAATTGTGCTAAAAAACATCCAATTACAATGTAGTCAACTTCAGTATAATAAAATAGATAGTTTCTTCTTACTTTCCCATGAAGGTAAATAATTTCCAAGAAAATGGTTGTTTCTATAACACCCAAAGAATTTAAAAATAGATTTCATATAGAATTAATGAAACACTGAGTCTATAAAAAAACACTTTATTATAACCTAACTAATAAACATAATTTTTCCACTTCTTTAATTTGAATTTTGAAAAATTGACACACTGTTGGGTTCAGTAAGATATTAAATTCTAATAAGGAAAACATATTTTTTGATGAAAATTATCATGCCTTTATAAATAGTAATGAATAGTAATGAATATTATATCGGCCAAAAAAATAGAAACTTCACCCATGAATGTATAACTACAATTTAGACATCTTATAAGTGAAAAATCGATCATAGTATAAGTATTGGTATTTTTATATGTCATAAATATTTTGATTAATTTTTTTTAATTAATTTAATAATTTAAAATATAAATTTATTTTCATAAAATATAATCATAAATTATTACATTATTGTCTTATGCTTATAATACAATTTTATAGGACCTTTAATAATTTCTCACGGTGTTATAAAATGAGTTATAGTTTTAAAGTTGTATTTTGGGAATAAATTGGGATTTTAATTTAAAATTAAATTAATAATATTTAAACAAATATTTTTAAAAAACATATTCCATTTTTTAATTCTACACATCGAAAAATGTTTGGGGTGAATTTTTTGTATATTTCTAAAATACTTGAATTTTTTGAATAGTAAAAATACAGTTTTGAGTTTTCGATATGTTCCATGACATCATAATGATGTAATAATTAATATAAAATTATGGTAGAATTGTGTACCGTAAAATATGACATGAGGTTTCCCAAGTTTCTAATACCATGGGAAAATACCATGGGCAAGCCCATGGTTTTTTCAAAACCACTAATGAGGTGTCTCTTGAAATTAATAAAAAACTCTCTCTCATTTACTATAAATACCCACTCATTCCTTCGTTTTCTTTCATTAGAAACTCATCATCCTAAAATATATGGTATTTTTACCTCTCTAGGATTCCTATCAAGGTGTCCTCAAGCACCCAAGGTCCCAACCTTCATGTTTTAGGAGTTACTCTACAAGGTAAGGGAATATACCACCCTTCTCTTTTTCAATCTTTCATTTTATGTTATTCTTTTTAATTTATCTTGTATTATGATGAAAAATTTCATTCCATACCCCCCATTACTGTAAATATTATGTAATAATTATGAGATAAACTTTTTATCTCATCAATATATTTTATGAATTTTTAAGCGATGTTGTTAGGCTACCAAATGTTTCGTAAGGGATTTCTCAACTTTTCTTTTATTTTGAGTTCCTTTCTTTTTCATTCCTCACCTATTTTCATAAAAATGTAATTATGACTCCATTATATTATATTTACTTTATTTTTTTCATTATAAAAGAATAATTCTTCATTATCTCTCGTTTCTCATTCTTTTATACTAAAAATGAAAACACTGTCCGAGATGCACTAATTTACCACATTCAAGGACAATGGGTTTTCAATTTATATTATTGTCTTTAATTATTGTCATGAAACCATTATTATGGTTTAACCAAACTATAATATATGTATTATGTCTCATCTATGGTTCTATAATCTTTTTTTACACATGGTTTTGATTTATAAATCAAAATGATTTTGTGGTGTTCAAAAACAACCAATTAACCCAAACGGTTATATTTAAATAATTTCTATAATGATTCATCTTCACTATAAGTAACCAAATTAAATTTACAACCATGTAACCTTTTTTATGTTCACTAGTAAAATATAACTTCAATTCTAGACAAAAATCCTAATTTTACATGATTCTCCTTTTATGTGTATAATTATATTGATCAGAACAAACGGACCCAAAAAATGAAGTTGAACCTATTAAACCATCAAAAAATTCATGAATAAACTTAATAAGGTTATAATAAATCCATTAAATTTATAATAGGTTTGGTAAATATTAATTAATTAATTTAATTTGGTTATTTAGGACACTAAGACAAAGTGAAGAACACCATCAGACTTAAGGTAAGGGTTTCTTCATCTCACGTCCATTTTGTAAGATATTCTGTATTCAATACTAATACTTGTATATGGTTTATGTATACTATCATTGATGTTTCATATCATTAATTTATTTAATTCATTTATATTCAATGTATCATTTAATTATTATTAATTATGGGGCATACTATTCCATTGATTACCAAGTTGTAAGTACTTTCTATTGGAACCTCCATTTTCATTCTGTTATCTCTTATTCTATACTAAAATCAAAGATTGTTGGGCAAAAATCCCTCAAGGTAAAATTGCAGTATTTTTGGGTTGATTGTGTTTGTTGACAAAGCAGGTTTTCATGGATATTTGTCGAGTTCCCAAGAAGTTTTTGACAAACCTTGTTAACAAAGAACGATGACAAAGGAAAGGACGATCTAGAGGCGGTACAAAAGAGCAGTACAAGGTGGCGCTTTTCCCAAGTGTTTGCCAAATTTTTGGGGTCCAAAATTTGGATTTTGGTGAGCATCGCGAAAATAGGATTTCCATGATGATCATAATTTAATATGGCAAAGGCATGAATTTCGAGAAGATAGGATTCATGATTTGGAAATCGCGAAGGCCAGAAGAATGGAGGCGGTGAGTCTTCGCGATTACGTGAAGCTTCGCGAACGGCAGAGGCTGAAGCGCATCGTGGCGGTGAAGGGATTTGTGAGGGAGCTTCGCGGTGAAGGCGTGAAGGAATGTTGACGGTGATGCTTCGCAACTACGTCAAGCTCCGCGAACTGAAAATTTTCATGGTGCTTCGCGATTTGGACAGAATTCTGGCGGAAACTTTGGAGCTTCGCGATTTGAGATGACGTGGCGTTGACTTCGCGCGGAAGAGTTGAGGGTCAGTGGAATCACCTATAAATAGAGGCCGACCCTCTCGAGAGAAGTAGAGAGAATTTTCATAGAAGATCATTTGCTCTCAATTTGCGAAGGTGGTTCGCGGAGCCAGTGTGCTTCGTGAAAGAGGTGCTTCGCGGTGGCTATTGTAGCTCCGCAAAACCTGCGAGCTCCGCGTTGGCTTACTAAGCTTCGTGAGGGCCGTTGCTTTGCGTCGGCTTGAGAATTGCGAGAGTGCTTCGTGAGAGTTCTTCGCGAGAGTTCTTCGCGAAAAGGCAGGAGCTTCGCGAAGGCTTGTTTGAGCATCGCAAAATTGGGAGCTTCGCGAAGTAGGGTGCTTTGCGAAGGTGTTTCCAAAAGGAATTGCCCAGTGTTCAGAGGCAAAGAGGTATTCATCAGTGGATGAAATTTGGACTTCAATAGAGCATCTATCAACAGTTGAAGATGCATTATTTCATTAAAATGAAGAGATCTACAGGTCTATAAACTGTGATTGGATTCCCTTCTAGAGCAGTGAGCTTAGGAAGAGGAAGAAGGTGATCCTCTCCACCGGCAGTGATCCAGAGAGAGAGAAACAGGGAGTGACCCTTGGGAAAGCAATGAGATGACCCTAAACCTTGTAAAGGCAGTGAGCCTGGGCATAGAAGTGATCTAGCCTGAACATTGTAATCCATAGCTAGTGAAGTTTAGTGGAATTGGTACGACTGGAAACTTGTCGGCGTATGCTCCTTGGACGTAGCCTAGTGAGGGTGAACCAAGTAAAAATCTCTGTGTCTGCCTGCTTACTTCCCTGCATTGCATTTAAAGCATCATCATCAGATAAATAAGGAAATAAGTGATCACAGTAACCACACAAGTGCAAACAAAGTGACCCTCATAATAAAGAGTTCAAGATCCAGTGGGGCAGGAAGAACTTTGAAAAAGAATATCCATACCCTGATTCACCCCCCCCCCTCTCAGGGTATATAGGCCCCTATTGTCCCTAAAAAATATATTATTATTTATTCTTATGTACTACTCTTAAATTATTTTTTAATGTTCTATATAATTTTTCCAACCAGAATCCTACTTTTATTTATGGTGAGTTATCTGTTTTAAAAGGATCATTCAAAATTTCTTCCTGGAATACAAGCTCGATTCATAGAACTGCTTGGATATTACCTATTCAGAAGTTCACTCCATAATATATTTTAAGCAATATTTATCTTTCTAAAATCACTTATTTTAAATTGAAAAATCTATTTTGGTTCATTTCTTGTTTTATAAAAGCAAACATGACTTTGGGCTTTAAAATCTCTTTAAAGAATTCCTAAAACCTCACTAAAATGTTTTATTTATAAAGCTTATATAAAAAATATTTTTAAATGATTTCATCTCAATGATACTTTATTTAAGACTCAAATATAATTTCAATGAACTTACATTTTATTTTCTTGGATATACAATTTTACAATCTGATTTCATGAAAAATACAAATTATTTCCCAAAATAAATCTTCTTTCTAAAGTAAAAAAAGATTTTTCTCATCTCACTTTTACTTTTATGAGATATATTTCTGGTTCACCACTTACTTATTACTTGTGGTGTATGTACTTCCCTTTGGTATATCATATAAAAAGTCACCTTATTCTATTGATAATATAAGGATTCTGATTTGAATGTTTCAAGGTGTTATGGGACACTTTGGAATGTTTACGGATTATTTCCTCAATAATTTTTCAATTGTTTCATTTAAAAGTTTCTTTATTTATGTCAAGATCCTTTGATGAAAATTTTATATCATAAAGATTTATCTCCTATGATATCATCTATAAAATATGTTATTTAAGGTTTTCTGATTAGTTTGAATGTGGGTGTTTTTTCTTGATACCATTCACCATATTACTATGAATGGTTAGTGTTTACATTTAATGACTAAGGAAAGTTATTTACATTTCTTATGTTAGTTTAAATATGAATGTATATGTTTTTTATTTTTATCCCCATTCATAATAGGAATGAATTTGACTTATTATGTGATGGTTGGGTATTTCTATATCCCCTCAATGCATCAGTAGGTTTCATGATAAAACTAGGTCATGTCACGAGGCCTTGATAAAATTGTTATTTATAGTATTAGCTTGATCCCTTAAAGGTATAGTTATGATGTCCAGCATATGAATTTTCCTCATTATGAAAATATTTTTGATAGTTCATCTGGTTATTAGACTAGTATAATACCCATGATTATGTTTTATTATGGAACTATTTATTCATCTCTTATTACTTCCATAATGTGTTCAAGTTTATTTTTAAATGCATGTGTTTTAGTTTTTCACCATGACTAATGTCTATGTTTATGTTATCTTCCACTATTTTACTTACCCTTACATATAATTTGAGATCACCCTTTTCTTATATTTCATTTTATTAGGACATGAAGAAGTTTTTTAGGACTGACCTACAGTGATTAACTTAGAGTTGTGTATGTTCCCAATAAAACATATATGTTGAATTTGTCTTCATGTTGTATTGTTAAACCTATCTATGCATCTCGTTTTCCAAAACTACTAAACTACTCGGTCCTTAGGTATTTGATTACTTCTAATTATTCCAATGTATTAAAATAATGCACTAGATCTAGGCTTCTGGTTTCAATGCATTACATTTGGTATCATAGGAAGTTTAGTAGAAAACCTATAAACTATATTTAGAAAACATAGATTAGGGAAAAAATCTCTAAGATAGACATTGAGGATAAATATACATGAATATCTTGGAATATTGGTAAAGAATATATTATGTGGATATTTATAGAAAATACATCCATGTATATATACTACAAGAGGATGTGGTTCTAGCACAGATGTACCTAGGAGTGAAAACTCATACAAGGAGTTTCGGGGTTGGCTCGTGGTATCCCGATACACGACAATGGGCCTTACTACACACCTGGTTTGACACTCTCGGGGGATATGTTTAGGATAATTCACATTTTATTTTCCCACCATTATGAAGGATTTATGCCCCCAAATTAACCAAAGTATATGGTTCTAGGATTTTAGATACATAAATTTATACTATTTGTGATTCCATGTTTAGAGTCATAAAGAGTTCATAATTTTATGAGCTAATATATAATATATATTTAATTAGAAATGGTACCTAGGAAAAGGAATGATTAGTTCACCAATACACATGATGCGAAGAGTAAGAAGGATCATATCTCTAATGGGATTAAGACATCATTTCAAAGGAATATTGTCTCCAAAGTATCCTCATTATATGATGAAATAGTATCATCTGTTAATAAGGTATGTAAATACTTCTATAATTCCTATGGCTTGGAAGGGAAGAAAAAGAAGAAGAGTATGGTAAAGAAAAATATAGATAATGGGAAGATGGGAAAGAAGGGTTTTCCCACATGTGAAAAATGTGGAAATAATCACCCTTGTAAATGATTAAAGTGAATGGGTGTCTATTATATGTTTGGAGTAAAAGGACACAAAGTTCATGATTTTAACGGTAGGAAAAAGTTTTCCATTGTAAAATGATTCAACTGCAAGGATATGGGACACTATAAAAATAAATGTCTCAAAATTCAAAGGAATATACACCAAATGATGATTTTGGATAATGATCATGTTATGATTCTACTTCATATGAAATAGAATGATTAATATTCCTAGTCATGAATCATGTTATTTGAATATTTTTTTCATCAATGTATTGGTTATATGAATTATGTAATATATGAGGATTGTACTAAAATACTTTTTCATTAAGGATTTGAAACAATAAGATGAATGGTACAAAGAAAATATATTCATTTGAAATTTAAACACTTTGTAAAATGAATGATTAATTTAAGGACAACCCAATGATGAGGATAATTATGAATAAATCATACATTTTGATAAGTACTGACTACCTCAAAACTGATTTTTGACTTATCGGCAAGGGGTTTATGCTATCATTGAGGGAGTTTACAACATTTTTGTATATAATTAATATATATAATAGATTTTGTAAGGATGAATGAATGTTTCCAATAAGTTTTTATGGTAATTTTAGTTATTACCATATATTAAGAGTACACATGATGAAGATATTCACATTTTTTGGAATGTGAAAATTTAGAGATGCTTCATATTGATTAAGGGTTAATGATAAGTTCATCATGTAAATTTAGGGATCTTCATTCTAAAGTGTTGATTAATTATATTTTGAAATTTTTAACCATTTATGAAATTTTTTAATCTGATCGTGGTATGATCTTTTATAGGTTAATGTATTACTTCACCATATTGTGTAACCTGTGCTAAGTGATAAAGTATAGATAGTTCAATGTGCTATCAAAGGATTAGTTTGTAAATAGAATAGTATATTTATACTCTTATAGAGTTGAATAATACCTCGACACAAGTAAAAGAGTATTAAATAAAATTTAGTCTTATTATCATAATTTTTGATAATGTCGATAAATTTTTTTGCGCTAGTTTATAGTTTTATAGTAATCAACTTTCATCTGAACATGTTCTCTATAACTTTCCATCATAACTTCATAGTTATATTTTTCTTCCATGTCTAGGTTTTTACATAAAACTAATGTCACCCCATTGGAAAGCATAATTGTTTTGGTTACCACCTCATTTCCCTCAACCTCTTTTTTGGATGATATTTTATTAACCCTATTTCAGATGTGGGTTTCCCACAGGGGAATTTTCAAGCATCAACCTTTAACTTTTGAATTGAAATTTCAAATTGTGAGGAGACAATTATATTGAGTGGAAAATAATGTAACACCCCAAGAATTTAAAAATATATTTAATATAGAATTCTTGAAACACTGATTATCTATAAAACAACACTTTATTATAACCTAACCAATAAAAATAATTTTTCCACTTCTCTAATTGTAATTTCAAAAAACTGACAAACACGGTTGCATTCCGTAAGATATTTAGAGTCTGATAAGACGAACATAATTTTTTATGAATATTAACATACCCTTATAAATATTAATGAATAGTAAATCATCCAAAAAAATTGAAACTTCACCCAGGAATGTGTAAATACAATTTAGACAACTTATAGGTTAAAAAATGATCATAGTATAAGTATTGGTATTTTTTATGTCATAAATATTTTAATTAAATTTTTTTGATTAATTTATTAATTTATAATGGAAATTTAATTTCATAAAATGTAATAATTTTTTTTTACTTTATTGTCTCATTGTTATAAGATAATTTTATGGGACCTTGATTAATTTCTCACGGTGTAAAAAAATGTGTCATAGTTTTAAAGTTTTTTTTGGAATAAATTATGATTTTATTTAAAAACTAAATTAAAATTATTTAGAAAATTATTCTCAAAAAATGGATTTTAATTTTGAATTCCACATGTCAAAAAATGGTTGGGGTGAATTTTTGGGATTTTTCTAAAAGACTTGAATTTTTGTGATTAGTAAAACTACAATTTTGAGTTTTTGGTATGTTTAATGACATAATAATGATGTAATAATTAATATAAAAATATATTCTACTTTTTTATAGTAAAACTTTACATAAGGTGTCTCAGGTGACTAATACCATGGGAAATCCCATGGTTTTTCAAAAACCACTAATGCGGTGTCTATTGAAATTAATAAACAATTCCCTCTAATTTACTATTAATACCCACTCATTAATTTGTTTTATTTCATTAAAAACTCATTAACCTAGAATATATGGTAGTTTTACTTCCCTATTATTCCTCCCAAGGTGTCCTAAATTCCCCAAGGTCCCAACCTTCATGTTTTAGGAGTTACTCTACAAGGTAAGGGAATCTACCACACTTCTCTTTCCCAAGCTTTCATTTTATGTTATTATTTTTAATTTCTTTTGGATTATGATGGTATATGTCATTATATATCCCCCATTACTATTCATATTATATAATAATTATTAAATACTCCTTTTTATATCATCAACATATTTTATGAATTTGTAAGCGACGTTGTTTGGCTGCCAAATTTTCCGTAAGGGATTTATCAACTTTTTTTTATATTTAGTTCCTTTAATTTTCTTTCATATCCTCCTTTAATATAAATGTTATTATTACTCCAGTATCTTAAATATACTCGAATTTTTTTATTATAAATTAATAATTCTTCATTATCTCTCCTTTCCCATTCTTTAATACTATAAATGAAAACACCATCTGAGATGTGCTAATTTACCACATTCAAGGACGATGGGTTTTCAATTTTTATTACTATATTCAATTATGGTAATGAAACCATTAATATGGTAAGACTAGACTATAATATATTTATTATGTCTCATATATGTTTCTTTAAACTTTTTGTGCACACGGTTTTTATTTATAAATCAAAATGAGTTCATGGTGTTCAAAAACCACCAATTAACCCAAATGGTTATCATTAAATAATTTATATAATGATTCATCTTCACTCTAAGTAACCAAATGAAATTTACAATCATGTAACCATATATATGTTATCTAATAACATATACCTTCAATAATGGACAACAATTATCATTTACATGATTCTCCATTCATGTATATAAGTATACAGATCATGAACAAACAGACTCAAACAATGAAATTGAACCTCTTAACCCATCAAAAAAGCCATGAATTAACTTAATAAGGTTATAATAAATAAATTACATGTATAATAGGTTATATAAATATTAATTAATTAATTTAATTTGGTTTTCCAAGACACTAAGACCAAGTGAAGAACACCATCGGACTTAAGGTAAGGGTTTCTTCATCTCAATTCTATTCTTGTGAGATATTTCGTATTCAATAATACTACTTGTGTATTGTGTATGTATACTTATATTTATGTTTCATATCATGAACCAATTTATTTTTATGATATTAAATGTATCATTTAATTATTATTAATTTTGGGGCATATTATTCCATTGATTACAAAGTTGTAAGTACTTTCTACTGGAACCTCCATTTACATTCGGGTTGCTCTTATTCTCTACTCACCTCAATGATATTCTTATTTATTCTTATATACTCCTCATAAATTATGTCTTAATTTTATATATATTTGTACCAAACATAATAATACTTTAATTTATGAGTATTTATATTTTTTAAAAGTATCTTTCAAAAATTCTTCCTGAAATAAAAGCTCGATTCAAGGAACTTCTCGGATTCTTACATATTTTGAAGTTCAATCTATAATCTGTTATAAACCATATTTATCTTTATAAAATCACTCAATTTAAATTTGAAAATATATTTTGGTTCATTTATTGTTTTATGAAATCAAACATTCCTTTGCGCATTACAATCTCTTTAAATAATTCCTTAAACCGCACTAAAATGTTTTATTTCAAAAGATTGTTTAAAAACTCTTTTTTTATTTTTTCACCTAAATAAGGTTTTATTTAATCATAAAATATAATTTCAATGACCTTCCCTTTTATTTTCTAGGATATACATTTTTAAAATCTTATTTCATGACAAATACAAATTATTTTCCAAAAGAACTCTTCTTTCCAAAGTAAAAAATGGATTTTTCTCATCTCACTTTAACTTTCATGAGATATATTCCTTGTGAACCACTTAATTATTACTTTTGTTGTGTGTACTTACCTTTAGTATATAATATCAACAATATCATTATTCACATGATATTCTAAGGGATTATGATTTGAATGATTCAAGGTGGAATGGGACATTTTGGAATGTTTAAGGATTATTTCCTCAAGAATTGTTCAATTGTCTCATTTAAAAGTATCTTTATTTATGTCAACATACTTTGATGAAACTTTTATTTTATATAGATTTATCATGTATTATATCATCTACAAAATATTTTGTTGAAGGGTTGCTTATTATTTTGGATGTGGGTATTCTATCTTGATACCATTCACCATATTACTCTTAATGGTTAGTGTTTACATTTAATGACTGGGGAAAGTTATTTACATTTAATATGTTAGTTTTAATATGAATGTATATGGTGCTTTTGTTTATCCCCATTCATAATAGTAATGCATTGGACTTATTATATGATGGTGGGGCCCACTATATTCCCTCGATGCATCGGTAGATCTCATGAGACAAACTAGTTCATGGCATGTGGCATTGAAAAATAGTTATTTATGGTCTTGACATGATCCCTTGACGTTAAGGTTAGGATGTTCAGCATATTCATTTCCCTCTTTATGAAAATAGTATTGATAGTTCTTATGGTTATTCGACTTGTTGAATACCCATGATTATGTTTTATTATGGAATTATTTATTCATATCTTATTCCTTCCATAATGTGTTTATGTTGATTTTTAAAGTCATGTGTTTTAGTTGTTCTCCATTCCTATTGTTTATGTTTTTGTTATCTTTAGTTTAATTGATTACCCTTACTGATCATTTAAACTCACCCCTTTCATATGTTTCGTTTTCTTAGGACCTGAAAAAGTTTATTATGACTGGCATGTAGGTATAAACTTAGAGTTGTGGATTTTCCAAATAAGTATTATATGTTGTATTTATTTTCAAGTTGTAATGTTGAACCTATGAATGTATATGGTTTTCAAAAATACTAAACTAATCGGTCCTTCGGGATTTCATTCCTTGTAATCATGCCAATTTATTAAAATAATGCACTGGCTCTGGGCTTCTGGGGTTGGGGCGTTACAGTTTCAAGATGTAATTTTCTTATCTAACCTAAACCCACCAAAATAAGTATCTAAATATGAAGTTAAATCAAATATAGAATTTATTTATCAGGTAAATATAAATAAATTATTCTTTTTAAATTCCATAAAATTATTTTAGCAGTAGATAAATCCAATTCTATTAGATTTGATCCAAAAATAATACAAAGACATATAGAAAACATAATTTCAGGTCTACATATAGTGAGATAAATTAATCTCCCAATTATTTCTCTATATATATTATTTTCAACTTATTTTCCAACTTCATCTAAATTGAGCTTAATATTTGAACTCATAAGAGTTGAATATGTCTTAATCCTTTCAAGTTCAAATTATTTAAGATAATCATGTATGTATTTTATTTAGTTTATAGTATTACCAAAATACTTTTGATTGATATCAAATATAATAAATAAATTTAACTCATTCATAATTCTCATTTCAAATAATTTTTTCATTAGTTTTGAAAAATCACAACACATTTTTTTGGTTTACTGAAGAAAAAATAGCATCATCAATATAAATTTATAAAAGTAAACTGTCTTTTGATGAAGTTTTCATGAAAAGAGTGGGGTATACCAAACCTATATAAATCCCATTTGATAAAATAAATGTACTCAATTTTTCAAACCATGGTCTATGTTCTTGTTTAAGTCCATATAGAGGTATCGTATGATTGAAAACTAAATTTGGAAAATGAGGATTATTAAAGCCTATAGGTTTCTCGATATAAACTTCTTCCATTAAAAATACATTTAAAAAGTTAGTTTTTACATCCATCCGAAATATTTTAAAATCCATATATAATTTATATTCTAATAGGATCCTAATGGATTCTAATCTATAAATATGGGAAAAGGATATAGTTTCCCAGTCAGGATCCAAGTATCACTGAGAAGGGGAGGGGTTAATCAGTGATATCTTTTTCTTTTATGTTTCCCTTTTTGTTTTGAAACAACCGTCACCTTTTTTTAAAGATTTATTTCCCTACTGAACACAATCAAAACCCACATCCACATGAACACAATATTAACAAGGTTCACTGCTCAACAGGAGTAGTTACATCCTTTGTATGGTACAGAAACAATCTAGTACCACACAATCCACTAGAAAAAAAATTCTTTAGTGTGGAATACAATGATTAGGATATACCTTTGAACTCATGTAGAACTTGGAAAATAATCCTTAAGTGTGTGTGCACCCTCTTAGCACAAATAGGTAAAACATGTTTCGATTCTTCTTAATCCACTTTCACAGTTTGATCTTTCAAAACAGTTCTTCTATTTCTTACCCAAAAGATAGTAAGAACTAACTTGAACACAACATACTACTTGTGATAAACTCAAATAATTCATGCACCCATTTAGGTGTATTTCATGCAAATTTTATTCCACGTGTTCAAGATTTGACTTTTTTCACGAAGCACCTCCTGTGCACAACTTCAATATTGCGCACAACTCTCTTCTTGTGCGCAACATCTCCTTCTTGCACCAAACTATATTTCTTTCATGAAAATCCATTTACATAAAATTATTCCACACTTTAGAGATAGGTATTTCTTGAAGTGTTGATATTTTCAAATGAGAGTGGGTCACCTCTTATTTATAGGTCTCGTTGACCCCCATGTGAAAAAACCCTGACACATCATTCAAAACCCTGACGTGTCGTGCAAACCATTGACGTGTCCTGAAAAACACTGAGGCGTCGCACAAAAACCAATTGGACATTGGATTGGGAGCATAATCATCTTTCGTGCCAACCCTATATTTCGCTCACTTTTTATTCTTTCACCCACTTCATGCATTTTCCATTTTTCGATGTTCTGGACTTGAATCATGCCTTATGTGCAACATTCCAAACTCCCTTAAATCTTGAGTGAAAAAAAACCAATCTTTTACATTTGTATTTACTTTTAGATATTTTTATGTTTAGATATTGGAATTCCACTTGCTCAAAACATACCAAGACATATTCAAACTCACACGCATCATTATTTACCAAAATCCAATTTCTCCATCTCTTGATTTTCAGCCCCAAAAATTTGTAAAACACTAGGAAAAAATGCCACCTTAAAATCTGATTCAGAAAGAACACCAATGATGCTTAATTATCATGTGTTGTATTCAATAAACAACTTCTTTAATCATGAACCATATCTATTGTGATATACAGTCTTTGATCAAACACCACTATCATCATCATATTTTCAACAGAAAGTATTGAACCTTCCATGTCTTCCACTAGCATCTTTACTTCCAATCAAAACTAAATATGACTGGTAGCATATTTACTCCCCCTTTACTTCATAATTCTTGAATCACATGTTCTCCAAACTTATTATATTTTTGAAATTAAAATCATCAAATAATTGTCTGTTTTTCAAGTCCATTACAAATTGAATTGATTTATCTTCTTTGAAAACAAAAGACAACACTCTGTAATAGGAAACTCTTCTTACTTCCTTATCCATCCAACTTGGTCCCAACAATATCCCCCATTGGATTTTGTTGCCAACCAAGATTCATAAAACACTGATCTTTTTAACGTTAATAAATTGATTACTTATCACCAATTCTAAGCCTACGTGAGCTAACTCATTGTAGGAAACAAGAATTATTGACAACCAAAACCATGTTGTCCAAAAGCAGTGATTATAAAATTTCATGATCATATCTCCTCATCATTATTCAGAACATATTTCAAGATTTTAATTCAACATTATTCACTTCGTCAACTTTCCTGGAATATAACAACATTGTTTCCTACAGCCACTCCAAAAAACAGTTATAATATTTCACACATATACATGATAGATTCACATCTTACCCACAACTCCCCCTTTATACATGATTTCATGAGGATAGATTTATGAAACAATTATCCCCCTTGAAAACTCTATCAAAATGTAATATTATAGTGGGGACAGATGCACATACCTCAAACTTGATGAGAAGGAGGTTGGACACCCATGTTCATCCTCAATTTAGAAAATGGTTCCTTCGATAAAGGTTTTGTGAATATGGCAGCTGCTTGTTCTGATGTAGGAACTTACTCCAGCTTCTATTCATTCCTCTCCACCTACTCTTTGATGATGTGGTACTTTATGTCAATGTGTTATGAATGATAATGTTGTACCATATTTCTTGTAAGATTTATTTCACTCTGATTATCAGATCCCAAGAGAAATGGTAGCTTCATTTCAACAAGTAGATCTTCCAATTGAGTCCTCATCCATATGAGTTGGGTAGAATCTTGAGTATTAGTAACATAATAAGCTTCAGTCATACTAAGAGTTACTAAATTCTTGTTTCTTTGTATTCCCACTAACACAAATTTTCCCTAGAAAACTCCCCACCAGATGTGGATCTTCTATCATCAACATTTACTTCCCAATCGGCATCTGAATACCCAAACAGATCAATATTTTCTGAGCCATCATACCTTATTCCAAGAAATTTTGTGCCTTTATATATCTATGAATTATATTTCCAACAATAAAATTTGATTCTTTATGACCGCTGTAAAATCTTTCACATAAGGTGACAAAATATACTGTGTTGGGTCTTGAGGCAGTCAAATATAACAGACTTCCAATCAGCTTTCGAAACTCTTTATAATCAACTTCCTTGCCTTCTCCATATTTAGAAAAAAAAATTCCCACTGAAATTGGTGTGGAAACTGGTTTTTAATCTTCAATTCCAAACTTCTTCAGAAGTTCCTTTGCATACGTTTCTTGAGAAAGAAAAATGTGGTTCTTATTCTGTAAGATTTGCAACCCAAGAATGTATATCATTTCTCCTATAATTGAAATCTCAAAAAAATTCTTCATATTCTTATAAAATCTTTCACAATATCTTTCATCATTCCCATCGAAGATAATATCATCTACATAAACAATTATGATCATATAGAACTCCTAACATTCCTTGACGTAAAGATTTATATCAACTCTTCCTTTATTGAAACTCATCTTTTTTATGTAAGAAACCAATTTAGAATACCATTCCTTCAGAGTCTGTTTTATCCCATACAAATCCTTCTTCAACCTACAAACATTACTTTCATCCTTACTAATAACAAATTCACAATATTGATCAATGTAAACTTCCTCGTCAATATAATCATTCATGAATGTGGATTTTACATCCATTTGAAAGAGTTTGTAACCTCATTGTGAAGCAATAATAAGAAAGATTATTATTTTTTATAACCTTTCCACCAGATCAAAGGTGTCATCATTATCAATGCCTTCAATTTTTGAATACCCTTTGAAAACCAATCTTTCTTTGTTTCTTATCAAATCACCTTCTTCATTCAGCTTGTTCCTAAAAACCCACTTTGTACCAATAATGTTCTTATTGTCTGGATTGGGTACAAGTTCCCTAGTATCATTATTCCCTATCTGATCAAGCTCTTCATTCATATCCTGAACCCATTATGGATTCTCAAATTCTTCATTTACATAATTGGGTTCAACATTCGAATAGGGATAAGTGTCGGTAATATCATTCATTTTTCTTTTGTTTTGAACCCTCTAATGTTGATCTGCAATAATTTTCTGAGCCTCCACTTGTTTCTTCATCCTATGATGAGTTGTTCAAATTTCATCCTTGATACTTGAGATTCCTGAGTTTGATCCCTCTTCTTGAGTAGGATTAACACAGTCTGCAAAATTATTAGTATTGTTAACAAAATCTTCTCTATCCTTCTCAACATCCACATCAGCATATGGATTATTTTCTTTCTCAGCATTTTCAACAACATTCACATTTTTGGAATCAATAATTATTACCATTTTTTGTTGATAAATCTATATCCTCTTCTTTATGAATTATAGGAAAGAAAAATTCCATCATCTCCTCTTTCCTCAAACTTTCCAAGGCTTCCACCTTTATTCTTTATAATGCATGGACTCCCAAAAACTCTGAAGTTTTTCGGACTTAAATTTTTTCCACAGAACATTTCATATGGAGTCATATCTAATTTTGTCCTATAGAAACATCGGTTCTGAATATACACAACAGTGCTCATGGATTTCCTCCAATAATAATGAGAAAGAATATGTTCATGTAACATAGTTCTCCCCATTTCCACTAGACTTCTATTCTTTCTTTCAGCAAACCCATTTTTTTAGGTGTGTATGGTGAGATAAACTCATGCCGAATTCCATGTTTCTGAAGATAACTTTCAAACTCTTCATTCTTATACACACCACCATTATCAATTCTCAACTTCTTCACTGAATACGCACATTCCTTCTCTATTTTCCTCCTAAAACTCTTAAAAAAATTTAGAGCATCTGACTTATGTCTCATATACATAACACAAGTAATGCGAGTAAAGTCATCAATGAATGTAATGAAGTACTTATCTCCATTTTTATATTTATTTATAATTTGTCAAAAAAAATCAGAATGTATAAGTTTCAAGGGTCATTTTGAGTGAATGTAAACTCTCTTATGCATAGAGTTTGTAATATTTCCTTTCTCCCAAATAGTGCAACACCAATCTCTTATTCTGGATAAATCTGGCATATCTCGTACACTATCTCGCGTTGATAAATTTCACATGTTTATTTGACACATATTTCCTGACCTTTATTCCATAAATTATTTTCATTCACCACACCCATGTAACAAGACTTCTTTACTTCACTAACTTGGAAAAAATTTCCTTTTGTACATTGGCCTCTTGTAACTATATTTACATCATTTTCACTTTTCACAATAAACACATATTTTCTGAAGATAAATTTGTTTCCCACATCACAGAGTTTTAAAACACTAAGAATATTGTGTTTCATCCCATTAACATATAATGTTTTCCTGGATTTCATTTTTTCTTTTCCGATGATGGCTGATCCAACACCTTTGATCCTTAGTGATTCCTTATTTCCAAATGTCACTATTCCTTCATTGAATTCTTTCACATTATACAGCAACATTAAGTCCCCTTTTATATAATATGAACAACCAATATAAATGATCTATAGTCATTCTCCTTTCATAGCTTTCAAAGTGCTTTAAACAACAAGAGATTTATTTTCATCATTTTCTTCCACTTTTTGTTGTGCTTCCTCCAATTTCCTAACTGAGACAATGTGTTCTAGACAAACAACCAAGAACTCTTTCTTTTTGGACCAAGAAGATGTGTCTTTCTTTTCCTTTAAAATCTCTAGCTTCTCATAATTTTTAAAAAACGTTTCTTTTTCTGGTAACACAATTAGGAAACAATTAGCAATATGTCCTGGTTGACCACATCTTTCACAGATAGTTTCTAGTGGTTGAAACCTATTCTCAACTTTAACACCATCCTTCTAAAATGTCTTTTAGAATTTATTTAGAGGTTTTTTCTTTTGAAAATATTGACTCCTAATCAATCATTGTCTTTCAAAGCTTGTGGAATAGTATTAATGTTGTTGGTTGAACCAGCACATATTTTCCAGTTGTCTGAATCCACCACAATACTAGTAGTAGTATTTGAATGAATACTTCCCTATGAAACTTCCATACTGACTGGAGTTGTGAAAATGATTATCAAAAATCTTCTTAATAGAACTCTACTGACCATTTACCATTATATTTTCAATTTTAACTTTCTTATTCATCTCATATTTCTATTCATACTTACCAGAACTAGAAGTGGTAAAATATTTCTGGACTTGGGATTTTTAGATGCTTCTGATTTTTCAGTATTGCTAACTTTGACCATATACATAGCCTTCTCATCATTTTTATTATCATAACCAGTTCCATATTTCTTCTCAAACTTAGAAGGTAACTTTTATTGATCCTTTTTAGGTTCATTCTTAGTAGAACTTTTACCAACTTCTGTAATAGAGTTTTTGAACTGTGTGTTCCTTTCCTCAAATTTAGAAAGTTTATGTTGGACAAGTTCCAACTCCTCTTCTTTTTCCTTCAACTTCACTTCCAGATGATTATTATGATGCTTTTCACTATTAAGAGAATTTTTTTGATCATCAATATTCTTTTCAAATTTTGATTTCTTATCAGGAAAAAATTATTAGTTATTTGATGAAGAGTTTTCATTTTTCAATTTCATGGTTTCTTTCTCAAGACTTCTGATCTTTCTCAAATATTCCTTTAGCTCTTATTTTAGATACTGTTCAAGTTTAGTTTCTTCTTCTTCATTACTACTTCTCTTATAATCTTCATTATTCACTATTGTAAAAAAAGGTACTCCCTATAGCTTTCTTAGCAACAGATTTTTTAGATTCAGTCTCACTATCATCATCTTCTTCATTTTTTGAAAAAAAAACTTCTTCTTTTTAATTTGAAGAAGTTTTTATCCTTACCTATGATAGAATATTTATCTTTTTCACCATGTTTCTTTTATGACCTTCTTAGTCTTTTGTCTTCTGCATCATTCTCTTCATCATTCCCTTTTTTAGGGAAATTAGCCGCAAAGTGGCCAACAACTCCATATTCAAAACATTTAAAAGAGAGTTTCTCTTTGTATTTCATTATGCCTCTTTTCACATTTTTAGAAGACAAGGATAAAATTTCATCAAAATTTTGGGATACCTCATTTCTAGAGTCAGATTCACCAGCATCATCTTCAATAATAATTTTCTTTGACTTCACTTTATTTCAAGGATTGAAAGACATTTCTCTATCAGCTTTGGATTTTCTCTTCATAGTCTTCTCTCTTCTCATTTTATAAGTGATGAGATTGCTATGAAAATCATCCAGAGATAATTTTTTAGGGTCTCTATCTTCCAGTGATGAAACTTTAGCATCAAATTGCTCAAGAATAATTCTCATGATCATTTTAACAACTGTAGAATTCTCTAACTTCTCACCAATACATCTGATTGTACTAACAATGTTGTTTATCCTAGTAAAGAAGTCCCCAACAGATTCAATCTCTCCCATTTTCAAGTCTTCATACATCAACCTCTAGATTTGATGTTTTTTCTTCTTTAATTTTGTATTTCCTTCGTAGATGTTCTCCAGCTTATCCCATATTCATTTAGTTGTAGAGACACCTTTCACTCTTAAAAATTCGCTCTTAGAAAGAGATGAGAGTAATTAATTTTTAGCCCTTTTATAATGCTCAAGATTATTCTTATCAATTGGTGTAAGAGGAACCTTTTCATCAATAACAGGAAGTCAATCTGTTGTAGATTCAAGAGCTTCATACCCAAGAGACATAATATAAGGCATAATTCTTTCTTTACAGATATTATAATTCTTCTCATAAAATATAATAATCCCCTTAATATTCACACAATTTAGAGTTTCTATCAAAAAATTTCTTCAACACTTCAGCAAAGAACAAATGAAGGGTTCATATCCCTCTGATACCAGTTAAAGTTTCCTAATCAGGATCCAAGTATCACTGAGAGGGGGATGGGGTGAATCGGTGATATCTTTTTCTTTTATGTTTCCCTTTTTGTTTTGAAACAACTTTCACCTCATATTAAATAGTTATTTCCCTGCTGAACATAATCAAAACACACATCCACAAGAACACAATATTTATAAGGTTCACTACTCAATAAGAGTAGCTACATCCTTGGTATGGTATGGAAATAATCCAGTACCACACAATCCACAAGAAAACAATCCTTTAGTGTGGTATACAATGAATAGGATATACCCTTACACTCGTGTAGCACTTGGAGAACAATCTTCAAGTGTGTGTGCACCCTCTTAGCACAAATAAAAAAAATAATGTTTCAGTTCTTCTTAATACACTTTCATAGTTTGATCTTTCAAAATAATTCTTATATTTCTTACCCAGAAGCCGGTAAGAACTACCTTTCACACAACATACTGTTGGTGTGGAACTCAAATCAGTCGCGCACCCTTTTAGTTGTCTTGCGCGCAACTTTTATGCCATGCACACAAGATTTCACTTTTTTTGTGAAACACATCTTGCACATAACTTCAATCTTGCACGCAACTCTCTTCTTTTGCACAACTTATCCTTGCGTGCAACTCTATTTATTTCACACAACTCCCTTTACATAAAATAATTTAACTCTTCATAGTTAGGGAATCATCTAATTGTCAATCTTGTCAAATGAGAGGGGGTCACCTCTTATTTATAGGCCTCATCGACCCCTACGTGCAAAAACCCTGACGCGTCGTGCAAAACCTCAATGTGTCGTGCAAAACCCCATTTGATGTCGCATTGGGAGTGTATGTCTCTTTCACTCCAACCTCATCTTTCTCACACATTTTATTCTTTCATGAAATTCATGCCTTTTCCATTTTTCGATGTTCTGTCCTTGAATCATTCCTCGCGTGCAACATTCCAAACTCCCTTCAATTTTGCATGCAAAAAACCAATCTTTCGCACGAGTATTTCCTTTTCCAGATTTTGATGTTTAGATCTTGGAACTCCACTTGCATGAAACATACCAATCCATCTTCAAAATTGCACACATCATTCTTTACCAAAATTACATTTCTTCATCTCCTGATTTTCATCCCCAAAAATTTGGCAAACACTGGGAAATAATGCCGCCTTAAAATCTTCTTTAACAAGAACAACAATGTTACTTCATTATCATCTGGTGTATTCAACCAACAACTTCTTTCATCGTGAACCGTATCTATCATGATATATAGTATTTTATCTAACACCTTTAGCATCATCATATTTTCAATGAAAAGTACTGAACCTTCCCTTTCTTAGACTAACATCTTTCATTCCAATCAAAACTGAATATGACTGGAATCACCTTTAATCCCCCTTTCCTTCATAAGTATTTCATCACATTTTCTCCTAACTTATGATATTTTTGAAATAAAAATCATAAAATCATTGTATGGTTTTCTAGTCCTTTACAAAGTGAATTTATTTATCTTCTTTGACAACAAAAGACAACACTTTGTAACAGAAAACTCTTCTTACTTCATTCTACATCCAATTTTGTCCCAAAAAAGGTTTCCCCATAATTTATTCCTTCATATTTATTATATCATTAGGCAACTAATCTTACCTTACTTATATTCATCACACCTTTATCATCTTTTTTACTTCTGAAAACTCATTTAGTACCAATAATAGTTTAATAATAGGGTCTCTAAACTAGTTACTAAACCTAGTTTCTCTTAAACTAGTTAAATTTTTATTACATTTCAACTATCAAAATCTCATTTACTAAGGTATATTCTCTAATTTTAGGATCAAGATGGAATAGAAAAGTTGAAAAATCAAAAAAAAATCCAACACTTCTTTAAGTCCTAACACCTTCATCAAGGTTTCTTATAACTATTTATAAAGGATAGTTTAAACATTCAGGTTCTTCAGAATCAACCATTATAGTACTAGATTATAATTGATCAAATTAAAATTCATCATCCTTTTTCCATAAAAAAAATTCAATTCTGAAGTTTTACATAGAATCACTTAAGTCATCAATTTTAGTCTTATTTTTATCAAAATGATCACTTTCATAAAATTTACCATGAGTATATACTTTAATTATCATTGAATTATTATTGAAAATTCTATAAAATTTGAAAGTAGTAGAGTATCCTAGGAATATTCCTTCATTAAACTTTAGATAAAACTTTCCTAGATTATCATTGGTGTTCATGATGTAAACTTTTCTTCCAAATACATTAAATTGTGGAAAATTAAAAATCAATTTTTTTGTAGACAACTTTTTTAGATAATAAACATTATAATTTACAAGACATCCATAAAATCCAATATTCATTGATTTCATGATTCAAAAAATTCACATACTATTTACATGTATAATTAAGATCTAGATTGTTAACATTTTCAACCCTTGGTGATTTAATCTTAATTAATTTATCTTTAAAAAAGGAATAATATTTATTAGAAAAAAATAATAGAAAAACTATTATCACATATTTTAGAGATACTTATCACATTGTTCTTCGAACCTATACCCTAAATAAATTTATTTATAAGAATTAAATCTGTATCTCTAACCTAATGAATACCAATGATATTTCCTTTATAATTTTCAAAAAATGTGACATAGAATCTATTAACCTTTGAAATAGAGTGGAACTTGGAGAGGAAACCACTCATATTCCCTAAAAACCATTATCCATATACCATTTAATGTTTATTCCCTTGTGGAATTTTCCTTACAAAGGAAATAAAACAATAATATTTTTTTGTACACATATACTATTGGTTCTAGTGGGGTTATCTATTAATGATCTATGTAACCAGATTTATTTGCATCTAATAGAAACTTCAAATTTCTTTATTTGGTAATTATCTACTTATAGGATAATTTTTAGACTATTGATTCGAGGAATTATAAGACTACATGTATTATCATAGTGTTCATAAATTCCACAATGAAAGAAATTAATAACAAATAATTTCTTCTCATTTTTTTCATGTACAAAGTAGATTTTTTTACAGTTTTTACTTTTCATTATCACTCCTAATTTTATTATTTCCCTTACTAGATATATTTTTTTAGTTATACATTTAGTATATCCCCCCTAACTTAATAAAAGAACTTTTTTTCTTTTTAAAGGCCTATTTTTCTAATAATTCATTGATTTTTCTTTCATGAATAGTAAATATAGAAATATATTTGTCCAAATTTATTTGTAGTTTAAATGGTGTTTACAGAAATATTTTCTCTCATGGATAATAGCATCAAGAGAATTTTTAAGGGTATTATTTTTCCTTTTAAGATATTTATATTCATATTATAACATATAGAAATATTAATTGAGTTATTTAATAGAAAAAAATTTAGAATTAGATTTAGAGGTAGAATAATAAATAGGTTGTGCATCATCTATCTCAGTAATAAAGCACCATTAGCCTTTATATTAGATTGATCAGGTTCGGGACTAGTTAATTAATCACTACTTGAGTCTTATGATGCAATCCAATTTGATTTCAATGATTTATTTTCTATATTCTTCTAACCAAATTTCATAAAGAACTTATTTTAATACTTTTATTTTTTTTAGCTGAGGATAGTTAGTTTTTATATATCATTTATTTTATTCATTTATAGTGGTTGACCTCTTATAAATTTACATCAACCTTCTTGTACTTATTGAATGGTTTCATAAAACCTCTTCACTTATTATAGATATTTTTAAAATTTCTTGTAAACTGGTCAATTTATTTATCAAATTCTTAATATATTGAGTCTTATTATTCATATGAGTCAGGTAATAGTTTTCATTTAGATTTTTTCTTACCTTTAGATGTAAAAAACATTCAAAGAATTATTCTTCTTTTTGACCAGCTTATGATCACCACCCACTGCCTGCATCTTGCCCTCTTACATCATAAGAGTCCCAATCATGACTTTTATCTTAATATCATTAACAGGATTTGTTTTTTATAGAAATTGATATTACACTCCATTTAGAAGTTATAATTCTTAGAACTTTTAATTCTTGGTCAGATTCGAGAACAAGAATTCCTAAATCAGAAACATCATTCATAATTTAAAAAAATATTCCATTTAACTATGTGATCATTTCTTCATCCACCATTATGAAGGTTTAAAAATTTATTTTTTTGTGTTATGTCAAATTTTTCGAACATTATCATTTTCATCATAATAAACTAAATTGGTAGTCCACATTTCATGAGTTGTGCAACACTGTGAAACTCAATTGATCACATCAGTACCTAGTGAACAAATAATGGAATTCATGGATTTTGATTTTATATTGTATTCATATTTATGGGTATCATTCCATGTCTCAGGATTAGTCTTTGGAATTTCATAGGGATTAAAGTCCTTTATAAAGAGTTTTAATCGAATTTTCTTTAAATAAATAACCATATATTCCTTCTGAAACCCATAATTTTATCCATTGAAATATGGTTCTCTAACCATAGACATACCTTATTTTGAATCATCCATTGAAGTAAAAATATATTTAAAATTCAACCGATGAATGTCAAAAACTGAAAATTCACTAGCTCAAATACCAATTATTGTCCCAATAGGCAATTTTCAATGACTCGAGAGGGGGAGAATTGGGTTCTTCAAATTTCATCCACATCAAAAAAATCTCTCTAAAATATCGATGAATATGATAATCACATAATGATATATATGTATTGGAATAAAATTATAAAATATAAATATTACGACATATATTATTTATAGTGGTTCAGGGCACAAATATCCTCTCTTCCACTCCACTGACACTCTACTCCTTAATCTTGGTTATTTTGACTAGACAAACCCTTTATCTAGGGGTTTACCATCTATGTGTAAGCAGTTATTTCTAGGTATAATGGTCAAAGATATTTTAACATAGATCTCCCTTTACAATACTTATCAATGGTCTTATCATACTTAGAATAATGAGGGTAAATATTACAAGGAGTTAGTGTATAAAGAGTTACAAGTTTAGCACATAGTTTCAACCAGCAACTGGTAGATGAAGAATAATCATCCAGAGAGATTAAATATAATTTCAAAGAGTATCTATATATTTTATTTTATTTTATAAGATAGTCTCAAAGTTATATAAATAATAGATATTCATTATTTTTCGTTCACCAAGACTTATTATGAACAATAGGGCTTGCAGTTCGTATGATTGTGTGTATGTTGTTTTCTTATTTTAAATCTCTACATATATTTGAATTATAACTCAATATACTATATGATATCCAATGATTTATTTAATATAAAAAAATAGAAATTAAAATCTCTTAATTAGTGTGTGTTTGTTTTCTCTAAATATAGTAAAAATTATGGTAGTGAGTTATAGAATATTGTGTCTTACTTACAACATTCTAATATTGGAAATATGAACTTTATTTAAATTGTTCTTTCCTTAATTAATATCTATTATTTTACAATACACATAAATTCACAAGTTTTTATTCTAATAGATGCTAAAACACTAATAAGCATCCTGAATAAAAAAAATACATGGTAATTGAGCAATGAGAAAACTCTTCTTCTTTTGGAGGTGTTATGGACTGAGAATAAAATATATAAAATTATGGTTCTTTTATGTTAATTCCATCAATGTAGGATAAATCAGCCATATATATGATAAATTATTTTCCACTACTTCTACTTTGTCAATGCATAATATAATTAACTTATGTTGTTCTTTTTTGTAATATAAGTTACTGATCATAAGACAAATCTAGATCTACATAAGATAAATGATATATCCAGATAATCTTTTATTTAACTTTATGAGTTCATATATGAATATACTTATGAATATCCTTTCCAAAAGATGATTCATTTACATCATAGGATAATTCATTTAAGTTGGTATCCCATAAAATAAATTCATTTAACAAAAAACTGAATTTTGAATCAAGAAATGAGACTAATTGTAAAATAATTATTTAGAACATAGGTAAAAATTAGGTATATAATAGAAATTTGTTTGCCAAAATTTTAATTTCATCCTCTGTAAGATAATTCTCTTAACGTTTTTTTATATATGATGAATACCATTAAAAAAATTTGACAAAAACCCAAAACTTTCAAAACAATTTATGATCTTTGAATAAACATGACATATTCTCCTGAAACACCTGAAGTTAAATATATAAATTAAACAAATGATTAATTTTTTATAATCAAAATATATATGAGTTCATGAGATATGGTGGAACAACATAATTCTGTCCAAAAAATTTTACATATATTCTTGTCATGATTCCCTTCCTATATTACTATAATATTTTTGGTCAATTGATGGTGGGGATCACTTGTTACCTCTTAATGAACTCTTCACCATAAATCATGATTATGTCAAAATATGGGTTTTTCAAAGATGGTCTCTTCATTTAAAATTATCCTCTTAATGTTTCAGTAATGAAAGTAAAAACTCAAAAATTTATCCTAAATCACTGTTTTATGTATTATAAAATATATTTTATAAATCATAAATATTTACAATATATTCCCTTCTTTTTACCACAAAGGCGCAGAGCAGCGATACAAAATTTATTAATAAAAAAGTAAAAGACCGACAGTTTATTACACAAGGTAAACAGAGCTTCTACCAACAAGAGAAAAAATGAAAAGAGGAGAAAAGGTGAAAAGGAATACCTCCAAATCATTTCTCAAAGGTCATGGGACAAGCCCCAATGTCCATAACTCCATTGAAAGAAACGGATTAGTGAAAAACAAATAATAGTAGCAATCCACAAATAAGACTGAGCTTCAAAACCCTGCAGTTGATGTGCTAGACTGAAAATCAGACCATGAATGAAAAGGCGCTATTCCCACCGAAGCTAGAGATAATCAAAATCAGGGTTCCGATCAATCTCAAATTCCACCTTATCAAACATAGGATCCCTGATAATGAGATAGTCATCAATATATATTTCTTTATTACAATATCTTCTATAAGACAACCTTGCTTGCTCCTCAATCCAAGAGTAGAATTCCTCCTTGTATCCTTCCTTAATAACCTGAGTGCAATTTCTAAGATTAATTCTATCCTCTCGATCCTCAATCCAAGAGTAGGAGTCCTCTTCCTCTGATGAAGAGGATTCCCCTTTATTATAAGTCTCTGAGGCAGAATTATTCTTGTTGATAACTGACTGTGTAGAGATGTTAGTTTCCTCCATTCAAGGCCCGGACGATCTAGTGACAATGGTCCTCTCTAGCTTAGAATAATAAAATCTATTTCGAGTCTTATTAGGGTACGGATTGATAAAACCATCAGAATCAATAAAAGATTTATTACCTTTTTTGGCACTCGAGCGCAGGTATTCATCCTCAATTTTATCTGCTTTCTCCCTATCACCATTATTAGAGTCACCAGAAACAGAGTGAGCCTCTTGTGATGACTCATTAGAGGTTGCAGTAGCTCCTGGAGTATCAGTTAAAGGCTTACATTATTGACCGCATCCACAAAACCAGAAAGGATAGAATCTTTATTGCTAGTAGGCTATGCTAGACAGGAATCCGGAACATATGAGAACGCCAATGGGTCCTTAGAATTAGAGGGTTCAGTCTGTTCAACATGAGGCCTTCAATCTTTCTCAATCCATGCTGATTTTCCTTCATTCAGCAAAGGTTTCCCAGGCTAATAAATGTTCATGGGGTCCTTCCCAGAAGAACAATCGCCAAGTGAGTGGCCAATATGTAAGAAATTTGTACAGTAACTTGGTAAGGATTCATAAACCACATCCTAAAAAAACCCTGCATCCCCATTCTGGATCCAAATAGTGGAAGGAAGGTGTTGTGATAGATCAACCTCAACACAAACACGCGCAACCGAAGGCCTTGTGAGTTTTTGAGTCACAGAATCCAGCTTAATGGGATTACCAATAAGCTTAACAATAGGGAAAAGCGCAATTTGCTTGAAGAGATGCATCGGCAGACCTGGAAGACCTAACCAAACAGGTGCAACCAGGGAATCATAAAATCAATCGAACATAGGGGACAATTTAATAACTTTCATCAAGCAGCCCCCAAAACTCCAAGAACCCCTAGACCAAAGCCGATAATAATCGTTTTCAGAGGAAATTCAAATCGCAATATGTAGCGAGTTGAGCAAGCCGATTTCAAAATCAGCAAATCCAACGGATTCGAATGATTTCCATAGGAAGATCAGAGAGGGACGACACATAAAAAATATACCAACAAGAACAAATATAATATCAGAAGTAAGAAACTGAACCTCCTCCTGCGAAAAAAAAATTTCGCATGACCCTTAGACGGAACTGCTTCGGATGAAAGGAATCAGAGGGAGGTGGAGATTCATCCGAATCAAGAGACCTAATATGATCAGCCCCTATGACCACATCTGCGAAGCTTCGTGAATCACGATCGTGTTCATCGCCCTCGTTCCACGTTCGGTGCCCTCGTCCGTCGCCCTCTCTCGGCTGCTCCATCTCCAGGAACTCTAGGACATGTAAACTTCAAAAAGATTCTTCCCTTCTTTTAGACACTTTTAAAAATTTCTTTCACTGTAGTGTTTTTAAGTAACCTAAATGAATGATGATGTCTTCATAAATTTAATTCAATAAAGGGTATTCTTACAAATTTATTTTCTAATTGAATATGAAATTAATATTTAATTAATTTTATAATTATAATTATATAATGTTAAATTATATTTTATAACAATAAAATTAAATATAAACAAACAAGGTTATTTTTAAATATAAAAAACAAACTTATTAAGGAAGGTTTTGAGGATGGTAACAATTCAAGGACCCATTGAAATTACTTAATGGAATCATATGAACCTCATCCCATGACTCTTATGAAGTTTATAAAATCATTTAACTAATATAATTAAATGTTATGAATATGATGAACTTGTTTGAAAATTATGAACCAAATGAACACAAGATGACTGATGTGAACTATATCGATTTAGTAAATGAAAGAAGCATGATAATAAGGGATAATAATAAGGGAATAAAAATAAATATATTTTAAATAAGGTATGGAATTATTATATTTTTTATTTAGGAAGGTATTTTGATTCATGAGGAAAGTCAAGGCTTGAGGTAACGGGTTTCATAATTCAATTTCTTTACATTGGGTTGTGTGAATTCATCATTGAAAATGTTATGCCAATATTATGAGTGTAATGAACTATGATTATTTTATATTTTATTTCCACTTATTTTATGTGGATTTATATTTTTACACATAATTACCTCATTGATTAACTCTCACTCCAATTTTATGATTTTTTAAGGGTTTATCATCTCAAACTCCCTTTTTAGACATGTTTCATATTGTGCACCTATTTCCATATATATTGTGTATATATTAACTAATCAAATACTATATCATGAATAACTAAGATATTTAAAGTATCTTTTTATGTTCTATCTTACATGAGGTATTGATTCAAATGTTATAAATGTTTTAAGGTTTTTCTTTGTCTCGATTTCAATTTATTGAGACATGTTTCATGTCGTGCACCATGATTTATTTCATATGGTTTAATTAATTACTCATGAATTTATTTTAACATTTTATTTCATGTAATTGATTCTATTTACAGATCTATTACATGTTCTATACTTCAATTGATTCTGATTTTTAAAGTTACTAATGTCAAACTTTTTTTCATCTTGGTTTTCCAATATTTGATATATATTTTTTATGCACCATTTTTTTTCTTTTACTGGTGTATATACTTCCAAGGAATATCATATATAATAATTTTAATGAAAAAAAGTGTTTTAATATATATCTATGGTTTTATTTTCTATAGAGTTTTTGGATTTTATAGGCTAGAAATGGTTCTTATTTAAACTCATTGATTAAAAAAAATTAAAGACTTTTACCCAAACTCTTTTCCTACATGTTTTTTATATTATTTATAGACTGTTATTTTATTAACATAAATGATTTCATAAGGTTATTTTCCATGGTATTTGACCTTTTTTAAGTGGTTTTTAAATGAAATTTCTTGATGTTTTTTATATGGATCAATTTTTACTCTCTTTAAAAAAGTTTGAAAAGAATGACTTTTATATATTTTACAGAATGAATAAATTTTATCATCATCATGGTCATTATTCTTTTTCAATTTTATTTTTCAATTTTATATTACTTTTCAATGGAATATATTTTCCAATTGTTCAGTGAATTTTAGTTTTTAAAGATTACTGAAAGAAAAGGGTATTCCTTCTTGTTTTTAAAATTATATTTCTAAATTATTTTATAAAAGAGTTATTAATCTATTTCAATATATCCTAAATGAATCCAATGCTTCAATGGGGATATTATCTAATGATACCATCTTAATATTTTCTATGGATGGATTATAATTATTGTTTTAAAGTGATTTCCATAAAAATAATTTATTTTCCATGGGATAATCCAATTATAAAGGGAATTTTGGTTTTTTCTATGAGTTTTATGATGAAATTCATGATCTATGTAATTTATTAATGTTATAGTTCTTGGAATTTTTTTATGACGGTGGGTTAGCCTGATATTACTCTCTAATGAAATGGGTATTGTGACATAGTTAATCGGATGGAAGATTCTCCAAAAAGACAATGAAATTTACTAAATATAAGTAAATTCTAAGAGATGATGGAGTTTTGTATATGTAAGTTACTCCCATGAGAATATTGGAATTATCCTATTTAGGTGATTCCATGATGAAAGTATGATGAACCAAGATACCAAAATGATTTCTCAATGCTTAATATGAGTTTTAATGGATCCTTTGAATATGATTGATTTCACAAGGTTCATGATTATTCCTTTGACTAAAGATTGATTTCTCATGGTTCATGATTACTGAGTCATGTGACTCTTATCTTATATTAAAGATTTATAAAATGGATCATGTTTTATGATCTAGGTTTTTATGGGTATGAATTATTTTATGTTATGTTCATGAACATTGACTATATTATCATACCTATATGTGTATTATATGAACACTGATGATATTCAATTGTTAATGCCAATTTTTATCTTTTATGAGCATTTTATATCACCCTTCTTATGTTTCAATTAATCCAAGTTATGAAAAATTATGTAAAGGATGTAACTTCAAAAAGGGTTTCATTTTTAGATACTTTTATGGGAGATTTTGAAGACTTGTCATGGAATAAGAAAATATGGGAATTCTAGGAAAAATTCCTAATGGATGAGAAAGATATAGTTTTTATTAATAAATGGGTTTTTTTAATTCTCTAAAACTCTAAACATAAAAGACCTTTGGGATTTATGTGACTTGGTTTTGTTTTTACTATATAATTATTGAATTTTAATTTTGGGTCACTTCATTTGGTATCGAAAACAAAATGTAAATATTATGTTTTTAGCATCAGGTCTAGGTTTATAGGTTTTGGGTGTTAAAATAAGGGAGTGTTCTTTCATTTCACATTTGGTCATCGATGCCATCATCGGTTGTTGAAAGGAGAACCAGAGGGTTGTGGGGATTACAGTGCATGTTTATACATAGTATAGGTGAAAAACATAATGTAACAGGTGTATTTATCGACCTATGATTTATTTGGTCCCCCCATTGATTGGGGGAAAATTATGACAGCTCCTACAATTATATGGGTGATTAATTTTTTTAATATATATATATAAGTCAAAAAACACCCTTTAGGGCAGCCTGCGAAGCCTTATGCATGTATGGGGTGCACTAACTCACAAACCTGGCCACCCATTCGGGTCAAACCAACATGTCTTAGGATGGGTTGGGCTATACCCAACCTACCCAGCCAATCCATGTCATGTAATGGTCCAGAACCCCTGTAATGGGTTTATTTGAGCATGAGAATCCAAAAAAAAACTAAAAAAATTTGTAAATGTTTAAAATATATTAGTAAATTAATAAAATTATTTATAGGGTCATGTAAAATATATTTTGTGAATTAAAATTAGATTAATTATTTTAATTCATAATTAATTCCCTTGAGTGGAATTATTTTCAAATTTATTTTTATTAGGTAAGTTTATTTTATGTCAACTGATCATGATCCAGACCGTCCAATGTATGTAGGGTATTGTTTAATTAATTAATTAATTAATAATTTTTTTTGTTTATTTATTTTTTTATTTATTTATTGTAATGAGATATTTTTTATTACATAATTAATAAATTATGGTATGTGTATCTTTCATTCACTTCATTATATATAAGGTAACGTGTGTCTACATATGATATATTAATATATATCTAGAATTCCTAATACCCCGTCACCGGCATCTAAGTATTATTGTATAATGAAAAAATCAAAGGACACACAATACATATCAAACCTTGGAAAAGCACTGGATGGGATTTAGATTCATTGTATGGGGTGAGCACTACAACTTGAGTATATTTTGACTCATGGAGCTACCTCTAGGATATCAATCGATCCATCATTTTCTCAATGGATCAACCTTTTGAAGATCCCATGATCACATCATTTGTTTATAAAATACATAGTTTATTACTTTCATGTATGCGTAGTTTAGATTCAATCACATAGAATAATAAACAATAATTCATAGATAAAAATGAATTAACAAATGATGAATGTTTTCTATTTATGTAGGTTTAATTTGTGAGTGTGACCACATAGTAACTAACATTATAAATAGAAATGAATGTCATTCTTCAAGAAAAATCTATAATCCCTCAAAGAAATATTAAGTCAAATTCTTATCATCACTAAATTTTGAACAAAACCATTAATATAAGGTGGTATTAAGCCATAGTTGAGGGTGTCTCCTCTTATTAAGAATTCCTACAAATATTATTTGTGTCAACTTAAATAAAATTGGAATCCAAGAAATAGACATAGCTAACTTGGTGCAATTTTAGAAGCAAATGTTGATCGAATCCAAGTTAAGGATTCAGTGGAGATGGAACTCCACTCAACAGATCAAGGAGCCCAAATTTAATGTGGTTGTCTGACTAAAGTCCTACCTTATACTTTCAGAATGGTGGTTCTTCAAAAACATGGGCTATAAAGAGAGTTTTATGTATCATTTCCACAAGAATACTCAATCCAATAGTATTATAAATATAATAGTTGAGGGCTGGTGTGATTTGAATAAATGGTGGGAGAAATTTAAGATTAATAAAATTATATTTTATAAATAAAAAATCAAGATAAATTCACTAACATTCTAAAGTTTTATTTTATAGAAAAGTAGACAGAAATATGACAGAAGCACTCGGATTCATTTTATTTAATGAATACATTCTTACCAACATAAATTTCTAAGTTTGGTATAGAAAGTTCCGCATATTACTATGATATTAAAGGAAAATGTATGTGTTGTAGTCCTTACTAGCTAATGACCAACCTCAAGAAGCAAGTGAGGGTAAAAAGGAAGCTTACCAAGGACTCGTGGATGATGCATTTGATATTTAAGTCTTTATGTTTGCATCAATTTCAACAGAGTTCTGAAAGAAACATGATTACATGAATGGTTATACCATTTTGTTTCATCTCTGATAAGTTTAAGAGGATAAAGATAAGCAATAAATAGATAATAATATTATTTCACTGAATATGTGTAAATTGAAAGATGGAATTCCGGCTATTCCTCATGTACCTAGGATGATAGAGTATAGTAATCAATTAAAAGAATTGTGGTTCAAGTTGAATCAAGATATTTCAAAAAATCTAATTCTCACATCCATATCACCCAGTTCATCTAGTTTCATTGAGAACTATAAAATAAATGGTATGGAGAATCAACTTTGATATATTTTTAGGAAGATTAACCAAGTAGATATCAACTTAAAGAAAGTTAAATATTTAGTTCTTATAGTGAACAATAAGAAAGAAAATGAAAACGGTAAAATGGAAATTATAATGTTAAGGGAACCTTTACAAAATCCTTCTATGAAATCAAATATAAAGAGGGAGACTATCAAACATGTAGTAATTTACTCCACGTGTGGAAATATATATCACTAGAATAGAAATTGAAATTAATTGAATAAGAATCAATAAGTTTCGAGGTTGGAAGAGTGTGAATTGAGTGTAGGGATTACGCTTGGTAAGATTCTCGGGTGCTGGTCTAATAACACTAAGGGATGCACCAAGGATGTGGGTCCCAATAAAGGGGACACCTATGTTTACCATTGTTTGGGGTTGAACCTTAGGGAGGCTTCATATGTACCCTACCTAGTAGACATGGATCAAAACCCACTTAGTTCGAAATTATATAGTTTAACATCATGTTGGATGATGGTAAACCAGTGTGAAGTGGTCGGGACCAATGGGTGATGAGGTTAAACCTCAGAGAGGATTCCTACGCACCTTTCTTGGAATGGGGTAAGGATCAAAGTCCACAAAGTTCGGTAATATGGGGGATGGGGCTTACACACTAAGGTGACCCAAAAAGGGTGCCATGGTCGATGATTACTCAAAGCCCATGTGATTCATGTTTAGTGTGAGAAACAAGAGACAAAAAAGACCTAAAGATCGTGTCGCAAAAGGTACATCCATGAGGAATGGATTGGGTATTACACGTGGTTAGCGGCCCAAAGAGGAAGCATGGGATTTTTCTTAGCTAACGACCTGGGTAGATAGAGATTGGGATTTACTCCATGAGGGAAGCCTGAGTAGGGGTCTAGATATACGAGGAGGATATGTCTATCATACCTGAATCATCCAGTCAGAGGGTGTTGGGGCTTACATAGAGACTGCTCTAGGTGTGCATGGTGACAAAGCTCGTAGGGAAAGAGAGAGAGAGGAAGGGAACATGTTCCCATCCCCCTCTTCCCCTTTGGACCTACCATATGTGTGGTCATCACAAGAGTGAAATGGATCTACATGCTACTAATAGAGCTTTAATATTATATCAAATAAAGAATATTTCACCCTAACATGCTAATTAGAAGGATTTGTTTATTTTAAAACTACTCTTATGTAATATTTTTGACTAAAAACATTATCTTGGTTTTTATTTTAGACACAATGATATTTTATTTCATGTGTGAAATAAATTTTTATGGTATACCATACTTAATAAATAGTTTTATCATACCAGAATCACTGATTTTTTATATTGTAAATTAATTTTGAATATAAAATATTAGATTCAAATAATACCCAGTTGTGTAAAGATAATTCTTCATCAATTAAATTAAAAATAAAATGTTAAGGAATTCCAAAAATGGTGTTTAGAATATTTTTTAGATTAAAAACTAAGGTATATCTTTCCCGTTTGAGAGTGTTTCTCTCTTAGGGCATCCTAGGTTTTGAGTCTCCTTGTCCGACCGGTTTCCGGCGGCACCATCTCCCTCTGTGCACCCCGCTTCAGGTCTGCGTTTCATGCTCTTTCTTTAGATCTGGTGCCAGTGGTTTGTTTCTTCCATTATGTGTCGTTCCCCGACCCTCCGCGGTGAGGAAACCTTGTTATTTTTCCTCTTGTTCTTCTCCGCCTGTTCTTGGACCACAATTTCTGTGTTTCTGAGGGATTCAGCCTTCATCTTTATCTGCTCTAAATAGACTTTAGGCGCAGTACTAGCCTCCCCCGGTGTCTTGAAGTCTTTTCTGTCACCGTCATCCCTTGTCAAAGTCAGATCTGGGAGAGGGTGGGTGGTTCCAGATCTCAAATTCTTAAACTCCATCTGCAATATAGATTCGTGCGATCTTAGTCTCGAGAAAAATACCAGATTTTGAGGAAAAACTTGCCCTAATCGCAAATCCCCTTTCAGCTTTCAGATCTGAGCACTCAGAGTCTCAAGTCAAAAACTAGAGTTCTAGGATTTGTTTACCCTAATCGCATATCTTACCTGCTTCCGTGAAGATAGGAAGAGACCTATAGGCATTAATCTATTTCCTTGTTTTGCGATGTTTCCGTCGGGAAGTGGATTGATTCGTGAAGCACCTTCCGCAATGATTCACCGTGCTGAGAGATCAAGAAGTGGTCACCGTGAAGTTCCTGCTTTGGGGTATTGATCTTCGAAGACTTGGTGCGCTATGAAGATGGTGGTGACCTGTGGGCGGTAAGCCATTTCCACATTGTTGCAAAGTTCCTCTGTGAAGTGGTTTGATTCGCGAAGCACCTTCCGCGAAGATTCACCGCATTGAGAGTTCGTGAAGTGGCCTCCACGAAGATCCTGTCGTAGGGTGTTGTTCCGCGTAGGCATGGTGTGCGTTGTGTAGACGCGGTGACCTATTGGTGGTAGGTCATATCCTTTTTTTGCGAAGCTCAACTGCGAAGTGGTTTGATGTGCGTAGCACCTTCCGTGAAGATCTGACGTGTTGAGTGATCGCGAAGTGGTCATTGACACGGGTCTGTTTCGCGATGTGCCTCCGCGTAGCACCAGTTGTGTTGTGAATCCACGAAGGTTCTGCCGTGGAGTGTTGCTCCGTGAATACTAGTGTGTGCCGTGGTGCAGGTTTCTTGGGCGTGACCACTCAAGGGTCACGGTTGATCGCGAAGGCCGTGGAGCCTGTCTCAGTTTAGTGGATCGTTGTTGGAGGCCGCGAAGGGGTATCCAGTCCAAGGACTTCCTTGTTGGACCGGGCCTTGACTCAAGTGAGGTTGAGTGGGTCGGCCCAGCACACAGGGCATTTCCAAAGCTTTAACCCAGTTAACCAAGTTCCTAAGTTGGTGTTTCAGGGTCATGTGGACTGCTAGGGCGTCGGTCTTTAAAGTGGATAGAGAAATCAACTTTTGATTTTGCTCCATGGATGCGGAATTTGTAAATCAATGGAAGCGGTTTTCTGAGATGGACAAAGAAAAGGCGACGATTGAGGCACGAAGAAACGAAGACACACTTTTGGAAAATCTCATGTCTCTTCTCGTGGTGGGAATGTTCGTGGAAAACATAGCGGTAAATTAGGGGGCTCTCAAAAACACTCTACAGAACATCTAGAAACTTGATGCAGGAGTGGTTATTCGGGAAGCGGGGATCAATCGCTTCGTCTTTGAGTTCTTTAACGAGAGATATAGAGACAAAATCTTGCATGGTAGACCATTGTCCTTTGATAATCAACTCCTCCTCATGGAAGAATTCAAAGGGGGGGACGATATCCAATGAGTGGATTTAACCTGCTCCCCCTTCTGGATAAAATTAAAGGAATCCCCTTCCATGCAAGAATGGAACGAATCATGAGAGAAATTGAGGATAGTTTAGGTCACTTTCTTGACTGGGATAACTCAAACCCAGTAATATGGGGCCTCGAGGTTTGGATAATGGCGTAAATTGAAGTGTCAGAGCCACTGATGAGGAGAATGTTCCTGAAGATCGAAGACACCAACAATTGGATATCATTCGAGTTCGAGAAACTCCCAATCTTTTGCTTTTTTTGTGGTTGCCTTGGCCATATGGAAAGAACATGCACTACAAAACATAAGTGTGTATCGGGTAATATTATCCTCCAATATATCCCTTGGATCCGTGCCAAAACAAATAAATATTATTTCATCCCTAAGATGGAAAAACAAAATGATTGTGACTGTCTCACGATGGAACATACCAGTCAGGAGGAACCCATACCTGAAAAGGCCCTAATGTTAGGACCACTGGATTTTCCAAATGTTGGCCCTCCCACTCAGAGAGAAGCTAGAGCTCATCCTAAGCCCCTGAAGGACAATACTCAAACATCTACATAGTTGGAAACAAAGAAAAAATAATTACCATCACATTGCTCAAATCCAATGATGATTCACGTCGAACCATCGGATCTGAATCCTAACCCACAATTGACCACAGCAGGCATTCTAAAAATGGGGGCCCATGGAATGATGGGAACTCCAATACTGGGCCCAATTACCCGTCGAACGTGGAAAATGGTGCATCGAGGAGAGAGTGAAGGGTACAAGGAAGACCCTAAACCCAGGGTTAGGAATAGACAAAATGAAACATGTCAATCAGGGAGGAATCCCACCAAAAGATGGAAAACGAAAAGTGGAGAAACAAGTCCAGAGGAACCAAAGGTGGCAGCGGGCGAGACCCAACCCCGCCTAGAGAAATGATTGCTTTATGCTAGAACTTCTGTGGGCTTGGAAACCCACGAACGGTTCGCATGCTTCAGCGCAATTGCACTCAAAGTCGCCCTGATATTTTTTTCCTGTCTGAAACCATACTGGAAAACAATTACACCAATGATATTTCTCTGAAGTGCGACTTCCAAGGCAGCTTTCTGGTGCCCATAAAAGGCCATTCTGGGGGCATCTGTCTCCTTTGGAAGGACAATATCGATGTCAAAATTTTGTCTTTCTCCTCACACCATGTGGTAGTGACTATTCAAACAGACTTTCACCCACCCTGGACTTTTTTGGGATTCTATGGATGGACACCCCATAATTATAAGGTGAAGTCATGGGATCTTCTATGCAAGTTGTGACAAGATTTACCAAGCCCTATCCTCTTCGGATGATAGTTCAATGAGATTATGTTTCATATGGAAAAGAGGGGTGGAATCATCTGACCCTCAGCTTCAATGTCAAACTTCAAGGATGCGGTCTCTAGGGCAGACCTGGTCGATCTGGGGTACACAGGTAATCCTTTTACGTGGTTCCACGGAAATACTGAAGGCACCCGCATCACTAAGAATCTTGATAGATTTATGGGTTCTACTGATTGGATTAATCTGTTCAGCTTGTTTCATATCGGCCACATGGCCCTTAATTGTTCAGACCGCTATCCAATTATCATTGATTGTACGCAAGGCGAACGAAATAGAAAACTTAGAAAACCCTTCATGTTTTAGAGCATCTAGGTAAAAGACCATGAATGCAAATAGAATATCAGATCAAGCTAGAAAAGCACTCACGTGGATGTTTTCCTCAATCTCTAATAGGTCGTATCTGATCTGAGGTCTTGGAGCAATAAGAAATTTCACCACCCCGACTGGCATTGTGGTGTCCTCGAAAAGAGACTAAACAACCTCCTCAAATAACCCACATCCAATTGCATTCTCTCTAAGATTTGAGCCATGCAAAGACAGCTAGACATAGCCTTGTGTATCATGGAAATCTTTTGGGGTATGCGGGCGCGGGATAACCACATTAAAGAGGGAGACGCTAATACCTATTTTTTCACCAGAAAGCTTCAGCGAAGCGTCGGAAAAAATCTATTACCTGCATCTTAAAACTCGATGGAAGCAATTTTTCTGACACCAATGGTATCCGTGAGGCCTTAACATACTATATTCATAACATCTTCACTACAGGAACCCCTTTCATGTCCGCTGAGGTGGAAGATTGTATCATACTTGTGATCACCGATGAGATCAATAGGCATCTCACCAAAGATGTGACAGATTACAAGATTCGCCTGGCTCTGAAACAACTTCATTCCACTAAGGCCTCGGGACCATATGGGTTCCACAAACTATTTTTTAAACAATACTGGCACATAATTGGTCCCGACATCTGCAACATGATAAAAAATATCTGGGTTGGGAATACTAGCATTGCTTCCATCAATGAAATTGTCCTTGTCCTCATCCCCAAAATTAAGAAACCTCTGGTGATCCCTGATTTTACACCTATCAAACTTTACAATGTCTCCTACAAGATATTCTCAAAGATCCTTATCAATCGGTTTCAACCTTGGCTACCTGATATTATCTCTAAAAATCATAGTTCTTTCGTGGCCAAGAGACTGATCACTGATAATGTGATTGTGGCCCATGAAGTGTTCCATTCTATGGAATCACGCTCCACTACGAAAAGATGAACCATGTCCTGGAAATTGGATATGACCAAGGCCTACGATAGAGTGGAATGAGACTTCCTTCATGTCGTTATGCTGAAAATGGGTTTCTGTGCTAAATGGACAGATTTGTTCATGGACTGCATCTCGACCGTCTCCTTCAAAATCATGGTCAATGGGGAGCTCACCAGAAGATTCAACCCATCCCAAGCCCTTCTCCAGGGAGATCCCCTCTCCCCTTTTCTCTTCATACTGGTGGCTGACGTGTTTTCTAATCTTATTTCCAGGGATGCATCATCTAATTCTATTCATGGGGCAAAGGTATACCGTGTTGGCCCACCAGTGTCGCATCTTTTCTTCGCTGACGAATGCCTCTTTTTTTCCAAATCAACAATTAATGAATACCGGGTGATCATCCAAGTGATCAACCAGTATGAGAGGGAATCTGGCCAGTCAATCAATCATTGAAAATATGAAATTTCTTTCAGTGTAGGGGTTCCTCTTTCTAAGAGGGATGAGCTATGCGCTTCAGCTGTTATTCATATGGTTGTGAAACATCAGAAGTATCTTGGGATTCCCATGGTGATTGGCCATTCCAAAAAAGAAATCATCGCATCTCTAGTGGATAGGATTGAGCAAAAAATTCTTGGATGGTCCCCTAATGGAATTTCTAAAGCTGGAAAAGAGACCCTAATCAAAGCTTGCATACATTCCATCCCCAACTACTTTATGTCCTTTTTTAAGCTCCCGACAATCATCGTCGACCATATACACACATGCACTACCAATTTCTTGTGGGGGAAGAATGATGGAAGGAATCGACCCCACTGGATGGCCTGGGAGAAACTCTGCAAACCCAAATCAGAGGGAGAGATGTGATTCCAGAATCTTCTTCTCTTCAATGATGCACTGTTGGCCAAGCAAGTATGGAGCCTTGTTAACCATCCATCATCACTATGTGCATGGGTTTTCCGAGCTAATTACATTCCCCACACGGACTTCCATGCTTCCTCTCTTGGTCCCCGCCCCATCTTCCTCTGGAGAAGCATTTGGGCGGCTAAAAAACTCCTGGATAAAGGACTGCACTGGAGGATTGGGTCTCGCTCATCGGTCAATATCTAGACTGATCTCTGGCTAATCGATAAGGAAGTTATACGGGTTACATCCCCCGTCCAACTAGGTCTTGAAGATGCCAATGTAAGCTGCCTCCTTTCCAACTAGGGATAGGGGTGGTGTTTGGAAAAGATCCTTGATTGGTTTAACGAAAGAGACCAAAGAATTATCCTAAGCATTACCTAGGTCCTTTACACGAGCCCTGGCCATCTTTTCTTGATCAATGACATCTCGGGCGAATACACGGTGAGATCCGGCTATAGACTGGCCCTTCCAAACCTCTCAGTCGGCCTGGATGAGGGACCATGGAAATCAATTTGGATGCTCAACATTCCCCCTAAAATACGCCAATTTTGGTGGTAGGTTTTCACAACTACTCTCCCAACCATGATCCTTCTCGCTTACCAACATATGGACAGTACTTCTTTTTTCCCTTTCTACCTAAACACTACTAAAACTCCTTTTCACACCATCATTCACTACCCGAGAGCTAGTAAATTTGGTGTAAATGGGGCCTGGCTTCTACCGCTTCACTGGAATTGGCCTCTGACCTTCCCGATCTTCTGATGCATTGGTGCTCCTCTCTTTCCTCGGCTCTTTCATGTTCTCTTTGCACTTTGGCCTGGATTATTTGGTTCCGGCGTAACGATGCTATTTTTTATCAAGCTCACAAACCCCCTGAATTCTTGATTGAATGTGCCACTTCTTGGATAGAGGGTTGGAAATACCACAATGGTCATTTTATGCCAGGTGTTACCCTCTCTTTTTTCTCTCATTGTAATCCCCCAACAGAAGGGATTCTTAAGATTAACATGGACGTGTCTCTTCCAAAGGATGGGCTTGTTTCCCTCGGCCTCCTGGCCCATAATCATCTGGGGAAAATCTTTGCTGCAAAATATGAACCACATCAGGCTTTCTGGGAACTGGCAGTTGTTGAGTCCATGACCATCCTTGCCAGTTTGGCCCTCGCTTTGGAATGTGGATGGAGTGAAATTATTATTGAGTCTGACTGCCTTACCGTAATTGATGCTATTAACCACAACGATGGTGGGCTCCAGTCATTTGGTATCATCATCAAGAGAATTCTCTCACTCTTCCATTGCTTTTCTTTTTTCACCTTCTCCTTTACCAAAAGGGAAGGAAACAACGCGGCCCATCAGCTAGTGGCCTTAGGCCCATTCGACTCCAACCAGCTCTGGTTGGACAATTTCCCTTCTTGGCTTTGCACTTGTACTTCTGCTGATATTCGTCATTAATGTTTTCTGTTTTTAATAAAAAAAAGATAAAAAACTAAGGTATTTGACATGATTTATTATTATGTTTAAAGTGAAATAGAATCCTTTTGGAATTAATGGTGATAAATCCAAAAAGATTTTAGAACTAGTTAAACAAGATGCATGTCAACTATTTCAAGTAGAAGTAATTGGTAAATTCATAAAGCTTCTAGAACTAGATTACTAAGATACGTGTGAAATATTTCAAGTAAAATATAGAAATAAATTCAAGTACTTTATGATATTCCATTAATAAATCTATGTTTTGTTATAGTGAATAATGGAATATGATTGTATAGAATATGAGGGTGTCTTTGGTAAGTTAAGCTAAAGAATATATTAATTAAGTATTTATTGATCCATAAAATGTAGAGTGTAGTATTATTAAACTCTCATTTCTTTATACACATAAATACATGATGTTAGTGAAGGGGTGATCGATGATGAGTCTTATTAGTTTTTCAATGTCTTATATTATATTTCAAGACATTATTTGAAAACAAATAAATTATCCATTAACCAAATTCCAACTATAATAAAAAATGGATAACATATGAGTTGTGGTATGAAATAAATTCATTATGTCACAGTTAATGTGTTTAGATATAAAAAGTGTGTTAAGGATATGTCAATAAAAATATTTTGTTAAGAAAAACACAATGTTTATCTTAATTAATTATCCTAAATGTTTCTTAAGATATTACATAAATCTATAATATATAAAATTTATAGTCAAGTAACTGATTATATTTCTATATGAGGGTGCCCATATCTATTTGAGATTGTGGGAGAAAGATATAATTTCATAAATTTAAGGAAATAGATACTCATGTGGTTGGAATAGGAACAAGTTCCATAAGAACTCATGGAAATGGAATGTTCCAAAGACACATAATATATAGGAAATATATTACCAAAGAGATATCATTTTGTAAACACCAGTTTTGTGATATATTATTCATTTAGAATAAAAAAATGATATCCTACATGGAATTAGTAAATGGATATAATCTAAAATTTTTATTGAATATGAATTCATAATAATAGATTCCATGTACAATTATTAATTCTATGTTTTTGTAATTTATCAAGTGGATATGACGCCCATAAGATAAAAATAGGTATTAAAATGAGAGTTTAACACAGATGTTAAATTGATTTCTTATAAAGAAATATTGGTTGAAGGCTTAAGATTTGTAAAAGTGTTGACTGTGTTGAAACCATTTTCACAAATAGAGATGTTAAAATCAATTTCAATTAAAATTGTCATAGTGGTTACCATGATTATTATATTAATACTACATGGATCCATTTACGGATAAATGAATTTATTAAATCATAGAATAATTATTTTACCATGTGTCTATTAGAGGTTAGTGGGAGAACCACGGTTTTCCAAGTAACATTTGTAAAACAGTTATCAGTCTTACAATTAATTAATACTATATTAAAAGTAACTCTTTACATATTAACATAACAAAGTAACCCATGTTCTATGGAATAATATCTATTGAGGTAGATCCAAGGTTTTTTTAGACCAAATTATATTACATATGCTACCAAGGTATCAAAAAATACTATTTAGGAAAATTCAAGATATATTTATTTATAATGTTACATAGAATAAATCTCTCCAAGAATATATGTATAACACATGGGAGGAGACAAAAATGGTGAGTATAATTCTATACGCTTTAGAGATGGATCTATAAAATAATCCATTATATTTAATAGATTTGATATTTCTAACACATACATTGTTGTAGGAAAATATCAAATAAATCATGGAGAGTTGTAAAGGTAGTAGTCAGAACTATCAAAAAGTACTTGAGAATGTAAAGGGGATATGTACCTAGTACATAAAGAGGTAGGAAAACTTGTTATAACGGGGAAACAAACTAGTCTTGTTATGGATAATTTGATCTAATATCATAGTTTAGATAAGGAAGTGATAAAATAAAGATCATTGAAGCCAGTGGTATCCATATCTACAAATACTGAATATGTTGTAGCTTATGATACAACTAAAGAAGTAGATGAGGTACACAATGATTTTTTTATATCTTATAATCATACCTAGAAAATAAATAATTTTCATAATATAAATTATTATAAGCCTTAAAAAATGGAAGAATCCATTATTTCAAGGTTATCATAGTGGAAAATAGGATGGACTTAGGGATATCATCTCTTACTAGATTTTCACTCACGGAGGTGATGTCACAGAATATAGAGTAGTCATGTATAAAATACCTAGATGTTTTATTTTATATTTTATTTTAAAATAACACTATTTTATACCCCACATGCAACCCAAATCTTAAACTAACTATGAAATAATATTATTTAAATATAATTGTTATGACTTAGTTGTTGGGTTGGTGGGTATGAATTAGAATAACTTAATTATGAAATACACATGGAAATGATATAATTAATAAAAATAATAAATTCAATCATGAAATTTAATGTTCATTTATTTTTTTATTATATAGGTAATGAGAATAAAGTCATTTTATGATTCAAAAATACATTTTCTTTAAAAAAACATTACCGCAATTCATCAATTTATATTATAGTTAATTTCCAAAAAAATTATATATTTATTTTAAAAAATAACTGTAATTTTTTAAATAATTACTTCATAATATTATTAATGTGTATTTTTATAATTTTTCTAAAAAGGTTAACTTTGGAGTGAATAGTGAAGAAAAATACCGAATTTTGTAAAACTTCCATTTCTTTTCATTAAATAAATTAGTGGAAAATTACCATTGTGTTTTGAATTTGATATTAAATTAAAATAAGTATCCTTATAAATAAACTAATTAATTACATAGTAATCATCACTATAATTTCTTCTAGTATAAGTTCTTTTTTGGGCTTAAAAAACAATTTTCTAAAAACTATTTTTCATTGCATTTTATGTATTTATATTAAAATTTATTTCTTCCACATATAAAAAATTAATCATGAAAAATGTATTCTCAATTTGGATTCAGGATTTCAAGGTTTTTTAAATAGTTACCCTTTATTTTTAGTCATTATAAATAGTAATCATGGTAATGATTTTTCATAATTATAAGGGTAAAATAGGTAAAATGTGGTTAAAACTATGATATAAGACCAAAATAAATCACTAACACGTATATTTATTTTATTGGATGATTTTTTAGAAAATATAATGATCCAATATTATAAAATATGGAAATTTACCAACACTTTCCTTTGATTATAACATTTATATTATTCTCAAAAAAGGAAAAATACACAATGACACTCAACTGATTTTAATTTTTATTATATATTTTTATCAAGATAAAACTAATTTAAGAATGAATCTTATTGATAATTTGAAAATAAATAAACTATTTTTATGGTGTAAATTTTACTTTAATTTTTATTTATAATATAATTATCATAAATTCTTAAGCAACGCACACATAGTGTTTGGGCAGGCACTAGAAGAATCATAGTAAATTATTTTAAAAACAATGAAATTAATCGTTTTTGCATGAATTGTAGTATGTAATGAATTTAGTAGGTAAATATAAGATATAATTAGTGGTAAATGTTTTTATATTTTAATTCTACTGCTATCATGAAGGCTTCGATGTCAAATTAAATGAATAGTTTTAAAAATGAATTTAATGATATTTTATAGTAAAATATATTTTATTAAATGTTTTAAAAATAAAAAAAAATTACTGAAATAGAAAAAGTGGGATTTTAAAGGTTCAAAATGTCATTGCTTGACCATTTGTGACCCACTTTTTACCTTGTAGGTAAATTTATAACCCTTAAAGGCTAAAAAATGTGTTGCCAAAATTAAGGTTAAAAGGAGTTAATGAAGGGGTTAAACCAAAATTTATGGTTTAAAATTACTCAATAACCAATATAAATTTGATTGGAAGATTATATTTCAAATTTTAACAACATGTATTCGAATATATGTCCATTTTGAAGAATTTTACCTAATAAATTCATTAATTATATTTAAATATTTTAAGTGATTCCAAGTGTGTCCTCTCCTCACTTATAAAAGGGAACCTCACGTCCTTATTTATTCACAATGTTTGAGCTTTATCACTCAAACATGATCTATCATAATACAATAATAACTTCCTTAACTTCTTTATTTATATCATATTCAAACCCTAAGACCATCATATGAAGTAATAATCTATAAGGTAAAGGATGCCTCCCCAAGACGAGGTAATCGTGTTACTTGACTCTTTCAATGTTTATTTCTTCTTATAATACATATGAAAATATTTTATCCAACACAGGATAATTAATAGAGTATCACTAATGTACTGATATATTATTATGTTTATGGGATGGACATTTTCCACAGCATTTCCATCCTTTAAAAAACAAAAACATGGTTCATGTGCACATACGTCCTCCAATCACTACACAGCGGTGTAATTCATTTTTTATCACCTCTTTACATAGACGGTAAAAAGGTGTAATTAATGAATATATATTATATTTATGAAATAATTATGATTATATAAATATAATATATCATCTAACTTCTTACCCTTCCATCATTTGGAAAATGATAACGTTATTCATGTGTATGTATAGACTACCACCTCGATGAAGAGATGTGTTTATTTCACATATATGGAGTTTATGAATGATTATAAATTTTTATTTAACTTATAAAAATTATAATTATTTAATTATTAATATTTTGGAGATGATTAAACCATTACCAAGATGCAAGGACCATAACTACTGAATATAATCTTGTATGAAAAATGAAATAGTTAACACCCGAGATGGTGATATTTATTAAGAGTTGTTCATAAAAAGTTATAAGATCTTATAATTTAATAATATATGGTATGATAACTATGAATATGTTTATAATATGTATATATAATAAATCTAAATTTATTATTCATGATGTTAAGAGTGCATATGAAGCAAGTTGGACTTGAGTTAATGGTAACATTGTATTATTTCTAAATCAATGATACATGTTGATATTATACACCTAATTTAATTTAATATTTTATACACTACCCCTTTCAAATATTATATCATTAATTCCCCTTTATTCATGGTATTTTATGTTTCATGTTGTTTATACATGTCGTTGTGTCGCGCACCCATGTTTGGGGTGTCACTTTGTTGAGACATTAACCCATATTAATGACTAAGGATGTTTAGGTGATTAATTATATGAATTGAAGCATGTTGATACTGCTTGTTTTTATTAAGTGCCACCCTACAGGTGCATTTCCCTTGGATAATTGTTGTTGGGACTTTTGGCTTAGGATACCTATGGTTATGCCTCTGGTTTCCCTATTATAGTTCATTTGAAATGAATTGGTTAATTAAATGATTACCAATGTGAATTTTTTCCTTATTAACCATGTAATAGTGTAAATATTTCATGTGTTTCCTTATACTAAATTTCTTATATGTTTGGATAGGCCCTGTTGAATCATTCTACCAGCGGGAATAGATTTATCCGGCATGTGGGAAAGGTTTTGTGTGCCTATGGTCTACATTTTGTTATGCCTATGGAAAATTGCATCTGGGAAAGGATTTATTATGTCTATGGAATGCTTGATGGAGTGGTTTTGAACTAAGTTTTGATTGTTTTAATGACTTATGATGTGGCTTACAAGTAAAAGCAAAATCTTGGATTCGATTGTCATTTTATTTGATAGATTTTCTACTAAGGTATCTATTGTGTTTGCTTGAATAGGGTATTGACTATGTAAGAACCCGGGTTTTTCTACGAAAGACTTTGGAATATTCTAGATGATATTCCAGAGCAGCGTCTTCCGACGGCGTGCGATTCCGAGCCCCGGAGTGGCCGGAATTAAATTTTCAGTGCGTTCACACTGGAAATGCTAAATAAATGAGATAACTCATAAACGGAGTTCCGGATCAGGGATCCGAGTGTATAGATGGGTCCAGAATGGGGTTTTTACCCTAGGGACGACATAAAACTTGTCGGCGCGGGATGTTTGGACCCCTCGCCCGCTTCTGGAACGTTAAACGGATTAATTAATTAATTAATTAATTCGTTTAATGGAGAAATGCTAGTATCTCTTAAACGGTGGCTCGGATTGGAAAACTGAGGGCACCGTTGAGTTCGGAGCGTGCCGTTTACCCTAGGAGGGGTATAAGTTTCGCGGGCGCGGGCCGTTTGTGAAAAATGGCCCCAGGGGCGTTTTCGTAATTTGGCGGCCTCGGGCTCTAAGTTTGATAACTTTTGAACGGGGTCTCGGAATAAAATTCCGAGACCGCCGTTGTGCTCGAAGCGTCGGGTTTACCCTAGGGACACCCTCCTTTTTGTCTGCTTCGGGAGCGGAGTCGGGGGCGTGCCGGGCGGGGTGTTTAAGTGTTTTTATTTAAACACGACCCCCCCTTCTTCCTCTTCTTCTTCTTCTTCCTCACAACCTCTCCCCTTCCCTCCATTCCGGCGAGCTCCGGTGAGGCGAGCTCCGGCGAGGTGGCTCTGGTGAGGCGATGGCGCGCGGCGGATCGCGCGGGAAGCGCCAGGCGAAGCCCAACGAGGTAGGCAATGTTCATTTTAGTTTTAAATCCCGAACCCCCCTTTGAATTCGAATTTTAGTGTCTAATTGCTGCCCGATCTTCGATCCAAGCCCGTAATCGCGTAGATCTTGTCCTGAGATTTCCGGAATGTTATCCGGATCAAATTTTCGACCACTGGATCGTTTCTGGTGGTCCTTTGAAGTTTTCCGGCCATGAGGCCGGTTTCCGGCGAGTGCCGAAGGCGACGGTGGCGGCGCGGGGCGGAGCAGGACCTCCGACGGTCGGCCGGGGCCTCAGCGGGCGGCGGCGGCGTTTCCGGGAGGCGGCGGCGGCGTTCGGCGGCGGCTGTCGGATGCCGGCCGCGGCGCCGACCGCGAGCGCCGGCAAACGAAACGAGGGGCCGCAGGCGGTGGCCCCGTGCAGCGCAGCAACGACCCGCAAAGCGCGGGTCGTCGCGTGGACCGAGCGACCGGCCCTCGTGGCCGGTCGGTGGCAAGTCCCGTGCGGCAGGTGCGCAGGTGTGGAGAAGAGCGGGCCACGGAGCAGCGGCCCGCGGCTCAGTTGGACCGGGCCGGTCCGGCCCAAGGGGCTTTGCCCCTCAGCCTTCGGACGCCCGTAATTCGGGCTACGGGCGTCCGTTTTGCGCACCGTCTGCGGCAGCGCGGAGCTTACATCGAGGCGAAGCTTTTGAGATGGTTTTGGGAATTTTAAATTCCCGAAACGAGGGGTCGCTGAGGCGCGACGCGTCCTTAAGTGGACCAGCGTTTTTCTGGGATTCTTGTTTTGGACGGTGCGGACGCGTCCGACGTCCGATTCAAGCGCCGTCAGTGGCGTTGGAACCCTGGCGTCGAGGCGGAGGTTTCCAGGGTGGTTCCGGGCATTGAGGCTGGAGTTGAGGCGCGGGTCCCACGGCCCGTCTTTTGAGTTGCGTGCCGCTTTTAGCAACTTTGTCACCGGACGTCTGTTCGGGGCATGCAAGCAGTTGTTTTTGGATGTTTTTCCGAGGGGATTGCAGTGGTGCAATCCGCCCGCTCAAATTCGGCACGGTGGTGTGGGGCCCACGAGGGCCGTTTTGGGAGTTGACGGTGATTTCCAGTTTTATCACCGAGCGACCGTTTTGGACGAATGAGTAGTCCATCTGGTGTGCTTTTTCGAGAGGGTCGCAACGGTGCGATCCGTTTGTGGAGTTTTGGGACCGGGATGCGGGTCCCACGTGGCACCGCTCGTGTGCGGTGTGTCGGAACGCATCTTTTTCTCTGGATACCCGTTCTACTCAAGCGAGTAGTGCTTTCGATGTGTTTTTCTGAGAGCATCACGATGGCGCAGTCCGCCCGACCTCTTTCGGAGATGTGGTGTGGGCCCCACCCGACCGGGCTACGGTGAATAGTACCTTTTTCACCGGGTGGACGTTTAGGGTGATTGAGTAGTCAATCCCATGTGTTTTTCCGAGGGGATCGCAGTGGCGTGATCCGTTGGTTCAGTTTCGGGATTCTGGTGTGGGCCCCATGCGGGTTGGTCATGGTGAATAGTACCTTTTCCACCTGTTGACCGTTTCGGGCGAGTGAGTAGTCTAACTCGCGTGTTTTTTCGCAAGGATTACAACGGTATGATCCGTTTGGCTGTACGGAGCCTCTTGCGCGATCTTGAGAAATGTGGAAGCATGGAAGGTGCTCCAGTGGTGGTTCGCCCTACTTTGCTTGTAGTGGGCCTTTGGCGAGTGATCGCGTGCACTCCCGTGTGAGTGATGTAAATTCTTGAGGTGACGTGGTTGGCCGTGCCTGGGACTTTGAGGTGGAGTTGTTACGTCAGGCCTTCGCGCTGACGTTGGGTGCTGGGTGCACGATAGCCTTGGGCTGGAGACGAGGTATACTCTGGGAGTATACGGAAGCGCTTGGAGGTACGTGTGGTTTGTACCTGAGATGTTTGTGCGCTCAGTTGGGGTTGACCCGGGGCCACACGTCGTGTGGGCCCCACGTGTGTGTCGTATTCTACTTTGCGTACTTTGACCTCTCACGACGTAGAGGGTCCCTCGGTGTGTTTGTTTGACCAGCAGGGTGGAGTTTTCCCCTGGCTCGGTGCTCGTTTGTTGACCAGCAGGGTTGAGTGGTCTCCCCCTAGTTTCGTTCTCGATGGATCAGCCAGTAGCAGTGCTAGTGACACCCTGTGATGGAACAGACGTTGAACCCCCTTTGGGTGAGTTGTTCTGGAGTCGGGTGGTTGCACGATACCCACTCCGCGTTTGGTTGGCCAGTGTTTTACCCTTCAGTGGATGTGTCCAGAGCAGTTCTGAGTTTTACCCTCCAGCGGGGCTGGGCAGTGGGTTACTCATTGGATTTCAGGGTCTACCCTCCAGCAGAGACTGGGCAGTGGGTCACCCGACACTTAGGGTCTACCCTCCAGCAGAGACTGGGCAGTGGGTCACCCGACGACCTCTTATGGCCTACCCTCCAGCAGGGCTGGGCAGTGGGTCGCCCGTCATCTAGTTCCAGGTCTACCCTCCAGCAAGGCTGGGCAGTGGGTCGCCTGTCGACTTATCCCAGGTCTACCCTTCAGCGGGGCTGGGCAGTGGGTCGCCTGATGATGTAATTTGGTTTACCCTCCAGCAGGGCTGGGCAGTGGGTCGCCTGATGATGTGTTCGGGTTTACCCTCCAGCAGGGCTGGGCAGTGGGTCACCCGATATCGGAATATGGTTTACCCTCCAGCAGGGCTGGGCAGTGGGTCGCTTGACGATGTATTAAGGTTTACCCTCCAGCAGGGCTGGGCAGTGGGTCACCCGATGTTTGGTTATGAATTACCCTCCAGCAGGGCTGGGCAGTGGGACACCTGTTAGCATTCCAGACTTAGTCCTCCCGACTAGGCTAGTCTGTGGCTTACCTCCGTGATTACCGGAGCGGGACCCTTGGTTGTACGGGTCGGTGATGGAACGACTTTGGCTTTGAGGAGACCTCTCGACTGCAGGGCAGTGATGAGGTGTGGTTTGACTTTCCCTATAACTCTCAAGTTCGAGAGGCGCTTTCCCCACCGAGACGCGTTCTTGTGATGCGATCTAAAACCGTGTGGGCGAGTCAGTGCCGCCCAAAGCGGATAGTATCGAAGTGCGGTGATTGAGCCCCTTGGCTTGCGGTTCGGGGCAGACATGCGGGATGCTGGGCATCGATGGAGTTTCTTCTGGGACTGTTGGCGACACCTTTCTTGGGCTGAGCTACGGGATAGAGATCCCCTTACGAGTTTGTTCGGGCTTCTTGGCAGAGCATAAGGATATGTATATACCTTGTTTCTGGTACCCACTTCTTGGGTTTGGTTACTCTCCTTCCAGGAGAGGCGAAGACGCGTGGGGTATGCCACGTGCTTTCCGTGTCTAGCTTCTCGTGGTTGGACGAGTCTACTCTCCTGCTATAGGCAGCGAAGACTCGACGGGAAGTTCATCTTCTCACCGTTTCCAGCTCCTTGTGCCTGGATGAGTCTACTTCCATTCTTTTGTTGGGTTGAGCTGGACTCTTACTTCACTTTTAGTTGTACTCTTCTACTTTTATGTTCGCTCTACCGCTCACCCTTCGGTACCTCCTTTGTTGCTCCCTCAAGCCTTCGGGGTATCCTACAGAGTATTTTTATACTCACCCCTGCTTGGGCTTTGCCCACACTTGGTGTTCCCTTGAAAACGACGGACAGGTAGAGCGTGACTTCGGTGGAGCGTAGGAGCTTGGGAGCTTGGACCGCGTGCAGTGGTCGTGGCAGGTTCCAGGTGGGAGACCCGTCACCTTTCCCTTTTTGTTTACCTGTTGCCGGGTTGTGGCACCTTTTCGGTTGGGCGCGTGTTTTTCCCCTTTTCTTTTCAACTTGTACTTTTACTTGTAGAGGTCGATGCACTTTGTGGTACTTATATAACAGTTGCCCTTTCTTTTTACTCTGCTTGTCTCTTCTTTTACTCCGCACTTTTTCATTGAGGTTGTTGCGTGCGTGTGTTCAGGTACTTAGGCAAAGGCCTCCCCGAGTTATTGTGCCTTCAGCGCTGGTCGCCAGCCCCTGGCCTATGGAGGCGGGCCTGGGGTAGTTGCGGCTCGAGCCCGGGTAGGGTCGGGTCGTGACAAAGTGGTATCAGAGGTGGTTCGTTCCTTGGGACGCTGTTCAGACGTCCCTAAAAGAGGAATTGGTTGGGATATAGGGCAACAATGTTAACGTGTCTCGAGAGCGGCTCTCAGGCCAGGGAGTCCAGTGATGGTGCGGCGGCCGACGTATCCATTCACTAGGACCTTGATAACCCGCTTGTCGACTCGGCATGCTGAGACACTTGTTGCAGGGAAAATTTGTTTGTGCATCACATAGGACTGAGTCTTGACTGTCCTTCTTGAGTCAGCTCCCCATCGTTGATGTTGTGGTATATACATATATGCTCATTTGACCGCGGCACTCCTTGATAATATTCAGGATGTCTCCGCGAAGACAGCCAGCCCAGATACCAGCTTCGGTCCGTGACGACGACCCTATGAGCTACGAGGCCTCAGTCCAGAACCCATCATGCGAGCCCCTTTCTCCGGGTGGGCCGGTAGCAGCACCCCCACCTGCTGAGCAGCAGACAGTTTCAGCCAGAGCAGGCTGAGTTTGAGCGCTGGTTGAGCGCGCTCCGTGAGTTCCAACAGCAGGGACCGCTGAGGTTCAGTGGTGAGCCAGACCCTCAGGCAGCAGAGGTTTGGCTCGAGACAGTGGGTTGCCTTTTCAGGCTTGTGCAGACGCCGACAGATCAGAGAGTGTCTTTGGCAGCCACCCTTTTTCGTGGAGTAGCTTGGCGTTGGTGGAGTCTGGTGACTCAATCTCTTGGCGAGTCATCGCTTTCGTTGGACGACCTTCAGTTGTTGCTCCGTGAGAAGTTTCACCCCTCCTGCTTGCGCTCCGTTCGGATTCAGGAGCTCCTGCAGTTTCAGCAGGGAGGGATGACGGTGGCCGAGTACGCGGCTAGTTTTGAAGACCGTGCACGCTCTTACCTGGACTTGGTCCATGACGACAACTTCCGAGCGCGGAAGTTTGATCAGGGTATCCACTGAGAGATTCGTGATGTCATAGTACCCTTGGGCATTTCCACATATGCCGGGGTGCTAGAGCAGGCGCTGGTGACAAAGGGCTTCCTATCATGTTTTGCGGTTGGTAGTGGCAGTGGGTGCAATGGAGACGGGACGTCTGCCGTAACTAGCAGGCGCCGGAGGATAGGACCTCGATGCAGGAGGCCTTCCCACTGCCGGTTTCGGAGACTTGATCGTATACCACTGTGGTGAAAAGGCGCAGTGCCTCAGCCGAGGATGCCCTTCCGTGAGTGGATCACGGGCCGTGGTCGTACAACACAGTGGCGCCGGAGGGTGCTTGGGGCAGCCCAGAGAGCGCCGGTGATATTCTTGTGACGGGCGAGGTCACTTGACACGAGACTACCCGACCCGAGTTGCTGGGAGTGTCGGGCAGGCACCAGGCGCACCATCACGACAGAGAGGCAGCGCCGTGATCAGAGTAGTGGCCAGAGAGGTGGTGCTAGTAGAGGAGCGGGAGAAGATGGAGGTGGGGGGACGACGTTACGAGATCTCCCCATCACCACTAGGCAGTCCACATCAGGCTCCGGGAGCTGATGGTTGGGATCGCGGGTAGCCGCGGGCTTTGGATGTCTACGATCCTGCAGAGCACGGGATGGTGAGAGGTACCCCTTGTGACTTCTACTTCTTGCAGTAGAATTGTTAGGCTCTGTGTGTGAAAGGTGTTTCTCCCTGCTCCTTGTTTGAGGTGTTACCAGGGTGATGCAGGGCGTCGGTTGTAACCCTATGGTGGTAAGGAGAAAGGCGCGAGACCTTTTCCTTTAGTCGATGGTGTTGGTTCCTTCGCCTTTTGAGCGTGTAAGAGAGCATCGACTATGGAGCCTCTAGCGTGAACAGATATCCTTGGGTGGTTCACCATATGTATATTCTGAAGGAGGGAATCACCGGGCCTTGTTCCAGGTGCGAGCGGTGATTCCAGTCGCGGCATGCGACGTAGAGGTTTGATTGGGGAGATGAGCTACCCCCGAGGGCCTTCGGGTCATTTGAGACCGTGCAAAGGGATGGCGAGGTACCCTACCGCCTTGCCCTAACCCCAAAGTCTAGAGTGGGTGCACGACATCGGCAAGGGCCGACCTCGTGTGAACAGATCAATCCTTTGGTCTGTGCGCAGTGACGCAGAGCTGTGCGTGGGTTGTTCTAGGTATGAGGAAGCCAGGTGTGGGCTTAGTACCATGTGTTGCTCCCTAGTTTTGCTTTTCGAGGACGAAAATCTTGAAGGAGTGATTGATGTAAGAACCCTAGTTTTGCTAAGAAAGACTCTTCAATATTCTAGATGATATTACAGAGCAGCGCCTTCCGACGGCGTGCGATTCCGAGCCCCGGAGTGGCCGGAATTAAATGTTCAGTGCGTTCACACTGGAAATGCTAAATAAATGAGATAACTCCTAAATGGAGTTCCGGATCAGGGATCCGAGTGTACGGATAGTTCCGGAATGGGGTTTTTACCCTAGGTATGACATAAAACTTGGCGGCGCGGGATGTTTGGACCCCTCGCCCGCTTCTGGAACGTTAAACGGATTAATTAATTAATTAATTCATTCATTTAATGGTGAAATGCTATTATCTCTTAAACGGTGGCTCGGATTGGAAAACCGAGGGCACCGTTGAGTTCGGAGCGTGCCGTTTACCCTAGGAGGGGTATAAGTTTCGCGGGCGCGGGTCGTTTGTAAAAAATGGCCCCAGGGGCGTTTTCGTAATTTGGCGGCCTCGGGCTCTAAGTTTGATAACTTTTGAACGGGCTCTCGGAATAAAATTCCGATACCTCCTTTGTGCTCGAAGCATCGTGTTTACCCCAGGGACACCCTCCTTTTTGTCTGCTTCGGGAGCGGAGTCGGGGGTGTGCCGGGCGGGGTGTTTAAGTGTTTTTATTTAAACACGAACCCCCCCCCCCCCTCTTCCTCTTCTTCTTCTTCTTCCTCACAACCTCTCCCCTTCCCTCCATGCCGGAGAGCTCCGGAAAGGCGAGCTCCGGCGAGGTGGCTCCGATGAGGCGATGGCGCGCGGCGGATCGCGCGGGAAGCGCCGGGCGAAGCCCAACGAGGTAGGCGGTGTTCGTTTTCGTTTTAAATCCCGAACCCCCCTTTGAATTCAAATTTTAGTGTCTAATTGCTGCCCGATGTTCGATCCAAGCCCGTAATAGCGTAGATCTTGTCCCTAGCTTTCCGGAATGTTATCCGGATCGCATTTTCGACCACCAGATCGTTTCCGGTGGTCCTTTGAAGTTTTCCGGCCATGAGGCCGGTTTCCGGCGAGTGCCGAAGGCAACGGCGGTGGCGCAGGGCGGCGCGGGGCGGAGCAGGACCTCCGGCGGTCAGTCGGGGATTCAGTGGGCGGCGACGGCATTTCTGGGAGGCAGCGGCGGCGTTCGGCGGCGGCTGTCGGAAGCCGGCCGCGGCGCCGGCCGCGAACGCCTGCAAACGAAACGAGGGGCCGCAGGCGGCGACCCCGTGCAGCACAGCAACGACCCACAAAGCGTGGGTCGTCGCGTGGACCGAGCGACCGGCCCTCGTGGCCGTTCGGTGGCAAGTCCCGCGCGGCGGGCGCGCGGGTGTGGAGAGGAGTGGGCCGCAGAGCAGTGGCCCGCGGCTCGGTTGGACCGGGCCGGCCGGCGCGGGCCGGCCCGGGCAGGGCGGACCGGCCAGTCCGGGCCGGTCTGGCCCAAGGGGCTTTGCCCCTCAGCCTTCGGACGCCCGTAATTCGGGCTACGGGCGTCCGTTTTGCGCACCGTCTGCGGCAGCGCGGAGCTTACATCGAGGCGAAGCTTTTGAGATGGTTTTTGGAATTTTAAATTCCCGAAACGAGGGGTCGCTGAGGCGGGACACGTCCTTAAGTGGATGAGCGTTTTTCCGAGATTCTTGTTTTGGACGGCGCGGACGCGTCCGACGTCCGATTCAAGCGCCGTCAGTGGAGTTGGAACCCTGGCGTCGAGGCGGAGGTTTCCAGGGTGGTTCCGGGCGTTGAGGCTGGAGTTGAGGCGCGGGCCCCACGGCCCGTCTTTTGAGCTGCGTGCCGCTTTTAGCGATTTTGTCACCGGACGTCCGTTTGGGGCGTGCGAGCAGTCGTTTTTGGATGTTTTTCCGAGGGGATTGCAGTGGTGCAATCCGCCCGCTCATATTCGGCACGGTGGTGCGGGGCCCACGAGGGCCGTTTCGGGAGTTGACGGTGATTTCCAGTTTTATCACCGAGCGACCGTTTTGGACAAATGAGTAGTCCATCTGGTGTGCTTTTTCGAGAGGGTCGCAACGGTGTGATCCGTTAGTGGAGTTTCGGGACCGGGATGCGGGTCCCACGTGGCACCGCTCGTGTGCGGTGTGCCGCGACACATCTTTTTCTCCGGATACTCGTTCTACTCAAGTGAGTAGTGCTTTCGACGTGTTTTTCTGAGAGCATCGCGATGGCGCAGTCCGCCCGACCTCTTTCGGAGATGTGGTGTGGGCCCCACCCGATCGGGCTACGGTGAATAGTACCTTTTTCACCGGGTGGCCGTTTTGGGTGATTGAGTAGTCAATCCCGTGTGTTTTTCCGAGGGGATCGCAGTGGCGTGATCCGTTGGTTCAGTTTCAGGATTCTGGTGTGGGCCCCACGCGGGTTGGTCACAGTGAATATTACCTTTTCCACCTGTTGACCGTTTCATGCGAGTGAGTAGTCTAACTCATGTGTTTTTCTGCAAGGATTACAACGGTATGACCCGTTTGGCTGTACGGAGCCTCTTGCGCGATCTTGAGAAATGTGGAAGCATGGAAGGTGCTCTAGTGGTGGTTCGCCCTACTTTGCTTGTAGCGGGCCTTTGGCGAGTGATCGCGTGCAATCCCGTGTGAGTGATGTAAATTCTTGAGGTGACGTGGTTGGTCGTGCCTAGGCCTTTGAGGTGGAGTTGTTACGTCACGCCTTCGCGCTGACGTTGGGTGCCAGGTGCACGATAGCCTTGGGCTGGAGACGAGGTATACTCTGGGAGTATACGGAAGACCTTGGAGGTACGTGTGGTTTGTACCTGAGACGTTTGTGCGCTCAGTTGTGGTTTACCTGGGGCCACACGTCGTGTGGGCCCCACGTGCGTGTCGTATTCTGCTTTGCGTACTTTGACCTCTCGCGACGTAGAGGGTCCCTCGGTGTGTTTGTTTGACCAGTAGGGTGGAGTTTTCCCCTGGCTCGGTGCTCGTTTGTTGACCAGCAGGGTTGAGTGGTCTCCCCCTGGTTTCGTTCTCGATGGATCGGCCAGTAGCAGTGCTAGTGGCACCCTGTGATGGAACAGACGCTGAACCCCCTTTTGGGTGAGTTGTTCTTGAGTCGGGTGGTTGCACGATACCCACTCCGCGTTTGGTTGGCCAGTGTTGTACCCTTCAGTGGATGTGGCCAGAGCAGTTCTGAGTTTTACCCTCCAGCGGGGCTGGGCAGTGGGTTACTCATTGGCTTTCAGGGTCTACCCTCCAGCAGAGACCGGGCAGTGGGTCACCCGACACTTAGGGTCTACCCTCCAGCAGAGACTGGTCAGTGGGTCACCCGACGAACTCTTAGGGACTACCCTTCAGCAGGGCTGGGCAGTGGGTCGCCCGTCGTCTAGTTCCAGGTCTACCCTCCAGCAATGCTGGGCAGTGGGTCGCCTATCGACTTATCCCAGGTCTACCTTCCAGCGGGGCTGGGCAGTGGGTCGCCTGATGATGTAATTTGGTTTACCCTCCAGCAGGGCTGGGCAGTGGGTCGCCTGATGATGTGTTAGGGTTTACCCTCCAGCAGGGCTGGGCAGTGGGTCACCCGATATCTGAATATGGTTTACCCTCCACCAGGGCTGGGCAGTGGGTCGCTTGACGATGTATTAAGGTTTACCCTCCAGCAGGGCTGGGCAGTGGGTCACCTGATGTTTGGTTATGAATTACCCTCCAGCAGGGCTGGGCAGTGGGACACCTGTTAGCATTCCAGACTCAGTCCTCTCGACTAGGCTAGTCTGTGGCTTACCTCCGTGATTACCGGAGCGGGACCCTTGGTTGTACGGGTCGGTGATGGAACGACTTTGGATTTGAGGAGACCTCTCGACTGCAGGGCAGTGATGAGGTGTGGTTTGACTTTCCCTAGAACTCTCAAGTTCGAGGGGCACTTTCCCCACCGAGACGCGTTCTTGTGACGCGATCTAAAACCGTGCGGGCGAGTCAGTGCCGCCCAAAGCGGATAGTATCGAAGTGCAGTGATTGAGCCCCTTGGCTTGCGGTTCGGGGCAGACATGCGGGATGCTGGGCATCGATGGAGTTTCTTCTGGGACTGTTGGCGACACCTTTCTTGGGCTGAGCTATGGGATAGAGATCCCCTTACGAGTTTGTTCGGGCTTCTTGGCAGAGCATAAGGATATGTATATACCTTGTTTCTGGTACCCACTTCTTGGGTTTGGTTACTCTCCTTCCAGGCGAGGTGAAGACGCGCGGGGTATGCCATGTGCTTTCCGTGTCTAGCTTCTCATGGTTGGACGAGTCTACTCTCCTGCTATAGGCAGCGAAGACTCGACGGGAAGTTCATCTTCTCACCGTTTCTAGCTCCTTGTGCCTGGATGAGTCTACTTCCTTTCTTTTGTTTGGTTGAGCTGGACTCTTACTGTACTTTCATTTGTACTCCTCTACTTTTCTGTTCGCTCTACCGTTCACCCTTTGGTACCTCCTTTGTTGCTCCCTCGAGCCTTCGGGGTATCCTACTGAGTATTTTTATACTCACCCCTGCTTGGGCTTTGCCCGCACTTGGTGTGCCCTTTCAGACGACGGACAGGTGGAGCGTGACTTCGGTGGAGCGTAGGAGCTTGGGAGCTTGGACCGCGTGCGGTGGTCGTGGTCGGGTTCCAGGTGGGAGACTCGTCAGCTTTTCCTTTTGGTTTACCTGTTGCCGGGTTGTGGCACCTTTTCGGTTGGGCGCGTGTTTTCCCCTTTTCTTTTCAGCTTGTACTTGTACTTGTAGAGGTTGATGCACTTTGTGGTACTTATATAGCAGTTTCCCTTTCTTTTTACTCTGCTTATATCTTCTTTTACTCTGCACTTTTGCATTGAGGTTGCTGCGTGCGTGTGTTCAGGTACTTAGGCAAAGGCCTCCCCGAGTTATTGTGCCTTCAGCGCTGGTCGCCAGCCCCTGGCCTATGGAGGCGGGCCTGGGGTTGTTGCGGCTCGAGCCCAGGTAGGGTCAGGTCATGACAGACTAGATATGGCCGGATACCAAGAACTTATGATTCTATGTAATTGAATTTCTTAATTAACATGAATTCAATAAATGGTACAAGACTTGTTGGATTTTTTACTTTTGAGTACTTCCTAGTTTAATGCTTTCATTATTATACACTACTACATCTTATACTCACTAATGGATTAGAAAAGACCTTTGGTGGTTGCCTACTGGGAATAATTTCTCACACCCTATTTGAGTCATGTTTTTGGGCCCAAAAGACTATATTGGTGTAGGTTTAGATAGGGGAAAGGCTCCTTATATTGGTACTTGATTGCTTCTTAGGATCAATAGAGAATGAGACCAATTCGAGGCTGGTGATACTGTTGTGTTTCATTTTTTATTGTTGTACCTTAGTATTGTATTGTACTTGTTAGAAGTGTATCTTGTTTTTGTTTCTTTCTTAGAACATGTGACATGCTGCATCATTTTGATATTTTGTGCCTTATGGTTATCTTTACCTTTTAGTCTTCACTTGTTTACCTCAGTTTCATGTTGTTTACTGCTTCCTCTATTGTTATTATTTATTCCCCTCTGTCACACTCTGCTAATGAGGGCATAGTTTCCCCACTATCACACCTTAGGCGCTCTCTTCTAGTTAACAGCCTCTGGTGTTTGGGTAAATGCGCTTGAGGCCATGTGGCCAACCAGGTATGGGGAACCTTTTAGTGGAATTTGAATCTGAGATGTTACAAAGTGGTATCAGAGGGGGTTTCTTTTCTAGTATGCTTTACTATTTGGTGAAGATATAAAGTATATGGAATTTGGTAATTATCTATGCCCGGTTGTAGCTACCTTGTGTATAGGAAAAATCCAAATTTCCTCGAATTAAATTATGCTTTTGGATTTTGAGCTATTACAGTTGATTTTATTTCACCGTTGGGTGATGCACTTGTTATGTGTTATTATTATTGATGTTATTTTGGTTCTACTTTGTTGCAACCCAGTGAGATGAGGGTATGTCATCTCATGCATCATATAGAAACTTGTTAGAAATAACATGCCATGAATACTTGTCATGCCATTTAGGGAGTATTACTGAGGCATGTTGTTGTGATAGTACCTTGATAGGTATGCCTACTATTGTGATAGGTTTATTATTATGTGATGTGGTTTAGATTGAATAGATTCCAAACATTGGTTCTGGAGGTGTATGGGACCTCTTGGATCGGAATTTGGTGGATCATGATTCATCCTTTTATATATAATTGTGCTATGTTATGTTATGTGCAGGTTACAAACTTTGATTCATAGGGAGTATGGGCCCTCACATGTTAGAATTTGGCATACAATGGCTTATTTTGCAAAAACAGGGGTTCCGGGGAAGTTTCTGAGGCCTACTATCCAAAAACCCAGACAACATGGCATGTGGTTCTATGAAAACATTCCATGTGTTTTTTCTGTTATGGGGAGAAATACTTTTCTTAAATACATGATGTGTACTTTTTGTACATGTCTTGTAGTATATGACCATGTAACGAGCCATGTGAGAGAAAACATGGGCTGTTGAGTTTTGATCAGAACATGTTGTGTACTTTAAGTACACATCGTGTAGCCTACCTAGGTAGAACTTTTGTGGGCCTGGACATGTGGGAGTATATGGCTCGAAGGACAGACCTATGTACACTCCACATGCACTTGGAACATGCTGTGTACCTGGGGTTGATACATGCCAGGCCTGCGGTAGAACATGACCATGTGACAGTGTAAGGGTACATGTCATGTTTTCTTTCTACATGTCATGTAGTCCTTTTTTCCAAACATTGACTTTATTTTCCTATTTTTTTGTAACTCTTGAATGGAAAACCTTGACAATGATCTTGAACTATGGAATGTTCTTGACATTTTCGATTCATGTCATCGTGACGACCATTATCTATATGCCAGGAGAGAAGAGATGATCATACTCCAAAAATTGCAGTCCATGAGATACCGATGGATCCTCCAGTTGTGATAGATGCTACATCATCTTTTATACCAGATGCAAGGGCAGATGCACAGTTTTGTGAAGATTTTTTTAGGTTCATGTAGACCTTCCAGGGAGCATAGTAGGCTGCCACATCTATATCAGAGCTGACACGTATCTTCCAATAGCAGCAAATGCCTAATTTTCTAGAGGATGGAGGAACACAGGCTATGAAATCATGGCTGGAATCAGTGATGACTATCTTCGAGCATTTGGAGACGCCTCTCGAGAGGAGGGTCAATCTCGAAGTATATATGTTGTGTGATTCTGCAAAGATATGGTGGGATGTTATCACTCAAGAAGGACATCATCGATATATGACATGGGAAAATTTTTAGGCAGCCTTCTATGGATATTATTTTCTTGAGACATTGAGGGCTGACCGAGCCTGGGAGTTCATGCACCTGGAGTAGGGCACACTGTTAGTTATGGACTATTCTTCTCGGTTTGGTGAGATTTGGAAATTCAGACCAATTTTGATGGGTGATGATGTATTTAAAGCTAGACTATTCAAGGATGTTCTCAAGTTTGATATCTGATAACAGGTGAATGTCTTCAGGTTTCCTTCTATCTATGCTATTTTGAATCAGGCACTAATCACCTAGCGAAATCTCTGGGAAGCTAGTGGTGTGATCTAGGGTGGTTCGGCATCTGTTTCTGGTACTATCTCAACCAGTAATAGGAAGATTCATGTGGAGTTCTTTCACAGTGATAGTAGAATCCATAATGTTTCTTACGGTGTCCAGGTGACATGCTACCAGGGCGGAAAGGTTGGGAATAAGAGACCTCAATTACCTAGCGACCTAGATGAGTTCCGATCTTGAGACATGATGGTCCATCTATAGTGCTACTGCATTGCATTCCCATCATTGGCTAGTGAGAGAGGTTTTTTACAGACTCTACATGTAGGAGCAAGGTCAGTAGCTTCTCACTAGTCTGTAAACTATAATACATTGGGGCATTCAGGAGAAGGTGGTGGTTGTGACCATGGAAGTAAGACCCCAGGACCTCGGCGACAGCAGGGTGGGTCATCTCAGGGTAGCCAAGTAGCATCTCAAGGCTTCAGTGCATGTAAGACTTATGCAGTGCAAAAAACCCCACAGGAGAAGGATCCTAGACCGTCTACTGTCAGAGTTATTATCCTAGTCGCATCTGTTATATATTCTACACTTTTTTATGCTGGTTCTACACATAGATTTATATCTGTGGCCATTTTGGAAATCCTTGTTATCTATTTTCATACTACTTCTAATGTCATGACTCTAGACACTCTGTTAGAGATTAGAATGGCAGGTTTTAGTCAGTGCATGGAGTGCCCCATTGAGATTGGTGGGAGTCACTTTCCCTGAAACCTCTATGTCTTAGAGATTACGGGCTTCGATATCATTCTTGGAATGGAATAGTTAGTTCCTTCTTGAGCCTTTTTTGATTTCTATATTCATAGGGTGAGTTTCATGTCACCAGGGGGTGTAAATTTATACATGAGGGTGAATGGGATGTCTAGGAAAGTAGAGTTGGACCCGAACATCGTGGGTTGGGTGGGATGACAGGCCAGATTTCGAGTTTATATCTGGATGACTACGAAACATGTCTGGAATATTTCTATCCAGTGGTTGATCATTTTAGAGATGTTTTCCCATATGATTTCTCAGGCTTACCTCTGGTCAAAGATGTGGAGTTCACTATCGATCTAGTGTCTATATCTACATCGGTATCCATTCCTCTTTACAAGATGGCTATGAAGGAGTTTCAAGATCTCAAGAGGAAGTTGGAGGATCTAGAAGTTAAGGGTTTTATCTGACCCGGTACTTCTGCTTAGGGTTCACTGGTACTTTTTGAGAAAGAGGAGGAATGTACCCTTAGGATATGTGTGGACTATTGGAAACTAAAACAATTTATGGTTAAAAACTAATATCCCTTGCCATGGATAAATGACCTATTTGATCAAATTCGAAGAGATTAGGTGTTCTTGAAGATTGAATTGAGGTCAGGATTTCACCAGGTACATTTTTGACATATAGACATAAATCGTACCACATTTCATAGTAGGTATAGTCTATATGAGTACCTAGTTATGACGTTTGGTCTCATGAACGTGCTAGCCGTTTTCATGGAACTGATGAATAGATTGTTCCATCCTTACCTAGATTCTTTTCTGGTGGTATTCATGGAAAATATCTTGGTGTATTTTCACAATCGACACGGCCATACCAAGTATCTTGATATCATTTTGAATACAGTAAGAGAGAGTTAGTTATATACTAATCTTTCAAAATTCCACTTCTGGATGGATCAGATTCACTTCCTGGGTCACATCATCTCAGAGACTGGAGTATCAATGGACTCAAAGAAGGTGAGAGTAGTAGTTTACCTAGGATCATCCCAATAACATTTCTGAGGTACGAAGTTTCTTGGGGATATATGGATACTACAAGAATTTTATACAGGACTTCACACACATATTAGTGTCGATGACAGGGTTGACTAAGAAAGTTGTGAATTTTTTGTGGTCAGATTCTTATGAAATAGCCTTTCAGAAGTTTAAGGGGCATTTGACTTCAGCGCCGATACTGATATTTCCAGGGCTGAGAAAGAGTTACACTATATACTGTTATGCATCAGGTATTGGGTTGGGAGAAGTGTTTATGCAAGGGGACTGAGTTGTTTCATACAGGTCTCGGTAGTTGAGGCCACGTGAGAGGAATTACTCGATGCATGGTATTGAGATAGCTGCAATTGTTCATGCTTTGCGTTATTGGATATGTTATTTATTGGGTGAAATTGTTTTGGTGTACTCAGACAAAAAAAGTCTCAAATACATCTTTACTTAGTGTGATTTCAATTTGAGACAGCGAAGGTGGGTAAAATACCTTCATTCGATTGATTTTGAGCTTGCTTATACCCCTGGTAAAGTCAATGCAGTGGCTGACAGACTGAGTAGGAGGAATCAAATATAGGCATTATAGGAGGCTAGTGGTGAGTGGTAGCTTATGGATGTGTTCTCTGAGATGCATTTAGAGGAGAACAAAATTCAGGGATAGATTTATCTTTCATATTTGGTTGTTACCTCTACCCTACTGGACAGATTGAGGATGAGGCAGATATCAGATTCTGAATGCCTAATCCTATGGGAGAGGGTACCAGGTGGGGACCCTACTTCTGGATAGATGATAGGAGAGGATAAAGTTTTGTGTATCCATAGGCTTGTGTGGGTTCCAGGGGATATAGGCGAGGGGATCATGCGAGAGTTTCATGCTTCATCTTGGGTAGTGTATTCTAGAGTCACCAAGACGTATCGTGACTTGCACCATTAGTACTGGTGGTCAGGTATGAACTGGGATGTAGCTGGTTTTGTTATGAGATGTTCCACCTGTCAGCAGGTGAAGGTGGAACATCAGTGGAAAGATGGGATTTAACAGTAGTTACCTATTATTGAGTGGAAATTGGATGATGTTGTGATGGATTTCGTGATGAGGTTACTGAGGTCCTCTAGAGGCAACGATGTTGTGTGGGTCGTAGTTTACAAGCTTACGAAGGTCACTTACTTATTATCAATCAAGGAGACCTTAGAAGTTGATGAGTTTGGAAAGTTGTATATCTGAGAGGTGTTATGACTTCCTGGGTCCCACAATCTATCATTTCAGATGAGTAATGGAATCAGGGGTTACATGCCATTTACTCCCAAGAACACATCGTGTTTTATATCCATGTATTAAGGGAATACATGGTGTGTGGGAATGTCTTCAAGGAAAAGACAAAAAAAAACTACACGCCATGTACTTCATAGTACACACCGTGTAGTCATGTTGGCAGGCCTTGGAAAGTTAGTCGGTGAAATTTAGCCTCCAAATGAATAGTTAAATGATATACACATCATGTATATGGAATGACATGTTGTGTAATTTGTGTTTTTTCTCTTAAAATGGGCAATAGCCTCATTATCCTATCATTTGGATAGAAGGATCACCAGGGGAACATAAGAGGGGCACCAAAAATTCAACCCCTTCTCGATTGATCATTAGAACTCCAAATCAATCATTGTCGGTCTTATTTGAACCCAATCGGTAATATCTCGATTACACTTGAGACGTTCTTGGTGATTTTTGTTCTAGACTATGTTATTTAAGGTTGAGTTAATATTATTTTTTCATAGATATACGTTGTTATAGCTCAAATTTGAGCTTGAGGCTGGATGAGAATATTCATACTATGACAAGGTAGGTGGTATTGTTCTTATTGCTTACTGTCAAGTTGTTTATATGTGATTTTGTGTCATGCTCCCGTGTTTGGGGCATCACTTTGTTGAGAATTTGACCTTTGTTAATGCATACGGATTTTTAGGTGATTAATTATATGAATTGAAGCATTTTGAGACTACTTTTTTTTATTAAGGTCCACCCCGCGGGCGCGTTTCCCTTGGATAACTATTTTTGGGCCTTTTGGCCTAGGATAACCATGGTTATGCCTCTGATTTCCCTATTATTGGTTTTTTGAATTGAGTTGGTTAATTAAATGCTTACCAATGTGAATTTTTTTCCTTGTTAACCATTTAATAGTGTAATGATTGTATGTGTGGCCTTATGTTGAATTGCTTATATGTTGGGCTTGGCCTTGTTGAATCATTATTCCTACATGAATAGATTTTGCATGCCTATAGGGAATGTTTCATGTGCCTGTGGGATACATTTTGTTGTGCCTGTAGGTAATTGCCTATGGTCTTGGATTTGTTATGTCTATGGACTTCCTAGGGGAAAGGTTTTGAACTGAGGTTTGAATATTGTAATGACTTATGATGCATCTTCTAAGCTAAAGCACAAGCTTGGATTCATTTTTCATTTTATTTCATAGATTTCCTACTGAGGTATCTGTTGTGTTTGCTTTAATAGGGTATTGATTAGCTATGGTCGGATACTAAGAACTTATGATTCAGTGTAATTGAATTACTTAGTGAATATGAACGATATAAATGGAACAAGACTTATAGTATTGTTTATTTTTGAGTACTTCCTTGTTTAATTCTGTAATTATTATACACTACTACTGCATATACTCAATGAAAAATTGTCACAGACTTTGGTGGTTGCCTACTTGTATTTATTTCTCACACCCTGTTTAGGCCATATTTTTTCCCCCAAAAGACTATATTTTTGTAGGTGTAGATAAGGGAAAGGCTCTTTATATAGGTACCAAATTTCTTCTTAGGAGCAAGAGATCATGGGACCAAGTCAAGGATTTTGATGATTTTGTGTTTCATTTTGTATTGTTGTACCTTAGTATTATATTGTACTTGATATATGTGTATCTTATTTTCACTGATTTCTTAGAACATGTGACATGTTGCATCATTATGATATTATATGCCTTCTTGTTATCTTTACCTTTCAATATTCTGTTGTTTACCTCAGTTTCATGTTGTTTACTACTTCCTCTATTGTTATTATTTATTTTTTTGTGTTACACTATGCTAATTAGGTCATAGTTTCCCCTCTATCACGCTATAGGACCTCACTGCTAGTCAGAAGACTTAGGCGTTTATGGAAATGCACTTGAGGCCATGTGGCCAACTGGGTATGGGGAACCTTTTAGTGGCATCTGTATCTAGGATGTTATAGTAATATTCTTGATAACTTGGTTTTGGCCTTCACAAAAAGTTCTTGAATGTCTGGATTTATGCATTTCCTTTATTAAGAATTCATTTTTCACTATCCATACAATTATTATACTGATATTATCAATGGATGTTCATTGAAATAAAGTTATTGATAAAAATGGAATGTTTTTTTATTATCCACTCTTCCATATTGATTATTCTTTATCAGCTAAAGATAGTTTCTTTTGTATGCTTCACCTTACTCAATATTTTAACTCACCCTTTATTATGTTTTCTTTTCCCACTATTGGAAGAAATCTTTACCAATGGTTTGGAACCATTTGTATAGGTCCCAAAATCATGGTACATGCTACACCAACAATTTGTATGGTCTTTGAATTATCTAGTATTGGTATAGGTGGGTTATACTAATGGATTCCAAACCATAGGTACAGGTGATATGAAATACCTATTATAACATCCCAGGTTACTAAAGAATATGACATTTTCATATTTATTAATATTTGTGATTTAAATATTAATTTTAATTTAAAGGGGATTCTATGTAAGATGGTGTACCCGATACGCAACAATGGGTTTCTCCAAATTTTTATGTTTCACACAATGCTGAGTCATACTAAAAAAATATTATTATTATTTTAAATTGTAGTAAACGCCTAGCTGTTTTAATGGTGGGGATAAATGGAACTAACCATATTATTTTTATACATGTTTGTTAAATGTCTTTGCACTTATCCAATAAATATTAGAGGCTTAAAATAGAAATGAATCCAATTTTAAGCATGAAAAACTCAAATATTTTTAAAAGGTTCTTTTACTGCCTTTTGAAGGAGAACCCATTTTAATTCTAGTTTTTTCAATTTTATATGTTGAATTTGAAAAAATAAACTTCTTCTTTAGAATTGGGATATCAAAATTTAATTTGGGTTAATTTTTGGCATTTTTCTGATAATGTTCATTTTTTTAATGAATAGTGAAAAATACTGCATTTTAAGTCAAAAATGTCTTTTCATCTGATTTATTTATATGGATAGATTATCTTTTTAAATGGTTTTAAAGTGTAATTGGATTTTTTTCCATTTAATCCAATATTGTTCATTGGAATAAATTTCTCTTTGAAATTGGACATAAACACATGTTAATCTTTTGATGATTTTTACTTCTTATAAACACGCTTTCTGGTTTTGACAACGAGAATTAATTTTAAATTAATTAATGAAAATTATATGTTTTGAATTTGGTAAAATAGACATAATTTTTTAATTCAGAATATCAAAATTATATTTGGTTGAATTTTTGGTATTTTTTTGAAAACGTTCAATTTTTGATGAATAGTAAAAAAACATTGCATAGTAGTTTAAAAACCCAAATTTTTCATTTAAATGAAATTTTACCACTTCTTTAAATTGAATTTAAAAAATAAAATATACATGGTTATCATTAGTTAGTAAAATTTGGTTTAATGTGATTAAAATAAATTTTAGTGAACAATAACTTTTGATTTTTATTTATCGCGGTTAATGGTAAATAGGGTAATTCAAGGTAAAAATAATATTATAATAACATAAAATTACATTACCAATTTTCCTAAACTTATTTTATGATTCAGGGACGGACAATACAATCCTAGGATAGAACTTTTGGCATTTGGAAGCTACTTGGGTAAGATAATTACATTAATAACTTTTTATTTAAAGTAAAAATAAAAAATATCATAAACTTGTATTGTTTTGCTAAAACAATTTTAATGTGGGGATATATAATTTATATCTTTGACTATAAATAGTCATTATAAAGATAAAAATAATTCCTAAATCATGGTATTTAATTTATAATTTTTAGACATCAAATAAATAAATTTATTTATGACACAATGATGATGTGGTGTTTACTTTATTAATTAATATTTTAAATAAAAGAGATTATAAAAATTAAAATAATTTTATTTTGAAACTTTTTATGCCATCCACAAATTTTAGGGACAATTATGACTTGTTATATTTATATAAATGAATTTTTTTCTCAATAATCAAGTTGTTTTGGATTTTTTAAAAAGTTATGATATGAATAGTATTTAAATTGACATAAATGAGTTTTTAAAAAAAATATTATTTTATTAAATGATATAATAATCCTAAAAATCTAAGATTTGGAAAAATGAATTATATAAGTTTTAAAATTTCATTAATAAACCAATTTTGGTTATATTGTCATGTTATAGTAACTATATTAACCAAATAGAGTAAATACACAAGAAGACATGGTAAGAGTCAAATTAGTTAACTAAGGGTTAAAGCTAAATGATAAGGTTAAATTGAAAGAAAAACATGTATAAAAACTATTAGCTGAGAGGATTGTGAATAATGGTCTTCTTATCTTTTAATTTAATGAGTTATGGTCCTTTTGAAACCGAAAATTCTTTTATAATAAAATAATACTTTCAAACTTTCCTAAAGAGCCCCTCCCCCCCTTATAAAAGGACACCACCTCTAACCCATTACTCACACCTCTCAATCCCCCTTGGCTCGTACAAACTCTTCCCAAATAATCTACCAACATCCCCATGTTCCTCCTAGAATCCTTTCCATAGGCAGAAGGCAATTCAAGTGAGTCCTTTCACTCAAATCAAAAGAAGTTACCTGATTTGAAGTAACGTCTTCTTTCAAGTTTCTTTCCATTATTTTTCATTCTCCACTCCCTATGCTCTATTTATTATTTGTTTATATAAAAACACCAGTATACTAAATATAATAGTTTTTTATAATAAGTATTCAAACTACACTTACACACACCTCCATCTAATGGATACGAATAGACTGTTTCTGTGTACGGCATACTACTGCCTCACGAAACGATGATTGTTCAATTTTCCCCTACCACCTTTCAAGGTGGACATTATGATAGAACTATAATTATATATGATATTTATGATATTTATTTTATATCTATACCTCTGTAATTATATTTTAGAACATATCTTTATTCTTTTCATATTGTATAAATAAAATAAATTCATTTGAGGAAGTGCGGAATACCGCCCCCTCAAAGTGATATGAATCATTCATGACATAAATGGAACGTATAAAGGATGGAGTTAACAAAATTATGTAACATATATAACATATATATTATACTATAATTATAATATACCTATGTATCATTTATTTTTTATTCCTTTAAATGTGAAAAATAATTGAAAGTAGTGTTCATGCGTACGCACGGCTTACCGTCTCCATGAACGGTGCATTTCATTTCTTATATCCAAATGTTATGGAATATTATAAATACATATATATATATAGTATATATATTATATATATGATATCTAAATCATGAATATCATTATTTAGATAATTTAATTTTTACTGCAAGGAAATTGGTAATTATAACAAGTTCATTTTTTACTCAAGTTCCGAACATGGATAAAATGTCCAATACAAACTCAAATAATTAACTATTTGTTATAGTAAGGTAATAGGTGATATAAAATGAATAATAAACTTAAAAAGGGTTATGAAAAAATTATAAATTAACTTAAGTTTATTATTCATGAAATTAAAGAATGAACGAGTCAAGTCGTACATGAGGTAAGGGAACCTTTCACCATCCTCTTTTAGTCAAAGACTTCTTTTATGTTATGTATTTTAATTTATATTTTATTATGTTGGTATATGTTATTATATTTCCTTATTTATTTCCATTTTATTTCCAGGTGATAAGATACCCTTTTCTCTCCCATCAACTCATTTTCTAAATTTTAAAGTGACATCGTTAGGCTGTCGAATTTTTTAAGGGACTTCTTCTCAATATCCTTTCATTGAGGAATGTTTTGATAATATACACCTCCTTATTTTAAATAGTGTATAATAAAAACATTTTACTTTTACTTTCATTCAATGGGAATGTTTTTTCTACAAATAATTTTACTAAATGATAAAAGTAATATTTTTAACATTTCGGAAACAATTTCCTCTCCACCATCGTAATAGTTATTTGGATTCCTCTATAAGACTTAATATTTTTAAAAGGAAAAGAAGTAAATTATTCCTTTTTGGGTGTTATCATATTTAAAATAGTTTTTGAAATATATAGATTATTTCAATATCTTGAAATGATTTCTTGTGATTGAAAATGAAATTCTATTAGTAAAATGTTGATATTTTCAATATTTTATGTGTTATGATTATATAATGGTACTTGGATATTTGATGGGTGGTTACGTTATAAACCAAATTATAGGTGGTTCTATGATAAACTAAGAATGGGTGGTGATGTTATAACCTCTAATGCATTAAGTATGGATGTCAGCGGTATGGTTATTCCATTTATTGATATGTGTGGAAATCGACCGTATGGTTATTCCATTTAAGTATGTTTGGGTCCCATGTTGACATTTTATTTTATATGTTGTTTTCCATAGGCTTTATGGTAATGATTTGGTTACAAAAGGGTAAGAAACAAGATTATATTCAGTGAATTGTTTTGCTACTTCTTAAAGTTGAAAGGTATTACTTTATATTATTCATGGTTTTCTTGTTGTTTTGAAAAACTAATAGTTTTCTTTCTTTGTGTATCCCTTACTGAGCTTTTTGTGATCATCCCGAGTTTTTGAAATGTTTTTTACAGGACATAAAGTTGAATAGGGTCAAGGATGGGATCAAGGAAAATTCATGATGATTAAAAGATGGAACTAAACAATATTCTTTTATTTTAAGAGTTTTTATTTTATGAAAAAATGGATACTGAGTAGAAGTGTCTATATATAATATTAAAATTGTTATGTATATTTTATGACCTAATTCTATAAATCTCAAACCTAAAAAGATACTCAATGTGAATTATTAACTTAATTCAAGATTATGTAACATTAAAGTTCGGGTCCTTATAGTTGGTATCAAAGGTCGGTATAGATAACTTTAGAGGTTAGGGTGTTATTTAAGCATAAGTGACATAACCATAATGGTTAGCATATTAGAAAGAGTCATAGTTATTTTAGAGGTGATAAATGGTTATTACATTTTGGGATTAAAAATGAAACATATTAGATAAAATTTGTGGTCAAAATATGTTATGGTTATTTTTGAGGAATTTATCTCATTTTTTGGAATGTTATAAAATTATATAATTTTTGAAAAAGGACAACACGCAGATCGTGTGGCAACCCATCGTGTCAGACAAAGCTATGGGAATTAAACCAATATCCAAAGTGCGATTAGAATTTATCACCTACCACTGGACTACGTGAAGTCCCTGGTTAGTATGACTAATTCTTTTTAGTTAAATGATTTTATAGCTCAAGAATAAGTTTATTTTGGGAACTTATGTATATTCTTAGTATAAGAAAATTATTTGGTGATTAAGTGATAATGGTTATTTTGAAAGACATTCTCTCTTTGGGGAAAACACTATATGCCTAAGTAAAATAGAATACTATGATATCTCATTTGTGGAGAAATGGTTGAAATTTTATTTTGGAAGAATCTATGTTTTTATTGTGGACATATTGCGATTTGGGTTATTTATGGAAATGATTAACCTGTCATAGAGAATATGTGATTAGGTTAATTACTTTTCATTATGAGACTTTAAGAGTAGTCGATGTTATTTGGAGATTAATGTTTTGATTTTTGTGGAAGACTATGTGATCAAATCATTTGTAATTTTAGGATTCAAACAATGTTTGGATTATTTTGAAATATTTTAAGGATAATTGTTTATTGAAATTTCTTTTTTGAACTTTGGGAATTTTTTGTTTAATTTTGGAGATTAAGAGAGGTATTTCTTTCTATAAAGAATTTTCCTTTTGGGGGATTATCTAATCTTGTATTAATAAATTTGATTTTGGTTAATGTCTAAATACAAGGAAAATATATAGTTTATCTTTTGTGGATTATTTGATTCTCTAGAAGTTTATTCTATCACTTTAGGTGTGAACAAGTCATCCTAAATACTCATCATTTGGAGAAAAGATTATTTTTTGTGTAGAAACTTATTAATGATGAAACTCTACTTGAAAAGTAAGTATATTTCCTTATGTCCTTAGTTAATCTCGTAAATAAATTCTCCAATATTATGAAATGGAACTTAAAACAAAAACATTTTTCGTTAACGTTTCCTACTGGGAAACCAATGACCATTTAACCCTTCACAAGTTTATGGTTTTCTTATTGTTAACTTTCTCCGGATCAGGTTTTCTAACACTCTCTATTAGAACTTGACACTTAGTTTCTCCTCCATATCCATGTTTTCATACATGGAATCCTAGTATGTGTTATCTCGAGTGACCTTTTTAATTCACTTTCTTTATTTTAAAGTAATAGTTTTATTGACTCTTTTTCTGATGTGGTAATTTCAATGAAGTTTCTGAGCCCAATTTGAAAATTGTGAGGACGCAATTTCCAAAAGGGGGGAAGGATGTAACATCCCAAGTAAATAAAGGATATGACATTTTCGTATTTAAAAATATTTTGGAATTAAATATTAATTTTACTTTAAAGGGGACTCTATGTTTTATGGCATACCCGACACGAAAAAATGGGTTTCCCTAAAGTCTTATGTTTCACATAATGCTGAGTCATATTGAAAAAAATAAAAATATAATATTATTATTTTAAATGGAAGTTAACGCCTAGCCATTTTAATGGTGTGGATAAACAGAAATAACCATATTATGATTATACATGTTTTTTAAATGTCTTTACACTTATCCAACAAATTTTAGGGGCTTAAAATAATAATGAATCTGATTTAAGCATGAAAAACTCTAATATTTTTAAAAGGTCGTTTTACCTCCTTTTGATAGAAAACCCCCTTTAAATATATTTTTTGTCACTTTTATAGATTTCATTTGAAAAAATAAACTTTTTATTTAGAAACAGGATATCAAAATTTAATTTGGGTAATTTTTTTGTATTTTTCTAATAAAGTTCATTTTTAATGAATAGTGAAAAAATACTGCATTTTAAGTCAAAACTATCTTTTCATCTGATTTATTTATATTTTCAGATTATATTTGTAAATAGTTTTAAAGTGTAATTGTATTATATGTTTACCATTTAATACAATTTTGGTCATTGTAATTAATTTCACTTTGAAATTGGACATAAACACATGTTAATCTTTTGATGGTTTTTACTTCTTAAAAACATGTTTTCTGGTTTTGACAACGAGAATTAATTTTAAATTAATTAATGAAACTTATATGTTTTTAATTTGGTAAAATAGAAATATGTTTTGAATTATAAATATCAAAATTATATTTGGATGAATTTTTGGTATTTTTCTGAAAACGTTCAATTTTTTATGAATAGTAAAAAACACTACATAATAGTTAAAAACCTGACTTTTTTATTTAAATGAAATTTTACCACTTATGTGAATTAAATATAAAAAATACAACATAAATGTTTGTCATCATTAAGTAAAATGTGGTTCTATAGGATGCAAATAATTTTTTTGAATAGTAACTTTTAATTTTTATTTATTTTGGTTAAAGGTAAATATGGTAATTTGAGGTAAAAATAAAATTATAATAATATAAAATTACCTTAACACTTGTCCTAACCTTATTGGATGAGTCATGACCGACCAATAAAATACTTATCTATTACTTTTGGCCTTTGTAAGCCACTTGGGTAATATAATTACATTAATAACTTTTTATTTAAAGTAAAAATAAAAATATCATAAACATGTATTTCTTTTCTAAAACAATTTTAATATGGGGTTATATAATTTATATCTTTGACTATAAATAGTAATTATAAATCTAAAAGTATTCCCTACATCATAGTATTTCATTTATAATTTTTATACATCAAATAAATAAATTTATTTATGACACAATGATGATGTAGTGTTTATCTTATTAAGGAATGTTTTAAATAAACGGGATTATAAAAATTAAAATAAATTTATTTTGAACCTTTTTATGCCATACACGAATTTTTTAGATTATTTTGACTTTTTATATTTAGATTCATGATTTGTTTTCGAAATAATCAAGTTGTTTTTGATTTTTTTAAAAGTCGTGATATGAATAGTATTTAAATTGACATAAATGAGTTTTTAAAACAAATATTATTTTATTAAATGAAATAATTATCCTAAAAATATAATATTCCGCCAAATGACTTATATAAGGTTTAAAATGTCATTAATGAACCACTTTTGGTTCTATTGGCATTTTATGGTAACTATATTAACCATATAGGGTGAATACTCAAGAAGACATGGTAAGAGTCAAATTAGTTAACTAAGGGTTAAAGCTAAATGATAATGTTAAATTTGAAACCAAAACATGTCTAAAACATATTTTTTTAGAGTATTTATAATAATATTAATCTTATATTATAATTTAATGAGTTATAGATCTTTTGAAATTGAAAATATTTTTATAATAAAATAATACTTTCAAACATTCCTAAAGAGCCCATCCTCCCCCTTATAAAAGGACATCACCTCAAACCCATTACACACACCTCTCAATCCTCCTTGTATAGTCCAACCTCTGCCTAAATAATCTCTCAAAATCCCTATCTTCCTCCTATAAGCCTTACCCTAGGAAGAATAAAATTCAAGAGAGCCTTTTGGCTCAAATCAAAAGAAGTTTCCCAATTTGAGGTAACGTCTTCTCTCGTGTTTCTTTCCATTATTTTTCTTTCTCCACTCCCTATGATATTTTTATTCTTTGTTTATATAAAAACACCAGTATCATAAATATACTAGGTTTTTTAAATAAGAATCATTTGAACTACACTTACACACACCTCCATATAATGGATGTGAACATTTTATTTCTATGTATGGTGAACTACTGCCTCACGAAACGATGATTGTTCGATTTTCCCCTACCACCTCTCGTGGTGGCCATTATAATGGCACTATAATTATATATGATATTTATGATATTTATTTTATATCTATTCTTCTATAATTATCTTTTAGAATATACCTTTATGCTTTTAATATTGTATAAATATGATAATTTCATTTGGGGAAGTGCAGACTACCGCCCCCTCAAAGTGATATGACTCGTTCATTCCATACATGGAATGTATAAAGGATGGAGTTAATGAAATTATGTAACATATATAACATATATTTTATACTATAATTATAATATACCTATGAATCATTTGGTTTTCATTTATTTAAATATGAACTATAATTAAAAGTAATGTTCATGTGTACGTACGGCTTACCGTCTCCATTAACGGTGCATTTCATTTATTATATCCAAATGTTTTAGACTATTTTAAATGAATATATACTGGATATATATGATATATATGATATCTAAATCATGAATATAATTTTGTAGATAATTTAATTTTGACCACAAGGACAATTTGTAATTATAACAAGTTCATATTTTTACTCATGTTCCGAACATCGACAAAATGTCTGATATGAACACAAATAATTAACTAATTGTTATTGCAAGGTAATAAGTGATATAAAAGGAATAATAAACTTGAAAAAGGTTCTGAAGCAAGTATAAATTAACTTAATTTTATTATTCATGAAATTAAAGAATGAACGAGTCAAGTCAGACACGAGGTAAGGGAACCTTTCACCATCCTCTTTTAGTCAAAGACTTATTTTATGTTTTTCCTTTTAATTTATATTTTATTATGTTGGGATATGTTAATATATATCTTTATTTATTTCCTTTTTATTTCCAAGTGATAAAATTCCCTTTTCTCTCCCTTCAACTCATTTTTTTAATTTTAAATTGACTCTATTAGGCTGTCGAATTTTCATAAGGGACTTCGTCTCAATATTCTTTCATTGTGGCATGTTTTGATAATATACACCTCCTTCTTTTACACAGTTTATAATAAAAACCTTTTAATTTTACTTTCATTCGAAGGGAATATTTTTTATACAAACAAAATTACTAAATGACAAAAGCAATGTTTTTAATGTTTGCGGAAACAATGACCTCTCCACCGCAGTAATCATTATTTGGCTTCCTCTATAAGAATTAATGTTTTTAAAAGTAAAAGAAATACCTTATTCCATTTTTGGGTGTTTTCATATTGAAAATAGTTTTTGAAATGTATTGATTATTTCAATATCTTGAAATTATTTCTTTTTATTTCAAATGAAAATTTATTATTAAAATATAGATATTTTTAATATTTTATGTGTTATGATTATATAATGGTAATTGGACATTTGATGGGTGGTTACGTGATAAACCAAATGAAGAGTGGTTCCTTGATAAACCACAGATGGGTGGTTACGTTATAACCTCCAATTCCTTGGGTATGGAAGTCAACCGTACAGTTATTCCATTTAGTGATATGTGTAGAAGTTGATGGTATGGTTATTCTATTTAAGTATGTTTATGTCCCAAGTTACATTTATATGTTATATGTTGATTTCTAGGGTATTTATGGTAATCCTTTTGTTTCAAAAGGGTAACCAATAAAATTATATTCAATGAATTGTTTTGCTACTTCTTAAAGGTGAAAGGTATTACTTTATAGTATTCATGGTTAACTTGTTGTTTTGAAAAAATAATAGTCTTCCTTCTTTGTGTATCCTTTACTGAGATTTTTATGCTCATACTAAGTTTTTAAAATGTTTTTCATAGGGCTTAAAGTGGAATATGGTCAAGTATGGGATCTCGGAAAAGTCATGATGATTATAACATGGAACTAAATATGTTTCCTTTCTTTTAAATGTTTTTATTTTATGAAAAAAATGGATACTGAGTAGATGTGGCTACATGTAATATTAAAATTTTTATGTATATGTTGTAACTTAATTCTCTAAATCTCTAAACCTAAAAAGATCCTCAATGTAAATTATTAACATAATTCAAGATTGTGTAACATTTAAGGCTGGTTTCTTATAACTACACCTATAGTTATGAAAACCATTGGTATCTGAAATTTAAAAAAACTTTCGGATGGTTTTGATCCACAAGCCTCTGATCTATATTTCAAAAACATATCCCCTACTCTATAATGATTTTTGAGAACATAACATTATAAATATTTTTATGTAAATTTATAGGTAAATTATTTTTTCACTTATTCAATGTTATTTGATAAAATAATTTTTTTAAAAACAAAATACCTATTCCAACAGTTTTCCCAACAGTTGGTATAAGATTTTTTATTTTTTGGACATATAACAAAAGTTTTGGAAAAACTGTTTCCATATAGTCTTTAAATAGATTTTATAATAATAGTTTTGGAAAAAACCTTAGTACAGTTTCTTTAAATGGATGATATACTAGTGGTTTTAGCCGAACCATTGGTATAGTTCCAGTTTCTAATAGTGTCCCTAGGATATAAAGATGGAATCTTTGATTGATAATCAAGGATAAAATAAATGTTTTAATTCTTTTTTGTATTCTTCTAATATAATATTTAAATCATTTATATATCTAGTCTCCCAAGACTGTTAAATAGATCAATCATTCATTATGTGATCCCTTGTTTCTTATACCAATGTAAAAATTCTCCACAAGCTCTAGTTACTGAATTTGGGGTGTTACAGTTGGTATCAAAGGATGTTTAGATGGAATATTATGAAATATATTCTATAATAACATAGCTAACATATGGATTATGATAATAACTTAGTGTATTTGAGAAATTTTCAGAGTTTTTTATTCCCTAGCTTAATATTCATGATGAATTTGGTCTAACTAAAGAGTTTGATTGTTTGGGGATGGATCCTAAAAAATTAAGGTAATCAATAGCCATGGTCTATGTAAGGATTTCCCTAGTAATTTTTTTGTGGTATTTATTAATGATATCATAATATAAAATAAGGATTATTAAGATCTTGAGAATCACTAGAGAATCATTCTTAAATATTTTAGAGGAAAATGATATATATGAGAAATTTATTATGTGTGAATGTTGATTTTAAAAAGTTTATTTTCTTAGTAATATTGTCTTCATGGATGTAATATCAATTTACTTTTCTATGGAAAAAGTAAATCAAAGAATAGACCATTTGGTTGAATATAAGCTTTATGGATTTAAATTCTATGTAATAATGGTTAAATTATAGTATATACTATTATGATGTGGTTGTATTTATCAATGGTGGTTTTTTATGAGAATTAATACAAAACATAAAATTATTTTTATAATAATATTTAGGTTATGGAAAATTTTGAAAATTTTAATTTCAAAAACAAATGATGAATGGTATCAATCTCCCAAAAATGTGATTTTTTTGGAAATATAATATTTTCAGAGATATTTATTTAAAACATTATAGATAACTTTTAAGGTTATTATGTGATCAAAAAAAGTGATCCTTGGTGATGTTTACTTCATTTCAAAGTAGTTTTTTATAGGAAAATAATATTATGTAATATGCATATTTGAGTGTGTGACTATATAAGTGATAAAGGTTGTTTTACGATGAAAAATAAGATGATTGTGGAAGAATAAGTGATAAATCCTTTTTGGTTTTTATGATCAAATTTAATAAAGCATATTTGAGGAGTATTAAATTTATCTTTCATTGCTATTAATATTTTGGATATTAATGTTTATAAATGTTTATTTATATTGGTTATTATTTTAGATTGAGATAACCATTTTTGGTTTCTGACCATAGGAAAAAAATCATTATTTTATGGATCCTATAATTGATTGAAATTTTATTTTTTGGCTTATGGAATGAAAAAATCATCATAATCATGATGATGTACATCGAAAGATGAAATCACACTTATATGATGGGAAGAAATAAACTAAGTAAATTTTCAATTATTTTCTATCCCATTTGTAAATGGATTTCTCAAACTCGGGAAAATTGATCGTAAGTAAATCGAGTCTTATATGGAAAGTAACACTCATCTACAAAATTACATTATTATAAAATCATTTCAAAGTATGCGTCTTATATAGGTACATGCATAATAATTTTCTTTGTAATAAAATAGAAATTAAATTTCCTGATAAAATCTATGTCCAATTTTATTTCTATATTCTGATATTTTTAGTTAAGAAAAGAATAATTAAAATTTTGAGGATAAAATTTCAGTTTCTAAGGGAAAATATAATACCCTAAGATTTTATTTTACAATTTATTTTTAAACAAAACTATAGCATAAACCTCACACAACCCTGAGCTTAAACGAACCATGAACTAATATTATTTAAATATAATTGTTACAACATATCAATTGGGTTGGAGAGTGTTGGTCGGAGTAGATGACTCAAGAGGGGGTGAATTGAGTATCTATAAAAATATCTATCAAAATTGGTTTTATAAAAGAATATACCCCAATTAAAATATAATCAAAGTTAGTTTGTAGTGAATTTATAAAAGTCATGAATGTTCAATTAATTTCTCAGAAGATTTATTAGTTCTCACCTTTACCAATCTAAAGATTAGTCAAACTTTTGAAACTAATATAATGATTCAAAACAGATATAAACACTTGATAAACTAAATATCAAAGTTCAATTTTGTTTTATTTGAAATTAATTAAACATAGATCATATTAAAACAGAAGACAAATACACAGTGGATAAAAAACAAGAGGTTCAGTCTCATGTTGAGACTTAGTCTTATCTACTTGGTGATCACCTACCACCAATTAGTTTATATTAATACAATTTTGATCCAAACCCTAGATCAGGGTTCACAATAGAAGATAGGGTTGTCCAGGTCACACTTGATCTCTACCATAGTTATTTATGGGAAAACTAACAAAACAGATCACTCAGGATCTCTTCCACTGTTCTATGTGGGATACAAGAGTAAAAATAGATTGAGTGTGAGGATATTTTAGTATCCTCTAATTATGCACAAGAGATAGTGCGTGAAAGAAAAATATGTTCACACTACTCAAAAAGTAAACACAATATCACAATAGAATTATAAAAGAAGAATAGAGTGTATAAATCTCTGTGTGTTGAGCACTAAAGATCTGGACACAATGGATGTAGTGAAAATGATATTCAAGTCCTCTTTTGGAAGTTGGCTTCAGAATAGAGTATCGTAGTCTCTTTAATCTAGCTTCCTAATGTGAAAAGGTTCAGATCTTCGATGTCAGGATGTTTAGTGAGCTATATCAGGTTTTTTCTTGTAATATTAAACTTTTTGTGTACTCAAGCTTTGAGTTCTTCTATTTTCAATATCTTTCACATTCGCACGGTCTGCCTATATTTTTCACACGAGTTCAGAGAGAGTTTTTGATGTTGATCTTGTAATATTTTTATACTTCAAGGTCCAGTAGGCATGAATATCACCCCACGTGCATGTACCTTGTACTATCTACAGATAGTTCTAAAAACAACATTAAATAATGTTAGAAAAATTAATTTGTCTAAATATGACTGTTAGAAATAACTTTCAATTAAAAAAATTGAAACAGTTATTTATGAATATCGGTGAGTCATAGATATCAGTGAGTCATTTTCATTGGTTTTTCATCATCGGTCTGTCATCGATTTGTCATCATCGATCTGCCATCGGTCTGTCAACATCGGTCTATCATCATCAGTCTGTCATCATCGGTCTGTAGGAATCGGTTGGTCATCCATCAGTGTGTCGAACATCGGTGTACCAAACATCGGTGTACCAAACATCGGTGTATCAAATATTGGTGTGTCATCCATTGGTTTTTTGAACATCAGTGTTTTGAACATCGGTGTGTCGTCCATGGGTGTGTCTTCCATCGGTGTGTCGAACATCGGTGTGTCGAACATCGGTGTGTCGAACATAGGTGTGTCGAACATTGGTGTTTCATCCATTGGTGTGCCGAACATCAGTGTGTCCAACATCGGTGTGTCTTCCATCAGCGTGTCATCCATCAATGTGTCGAATGAACTATCGATGCCAGGGACTCTGAGAAACTTATGAAGTGTTTTTCTTACATAGAACACTACTAGATTAATAGACATCCAAAAATATATGTAAATGTACACTTGTAAACATATTGAATCATAAATATAGTTTATTGACTGATTGAAATATATTGTTCTGTATGAAATAATTGATTTACTTAGAGATATTAAATGGCATGAAATAGTATAATCTGTAGGTTGAAATTATTTGTGATTATGAAAACTACTATAGCATAGAGGGTCCAACAATCTCCTCCTTTTTGATAATCACAAATTATGGAATACATGTAAAGTTAATTAATAAAAATAACTTGACTTATAATACTTCACTGAATTTGATTATTCAATATAAATAAATATTTCCATTTTTTTAGTTTTTAAAACAAAGCTCCCCCTCAATTACTATATTAGAGAAAATAGATGTATATAGATTATGTTGAGTGCATGCCATGGGTCCTATGCCAGAATTTCTCCCCTGAAATTAATAATGTATGCATTTTCTCCCCCATTTGGGATTAAAAAAATAAAAGGAGAAATAAAGAATAGAAATATCATAAAGAAAATGAGAGATAGAGAGAAGAAAAAAAGGATTTCCATTAAGAAGCAAAAGAGTACAGTCAACAAAAAAAGACAAATCCATATCAAAGACACAATCCATCACTAAGGGTTTGGCTTCTGAGAGGATTTTCCTTTATCTGAAGGATCCAAATTAGAATGAGAAGGTTTTGTAGTGGAATAGGGAAGAGGTGGTATGAAGATAACATCAGGAAAGGCAACAAATGTTGGAACATTTTCTACAAGGCTTAGACTTCTCTCTGACAACACGCGACTGGGAGATTTCTCTATAATGACCTCTCTAATCTGGGAAAGAGCCTGAGAGATAGTCATTGGAGTAGGAGGTCGAGGGGTAGTACCAATGGAAGCAGCAAGAGGAACCAAAATTACCTCAACTTGAACATGCATATACGGCTTGAGGATCTTGATGATATCATTAATGATTTCACCACCATATTGCACGTCTTTCTCGAAGTCATCCTTATTCTCCATGAATTTATTCATCAGAGGCGTAAACTCCTTCAATTGAGTCACTTTATTCATGAAGGATTCTATTAATAGAGGAATTCTGAGATTTTTTGCTAAAAATATGATGTTATTGATGAGATCATGCTTGGTATAGATCATAGTAAAGTACTTATCCACTTTCTCTCTAATCTATTTCTGAGCAGCAAAGGCTTCATTTGTGCACTTCCTTACAATATTGTACACAAGGTATGTATTTCTATGTACATTTTCAAGAGTTTCTTTGTCTGAAATACTCTGAAGGTTTTTGAGTTCCTATCTCACCACAGCCTTGAGAGATTCCAAATTAGCAACAACACTTGTCACACCTCTAGAAATGGATAGACCAGTAATAATTTTTCCAAGCTCCTCTTTCAACTTCTTCAGATCTACACTTAGCAGATGAGTCACCAAGTTCCTAAGAACTTCCAGTACAATACTAAAGGAGGTCTTGAAATCATAGGTTAGAGAATTTAATTCATTACTCATCTTCCATACTTCTTCTCTCTTCAAGTTATTATGTCTAATGATGGTTTTGGCTGTGGAAATGAGATTTGGATGAATCTCTTGGATCACCATCCTTGCAATATTTATTGCATCAGCATCTGAAATACTTATTGAAGTAGATCCTTCACTTATGGATCCAACTGAGGCTCTCACTGACTCACAAAGATCATTTTGGAAAATCTTGAATTCAGCCTTAGTGACATAGTCACTAGGTACTATATGTGATACTGGCTCATCTGCTAGAGTTTCAACCAGTGGAATAGGTGAAAGAGGTTCTGCTTTAGCTCAGGCATGTGGAGCAGGAGGATGAGTCACTCTCTCCTCATCAGAGTCATATTCCAACCCAAATATAATGTATCCTAGATCATTATTCCACTCTCGAGTACAGGTCAAGTCTTCTAGCTCAACAGTGTTAATCATGAATCTTCTTCCCAGAGGCTCAGGTAAAAATTCATCTTCATCTACTTCTTCATCATGTCCTCTAGCCATAATAACATTTCTGGGTACATGTACCAACTGAACTTGCAGTTCTTCATATGCTTCATCCACTTCAAATTCTCTAGGAAATTTCTCAATCTGAGCCACCTGATCCTCAGCCTCTTCCTCATGGCCACCAGCCATTTGTTCATTAAACTCTTGAATGATTTTATGATTTTCAGCATTAGTATGGGGATATCTGACCCCATGACCAGCATCTCCATGATCAACAGCCTCTTGTTCAATAGGATCAGAACCATCAGTAGCTCCATGTATATATTCCTCACTGGATTGTCCAACTACTTGTTGTCCCAGTTTTAAAGAATCACATGAATTCTCATCATTTCCCTCTTTATCATCATCACCATCATCATCATCATCAGACTCCTCATATGAATTACTCACATAACCTTCAACTCCAGTAACCTTGGTCTCTTCCACATCCTCAACACCTAACAAAGGTTCCCTTGGGGTAAATCCAAAGGTGGACTAATAGGTTAATAAGACATGTTTTTGGGACTTTCTTCAATATCATGATTAATCATGTCATCAAAATGAGATCCTTCTTACATCGGCAATTCAGCCTCAGTTTCCTCATTAGAATAAACAGGTTCCTCTCCTAGTTTGAGTCCTGGATCAACTTGATCCTTTGGTCTGGTATGATGCTTAATCAGATTGAAATACTCATACATCCTTTCCTCATCTCCTACCCATCATTTCTTTCATGGGTTATAGAATATCTTCATTCTCTTGCAAATATCTTTTTGAAGGAAAAAATCATTGCATGCACTTATCACGTCATCTCCATATTCCACACAGCCCAACTTCTTTAACATGGCAGAGATCAACATGGGATAGAAAAAACATGTTTCCTTCTTGGTTTGATTTATCATATCAGAAACAAACTCATCTGGCTTCATTATGAAGTTTTTATATTTAATAGTATAAGTATTTAATATCATTTTTTACATTAGATGATCCCTCATGAGAAACAGACAGAGTGTCTCAAATCTCATGTACAGTTTTACAAGCAGAGATATTGTTAAACTCCTCATCTCCTAGTTCACAGTATAGATAATTCATTTCTTTATAGTTATTGTTATAGGAAGTCTTAGTATGTTCATCCCTAGTGTTTCTGTAAGTTTTAGGAATTGCATATTTTCTTTCAATAACAGTCCATATTTCAAATCCCATGCTTTCTAGATATATTTTCATTTTAAGCTTCCACTGAGCATAGTTAGTTCCATTAAATAAAGGTGGTCTATTGGTAGCATCCCATTTTAATCAATTATCCATGATAGAAATTGTAAAAGAATATCAAAGAGATAAAAATTTATAAATAATAGAAATTTTTAGATCTTTGAAAAACAACTATAATCACAGTTGACAAGATTTGAAAACTGACAATAATTTTTAATTCCTATGATACCAAATGTTAGTTGGATTAGATGACTCAATAGGGGGGGGGGGTGAATTGAGTATCTATAATTTTTTTTTTCAAAATTGGTTTTATAAACGAATATCCCCCAATTAAAATATAATCAAATTTAGTGTGTAGGGAATTTATAAAAGTCATTAATGTTCAATTAATTTCTCAGAATGTTGATTAGTTATCAGCTTTACCAATCCAAATATTAGACAAACTTTTGAAACTAATATACTGATTCAAAAAAGATATAAACACTTGATAAAATAACTATCAAAGTTCAATTCTGTTTTATTTCAAAGGAATTAAACACAGATCAGATTAAAAAAAATACAAATACACAATGGATAAAAATAAGAGGTTTAGCCTCAAGTTGAGACATAGTTCTCTCTACTTGGTGATCACCTGCCACCATGTAGTTTATATTAATAAACTTTTTATCCACACCCTGGATTGGGGTTCACAACAGCACACAGGGCTGTCTAGGTCACACTTGACCTCTACCATAGTTATTCGTGGGAAAACAAACAAACATATCACTCATGATCTCTACCACTATTCTAGGTGGGATACAAGAGTAAAAAAAGATTTTGTGTGAGGATATTTTATTATACTATAGTTATGCATAGTAGATAGAGTGTGTGAAACAAACAGATCCACTCACTTCTCAAAAAGTAAACACAAGATCACAACAGAATTTTAAAATAAGAATAGAGTTTAGAAATCTCTGTGGTTTTGCATTAAATCTCTGGAATAAATGGATGTAGTTAAAATTATATTCGAGTCCTATTCTGAAAGTTGGCGTCAGAACAGAGTATCACAGTCTTTTTAATCTATATTCCAGGTATTAAAAGGTTAAGCTCTTCAATGTCTGGATGTTTAGTGAGCTTCAGCAGGTTTTTGCTTGTAATATTAAACTTCTTGTGTACTCAAGCTTTGAGTTATTCTATTTTCAATATCTTGCACATTCGCATAGTCATCCTATCTTTTTCTCGTGGGTTCAGAGAGAGTTTTTAAGGTTGATCTTATAATCCTTTTATACTTCAAGGTCTAGTAGGCATGAACATCTCCCCACGTGCATGTACCTCGTACTGTCTATGGATAGTCCTAAAGAAAACATTAAATAATGTCAGAAACATTAATTTGTCTAAATATGACTGTTATAAATAAATTTGAATTAATAAATTTGAAACAGTTCTTTATGACTATCGGTGAGTCATAAGTATCGGTGAGTCATTTTCATTGGTCTGTCATCATTCTTTCATCATCAGTCTGTCATCATCGGTCTGTCAGCATCAGTCTGTCAATATCAGTTTATCATTCAACGGTGTGTCGAACATCGGTGTTTCGTCCATTGGTGTGTCAAACATCGATGTGTTGAACATCAGTGAGTCATCCATCGGTGTGTCGAACATTGGTGTGTCGTCCATCGGTGGGTCGAACATCAGTGTATTGAACATTGGTGTGTCGAACATCAGTGTTTCTTCCATTATATAGAATCAAAATATGAATGTAGATGCACAAATACAAGAGGGGGTGAATTGTATGTTTAAAAACATTCATTTTTATCTTTAAGGAAAACTATTTTTAACAAAGTTAAACAATGTAAATTCACAAGACCTCTTAGTTCTACAAACTTTCTAGGTACCGAAAATATGGTTCTGGAAATGAAAATTAATAAAAGTTTACAAGGAAAATATTCTACCTTAAATCGTATAAAATCTTACTTAATTAGAGTACATAAAAGAACAAGAAAGTATAAGAAGGTTATACATTCTTTCCTTATCTAAATACAGTAGATTATAAACTAGAAACAATGCAAGTAACAAGTATAGAATCTTTAAACCCAAAGAAAATTGTATCCAATAACCTTGGATAAAGGTCCCTTGATTTATAATTTCAAAAAAGTATGTCTTACCCACACTAGGATAAGCCCTCGATAGGAATATAGGAATTTGTCTTGCTATCCCCGCAAGACCTTGAACTCTAAGGTAGTTGGTACCTTTTTCTTCATATCCTCAGAAGTCTTCAAACTTTAAGGTAGTCAGAACCTCTGTCTTCCTATCCCTAGAAGTCATTGATTGTATATAGGAATAATCGGAGTTTCACAAACCAAGCTGAACAAGATTTTGAGTACGCACAAGGCATGAGATTTTCTCTCTCTAGAAATCAATTCAGCACCATGAAATCTCTAGAATTTAATATCAGTTATGATATTGTTCAAATGAGCTCCTATTTATAGGAATTTTCCCAATTGTTGGATCCCTCATCCAATGGTCATATTTTCCTTGAACCTCAGAGGGACCTGTACATGTGTCACTCAATCAACGGTTAATTAAAAATAGATTGCACGACATCATTTCATAACTATAATAGGGGTAAGTAAAATATGGTTGCTCAACCAAATCCAATTTTTTGGTGTCTAAGTAAAAAAATAAAGTTTGGAGTCTAAGTAAAAAAAGACATGGAGACTATAAATCATAAATATCTAGATTTTGTTTTTCAAGGAATTAGGAACTGTAATTCTATAGATTTTGGAGTCTGAATTCCCATGAATTCAGAGTCTGAATTCTAAGGAATTCGGAGTCTGAATTCTGAGGAATTCAGAACATGAATTATGAGGAATCCAGAATATGAATTCTGAGGAATTTGGAATTTAAATTCTAAAGAATTAGGAACCTGAATTCTGAGGAATTCGGAACCTGAATTCTGAGGAATTCAGAACCAGAATTCTGAGGAATTCAGAATCTAAATTATGAGGAATTAGAAACCTGAATTATGAGGAATTTAGAACCTGAATTCTGAATTCTGAATTCTAATGAATTCGGAATCTAAATTCTAAGGAATTCTGAACCTGAATTCTGAACCTGAATTCTGAGGAATTCAGATTCTAAATTTCAGAGAATTTGGAGTCTGAATTTCAGAGAATTTGGAATCTGAATTTTATAGAATTCGGAATCCAAAATTCATAGAATTTAGAATCTGAATTTCTGAATACTCTATATCTAAGGATTTATAGGATTATAAGGTTTTAGATATGAAACCGATTTTTAAACTTTATAGATAAAATGAGTTAGAATAAGAGAGACTATAAAATGAACAATGAAAACAAAGTTAAGGAGAAAATTTCCTAGAGGAAGGAAAATTTTCCTAATTAAGATAAATTTTAGAGGGAATGAAATTTTCCTTAAGATAGTTTGTTTGTGATTTTCAAAACATGAAAGAATAGAAAATTCAAAAGTAAATATTATTAACTCAAAAATCTCTCCCTTTTTGGAAATCATAAACATCCATACTAAAAATAATATAAGGACTTAGAATTTTATGGACTTAAAAATAAAAACTTACATCCCTTTAGTTACGGATCAAAGTGAATATGGATAAATCCCCATTAGGATTTGGAATCACTAAGTATAATTTTCATGATTTCTTGAATGAGATTTTACATTATCTTTCATTCGAAAATATTCTTTGATAAGAACTTACCCTTATATGAACTCCCCCTTACTTAGGGAAATCTCTTCTTACTTAGTATTATTTTTATCATTCCTTTATCCCCCTTTGTGATTTTCAAAAAGAAATAGAGGGAATTGAAAAAAATGGATGGTACCAGAAAAATTAGTACCAAACAATAAAATATATGGAGGACAACTAGAATTTCATTGTGATTGAAAGAATTTGTACAAGGAAAAACTTCAACAAAAGATTAGAATTGGAAAAATTATCCTTCTTTCTCTTTTGGCATAAACTTTTTAACAATGGTTTTCAGCTTCTTGATCTCATTGTGATGTTATTCCATATACTTAAGCAGCTGATCCTGAACTTCAATTTTCTTTTCCAAGGCTATAATCTTTTCTTCATGATCCTTAAGCCATTCTGCTTGAGCTTTCAACACTTCTTCTTGCTTAAACAACTTCTCTTCAAATTCTTTTCTAAGATCCCTTCCCCTCTTCCAATTCATGGCCACATAATTATTTTTCCCATTTAGATCCTTAACTTATTGCTTTCGATTAGTCTATTCAAGAGTCATCTTTTCCTCAAAGCTCATAGAAAGATCATTAAGCTTTCCATCTTCGGTGTCAAATCCATCTTTGACATTATCTTGAAATTCATCAAAATCTCTTAGGTCTTCAATAGTCTTCTTTGAACAGCTTGTAATCTTATTGCATGACCTTTTATGAGCCTAATAACTAATGAGAAAGGATTTGAAATCTGCCTCGAGTCCAAAAAATTTATCCATAACCATGGAAACTAAATCTGATTTATGATTCATCGAATGTTGAAGCATCAGACATCTTGAATATATACTTGGAAATAAAAGAATAGTACCAACCAGATTTTTGAAAGATTTTATCACAAAATCATATCCAAGAGAGGATGATTCTGAATCAGAAATTTTGGTTGGTGAGGATTCTTTTTCTAACCCATCAGCTTTTATCTTTGACGAACATCCAACAACTTTATTTTTCACTGTAGATTTTTTAGGTGTATGGACCAGAACTTTCTTTCCCTTATCAGCTATCTGAATGATCTCTTTTGGTTTAGGTGATTCATGTTCATTATCTGATAACTAAAAATTTTTATCATCCTCAACTTCCTCTTTCTTAGAATCATCCACTTGATCTTCTGAATGAACGAAATCACGATTATTTCTTTCTTCTTCAGAGGTTTGTTTACTTCTTCCTCATCCTTCTATTTATTCCCTATAGTGGAAATTTTTGAGGATTCTGCTTGAGAATTAAGGTTTGATAATTTTACAAAGGTACTTTTCTTCTCATGATAATCTTCAACTTTCTTTAAGACATCATCACTTTCATTCCATTATTCTTCTTCCTCGTCTTCTTATTCTATTTCCTCTTCCTCTTCCTGAACAATTTATTCTTCTTGTTTTGGATCTAGAATCACTACCTTCTTTCCTGGAGTCTCAAGAAGTGATTCTATCAAAAACGATTTAAGCACTGGGATTTTTTTCATGTGATTTCTCAGCATCCTTGAGAAGTGATTGTACAGTTTTGGCTTTAGATAACTTCTTCCTTTGCTTCTTCTAATTATGTTGCTTCTCAATTTCTTCAGCTTCCTTTATCTTTAACACTTTTGCCTCTACAAAGTCCAATACAAACTTAGGCTTCTCTTCCTTCCTATCCTTCTTGTCTTCTCTCCACTTAGCTACTATGTCATCAGGATAAGCTTTTTGCTTCTTTGGCTTCGATGGTGCTGATTGAGTTTCCTTAGCCATAGAAATTTTTCTTTTTTCTTCCATTTCCTTCGCCTTTCTCTTCCTTCCACCCTTCTTGGAAGTCTCAACCACTTCTGGTTTCTTTTAAAGAGCTTGGATTTCAGCTTCTGAAAAATCATAAAATTCTCTTGAATCACTGGAAAAACAAACTTTCATTCTCCTTAGAACTATAAGGAATTTTAAATGACTGAAGGACAAGAAATATAATCTTTGAAAGAATATCTGGATACATGATAATCTGAGACTTCATATTTCCATTCTTGATATTCTCAATCGTAACCTAGATGTACTTGACCAGGTTAATCTTTGTGAGGTTTACCAAAAAGTTCAGAATATAGATATAACCTTTTTTCAGGGTGTCCTTATCCCCTTTTCTCGGAATGAAAAAACCTTGGACCCATAACTCAAGAATCTTAAGGTTTATAGATATATGAACAACCTTCAGAGTCTTCACTCTTTCCATACCAATACAATCTAGTGTCTTTCTCTTATCAAAAGATCTTGAATCATCTGATAATTTGTGAGTAAAAAATTCTTCTTCTCCTTCATAAGTAATTCTGATCAAACTTGTTGTCTTGTTATAAGAAAAATAATAAGTCTTCCTATATCTCTTGAAAGAAAATTTATCTCTACCTAATTCATTGAAAAAACTTGTTGTCTCATAAAATTCAATAAGCAACACTACTGGAAAACTAACATATACCAACGGTTTGGAGAACCGTTTCCAAGTAAGCCGTTGGGATAGGTATATACCAACGGTTTTGCGAAAACCGTTGGTATAGACCTATACTAATGGTTTTGGAAACCATTGGTATAAGTAATATGAAAATCTATACCAACGGTTATGGAACCGTTGGTATATGTATTTCAAAAAAAAACATTCGCTGGGATTTGATCCCAGGACCCCTAGTTTATCATTGAACGACTTTACCACTAACCTAACATGAATTTTGTGAACATAATTACATAAATATATATATATATGTATTGTCATAATTATTTTAAATTTTGATTTATATAATGTTCTTGGTAAGAAGATATGATAAAAATTCTTAGGACCTATACAAACAGTTGTCAAAACTGTTGGTATAGGTCTATACCAACGGTTTTGACAACCGTTGGTATAGTTCTTGATTCTGGAATTCATTCTGGGTTAGAGGTTGATTTCTAAGGGACCTTTCCCAACGGTTTTGGAAAACCGTTGGGATAGGTATACTATTTACTAACAGTTTGGAAAAACCATTGGGAAAGGGTATACCTATCCCAATGGTTTGGCCAAACCGTTGGGAAAGGTGGCCACAAAGTGGACTTTTCCCAACAGTTTGGCCAAACCGTTGGGAAAGCCATACCCTTTCCCAATGGTTTTCCAAAACTGTTGGGAAAGGTGGACACAAAGTGGTATTTCCCAACAGTTTGTCAAAACCATTGGAAAAAAGGACCTATACCAACAGTTTTTACAAACTGTTGGTATAGAAGCGTTGGGAAAAGTGAGATTTCCAGTAGTGCAAGTCTGGATATACCAAATCATGTGCCTTTAGTTTCGATATACATAGGCTCTTCCAACAATTGAGCTTAATATTATTAAAATGATAGAGTCATACTTAGCATAAAATTTCAGATCAACCACCCTTTCTCAGTATATCTTCTATTCACAAATTTCATTTAAAATTGACATTTCTTTCTAAGGAGAGGATTCAGTAGACATTCGGAAGTAAGCAAACCTTAAAAATTTGTAACAGTCTTAAATAGAGAAACTGGGGTTCAGCACGCCAGAGCATGAAGACCGATGTGGGACAATCATTGGAGGGTCCTTATATAGTCTATTGGGGTGATGGTTCAACTTCCATGGTTGATCCAGCGGTTAAAATACTCTTGATTAAATCTAATGGATGAGATGATAACATAAGAAGGATTTTGATAGGTTCTGATCTTTTGAGGTTTTTAAGACAAACATTCAGATTTAAGAAAAATTGAATCCGAAAAAGTTTCTTAAACAAGATAAAAATACCAACATACTAGAAGATGATTATGAAAATTTAAGAAAGAAAATATACCTTCCAGATTGCAAGGAAAAATTATTTGTAATGAGGAAAATTCTTCTTGAAGAACATTATATTATGGAAAATTTTTAATAAAAAAAATTGATTATGAAAACATTGACTACGAAAAATTTGGACTACGAAATTTTTTGACTAACTGGTAAATGTACTCCCCCCATGAAAAGTAGTTTCTTACTATAAGGAGATAGGTTTCAACAAGAGGTTAATATGGAATATTACCTTACGGTTATTATTCCTAACTTCTTTTTAATATATTCAAATCTATCGGAGGATAAATATTTTGTGAAAATATCATCAATTTGATCTTGTGTTCTGATAAATTTAAGAATGATATCTCCTTTTTGTGTGTGATCCCTAAGAAAGTGATGTCTAATATCCATGTGTTTTTTATGAGAGTGATGTGCATGGTTTTTACTTAAGGAAATGGCACTAGTATTATCACACAATAATTTTGTTGTAGTAAAACTCATACCATAGTCTGTGAGTGTGTGTTATATCCACAACACTTGAGCACAAAAACTTCTAGCTGCTATATATTCAGCTTCAGCAGTGGAAAGTGCTACTGTGTGATTCTTTTTTCATGACCAAGAAAATAATGAATCTCCTTATAAATGACAAGTTTCAGATGTACTTTTCCTATCCATTCTACATCCACCAAAGTCAACATCTGAAAAACTTTTTAGAATAAAATCATTTCTACAAGTATAAAAGAGTCTTAAATCCATGGCTCCGTTTAAGTAGTGAAAAATCCTTTTCACTGCCTTTAAATGAGATTCATTAGGATTGTATTGATATCTAGAACATAATCATAATGAAATCATTAAGTCTGGATGACTAGCTGTTAAGTATAGTATACTTCCTATCATACCTCTAAATGATGATTGATCTACTGGTTTCCCAGCTTCGTCAAGATTAAATGAATTTGAGGTACTAATGGGAGTACTTATACTCTTAGTGTTGTCATATCCATAATTTTTAATAAGATATTTAATATACTTATTTTGAGATATATAAATTCCTTTTGGTTTTTGTGAAATTTGAAAACTAAGAAAAAATGTTAACTCACCCATGATACTCATTTCAAACTCATATTTCATTATATTCACAAACAAATCAGTTAAAGATTGCTAAGTTGAACAAAATATAATGTTATCAAGAAAAATTTGAACGATCAAAACATTTTTCTTATCTTTCTTTATAAAAAGGGTTGGATCAACATTTCCCTTAATGTAATTGTTTTGTAACAAGAATCCTATAAGTCTATCACACTAGGCTCTAGGGGCTTGATTAATTCAATATAAAGCTTTAGTAAGTTTGAAAACATGTTCACGGTGTTTTGTATCTTCAAAACTAGGAGGACATTCAACAAAAACATCCTCTAGAACATATCCATTAAGGAAAGAACATTTAACATCCATTTGAAAAGGTTCGAAATTAAATAATGTTGCAAAGGAAATTAGAATATGAATAGATTCAAGTCTAGCTATTGGAGCATAGGTTTCTTCATATTATATTCCTTCTTGTTTATTATAGCCTTCATCAACCAATCTAGCTTTATTTCTAACTATGATTCCATTTTCATCATAGTTGTTTCTAAAGACCCATTTTACTCCAATAATAGATGTTTCCTTAGGACTTTCAACCATGGTCCAGACTTTATTCCTTTTTAATTCATTTAGATAATCTTGCATAGATTTTATCCAATCACCATCAACTAAAGCTTCATCAGTGCTTTTAGGTTATAATTGAGAAAGGAATTCTAGATGTTCTACTTTATTTCTTAAGGAACTTCTGGTCCTTACAGGTTGATTTACCCCACCAATGATGATATCACTGGGATGATTCTTAAGAAAAAATTGATTTGGGTTTTGTAAAACTTGTTCATCGATAAATGGTAGGAAATATTCTTGGGTAAATAATTTAGAAACATTTTCTTGAACATTTTCTTTATTAGAAGGATATTCTATCAGGGGTTGATAATCAGTTTTTGAAAACACATCAGAAGATGTAGGTTGAGGTTGTTTAAAAACAAAAGGATCAGATTCATCAAATTTAACATGTACTATTTCTTCAATAGTACAAGTATTTTTATTAAAAACTCTATAAGCCTTAGAAGTTGTGGAGTAGCCTAAGAAAATTCCTTCATCCAATTTGGGTCCGAATTTATGTAAATTATCTTTAGTATTTAGAATGAATACTTTGCAACCAAATACCTTGAAGTTGTAAAGTCTAGGTTTTCTACCATTCCATAACTCATAAGGGGGTTTTTTAAGAAAAGGTCTAATAAAAACTCAATTTATAGTATAAAAAGAAGTACTTACATCTTCATCCCTAAAATGTTTAGCTATCGAATATTCACTCAACATGGTTCTAGTTATCTCTTTTAAGAAATCAATTTTTTCTTTTAACAACACCATTTTGTTAAAGAGTTCTTGGTGCTGAGAAGTTATGAGTAATTCCTTTACAAAAAGTTTCAAAATCAAAATTTTGAAATTCTCCTCCATGATCACTATGAATAGTTATCAATGGAAGGTTTTTCTCATTTTTAACTTGGGCTCTAAAATTTTTAAAATAATAAAATGCTTCAAATTTCCTTGCTAGAAAATAGACCCACATAAATCTAGTGGAATCCTCAACTAAGACAAGTACATAATATTTTCCTCCAATGCTTCCAGTTTGTGTTGGACCAAAAAGATCCATATGCACCAATTATAATGCATCAGTAGTTGAGACTTCACCGACTGATTTAAAACATGATTTATGTTGCTTTCCATATTGAAAAGGATCACAAACTTTTGAATAATCAAATCTAAGCTTCATTAGATCCTTAAAAATTCTTTTCATAGATATTTTACATAGGTTTCTAAGGTTATAGTATCCTAAAATTCTATTTTATAACCAAGAATGGTCTTCCATTACACTAAGTCAAAGAAGATTTTGGCTCCTAAGGTCTTCTAATTTTGGTGTGTATATATTCTCTTGCCTATTGGTAGAAATAATAAACTCTACCTTTGAATTGTGTACTAAGAACTGGTTATTCCTAAAATTCACAAGGTAACCTTCATCACATAATTAACTTATGATAATAAGTTTATGTTTAAGACCCTTAATAAATAAAACATTTTAAATCAAAGTTTTTCAAAGAAGAACAATGTTACCTATACTAATAATTTCTCTCTTATCATTATCAACGAAAGTTACTTTTCTTCATTTCGTCTTGATAATCTTTTCAAAGAAGTTTTTGTTACCAGTCATAAGCTAGGAACATCCACTATCTATATACCATGTATTTCTGTTATTACTTTCTTTATTTTCCAAAAAATAAGAGTGTTAGAATTTCAGAACCCAAAATTTCATGGATCTGGAAACTTCAGAAAGAAAAATTTTAGGAATCCACATTTTCTTAGAAAAATAATCTTTATAAAAACATAAAGATGGAATTTTGTTTAAGGAACAATTTTTTACCTAATTCCCACCACACTGACACTTAGTGAAGAATGGAGAACTTTGAGGAACAAAATAATTATTACTAAAAACCAGTTTTGAATGAGTATAACCAAATCCAGAATTATTCCTTAGAGGTCGAATTTGGGAATACATCTTATCAATGTTTTCCTTACCTAAGGTAAAGTTTGACAAACACATCCTCAAGGAAAATATTTCTGACATCAGCCTAATAACCAAGTTTTTATCTTCAAAAACATTAGTTTTAGCACTAGAGTTAGTCTCTAAAATATTTTTCTAAGAAATTACTTTTTCTAGATCCTTAGAAAGTTTGTCCTTCTCAGAATCAACTTCCTCAAGGGTTTTTTGAAATACTTTAAAAATCATAAATTTTCTTATCAAGATCTTTAGAAAAATCTTATACTTCTTTAGTAAGAATAGAAATTCAAGAATTTTCCTTATCAAGATTTTTCTTGACTTTAGAATTTTCATTCTCAAGAAGATTAGAAAACCTAGATACTAATTCATAAGTAGATAAAGTGTTATCTTCATCAGAAGACGATTATTAATTTTATGATTAATAATATTTATTATCAATATAATTAGAATTCAAGGATACATTGGTTATAGATTCATCATTGTGTACCTTGTCCATTAGAAAATGATTTTCAATGGGTAATATGGCATGTAAACCAAGATTCTTTTGACCAGAAGATTCATACTCTGAGGATCCATCAGAAGAGTCACCACCACTGGCACTCCAGGTTTCACAGGATTTCCAAACATTCTTATCTTTAGCTTTATAGTACTTATTTATATTTTTCTCATAATTATTTTCCTTTTTATCATTTTTTCTTAAGCATATGACAATCTGGCCATATATTCCCTACTCTTTTGCATTCATAACAAGTGACTTCTGAGTCTTTATTATCCTTTCTTTCTTTCCTCTTAAATCGATACTTAAAGTCTTTCTTCCCAACTATCTTGTTCATCCTTCAAACAATATTAGATAGCTCATTATTATAATTTTCACTTTCACTTGATTCTGATAAAACAGTGACTTTATTTGACTTGGATCTTGTAAACCTTTCAGGAGTCTTGGATTTTGTAGTAGTAAAGGCTAAACTTCCATTGCTATTCTTCTTCTTATTTAAATCAGAATCTATTTTTATTCTTGTCTCGTGTTAAAGAAGAGTTCCAAAAATATCATCAATAGTAATCTGAGATACTTTCCTATTCTCATCAATAGATGTTCTCTTAGATTCCCACTCATTAGGCATGATATCTATAATATCTTCTATAAGTTCCTCGTCATCTAAACCTTTATCACCCATGGATTGTAAACTATTAACAATAGTCATAAACCTTTGTTGTACCTTGCACACTGGTTCTCTATAAGGAAATGAAAATCCATGATATTCTTCTCTAAGAATAGCTCTTCTAGTTTCTATAACCTTAGATGTACCAAAATGAGTAACCTCCAATTTCTTCCAAATACAATTTGTAGCTTCACAAGAATAAATCTGACTATATATATTCCAGGTCATGGAACACAATAAAGTATTACATGCCTTGTAGTTTAGTTGATATTTTGACTTTTCTTGATTAGTAAAAGTTATTACTTCCTTATCAGGAATCTTGTAATCTCCAGTAAGCATAACAAAGTTGTGCACTCCAGTATTAATAACAAAAGTTTTCATACGATCTCTCCAATATTAATAACCATTCCCATAAAATATAGGTTTTTTAGTAGGATTTTGATTGTCAATCGAACCAACATTCATTCCTACCATCTAAAAGAAAATATCTTTCCACAAAAACTAGTTAATAATAATAGTTTTTAAACAAGGATAAAAATACTAAGCAAGGAAAATATATAGAACAATGAAAACTTGAGAAAGAAAAATTATATGTGAATATAAGTATTTCATAGACCTCCTCTAATACCAAATGTAGGATCGAAATATGAATGTAGATGCTCAAATACAAGAGGGGGTGAATTGTATGTTTAAAAACTTTCTTTTTTAACCTTAAGTAAAACTATGTTTAACAATGATGAACAATGTTAATTCAAAATAACTATAAGTTATACAAAATTTCTAGGTTTTGGAAATATGATTCCAGAAATGAAACTTAATAAAAGTTTACAAGGAAAATATTTAACATTATAGCATATAGAATCTTACTTAATCAGAGTACATAAAAGAACAAGAAAGTATAAGAAGGTTATACATTCTTACTTTATCAAAATACAGTGGAGTATAAACTTGAAACAAATCAAGTTACAAGTGTGGAATATTTTAACCCAAATAGAAGGGTATCCAACAACCTAGGATAAAGGTCCCTTGATTTATACTTTCAAGATAGTCTGTCTTACCCACACCAGGGTAAGCCCTTGATAGGAATATCAGAATTTTCTTTGCTATCCTTGGAAGCCTTCGAACTTTAAGGTATTTGGCACCTCAATCTTCCTATCCTTGGAAGTCAAAAAACTTTAAGGTAGTCAGAACCACTTTCTTCCTATCCCCATAAGTCCTTGATTGTACACAACAACAATCGGAGTCACACAAATAAAGATGAAAAAGTTGTTCAGTACGCACAAGGCATGAAATTCTCTCTCTAGAAATAACTTTAACAGCATTTAATCTCTAGAATTTTATATCAGTTGTGAGCTCATTCAAATGAACTCATATTTATAGGCATTTTCCCAATGGGCATCTCCATCCTCCAATGGTCATATTTTTCCTTGAATCTCGGAGGGACCTATACACGTGTCACTCAATCAATAGTTAATTAGAAATAGATTTAACGACATTATTTCATAACTATAAGAGGGGTAAGTAAAATATGGTTTCTTAACCAAATCCAATTTTCTGAAGTCTGAGGAAAAAAATAAATTTCAGACTCTAAGTAAATAAACACTTGGAGACTATAAATCATAAATATCCAGATTCTGTTTTTCAAGGAATTCGGAACATGAATTATATAGATTTCAGAGTCTTAATTCCAATGAATTCAGAGTCTTAATTATAAGGAATTCAGAGTCTGAATTCTATGAAATTCGGTGTATAAATTCTAAGGAATTCAGAGTCTGGATTCTAAGGAATTAGGAACCTGAATTCTGAGGAATTCAAAACCTGAAATCTGAGGAATTAGGAACCTGAATTATAAGGAATTCAGAATCTAAATTTTGAGGAATTAATAATCAGAATTCAGAGGAATTCAGAACCAAAATTATGAGGAATTATGAATCTGAATTTTGAGGAATTCTGAATCTGAATTCTGAGGAATTCAGAACCTGAATTCTTAGGAATTAGGAACCTGGATTATGAGGAATTCGAAACCTAAATTCTGAGTACTTTGAAATCTGAATTCTAAAGAATTTGGAACCTAAATTCTGAGGAATTCAGAACCTGAATTCTAAGGAATACCGAACCTAAATTCGGAAGAATTCAGAACCTTAATTTTGAAGAATTCAGAATCTGAATTCTGAGGAATTTAGAACATGAATTCTCAGGAATTCAGAATCCGAATTTCCGATAATTCAAAGTCTAAATTTTAGAGAATTCAGAATCTGAATTTCAGAGAATTCAGAATCTGAATTTCAGAATACTCTATATCTAAGGATTTATAGGATTCCAAGGTTTTAGATATGAAACTGATTTTTAGACTTTAGAGATAAAAGGAGTTAGAATAAGAGAGACTATAAAATAAAAAATGAAAACAAAGGTAAAAGGAAAATTTCCTTGTGAAGGAAAATTTTTCTTATTAAGATAAATCTTAGAGGGAATAAAATTTTCCTTAAGATAGACTGTTTGTGATTTTCAAAACATGAAGGAATGGAAAAGTCAAAAGTAAATCTTATTGACTCAACACATCGATGTGTTGAACATCGGTGTGTCGAACATTGGTGTGTCATCCGTTGGTGTGTAGAAAGTCAGTGTGTCGAACATTTGTGTGTCGAACATCGGTGTTTCTTCCATCGGTGTGTCGAATGAACTATCGGTACGAGGGACTCTGAGAAACTTATGAAGTTTCTATCTTATACAGAACACAACTAGATTAAAGGACATCCAAAAATATATGTAAATATACACTTGTAAACATATTGAAGCATAAATATAGTTTATTGAATTATTGAAATATATTGTTCTGTATGACATAATTGATTTACTTAGAGATGTTAAATGACATGAAATAGTAGAATCTATAGATTGACATTATTTGTGATTATAAAAACTACTATTGATCCTGGGGGAAAATAAAACATAAAAAGGGTGAGATCAAATGCTCAGTAAGGGTAAGCATGGATAAAATAAAACATACCATATACATTTGAACTTAAAAACATGAACATAATGTTTAAACATCAAAATCTTGAGCAACGACATAAAACATGGAAGTACATAAGGCATAGATCATAATGGATCATAAACCATGATAAAATAGCATGGGAATAAAACATGTAATTGTGGCATCCATTAAGCACATGTAATGATTTCTATAGTAGCCAAGGCATTGCTTCCAATACCATCTTAGTGGACAAAGTCCCATTCTGAATCGAGTTCACTCCTCGTTTCAGTCCTGTAACACTGAACCAGATTAACTTACCGTTCTAGCCATGTCTATCTCATGAGATATAAAATCTTTACCCAATGAATTTGAGGGAGATATAGGTCCGACCCATCTCATAATGAAATCATTCTTACTTGTTCCACAAAATAAACTTAAAACATTCACCATAACCCAAAGAATAAAATGGGTTTCATAAAAATCATCCCATCATCTCATAATCCATATAAAAAAAATATACATTTCATCATAAGAAAAGTGAAACCATTTAAATCATAGAGACATTAAACTTGAAACATACACATATTAAATAATGTCATCTTAGATGGAAAATGGTTTTGATAAAACATTTTAAATGAATTCTTGAGGAAAATATCCTTTCTTCTTCAAAATCAATTTCCTTTCACAAAAATTCATTCAATTTTAAAAGAAGGATATTTTGTTGAAAATATTCATGAAATATTTTGGAGGAAGATTCATGAAAATAATGCTTTATAAAACCGTAAAAACCCTTTCATGCCGTATAAGTTAAAAAAACATTATTCTCGTACTTTTGTCAGAAAAGTCAAAAAGTACCTTGTAGGGTAAATAAAAGAAATATTCCTTCCATACCATGGGGTAAAAGTAAAAATGGGTAAAAATGACTTTAAAAATACATGAATACACTTTTATAAAACATGGACATGGATGATAGCAATAACCCCCAGTAAATACTTACGAATAAGCAATCTCGGATAAAAATGAGATTTGAAAAATTATCCCTTACCTTAGGTCCGATATGCTTCGTACGTATCCGAACCTCCTGTAAAATTATTTAAATAATTTCATTGACTTATTACATAATCATATTAATTGTTATGATATCATATATGTTTCACTTATGACTTTATATTACCCGTTCTTTTGTAAATTCCATGTTAAAGCAGCGTTTTGGGTAAAATCATTTCATTTATCGTATGTGTTTCGACTTTTCGTTCTTGATATTATTACTTATATACTGATTTAAATAATTCCAGAATGTAAAAAATGATTTATATATAATATATATTAATCATATACATATGTATTATAGATCGATAAAAGGAATGAAATACACCGTTCATGGAGACGGTAGGTCGTACGTACGCATGAACGCTGTTTTCGTTTCCCTTTTGAATTGAATGGAATTAAGTAAATGTCATACATATATATATATAAATAAATCCAGTATAATTATTATGTCATATATTTAATTATTATTCATTATATATACTTTATAATCATTCATGAATGGTTAACATGGAGAGTGAATCTCATCGCGTCGTAGAGACAGTAGTCCGTACGTACACACGAGCGATGATATCATTCCCAAAATCATGGAATTGTATTAAAGTGTATGTATAATATTAAAGAATCAATATCACTTTACAATAATCATATATATTCATTACTTTCACCATTATACCCATCCAGGTAAGGCGGTGGTGGAAAATAGATTACACCATAGCGTGGAGACGGTATTCTGTACGTACGCACGCGCGGTGATTTCATTTTCCGTTGGATGGATAGATGGTGAAATATGGTTGTTTCATACTTATAATAACATATCAGTATATGATTTATAATTATGTTATTACCTCATAATGAAACAACTAAAAAATAAGAAGTGGAAGAAGAAATAAAGTTGAAAGAATCGGTAATGGACATTACCTCTTCTTTGAAGCGCCTCTTTGAGACCTCCTCTTAGGGCACTAAAATTGGTCTTTGAAGAAGACCAGTACCTCTAGGATTTTTTAGGGAAGTGGAGAAGATAATTTTTCATGGGTTGGCCGAGATTGAAGGCTCAAAGTGGTGTGAGGAAGAGAGGGAGGAGGTGCCCTTTTATAAGGGAGGAGAGGGGCACCTTTGGAAATCTTAAAAATATTAATTTATAATAAATATAAAACCACTTAAAACCCTCCAAAAATGACTCATATTCAAATATTAGATGAGATAGGGTTTTAATCTCATCAAAAAATAAAATTTAGACATTTTAGGAATTTATTTTAAACATTATCAACTTGATTTATCCTTATTTAATCAATTTTATTTTATTTTTGGTAATAACATTCTAAATTTTAAATTATAACAAATAATTACTTATTTGTTGTGAATTTTCCATAATTGGATAATTTATAACATTTTCTACCATATAAATTTAAATTTATAATTTTTAAATATTTTTGTGATTTTGAAACAATTTTATAATATGTTATTTTTATAAAATAACAATAGTGTCAATTTTGACACTATTCATTTATTTGAATTTAAATAAAATATATACAGAAGATATGTTCGAACTAAAAGATTTATTAGATTAATAAAAGGTCATATGTATCTAGAAAATTAGTGGAGCACATTAAATAGTTCATATAATATTTATTTTATTATTTTTAAAAGAATTTATTTGGTTTATCTCTTAATAAAATAATTACTACATCATTTTTTGTATAATTATTTAATATACTTATTTGTTGTATAAGAATTAAAACTAAAAACCTATGATGTAGATAAATATATTAACTTTCACAATAATACTTTTAATGGAATTTATCATCTTAAAATCACAATTTTTAAATTGTTATATTTATTAAATTATGAAAGAGACAACTTTGGCATCATTTAAAATAAAATAATATAAGTGTCATAATCATCTTAATAAGAACCAAAATGGTACAAAATTAGGCCAATGGATGATTAGGGTTTATATATACACTAATAATAAGTTTTGTGCAGATTTTTGGGCCTTTTGATATGTATTAATATTTTGATAAAAACTATATTATTGATTTTTCACTAAATAAATAATTTCTGCATCCCTATTGTGTCAAAATTAATGATAATTATTTAATACCTAAAAATTATAAATAAATTTATATGATATAGATAATTTCATTAGCTTTATGGAGACTATTCATGTTCTAAGTTTCATGAAGTTTATCACTAAATTAAAATTAATATACTTTTAATATTTAAGAGAGTGACATGTTGTCACTTTCTTTGGTTTTAATAATAATTAAGTTATTTTCATGGACAAAAGTCCATTAAATGATTCTAATCCGACCCTTAGGTGATATGGGTCGACTTTTAGTCATCAAATAGGATTTTGGCAGGTGTTAGGTTAATTTTATAATCTTATATTTACCCTTAATTACCCAATTTACCTTTAACTATGGTAAATAAAATTTACCGTAGTTACTATTCATAAATCCCAAAAATAAAAAGTAGCTTATTAAAATAATTTGGACCTACTGATTCCAAATATGGAATCCATTTTTTCAAATTCAATACACAAAAGATGCATAAATTAAATTAAAATTAATCCCGTTGTTGAAAGAAAACGGGTTTTTGTTTAAAACATTGCAAAAGATTGAATTGATTTAACCAATGAATTGAAGGTAAAATCAATGATAATGACATAGATTATATTAAATGGTAAAAATATATTCTATTTATACTTTAAAACCATTCAATATTATAATTTTACCACATAAGTTATTATGATGAAAAAAGTTGTTTTTAATTAAAATATAGCGTATTTTTACTATTCATTAAAATATGAAAGTTATCAGAATAATATGAAAAATTTATCCAAGGTAAAATTTTATATCCTGATTCCAAATAATAATTCTATTTTGTAAAATTGAACTTATAAACATTTCAAAAACTAGATTTAATGTTGTTGCGCCATCAAAAGGCGACAAAACTGCATTTTTTGAAAAATACTTATTTTACCCGAAAAAATTATTTTGTTCTTATACCATGTTCTAGAAAATGTGTAAGATGAATAATAATGTTATAAAATTCAAAATTTATTTAATAATATTCATAATGGCTATTTAATAATAATATTATAATAATATATCGTTGTTTAGTAACACCCGGTATTGCGTACAACACACGTTATCGAGGAAGGTCGTGATTGCGTGTAATGCAAGACAAGTCAGGGTTGTGTGTCGTGAAAGCTCCTTTTGGTGTAGCGTACAACACAAGACATTAATGAAATTAAAAAGAATATTTTTCATAAAATCTCGGGGTGTTAAAATCAATCTATTCTTTAGATGCATTAGTTATCCTTGGTTTTTTGTCACCTTCAAGGGGAAAACCTATTTTTTATTTAAGGCGGTCTGGGGGCTGAGTAAAGGAGACCCACTATCCCCCTGTTTCTTCATTTTCATCCAATAATCCTTTATGGGATACTTAAATAAAATCATTAATGAGGGGTATATATCTCCATTTCATTATCGATGTAACTTCAATGGGGATTATCACTTATTCTTTATAGATGATATTTTTATTTTCATTGATAGAATTAGAAGATCTATTCAAGAGCTCAGTCATATTCTTTATGAGTATAGTAAGTGATTGGGAATCTTATTAATAGAGGGAATGGTAATGTTTATATCACTAGATATTACCCAGATGGCAGAGGGAAGATAATTGAAGACAATTTTCAAGTTCCTAGAAGGACATTTTCTATGGATTAGTTAGGTTCCTTGATCTCCCTAGAATGAATCAAGAACCCTGATTTTGATAGTCTTGTTAAAAATATCTATTCCTATTCTTAATCGTAAAAACTAGTTCCTCCCCTTTAGAGGATGAATATCCCTGGTTAATAGATTGATTACTTTATTTCCAATGAATTAATTATTGGATACCAATGTTTCAAAGTCTGTGTAAATAAATATTAAGAACATCATGGTTGGATTCATCTAGGATACATAGGCAGCAAGCAGACATCACTGGGAATCATGGTATAGAATGGACCGGGAAACATAGGATGGAGTCATAAGACATAGAATTGTTATAGATACCATGATATTTCTCCAAACTAGACTAGTCTGAGACTTTATGGAAGGAATATAATTATGGGAAAGATACATTACAAAAAAATACAAGTCGCATCTGAATGGTTGTGGAGGGGAATCTCTACACTCTAGTACTCAATTAGTCGACATATTCTTATTCTGCATCAACACTTGCAGTTGATTTTAGGTGTAGATAGATCAGATTCTAGGATACTAATTCATTGGGGAGTGTAATGGGATTCCCGATATGTTTAGTTCTTGATATTTCCTTCACACAAGACAGTTATTTTCCCCATTTCATTGATTCCACACTAAACACACAACAACGTGAGGTTTATAGATTCATTGTGACTAATGATGAAACTGAGAAATTTGGTTTTTAATTATTCTTCAATGATATTATTCTTGAAAAGGTTGTATCTTAAGACTCTATATGAAGGTTCTGTCCCTAATGTACAGGGAGTTACATTATGTTACAATGAAATTCCCATGAAATTTAACGTCCTTGTTTAGCGGATTGATAACCAGGTACTCCATGATAATGAGGGGATGAGGTTCAAGGTAATATCCACTATCTCTAAGGGAAACTATGGAGGAATTCACAAGTAGGAGTCAACTTCTAAAATTATCTTTGAAGTTAATTGGGTTACCTTGATTTGGAGTGTCCTTTACTCTTTTGGTGGCATGGAGGTGTAGGTACTTTTGGGCGATGTTTTTCTTCACTCATGATTCCACATCACAGAAGGAAATATCTATGAGTGTAAGGCGAGGTCGCTAATAATGGTGGTCGAATTCTAGAGTGTTTTGAATGCATGTAATATTTTAATACATGAGGGGATTACTAGATCTTGACTATCTAGGATGGACTAGGCTAGATCCTTGGTGGATGATTTGGTACATTTCCTCAAGCAGTGGGTGCTCTCATCATCCTTGTTGTAACTTGTGGGTGGTAGAGCCTTAGTTCCCACGGTTATTAGACCATCATTACAATGTAAAAGGGTCTTTTGGATCCATATAGATTGTGGTAAAAATCTTAATGATGATGGTTCATGCATTAATGGATGTATGTAGGGGTGGAATAGTTTAGGATAATACCAGTTCTATCATTTTTTCTTTCAATGTTATCTTTTTTCTAAGGTAAAATTTTACCTTAGGAAGATGAATGTTTAATACACCTCGATGGTCGAGATTCATTTATATTGAGGCTATATACACCACCAAACCCCAAAGATGCACAATCTAATGAGATCAACATGAATATCAATATAATATTGAATCCTATTTAGTTTATTCAGGTCTAATCATACTAGATGATCAACGAGGAGACATTCAGTTGTCCAGTCAACATTAAGGCATGGGAAAGAAGGTTCAACCCAACCCACATACCAAAATGATGTCCCCCAATTTCATCCAAGGGAAGGATCTCCTAGTATATTCTTCATCGGCCTCTAATATCTAAAGTGGGGTGTAGCTTCAACGAAAGAAGTACAGGCCTTTAGTCTAGAAATATGATATCTTTAATAATCTTATTACAATCCTAGATAGCCTCGACATCTTGGATTCCCTTCACCCATCAAAGGAACTCCATGAACACCTTATTGGGGCTCTCTGAAGACCTCAAGAGTTCATGACAAGTGTTAATTTAGCTAATACATATAGCGCATAAACTAACTTCACCAAATGCTACATATTTTTTTCTTTCACGGAACAATACTGGGATATTGTTATACATGGATACATTATACCCTTATATATATTCATAAATCTTGATGATATCAAAATCCATCAAGCCCTAATTAATAATTTTAAGGGATCAATTCCATTAAAATATGAACTCTTTGGAAGTTAAGCTATAGTGAGAATAACTATTCCCCTTCCAACCTAGAAGTTTAGAGTTATGAAAAGAGTGAACAGAGTCTCCTAATGAATATCAAACTCAAAACCTAGTAAATAAACCGCATTTATGAATCTAAATTCATGTTAATTTTCAAATAAATAAATTTCAACATTTTTTTTGGAATTTCATGGATCTATATGCATATGCTAGTAATTGTCATGTCATCAATGCCTAAAATACTCTATTAATGGGAAAGTTGGGGTACTATATGGTAATATATCTCTCTTTTAGTCCATATAATCTTAGAATATAGACTTGGGGTACTATAAAAGTGAGGGGAAGCAATTTATAGAGAATAATACTATTTATACTACAGCTCTTAGTGTCCTAATAATCGTCTCTATTAATCCATGGAGTGAAGTCAATGAAGAATACATGTTTGCTATCAAAAAAAGTGGGGCAACAACTCCAGATCCATGGATTCAATAGGTCGTGTGGTTCACATTGGCTATTAATTCAAACTATTTGATCACTTAGATCTCATATACTAGTCAATTATATGTTTTTATCAAATAGATACCACCGATAGAGGGGAAAATTACTACACAATCTGTTAAGATCAATATTTCCCCAAATAATATATACCACAAAGAGAGTCTAAATGATATTTAGACGATGCATACAAGGCTCTTAGATTTTTTGGATTTGAACCCAATAATAATAAGCATAATTGTTTTGGATGATTCAATTTTTTTATAGTGATGTTAGATTCATCGGGGGAACCTTGTCATTAAAAAGAAGGGTATGATCATAGTTAAGGAGAAAATTCCCCCATATCAATATCCATATCTTAGGATTATAGTAAATCTTATTATATAATTTATAGTGAAGAGGAGGAGGAATATATTATTGATTCTCCTCTGATATTCAAGGAAGGCATCTTGACTACCATCAATTATCTCATACAAGTGAATCTTGGTACAGAAGAAGATCTATGGACTATGTTAATCAGTGATTCCATGAATACTAAGGAATAAAACACATATATATTTATCCTAAAGAAACATTAAGACACGTTCATATAGAATTATGTAGATATTTTTAGGTTGGATCCACAGGTGGAAACCTATTATTTGGGTATATTAGATGACCACCATAGATATAAGCAGGAAGTAAGGAGAATGAATTAGAACCATTCTACCATGGTGGAATTTGAAATAGATAAAATCATCAAGTATAACTACATTTGGGAGGTATAATACCCCAAATATATTTCTAACCTCATTCTCATTAATAATAAGATTAGTAAAATTAAGGTCAACATTGACTATAGGTATATCAACTAAAAATTTGAAAGAATGAATTCTTATCCCCGATCATGCAACAACTAATCAATGTGATGGTAATATTTAAAAACCTTTATTTTATGGATGGATATTTTGAAAATATCTATATTTAGATCGATCTCTAAGATTAGGATGAAACTACCTTCAAGGAACCCCAAGGGGTATACTTTTATCAAGTGATTCCCTTTGACTTGAAGAAAGATAGCGCTGCAAACCAACGTGTCATGAACCATATCTTTAAGTACTTTAGGGAAGAATATAGAGTTCTATGTTAATGATTTTTTGGTCCAAACTCAATAAAATTGTGATCATATTGCTGATATTCAGGTAGTTTTCAATAAACTATATTAACATAGCTTGAAAATGAACCCCTTAAAATGTAGTTTTAGGGTAATGTCGGGTAAATCCCTCAGCTTCAAGGTATAGAATCATGAAATTAAATTAAAACATAAAAATACCAAGTCAATACCCCATACTACTCCTCTAAAGCTCAAATATTTGAGAGGAATCTAGAGACGTCTTGCCTATTTCATACATTTTACATCTAACCTCATTAGTAAGTTTTTTCCACTCACATAGTTGATGAATAAATGGGTCACTTATCATTGGGATTGATATTTTTTGAAATATTTTGATGAAATAAATAAATATATCATGAACTCAATGATCTTGATGCTACCAATATATGGTAAACCACTCATCTTATATGTGTAAACCATACATCGATTTTTCATCACCCTCCTTGCTCAAAATAATGATGTAAACAATAAAAATATCATATATTATTTCATTAATAAAAATTTTGGATACTAAGAATCGACATTTCAATATAAAAAAGAATTTATTTACATTGATCTTCATGTTAAAAAAATTAAGACATTATTTTCAAGAGCATGAGGTCCATATAATTTTTCATGTTGACCTTATCAAATATATACTCAATAATCAAATGGTAACTATATGTAATACATGATGGGAGTTCATTATGTAATACTTTTATATAGAGTTTTCATCTGAGAAGTTTATAAAAGGATATGTGTTAGAAAATTTCCTCATAGAACACCCTAACCTAGAAATGTAATTTCTGGATATGGAACTCCGTAATAAAGGGGTTTTTTCATCCATGAAACCTCTTGGGAATGGGAAATGTACTTTAATGGTTCCTCTAGGAGTCTAATAGGTATAAGGGTGGAAAACATTAAGCTTAATAGGATCATATGGGTGATTGTATTCATATCCCTAGTGAAAGAGGTTCTATTTTTCTCATTCTTATTTTTAGGAAGATGCACCAATAATTAAACAGAATATCAAGACCTAATTATAGGATTAAAACCATCCTTATAAATAATAATTCTCAGATTGAATACAAATGAAATTTAGAGTTGGTAATCAAGAAAATAAACAATGACTGCCTTCAAGAAGGAAGATTTGATTATTTTTCTAGAGTATGTATAAGGTTTGATTGTAAAATTCTCCTTAGATCCAAAGCGATCTCACATTTTAAATTCATATAATTTCCAATAGGATATATTTTCCAATGTAATTATATCTCCAATAGATTCAAAATAGGGAGAAATAGTTATTCACATCATTCATCATAGGGTATCCCCTCTATTCATCAATAATGATATGGATGAATTAAATGAATTTAATACCACTTAAGATCAAAATTATCTTTATCCCTCACTATCTTATTCCATTATTATATGGATATATCTAATAATAAAATTCATCCAAAATGGTACCCTACCATTGGATCGATCCACTAAGTTACATATCTTCTTTTGGGAAGAAAATTTCATCCTTTACAATAACCCAAAATCCCAGAATCCCCACTATAAATAATCCTTTGATTGATTCATCATCATATTAATTGAAGGAGGAGAAACCCTCACCATTATGTAGAAATTCCATAGTCATCTTTGTTGTTCCCACCAGTTAGGAACCATTCTCTCTCATCAAATCAAGATTCTTAGATATTTCTATCCATCAATGATATAGGTCTCTATGGAGTTCCACAAGAGGTTACATGTTTGTCATATGCATTTCAACTTCACTCATAAACCTATGGGGTTTTTCATACTACCAAATACTCTTGGTCATATTTCGTATGGGAAATAGATGTCACATTCCCATACCCTCCATCCATATCAAGGTAGTTCAATTATATCTTTACATACACTGATTGTTTTTTCAAATAGGTTGAAGTTGTTCCCCTTAAATAATTTGGAATTAAGGTTATCATATATATTTTTAAGTCTAGTATTATCCCCGAATTTGGAATCCCTCACATAATATTGATGAACAAGTACATTAATTTTTTTTATTCCAAAATTAAATAGTTCGTATAAAAATTATTATATCTAGTCCAACCACTCATTTTATTTTTATAAAACATCCAATGTAGAAATATAGGCCTTTAATAAAACTTTATCTAATATCCATTAGAAGATAGTGGAAAGAGAAAATAATTCTTGTCCAAACAAACTTATGCATCCTTTGTGGGAATATCATACCACAACCTATACTACCAAATAAATGACCCCATATTATCTTTTATATAGAATAGAGGTGATCTTTCCCATTTAGTTTTAACTACCCTAACTTCACATATCTTCATAGGATCATTTGAATAAAGATGATCAATCTAAAATCTAGTTGGATGAGTTGGAGTGACATAATGATAAAATTCTATGTACACCCCACAACCTTGAGGTTCATCGTAATCGTGTCACATTGTAATTAAATAGGAAATATCACATTCTCTCACTCATCCATGGGGAACTGGTGTTATCCTTGAGAAATATCATGATACTAGGGAAGAAACTTTCAAAGATAGAACTAAAATGGGAAGTACATGAGGCCATAGATAATTTCTACTCCAATGGATCTTACTCCATGAACACAATGGGTAGAGAGTATATCACACCATCCAAAAATGTAATTTTTCTCAAGAAATACTTACCATGGTTTCATATCAGTTTTGTGAAGTGCTCACTACATTCATTTAAACAGAATAACGTACAATCCATTCATCTTTAATTTAAACTTATTATAAATGGTCCTAGTAATATGATCTTAAATTGAAATACATGCTAGTCTACCCCACATAATATTAAACTTCTTTGATAGGTCTACTCAATATGACCCTAAATAAAAAAATCTCCCCGTGTAAGAGCTTAATCTATAAGAGGGTTTTCCTTATTTAGGGACATGGTGGTTAGGGATTGTCACGACCCATCCCCCAGGGCTCGTACCGTGACCACCCCAAGACCTCCTTCCATAGGCCAGGGGCTAGCGACTAGCACCGAAAGGCGTATCCCCTAAAACTAGGAAGGCATTGCCTTTATATCCTGTAAACACATGCAACCAAGCACATAGAAAGATACAAACACAAGTATACTATATATAAAAAAGAGTGCTGGAAGTAAGAGGGTCCAGAATACAAGCCCAACCGTAAAGGTACAAGTACAACTGAAATATAATACAACTGAAGAAAGAGAAAGACTGCTACTGGTTCATCCTCCGAGGTTCCTACCTAAAGGGTAGGTTAATATCGCCTCCTCATCACTCCACATCCTCACATCTCCTCTGTGTACCGACACTCCGTATGGTCCACCTCTGGGCACCATCCAGTCCTGGTACCCTTAGCCTTGATCAGCATTGTCTGTCATCTGCACCAAACACAACAAGGTGCAAGCATAGCCCGTGCAGGGGTGAGTATAATGATACATAGTAGGGACCCTGAGACCCTCAAGGTCTCACAAAATCCACAAAGCCTGAAATCAATTGACAACCCTACTTAGGTATATTCCCATACATATACTTAAGTTATCAAGTATACCCATCTCAATCATGAGGAAACATAGGGTCCAACCCAAAAGCCCAAAGCTCAAATGTTCTACAAAGGAAGGAATACCACAAAGGTAAGTACCACACAGTTATTCCACATACAAGAATACCACCAATGTATTACCATGAAGGAAAGTACCCCACAGGTACGAACTCAGCTCACACCAGGTATAACTTAGGTATAGTAGTAGAGATGATTAGTTGTAACTACTGAATCATCTTACTCGGTTAAGAGGAAGACCCATGAAGGATCCCAAATTGTAGACCCACACAAGATCCTAATACATCATCAGACCCACACAGGATCCTAGTACACTGTCAAACCCACACAGGATCCCAGTTCAATGTTAGTACATCTTCAGACCCACAAAGGATCCTAGTACATTGGAGGTACATCGTTAGACCCACACAAGATCCTAGTACATCGTCAGTACATCGTTAGACCCACACAGGATCCTATTACATAATTAGTACATCATCAGACCCACACAAGATCCTATTACATCTTTTGTACATCGTCATACCCACATAGGACCCTGGTACATCATCAGTACATCGTCATACCCACACAAGATCCTAGTACATCGTCAGTACATCTTCAGACCCACACAAGATCCTAGTACATCATCAGTACATTTTAAGACCCACACAAGATCCTAGTACATCAATAGTACAACATCAAGTCCACACAGGATCCTAGTACATTGTCAGTACATCTTCAGACCAACACAGGATCCTAGTACATTCGTTAGTACATCATCAGACCCACACAGGATCCTAGTACATCATCAGTACATTGTCAGACCCACACAAGATCCCAGTACATCGTCATTACATTTTCATACCCACACAGTATCCTAGTACATCATCAGTACATCGTCATACCCACACAAGATCCTAGTACATCATCAATACATCATCACAGCCAGTTACAATGTACCCGCACTAAGCTTTCTCATCTCTGGGAGAGTCCGCTCCTTAAGATACTGGTCGATACTCTAACTTCCACGAATTCCCACAAATAATTATCCAAAATTACCACCATGTAAAATGGGTCTCAACAAAATAGATGGTGCGTCAATCGGACGCCCAGTCTGTGAGTAATAAATGTTTTAGTGCTGAGGGCCCGGTTGGATTCGAGTACGATCCAACCCGACCAAACTCCAATGTTCTTAGAAAGTCATGTGGAGTATCTCAAAAGGACCATCTCATCTCAAGGATTTCAGTGCCATAGACGATTCTTCATTTCGACACTGTATGAGGGAGATATGTCGAATAAAAGATCCTGTAACAATATTATTATTATTATTATTGGGTGTTTTGTGGACCCGAGCCACGAACCAGAATTTAATATTCAACATTAGAATTAAATTGACTATCTTAATGTCAGGATCACATCACCACTTACTATAAGTCAATCAGACGTCACACGCAGGAGTTATAGAGGGTTGAAGATTTTATAATAATAATATATTATTATTATTTGATTGTTTCGGGTACTCTATCCAAAAACATGAAAAAGACATCCAATATTGGACTCATAATTTCTGTCTCGATGTCAGGGTCATACTATCACTGATGTTTTGTAAAACTGAGGTCACACGGATACGTTACAGTCAAAAAAGTGTTTTATCAACAAAAGTAATAATAATAATATTTTATTATTATTGTTAATTACTTATTTCCTTAACTCCAAATTCAATCACACATGGGGAATTAATTTGGTGGACGTGGCTTTCACATGGCACCTTCTCCACTCTTCCATGATTTTTGATTTTTATTATTATTTCATCTCCTTAATTTTCTCCCCCCAATAAACCCTTTCTTATTCCATGGTTTTCTCATGCTCCAATTAACTCCTTTCCCAAACGGTTGGTTTCCTCCGCACATCCAGAACCAAAGCCACCACCTCCAAATAGCCGCACTGCCTAGATGCTACCATCCAGCTATCCTTCGTTGTTGCACGTCATACCCACTACCTCGCCCGGATTCTTGCTCTGAACACATGCCGGAAATCACACCGCCATTTCACCCCTTCCATGGGCCACCGCATCTTCATTCTAAGCCCAAAAAATATTTCAACCGTATATTCACGATCCTCGGGCCGAGGGATCTGTGTCCATATGTTGCGCTCAACACAATATTGCATTTCGAGCATGCTTAATTATTTGGTGTTGATGAACTCATGAAGAACACACGAAGAACAAAAGAAAAAGGGGAAAGGTATATGCGCGGGATGATGACCATGTAGGTTTGGCCATCATCATTGTGAATCTAGAATATGAATAATTAACAAATAAATTCAATCATATTTCAAATTTGAACCCCTACCTCGATTGCTCGTTGGTGTCGGCGTGAGGAAGGGGATGATGTTGATGACATCGGCATTCGTCGCTCCCACACCACATTCCCGAAGTTGGTTCCACATTCCTCGATTTAGATAATGCTTCTTCGTTGGAGAGGTTCTTTGTTTAAAGGATGTTCTTCCCAGTTCTCTAAGGCTCTCCCAAATCTCCTTTTCCAGCAATCTCCACCAAAAGGATGAGGAGACAATTTTAATTGAGTTAAGTCTATTAACTCAATTAATTATTGGCGCATTAATAAAACTAAAGTAGGCACATTTAATTTGGGGGAGAAACAAAAAAGTTAACTCACATTAAAGAGGGAGTTAAAGAAGGTAGGGTGGTCCCCACCACTTCACATACAAATTGGGAGGTTTTAAATATAAAATAAAAGTTATTCTTTATTTTATTTTTATTCTTTTAAATCTCCCACGAAATTCATGAAAACTAACTTTCAACCTTGACCTACTACTATCCTGGTGAAGGTATCCTTAAGTGAATATTTGCGCTGTGAGTTCAATGATGCCCTCGGATTTTAATCCCGAGCACCTGTTCAAAAGTTATAAAACATCGCTTGCGCGTTTACTGAATGTACCCAAAAAAAGTTCGGAAAATTATTTACAGTCACCCTCGACCCACGCCGGTCAAGGTTAGGATCTGCCTAAGTGAAACACGCCCGAATGAACCCAATGGTACTCTCGGATTTCCAATCCAAGTTACCCTTTAAATGTTATGGATTTTACAATAAAATAATGGACACTTAATTATTTTATTTATGGCCAAAAAATAACTTTCATTGCTGGCCCGTGCCGACTAATGTTAGTATCCTCCTAAAGAGAGAATACACTCATGAGTTCAGTGGTGGTCTTGGATTTTCAATCCGAGTTACCATTTGTGATTTATATGCAATTGAAAAATAAAATAATTTATTTAATTATTTTATTTACGATTATGCCATTTTTGGGTTTTCTCACAGGAGGTGCGCACCGACTAAAATTAAGTCGCACCTAGGGTAAGGTCACCATCCTGAATGCAATGGTGCCCCCGGATTTCTGATCCAAGTTAGTGTTTAAGAGTTATTCAAATTTTTCAGGAAAACTGCTTACACATGCTAATTTAAACTCAACCAAACATCGATGGATCATTCCGGGCACTCCGGGCCTCGGAATCGCACGCCGTCAGATTTTTTGGTCTCAAAATAATTGCATATAATTAAAAAATATATACATAATTTATGGGACATTACAGGGATACAATAGAAAACCACAATGTTATGGTTAACCTAATTGGTGATAAGAATTACCCTTATAAGAACTATATGTTTCTGGATTCCTATTACCCTAGGATATGCATTGATACATGGATCCTTGATTCCAAGCCTAGTAACAGACTCCATCTTCATAAATGACCTAAAATAAGTATAACTATCAATTTAGTTTCTCCCATTATGTATGAGTTAGATATTTATAGATATGTGTCCATAAAGAACTATTTATTTCTTGATCCATGTTACCCTAGGATATATAGAGACACTGGGATCCCTCGATTTCATGACCAGTTGAAAATATCATCAACTTCAACCCCTCTTTATCCAAGTGTTTTGTCCCTATCATTCAGGCGATTTTATTAATGGAACAAAATTAATATGATACAATATTCTTCTTTTTTACTTTATATGTTTCTGGTTTGTATAGGATATATAGTAATGTCTAGGTCATCTACATTGGACCCAAATGTAAAATTTCTATCAACTTCGACACCCACACTTAGCATGTGGTTCATTTAGTTTATGCCATAGATTTCAATGTTAGATTCTTTTATGGGATTTCAGCACTCTTATTTTTTATGAAATTTTTTTAAATAAGTATGACTTCTTAGAAATCTTGTGTTCCAAGAAAACTCGAACTTAAACGAACTGCGATATAATTAATATTATTTGAACGTGATTGTGATAACGATGCCTTAAAATCAGCACCATGAATTGGAATAAACACACTTTTAAATTTATTTAAAAGTTTTTTAGGTAAATTAAATATATTGATAAATAAGTGCTTAATTTTTATTAGTCTTTATATGTTGTAAAATGCATTTTTTTTAAAAATGATTTTTATTGCTTTTTGTGAAAAAATAATAAAATTAATTTTTTCACCTTTTAGAAAATGTATTTGAAAAAAATTAATTTAATTTTTGATATCATTATGTAAAAATTATCTTAAATTTAATTTTTTATAATTTTTTTAAAAAATTATTTCAAGATGAATAGTGAATTTTTTTTATTTTTATTGAAAAATAACTTTTTGTTTAAAGATTTTAAAAAGTTACATTTTATTTTAAAAGTTTTTTAAAATTAAAATGAGGTAAATTATATTATATTTAATATAATTTTAGTCATTGGAATCAATTTTATGTTCAATTTTGATATAAAAACTTTTTACACATAAGAAAACCTTTTCTTTGAAAACCTGCTTTTCATCTCATTTGTGGGTATTGTTTTTAAATTAAATAAAAAAACTTATGTGAATTTAATTTTATAAAATAGATCCCATATTATAAATAATATTAATTTATATTATATAATAAATTTAACTTTATTTTTTCATAATGAATATAAAAATAGTAAAAATATATATATACCACAATTAAGGATAAAACAAGGTTTTTCGTGTTACATGCACTTGTGTTAAAATTAATTTTCCACAGACATGGGCTTTTTATTTGATAATTTTTACATAATATTTATAATAATTGGTTATAATTTATATAATAAGTATAATTTTATTAATATTATTAAAGGATAAATGACCAATGTAATAAAACTAGTTACCATGGAGAAGACTAAAATTGTAAAATTAAGTAAACTTAGAGGATAAGGGGAATAATATATTTAAAAGATGTAAATTTTTAGTTTTAAAAGTTTTTATAGACCATATATTCTCTCCAATATATTATATATTTATTTTTGAGGCACAATTCTAGAGGGTGACTTCCCATTATTGAATATTTTTTAATATTTACAAAAATTTCAATCCTTATCACTTATAAAAGGGAACCTCATCTCCTTTTTTTTACACTAAAAAAGAATTTTGGTTCATCTAATCACTGATAAATCCCCTAATTACTTACCTTATCACATAATAGAGTCGTTTTTTATTATAAATTCCTCCTAGGCAGGATCTTAGTGCAAACCTAAAGAGGTTTCCCGAAGAAGAGGTATCATTCTTAACCAAGCATTTTGGTTATTTTTCTTATTCCGCCTCTTTAAAATCTTCTCCAAGTGTGATGAAATAATATAAATTGATATATTCCATATAATTAGATGTTATTTTATTAATATCATAACCAATTACTATATCCTCTTCTATCAAATGGGAAATGAAACTATTGATCGTGTGTATGGTGGATTAACACCTCGCGAACCGATGTAATTCATTTTCTATTACCACATCTCATGGATAGATATCACGATATAATTAAAGTACATATAAAATATTTATGAAATAATAATACTTTTTTAATTATAATATCACATATAACTTCTTACCTTCCAATCCATTGAAAAATGATAGTGCCACTCATGTGTACGTGTGGACTACCGCCTCAAAGAAGCAATGTGATATGTTTTTCATTTCATTTTCACATGGATGGTAATATATATATATTTAATGAATATATATAATATATATGATATAAAAAGTATTATTTAAATGTGAATTATTATTTACCTTTTTTTGCATCCGTTGAAAAATGGAAAGAATGTTCATTCGTATATACGACTTATCGTCACCATAAGTAGTGTAATTCATTTTTAGATATGTACTTATATGGATGTATCTAGATATATATAATGAATTTTTATGATATTTTTATAATTATTAACATTGTGGATATAATTTAACCATAATCAGAGTACAAGGACCAAAACTACCAAACCAAAACATACATGAAAAATGAAGCAGTTATCACCCAGAACAATGATTTTGATAAATATTTATTTTTAAATGGGTAATAAAACATTGTAAGTAAATAATATATGATATTATATATATTATTATGGTTTTAATATATATTTATAATAAATATATATTTATTATATATTATTTTCGAACACGTATTAAGGAATTCAGGCCTGAGTTAAGTTATTTTCATCTCACTTTTATTTTTGTGAGTAACATTCCATATTCACCACTTGTTTATTTTATGTGGTGTATATTATGACTATTAATTTACATTATGATTATCCAAAGGAAAATTATTGGTATATACATATCAATCTATGTTCCAATCTTTCCTGAGGTTTTTATTTGAAAGATACTTAATAAGTGAGGGTTTTATGATATAATCTCACTATTAAAAAGGATTATTTATGATTATGCTTTTGATGATGAAATATTATGATATATATATTAGTAAACTATTAAATTTTATTCTCATATTTTTATTTTTATAAATTAATTTTTTTTATTTTCTTTTCTTAATGTACTCAAGAGTCCAAAATAATATTTTTTAAGGAAAACTGACTTTATCCCACTCTTTGGTCAAAATAGTTTTTCTTCCATATCCATTTTTTCTAAAAATATTTTCTTTAATAATTTTAATATTACACAATGGTTTTATAAATTCATTTTTACCTATGTTTTATTTTTTACAAAATGTTTTAAAAGGAATCTTATTGTAATTTTTTAAATGAGTTAATTTTGACTTCATATCAAAAATGTGAAAGGAATATTTGTTTTAACATACATGGAATGAATGAAATTTTTTGACATAGTTACCACCCAATTATTTTAAGTTTACCTTATAATTTTCAAAGGTTATTTAAAAAGAAAACTTTTTCTTTAATATTCGGTAAAATTTTATATTTTAAAGAAGTTATTTCAAAATGGAAAGTATATTTTTCTTAAGAATGTTTTAATTATATTTTTATTGTATTTCTATTCATTAATAACAAAAACCATGGAAATGTTTTATGATATTCTAGGGATATGATCTAAAAACAACATATTTATCCTTTCTATGGATGGATTATAATTATGATGAAAAATTTTTATGAAACCCATTTCTTTCCCATGTGTTATGCTATGATGAAATATTTTTGAAACTTGTTTACTTTTTATGGGTTATGATATAGTGAATGATTTTGTGAAACACATATGTATGAATTTTATTATATGATGGGTGGTCTAAGAATTATATAGAGATTCAATGTATTGGGTAAATATTAATGTTGTATGAGCTTAGAGGGTGCATGGGGGGTTATCCCAAGCCCAAAGAAAGAGGATACATAGGAGGTTATCCCAATCCTGAAAAAAAGAGGGTGCACTGGAGGTTATACCCTTCCCAAAAGAAGGTACATGGGAGCTTATCCTAATCCAAAAGTAGTTATATGGGTGGTTATCCCAATCCCAATATTCTTTTAATTTCTTTAGGGTAGCATTGAAATAATATTTTTTATGTTTATGTGATACCAATATTATGCGCTCGTGGATTATGTTATATGATTCCTTTAAGATTCATGTATTATTAACTACTATGATTTATACCATGACTTAATTTTATGGTCTATGATATATAGGGTATAGTCTTCAATTGTTATTCTAATGTTCTCATAATCTTATGCTAATTTTTTGTTGATATCTCCCTTGTTTAACCAAACTGGGAATCTGAGATAATTCCTTATGTTTCATTTACCCAGGTTATGAAAAAATTATTATATATGATATTCCTAATAAGGCTACTAGTTATAAAGAACTTATTAGGAGATGATTTATTTCACTTATAAACATTTTTTGTACGGTTCCATGTTTATAAATATATTAGACCTATATGATTCTGGTGTGGATAGTTATGTTATGTAATGAATATTCATATAATAATATATAATATCTATGTATAAAAAGTGTGGGTCATTATAGGGATGATATATCCATGTCAGGAATCATGTATTTCTTAATTTATATTTTCACACAATGCATATTTTATACCCCATTGTGGTCACCTACACTAGAATGGTGTGTGTCATTCATATCAGATTATCTATTCCCATTTAACCAGGTTTCATATCCAATAATGGAATTCTCATTCACATTGGGTCAATATCTCCCCTTTTATTGGACATGTCACCTCACAATTGGTTAAATTTTTATAAACTTTAACTTCATTCATGATTGGTCAAATATGTATGACCATAAACTTTATCCATGATTGGTCAATGTTATATGACCTTAAACTTTATCCATAATTGGTTAAAGTTTTATAACCTTAAACTTCATTCCTAACTAGTCAAAGTTTTATGACCTTAATCTTCATCCATCCATGGTCTAAATTGTATGACCTTACACTAAAAATGAAAATGACACAAAGGTTTATCGAGTTGAAAGCCTATAAAGTTGATCCTAATAAAAAGTTAAGTCTCATTTTCCTAGGCAATTTCCATTTTTTGATTAGGACAAATCATGGTAGAAAAATGATAAAGGCAAAAAACTTTAAAGGACTAATACATGACCCTAGAAAATGTCAATAAATGATCAAGGGACCTATTAGTCTATGAAAAAGTTTGATTGGATCTTCATTTACCCCCTGAACATGAGCTGAAAACTATTCCATATGAACATTTTCATTCAAGGTAAATCCATATCTTCATATAAAGTAGGTGATACCATTAAGGCGGTTATATACTTAGGACATATTTTTTCACATCCATCCACCTCAATAATCTGTTCAAGAAATAATGGATTGAACTTTACGATGCTCAAACTCTTCTTAAATATCATTTTCTCTATGAAACCTACTTCATTATATATGTTATTAAATTATCATAAACCTTTATTGGACATTGGTAATGAGCACATTAAACTCCAAAAATGACTATTATTCTTGGTAATGATGTACATGACACTATATCCAACCTACCAACCAAAATCATGTTTCAACCTAAGGAGAAGGCCCTCTAGCCCCATGTACCTCAATAGTACTATCATAGAACCCATCATTTGAATTTGTTAATATTCATTATCATAATTATTTTTTAATCCCGTTATTTATGGATTTAAATGGATTGATTTATGATTTATATACTATATAATTCAACTATTCAAGTGGATTAAAATATGATTTATGTTATTCACTTGTGCATTTTACCCATTTTCAAATCAAGATTATGACATCCTATGCTTTTAACCCTTTATATATGGGTATGAATTTTATTAGAATAAAAAAATAAAATTATTTGATATTATCCTCTTGGTATCCCATGAGGGAAATATGTGTCGTTATTCCTATTATTATTGGATATAGAGCGACATATGATCCATATATCTCATACCATTCTATAGATATTTATTTAACTCCATACCCCCTCAACAAAATATAATAGACCCACCATGGTTATTTCAAGATTGTAGCGTTCCAATATTGTTGAATACCATCTTCCCATAAATAAAATCTTATTATTTGAGTTTTTTTAGTCACTATAAATCCTTTATGGATTTTGGTAATGAGTTCATTCAAATCCAAAAAGAAATTCCTACATGATAATGATATATGTATTTTCAAATCTGTCCTGCCAATTGGAGGTATGTTTCATCTTGAGGATAAATCCCTCAAACCCCGTATTCCTTTTAAAATAAAACAATGGGATACAACACTTTAGTTTTTTCAGTGTTCTTCCTCAACATGCTTGTTTTATTTAATAACATCCTAACTCTAGTATTTCAGGTTATGATTTATATAACTTTCATTCCTTGTTCAATGGTATTATAATACTCCTATTTCTTCATCTTCATTTGTGTTTTCACATCTCACCTTCTATTCAAATTTATTTGACCCTGAAATACCAAAAAATATTGGTTAGATAACCATGATCTTAAACAACATTCACCTTTTTGGAATATGTTTTTACTGATATATGCCTTAACTCATTCATATCAGGTCAACCATTCCTCTATATCAGACGGACAACCTATCACATTATCTTTTGGTCAAATTGTTTTAACCTTAAACTTCAATAACTTTTTGTCCAAGCACTATGACCTTAAACTATATGTACTTACCCTCTAGGATGTTTATATTAGTGTCATATCTCCATTCATATCATGTTTACCTTACCCAAGTTTCTATATATACCTCTTTATATTTTGGTTAAACAAATTTGGCCCGAAACACAAGCCTCATTAGTTCATCTTACATGATCCAAAACTACCAAATGAAAGATACACACTACTCATTAGTATGAGAACTTGTAAAGGTAATCCTTGGAAAAATATGAGTCCCTACTCACTAGGAATACACCACAAAAATATTAGAAGAAATATTGAGTGTTTGAAAAAGAAAAATTTTCAAAACTTGTCTGGTTGAAAACCTATAAAGAATGGCTTGAGAAAAAAGACAATTTCCAACCCTCTAAGCCTCTCCTTATTCATAGCTTAGAAAAAATATAAAGTTAAATTAAAATTAAAATACATAAATATTATGGGGTCTATCATAAAACCCTAAAAATATTTATGCAATCTCATTAGGTGTCTTTAACTATGAAAAAATTAAAGCACCCCATTTATTCCCCATTTATATTTCTTTATATTATTTTTTTGAAATTATTGAAAGCATAATTCTAGTGTACTTTCTCCCTTTTATGCATTATAATTATCATTTAAAAATTCCCCTTTATTATTTTCATTATATTGTGTCATGAAACTCTCCTATATCTAAATGGATTAACCCTAGATTATAGTGAGGGTAAATTTTCCACCATATTTTTCCATCCTATGACTGACTGAGAGAATAATCCTAGGAGGAAGTTAAGAAAATAAAATAACCTTATATTAAAGTGATGGTAAATATTCCACCATATTTGGCTCACCTATATCCATCTAAGATAACACATTCATAACTAAATTGATCTTTTATTATTTTATCTCAGGGGTTTTTCCCTACTTACGACGATATTATATGTGTATCAATATTTTTCCCACCTGTATCTATATGGTGGTACATATTCAAAATATGATAGATTGATTTATACATTTTTATCTTTAACTTGAGTATTAGGAAAATATGATTTAACACATCCATGTTATTAAAATTTTTGAGTGGATTCAATTATTTTTTATATTACACTTTTTAAGTTTCATAGATTATCATGAATTGATTATTTTTATGATATAGAATCCAAAAATTTGGTATATAATTCAAGGAAAATAAAATATTATAATTCAGAAAACAAAAGGTAAATATCAACAAATTATAGTCTCCCTTTATCATTAAAAAAGGGATATCTTCAAACGAGGATGTGTTATAGACTATGATCTACCATGAATCGGGATTTATTGATCATATGAATTCATTAATTTTATATAAAAGCTCATCCAACTCCATAGATTTAGATTATTTACAAGGTTTTTATATATCTTTAGTGGCAACATCTATTTCCCCACCATTGAAATATTCAATTATCCTTTGATGTTATTCCAATTTTCATTCGACTGCACTTAGTTATCGATGGAGGTGGTTCACTAGATTTACCTCTTCATCATACAAGAATGGTTTCTTTAAAACCACATTCACATAACAAGACTTTCCTTAAAGTTATGAATATATGAGATTCATGGAATGTTCAACATATTATTATTTAGAAAGGTACAACTGTTATATCTTCTCCTCTTATTCATGTATAATTTCTGTCATAGTATCATGGATTTTACAATAGTCAAACCCGATAAATCTTTAAGTTCATGAACACATGGGAAATCCTATGCAATTTCTTGTGAATAAACTTTTTTGGAGTTTTAAATATCATATGTCATATTTCATTCCACGCATGTTATTATGAATTGCCTCAAAATTTAGAAAAATCATGGTCCATCTAATGGTCACTACCAAAAAATAAGATATATTTTGGGACCAATTCATTCAAAGTTATCATGTGTTCATCACCCTCTAAGAGTGTGGGCATTGGAATTACCTCAATATCAATATAGTCTAGTAGCTGGTATATTGGTATGGAAGACTCTTAAACTCATCCTTCCACTTGTGAAGGCATTACTACAATGTTATATAGAACATGTGCATTAGTTAGTAAGTGTAAAATTCAAGAAAATAACTTATAGATACTCTCCTACTCCCACCAGATCATTGGTTTTCCCAATAGCCATCACCTCCTCCAGTGGAATGGCTGGAGTATCCTCACCAGTTTTCCCTTCATCTACCATGATAAGGATTTCAATTTTTATATTTTTTACATAGTCTAGAAAAATGGTATTTCCATCATCCCTACCATGGATTTATTAACCATTGGATCCTTAATATCTCCCATTATGGGAACCTATCAATATTTGGGTTGGGAATGTATGAGTGAGGTGAGACTTCTAAGGGACCTCCATGATCCACATCACATATGTAAAATAGATATACCCTTTTAAAGTCTTATGTTGTTGATAGCTCATACAAAGTATATAGATGGTTATAATCTCTCATTAGTGGAAAACATGGATATATTTTCTATGTATATTTATTTATGAGACGGTAGTGTAAATTAGCATGTCATGTAGATAAATAATTATACAAGAGTAAGAAATAAATAATTACTCCCATCTAACTCCTTATTGAAGTATCTAAATTCATTCAGTGAAGAGTAGACATCTATCAATGATAAGAGATATTCTATTATGGTTTCACCTTAATCAAGAATGATATAACCTATCATGAGATTGAAAATAATTAGGGAAGTATGAAATATAATACTTCACTCGATGTTTATAACTGAAATATCCTCTCCTCCACTAGAATATGTGGTTATAATAGTAGTTATCAATGTCCCTTCCACCATTTATATATCTTATTATTTATTTGAGGGTAAGATATAATCTTGATAATACCTTTTGTTACCATCTAAGATCAACTCATAGAGATACCTCTCTAAAAATCAATATTCTTCAACCAAAAAACAATGTTATAGAAATTCCAAAGAGAGGATAGGGTAATATTCAAAGAAAACCCTATTTCACCAGTGAGGATGTATATTGATAGTATTTTTTAATTTATACTCTGTAAAATCAAAACTGGAGGACTATCCAGCATCACCTCCATGTGTCCAGGTCTTGGAGGTTGGATGGATCAAAGTGGATCCCACCCTTCTATCTCCAGTATCATCCACTAAATAGATGATATTTCCTCTTCTTGTGGGGTGACCAACCCTAAAACACAACTAATCAGGGTACCACCTTTATCATATTGATGAAAATTCATAGGTTCATGTGTTTCTTTAGTTATCTATAATAATGGAAAGTGGAAATTTTCAATAGTATCTTGGAAATAGAATAAAATATTCTTAAGAGGGTCTAAATTTTAGATCTTTAGGGTCAAAAGGTGATCTCACTCCTTACTAATATATCATTTGATTTCCCATCAGTGTCACATTGATCCACCATATCATACAACCCTCTTGTAAGTGTAATTATATTTTTAGTTTCATGTACTATTATATTCAACTCTCTATGGAACTTTCCAGCCTCATCGGGGTTAGTTTCAAAGTTAATGATTAGATGTTCCTTCAAGTTTCCAAGTTGGAGAATACAAACACCACTTTTAAGGGAATACCATAAACTCAAAACATCCACATCCAATGTCCATACCAACTATAAATTAATAGACTCAGGTTAAATATAATATGAGGAGACATTGATAGGATCTCCTCTAGGTCTTGAATAATACTTAGGCTCTATCAATATCAGTCATTTTCTTGGTCTCTGATATTTGACCAAAGATTCACCTCATTGAATTTGATTAAACTACCTTGAATCTGACTCAAGGCGTAAAGGGTTATTAGATTTTAATTTTCTAGTAGGCTAGTGGTCAAGGTTGATTTATATGAACATATTTTTCATCGGTCATCCCATTCTTATGAGATAACCTAGTTCCCCTTTCCCCTAACTTTAGTGATGAGGATGTCATAACCCTAGGGAAACTACTCACAAGAATTTCATGAATGTATAATGGGATCTTATAAAGATCATAAATAGAAGTCAAATTAATGAATGTGTCCAAGGATATAAGTATAATCTTGACCTAAGTATCTACCTAGTCCATCATCACCCACACTTGTTAGGCCACCATCGAATGGTTCTATATCTTAACATCTATTAGTTTCACCATTGTTTTCTTTGAAGGAACTGTAATTTATGTGTGAATTATTTTGATGCATAATCCTCATGGAAGATTTCATAGTTAATTCAAGACACTATGATATAGTCCCTTGTGGTTATATTGCATGATCACGCCTTATAATCATTGTTTTCATCATCCTAAATCGTTATGATAGGGGTTATCCATACAGAAAGAAGTGGAATTATTATTATAGAGTAAAAATCCTTTAAGCCTTGTATCTCTTTAATGAAAAATAATTGAGATTCGAAGCATCATGGATAAATGGTTTGAATAAACACCTATGAATCTTGAATTTTCTATGGATCTTGTACATGTTTAATTGTGTTGATATCCAGCCCCAAAACACTTGGAACATCCCCGAGATATGAAACATATGATTTAAGTTTTATATTTATATTAAGAACTTGTGGATCTTTTCCAATTCCAGTTCCACTAGAATAACATATATATGTTCTTCTAGATATGACTCCATCACAAAAGTGCCAGTTTCATGCTAGTGTGAGGGTCATAAACTAGGATCATTTAACAACTTGGTCACATAGAATTGAAGACAGTGAGTCATGTTTGAGGATAAATTTTTGGTTGATTTCATAGCCTCATACTTCATAATCGACCCTTTCCAAATTATTCCAATACATGCTCGAGATTCATATTTTGTATATATATGGGAACCCCATTGGAAATTTTTAATTTGGCCTATATTTTCATGAAACCAAGAAGATATTCATCAATATTATAAATAAAATTTTATTTCATGGATGGGGATCCTTCCTCATAGAATTTGTGAATTCCCACAAAAACATTTAATCCAACAAGGGTGTCCACTGGGTGTCTCTCCAAATGTCCTTTAGGGGAGAAATTATTCATAAATGCCTCTAAGGATATATTCCCTTGAGATCTCTTAAATTTCTTGTAGATTGACCCCCATTTCTCTATATATTTGGTAGAATGTATTGATTTTTTAGACTCCAATGAGTCACAAGTTCCCAAATATGGGTGATACTATATATGTATGTTTGTGAGATATTAACAAATTCATATATCACTGTATTATTCATATTATTCACGAAATCAACACATTTGTGAGGGCCCAACATTCCCACATATTCTTGGGATTAACACTATCTCTAATCCTCTATCCTACTATGGAGTATGTTCATAGATGATCAAAAAAATATGAAGTAGTGGTAGTGAATTTGGGACTCTGATATATATATGTGTGTGTGTGTTTAGTTTTTTGGTAAGACCATGGAGTGGTGAAATATGTATGTAGGGGTCTTACCCAACCCCCTATTAAAGTGTAATCCCCTCAATGATATATTTTTACTACTTGGATTAGCATCCCTAATAACCAAGAGATTTGGAGGTTATCATATAGACTTGGAATGTCAATGTATATCAAAATTACATGTTCATATAAAAGTAGGAAATATGATAGTAGTATCCTCTAGTAGTGAACCTGGATAATTTTTTTAAGAACCTATATGTGTGACGTACACTGTATTGCTTGAATTTTTTTAATGTCCTGTATCAGTTGATAAATGTGATTAATGGATTGAAAGTCTTGTAGAGTATTCATCAGCTGATCTATTTTCTATAAAAAACATATAATTCAATAGTATAGTTAACTATGTAAAGAGAAAATATGATAGATCCCACAGTTAAAATAATATGGCCATGAAAATAACTCATGTAAAAATCAATAAAGGAAAAAAATCACCCATGTCGATTCACTCAAACCACATCACCTAGGTTTCTTCACTCAAGTACCCTTTACCCATTTATCTTTAAAAATTTTGGGGGAACTATGATTATAACCAAAAATATGGGTGTTCCCAAATGAATTTTCCCATACTTATCTAGTTTTATAAGGCTAAAGAGAAATAAGGTAGTTGTGTGAAGATTAAAAAGAGAGGGGAATGTGAGGTGAGTGAAAAGAAAGTGTAAGAGAATCAAGTTTCTCTCAGTTAAAAGTAATAAAAAAATAATATGTGGTACCACATTATTTTTAAATATCAAGACACATACCATGCCAAGCTATTAGTATATTTCTATTATGTTAATCTCTTAGCATGCATTAAAAGCTCAGTGCATGCATCCCATGTTCTACTCTCCATCTTGAGTGTGCATGCTATTCCTTGATGCTATGTTCAGGTTAAATTCATATCTACCTCAGAATTGTATCATATTAATATTGGTTGGAAATAATTATTGGGGGAATTTTTGGTGCTCTCTTTTGATAAGAATGGAGACTTGTTTGGTTAGAGAAAATGTTTTGTGAAAAGAAGAAGTAATCCTACCTGGGTCCCATTGTATATACTCAAGTCCCTTCGTGTGTGTCTGGGTCTCCTTATTTGAAGCTCTTTGGAACAACACACACACATCATGACTCCTTTTTTAAATATATTTTCCATGCCACATTTCTACCTTTACCGCTTACATGAAGCATTTTCACATGACACACGTACACCCTAGCCTCCTTTGTAATAGGCCCTTGCATGCTTGTATCCTTCTAGGGATCGAGGAGTTGTTAACTCCTTAGATATTCACCCTAATCTTTTGTTTCCTATAAATAGACTTCATGGATCCCATTTAAAGGAGGGGAATTTTAAAATACCCGAATCATTTATTTTGGAAGATAATATTATTTTGTGTGTACCCAAGCCTCCCTCATCTACTTTGGGTGACTTTTTAAGTCCAAACCTAAGGTTAAAAATATAAATTTGGGGTAATTGAATCATCCAATGATTAAACCCTAAAACCTTGGAAAAATAAAACATCCTCAAAGTTCCTTGATAACATGGTTTAAATAACCAATCCTAAAAAATAAAATATCACGGTGCCACATGTACAAGATACCCTGGGAGTACAATAATAGGGAGACACATGCCTAAGTCATCCTGGGATATCGGTACTGAGGAGACACTTCACCCTAGTTTCATGACATGATGAAACTTTACCAAATTTATATACATTGTCACCACTTCACCCAGGTCTTATACTTGGGTGGCACTTCACCCAATACCCATAATTGGGTGCAACTTCACTCAGGCCCCACGCCTGGGAGCTACTTCTCTCAAACCCAATACTTGGGAACCACTTCAGTAAAGTCTTATACATGGTATCCATTTCACCTTAGTCTCCCACATTATGTTCCTACCAATCTAGGCCTTCCCCATGGCCTCTTGATATATATTAATGGGTTATGCATGCATGAGTTCTCCCATTTGATCATATATTCCTATGTTAAGAGGGATCGGTCCTCTTATCAGATACCTTTTATAAGTTTTTCTCTGTGACTGATAGTACCCTTAGGGTGATCAAAATCTTATATTCAGTTGAAAATAATGGTATTTATCAATTTATAAATAATAATTCTCACCCTAGTTCAATATTATCACCCTGAATACCCCAAAATGACTTTCATATCCCTCAAGTATTTGGTCATGTTTATTTGGTCCACCCAATGATACAAGGATATAAAATGATATCCTACTAGGTTTAAGACCCAACCTTATCATCATTGATGATCCCATCCTCTATTCACTCGATAATACATATACCTCCCAATGGGCCTCCAATTTAGTGTCATCCCAAAAACCTACATTAACCTCAGTCATATTACAGGTTAAAACATGTGGGCCTCCAATATGGTGTAATTTCAAACCCATACTCACTAGTTCATATTCCACATGTGTCAAATATTCTGTCATTTCCTCTAGTTACCACAAGATAGGGGTATATGTCCATATATAGTCCCCCTAATATGTGTAAGACCAAACCATACCCTATCTTCTATCTATTTACCAATATAAAAGATGAACCAGATAGGTTCTTTCATGCATAAGTCCCACAAAAACCATTCCTAGGTTCATTTTACCTCACTTTCCTAGATGCTTTAGTTTAAACTACATAAAATATATATCAACCCAAACATTGTTAAACTACTTCTATAACATCCTATTACAACCTTTCAATTTATTCTCTTATCTTTGCTTGTTTTTATCTTTAATTGGGTGCATCTTTGGACTCTCAAGTATGTAGAGAAATTTTAGGGGAAATTAATTAAATTTTGGGGGTGTATGTTTTATTGAATTAAAAGAGTATGGGTATAAATTTTTAATGTATTTTCAGCCTTCCCACCAAGTTTAGATAATGATCAAGTTGGTTTTGGGTTTCCATGTAAGAATTCAATGTTTTTGTAGTCTATAGGAGAAATAGACACTGTGTAATAGTAGTACATAACGTTTATGTTTTGTAGGGAAGATATCATGAACCAGATGCACACCATGAAGTGAGTACATACTTGTACATATTACACACTGTGTAATAAAAAAGATCATTTTTCATTAAATGGTAATGATATTTTTGGAATATCTGAGTCTCAAGGATTAGCCAACATGTAAAGGGATTACACATTGTTTAAATGTCACGACCAAGCCTTTTTAGGGTGGCGTGCGGGTGATACGTTTTTTCGTTTTTTCATGTCACTTGTGGTTATCAACCTAGAAGGATTATCCAGTGATTTTTGGAGTCTCCATTCGATCTGTATTGATTAATTTTATTATTGATCACCATTATGGTTTGGTTTCATCTCTCCAGGTGAGTGTTCCATTCTACTTCTTATGTTCCTTTGATCATGGTAGCATCATTGTGTAGTGTTATTGGATCTGTTGACCCAAGATGATGTTTCTTCTAGTTTCATTCTAGATATGTGGTGTGTTCTTGTTCCGAAAGAAATTTCTTTTATTGGTTGTGGTGCAGTAGGTGTTTTTTCTAATGTTATGTGATTTACACTTATCTGAAGACCTTTTTTTAATTGGATCAATTCAAAAATTCGTAGATTTATTATAGGTCCTCCATTGTTGTTTTTTCATTCCTCTTATTGGTGGATCCTTTGTGGGCATGTGTGGCCCTAATTTTTGAGGTAGATAGTTTCATCTCTAGCCTGTGTTGGTGAACTAAATTGCTCTTATTTTGATAAATTGTTTTATTAAATGAAATGGAAATATATGAGTGTTTTTTTGTGTGAGTTGAACTGGATTTTTATAAAATATGGTTTTCCCCTAGTTTTGGTTAAATGGAAAGGGTTTTCAATGAATTATGAAATGGTTTTACTAAATGGTTTTCAAAGTATGATTTTATGAATTGGTTTTATGAATTGGTTTGAAAAATATAGCACATAGTAATCCTTGGGTACATAGGTAGAGGGTATTGTAATAGGTATCATCCACTATTGGGAGATTTTCTCATGGGTATTATATTTTCTCTCTAGGCTTATTATTCTAGGGGCTTGTTAGACCAATTGGGGGTTAACTTTATGGGGTGTTCCTTTTCCCTATAGACTTGATTCATATGTCTAGTGTCTTGATGTGTATGAAATTTTCTATATTGGGTATAGGTTTCCTAGATATACTGACCTAGATGAACATCCATGCAAAGGTGTAGATCAAACATCATGATTTAGACCCTGGGGAGGGGTACTTCCAAGTAGTTATAGTATAGATGTTTTCCTCTAATACCATTAGGTCATGTAATGTCACGAATCCTATGGGCCATGTAAGGGTTTTTCTACAACCCTTAAAAGGGGTATTATCATAAATGAATAAAAATAGAAGGCCTTCATTCCATTTGGGTATATTACCTAAGCTTCTGCTTTGAGTTTGTACTATTTTTTGTACTTCCATAGACTTGATATGAGAAATAGTGCATGCTTTGTTTTATTTTGACATGATATATCTATTGAGATATATGGATATGAATTGATTTAAAACTAATTTACCTGATTTATATATAAATGTGGAAAAGTGGAAATTAAACTATTTTTTCTATTATTTTGATATAAAAACTATTAAACTTTTATCATGCCTTGTTTTCATTAAATATTAGCATTCTGTGATTATTATTCAAATAATTTTTATGGAAAACCTGGGTGAGAACCTACTTATCTTTTTATCTCACATCATGTGTACCTCTTCAGTGGTTCATAGACCTAGTTATGTATTTTGATGCAAAGAAAGTAAATCCACCACAATGAGGTGGTGAGGTTTTTCTGTTAGCTAGGATGGGTAGTTGGTGGTGATATGGTCATATTTTGGCCATACTATCACATAGAGTAGTTGGTTTTCATATTTTGGTAGTCCTTTGTGGTTGGACATGTACTTAGAGATTTGTTATTCTCTTGAGTTTTTTGGTTTTCAATATATTTTTATAGTTATGTAATATATTTATATTTCTATTTTTTTCTCTTCTTAATAAATGTGTGTCATGTTGTTGATTAAGTTTGGGATAAATTGTTCCCACTATTTTTTTTGATTCCCAACTGCTAGTCGCCAGCCTATGGGGATCAGAAATTCCATTTGGGTATGTGTCATATTGGGTCAAATACCAGTTTGAGAGGGTATTCAAGACAATTCGTTATAGTTTTGTATCAAAGGAGTTATTTTTTTAGAGTCTTTATCTTGGGATGTTTGGTAGACTGGAGATAGGATTGTTAGGAGTTAAGATGTATGTTGCGGTGAGTGTCTGTCCATATCTTATCGTGATGATACTCAAGTTTCTATGGGATATTGGGATGTGTGTATCCTATTTTGAGTTCATAATGTTAATATCAGTTTTTTCATATGGTTCTTCTAGTTTTAACTAATATTTTTCTGTTTTTTGGTCATTTATTTTGTTTTGGTGTGCATTAGTATGCCTTCGGAACATGTTTTGATAGTTCCTTGGGAGGGTGCAACTGATGTTCCTCAAAGGAATCCTTTAATGGATCAAAAATTTGTTAAGGCTATTGTGTAGGTAGTTTTTTCTATTGATTAGAATGTTACACAAGTTTAGAATGCAGTTATTGAGGTATATCCAAGACTAGTGGGAGAAAGAGATCGATCACGGGAGTTCTTGCATGAGAAGACACCATATTTTAAAGTTATAAATTAACCTTAAGAGGATGAGGTATTTTTTGACATGACTGATCAAATATTCACCTTTCTAGAAACACTTGAGAATATGAAGGTGAAGTTTACAGCATTCGTACTTGAGGGTCCTAGAAAGAGTTGATGGGATTCCATCGTACAGGCAGATAGGCATGTGGGCTTAGACTGGAAGGGTTTCAAGACTCTCTTCTTCCATCGGTTTTCTCCAGAGTCATTAATGATGGATAAATATCAGGATTTTATCTCTTTACATCATGGAGAGAACTCAGTTTCAGTGTACACCTTTCGTCTTGTTGAGCTGGTTCATTTTTCACCAATGGTTGCAAGGAATGACCAAATGAAAGCTCAGAAGTAACTACAAGGTTTGAAAATAGATATTATATCTTAGGTATTTATGCTAAATATTTTGACCTATATGGAAATAATGGATAGGGATGTTATGGAAGAGGGGAATATGGTTGGATAGGTTGGATATTCCACCCCTTCTCTTCCACCTAGTGATGTCTTTAGTGATGCGCTAGGGAAAGAGTGGAAGTGGTAGGATCGTCAAAGGAGTAGTGGAGGTAGTTCTTGGTAGCAGGCCTCTTTGGGACCTCCAATTATACCTAGTGGTGTGCCTCTAACTTGATATTAGTGTGGAAATATTGTAAACACGTGTTTTTCTTGTCCTTCACCTACTAAGATGTTTAACAGTTGTGGCTATTATGGTTATCTACAATGTTTCTATCAGGTTGTGTCAACTCCTCAATATGGTCAGGGATCATCAACTTCAAAAGCTATTGAGAAACAATAATATTATTCAAATAATATAGGGATCCATCCACATTCCCTAGGAGTGAATAAAATTTATTTAATATGAGTTTCTAGTGGAGGTAAATGTAGGTCCAGCAACTGTGATAGGTACCACCTTTATTGCATCTTTAGTATTGATTTCTTTATTTTATACTTGTTTGTCCCACTTGATTATACATGTAATTTTTTTTGATATGATTAAACTTACAACAAGGATCATGTCCTTTTTATAGATCAAGAAAAAGCTCTTGGGAAGTGGAAAGAGATGTAGTTTTGATGTCTTTCTTGTTCATTGTTGATAGCTAATGTAGTGCTAGTGTTGGATTTTCTTTTTCTTGATCTTGTTTTTCCATACATCATCATTGGGATAGAACGCTTTTTTTTATCATTGATATGAGGTTGAATGCTATCATTGGTGTTTCTGATTTCTTGAAACTGATGTGAAATCATGGGTGTTTCAGGGAGAGTGGGATCCAAGGTCTGGTCATGCAGGACCTTCCCACACAAAGCATGGGATTTTTTTTTGTCTACAGTTGAATTATATCCTGATGATATTTCTTTTATTTTTGGTATTCCCTCCATTTTTCAAAATTTCACTAATGTTTTCCTAGATGATCTATTTGGGATTCCTCTAGAGAGGGAGGTAGATTTTATGATTGACCTGGTTCCAGGAACATAGTTGATATTGATACCTTCTTTTCATATGGAACCACTAAAGTAAAAAGATCTCAAGATCTAGTTGGATGATATGGTGGTGAAGGTTTTTTTTACAACCTATTATTTCACCTTGTGTATCCCCAATTCTCTTTTCTAATAAGGTAGACGGTTCACTTCTGGTGTGCATGGACTATCAGAATTTGAACTGGGTAATAATTAAGAAAAATTATCCTTTTCCTCGTGAGGATGATTTTTTTAATCTGTTAAAGGGGGAAATCATCTTTTAAAGTTTTATATTCAATAAGGTTATCATCATATCATATTTCAAGAGTGTGATATATTAATTATAGTTTTCAAGAGGAGTTATTACATTATGAATACCTTGTGATTTTTTTTGGTATGACTAACTCTCCTTTATTTTTATGTCTTTGATGAATTGGATATTCCATCAATATCTTGACAATTTTTTTTAGTGTTCATGGATGACAATCTAGTTCATTTTATTTTTGAGTGTGATCATGATAACCATCTAAGTTTGGTTTTTAGAATCCTGATAAATCACCATTTGTATAGAAATATTTCGAAATGAAACTTTTGGATTCAATAAGTAAAATTATTGGGATATGTAATTTCTGAGATGGATTATCAGTTGACCCTGATAAGGTAAATGTTGTATTTTCATGGGAAGATACATGTAACTTCCTTGATATTCGGAGCTTCTTTAGTCTTTCTAGATACTATCGATGGTTCGTTAAGGATTTAACAAAGTCTGCATCATCTTTGACTACTTTTAGAAAGATATGGATGAAATTCACATGGGATAAAATGTTTAAATATTATTTTGATGAACTAAACATTCTTCTAACATCATCTCTTATTGTGATCTTACAAGAGCCCAGTAAGGGGTATGTTGTTTTCTGTGATGCTTTTGGCACTAATTTGGGTTGTGTTATCATTCAGGATGATCATGTAGTGATTTAAGCCTCTTGTCAACTTTGACCACATTAGAAGATGTACCCCCCTAATGATTTAGAGCTTGTTGTAGTTATTCATGCGCTTAAGTGTTGGTGGCATTATCTTTTTAGGGAAAGTCTCACAGTATTTTTTTAACATAAGATTTTAAGCTCTATCTTTTCACTGAAGGACATGTATATTATATAGAGTTTGTGGGTAGAATACATTTAAACCCTTGACTTTAATACTACCTACACCTCAGTTAATGGTAATTTCTTGGAAGAAGCTTCTAGAAGGAAAGTTCCATCACAAATTATTTTGAAATCAAAGGAAGAGGGGATCCTTATAGGTATTTTTTTATCAGTTGCGTCTATATTCTTGGGAGGATGTTTCAGGTATAGTTCTAAACAATGTTTAATTATCTTCATCTCTCTTTGAGTCTATTATACAGAATATGTAGTATAATGATGATTTAAGAAGAATTAGAGAAACCCTATATAGTGGGGAGACCGTTTATGATTGGTCTCCTTCTTCATATAGTATTCTCAGTTATGGGGATCGGTTTTTTATCCCAGCATTTTTAAGGAGCTATGTTTTATATGATTGTCATAATTCATCATGATTCATTCATCCAAGAGATATGAAGATATATTATGACATGATATGGTGATTCTGTTGGCTGGGTATGAAGTGTGACAATGCTGATTATGTGTCCCATTATTACACCTACCAACATATAATGGAATATTATTTAAAACTTTCTATTTTTATTCATCCTCTTCTGGTGTTGATTTGGAAATGGGAAAAGGTATCTATGGAATTTGTTTTTGGGTTACCATGTACTCCCCAAGGGAGGAATACTATCTAGGTGGTGATTTATCAGTTGATGAAGTTAGCTCATTTCATTCCAATTAGTGATAAAACTACTTTTAAAGATATGGGTAAGTTATATGTGAAATAATTTGTGAGGTTATAAGGATTTCATTTTTATATTGTTTTAAACATGGATCATGGGTTTACTTTGAGGTTTTAGAGAAATCTCTAAGAGGTGATGGGGACTCAAGTAAAATTGATTAATGTTTATCATCCATATATAGATGGTCAAACAGATCATGTTATTCATATTCTGGAAGATATAATCAATTCCTATGTCTTGGATTCTTTTGGATCATGGGATAAACATCTTGGGTAGATAGAGTTTTATTATAACAATAGTTATTAGTAATCTATCAAAATATATCCCTTCTAGGCCTTGTATGGTCATTCATGAAGATCAAATCTTAGTTGGGAAATGTTGGGTGAAGCTTCCTTAGTGGTACCAGTTTTTGTTCAAGAAACATACATGATGATTCAGGATATATGTCGGTATCTTGTTACAGAACAAATCTAATAGAAATTTTATGTAGATCAACGGTGTCATCATTTGGATTTTTCTATATGTGACTAGGTTTTCTTGATGGTTTATCCTCAGTTAGGTCACCTTCGGCATGGAAAATAAGTAAAGTTGTCTCCTTAATATGTGGTACCATTTGAGATCATTAAGTAGATTGGGTAGTTTGCTTATCAATTGTCATTTTCGACTCAGATGATAAGAATTCATGATTTTTTCCACATATCACAGCTCAGAAAAAATCATCATTATCCCTCTCACATTTTGAGTTTGGAAGATATTGAGTTAGATCCTGATGTTTCCATTGTTGAGAAACCAATTTAGATCATTGAATCTCAAGTGAATGTATTTCATGGGAAGTCTATTCTATTGTTCAGAGTGTTATGGTGGCATGGATCATATTCTCATGAGACATGGGAGTGAAATTAATTGATGAGGGAGTGGTGGCCTCATCACTTTACCAGACTTCATTCCTCCACATGACTTTCTAGGGATATAAATTCTTGTGGTTGGGATTTTATAACATCTATTTACCAACTTTCAGGTAATTCTCTTCTCTTTACTTGTTTTCCGCTTAAATTGGGTGCGTCTTGGGACTCTTAGGGGTGGAGATCATTCGTTAGGTAAAATTACATAAAGTTAAGGGATATATGTTAGTTTTAATTAATGGATTCTAGGTATAAATGTGTAATTTATTTATGGTATTCTCCCCAAGTTCGGAGAACACTAGAGTTGTTTTTGTGTTTTCATGCAAGAATATGATGTTTTTTGAGTCTATAGAAGAAATACATGTCATGTAATGGGAGTAAATGATGTGTAAATTCTACAGTTTGCATACCATGAACTCAATTCACAACATTAACTGAGTACATATTGTGTACAAATTAAATTCCCTTTAATAATGAAAGATCGGTTCTTATTAAAAGGTGATAGGTTTTTTGATGTATCTAAGTCCCGAGGTTACACAACATGTAAAGGGATTACATGTTGTGTAAATGTTTCAAACATAAATTTTTAGTGTGGTGTGTGGGTGATATGTTATTTTATTCTTTTGCATCTCCCTTGGATCTCAACCAAAAGGCTTCTATGGTGATTTTTGGAGTCTCTGTTCAAAATGGATTGATTCGTTCAGCGATTGATCACCATTATGGTTGGTCTTCATCTCACCAGGTGATTAAACCTTTCTATTTATTCCTTTATTTGATCATGGTAGTGCCATTACACTGTGTTATCAGATCCATTGACCCATGGTGATGTTTCTTTTGGTTTCCTTCTAGATATGTGGTGTGTTCTTATTCCAAATGTGGTTCCTTTTTTGGTTGTGGTGTGGTGGGTGAGTGTTATTGAGTTATGTTATTTCCTATTCTCTAAAACCCCTTATTTTTTATTATATTAATTCTAATAAGTTTAGATTTATTCAAGGACCTCTGTTTTCATTTTTTTAATTCTTCTTGTTGGTGGATCATTTGTGGGAATGTGTGAACCCATGTTTTGAGGAAGTTGGTTTCATATTTAGCCTATATTGCTAAATTGTATATCACTTATTTTGATAAATTGTTTTATTAAATGAAATGGAATGATGTGATTGATTGTTTTGTGTGTGTGGAACTGGGTTTTTATAAAATATGGTTTCCCCCTATTTTGGGTAAATGGGAAGGGTTTTCAAAGCATGATTTCATGAAATGGTTTAATGAATTAGTTTCGAAAATAGAGAACATGGGAAACCTTGGGTACTTAGTTGGAAGGTATATTAATAGGTCTTGTTCACTTTTAGGAGATTTTCTCATGGGGTTATCTCTTCTCTTTAGGCCGATTGTTCTAGGGACTTGTTAGGATTATTGGGGGTTCACTTTCAAAGGTGTTCCTCTACCCTCAAGACCCGATGTATATGTCTGATGGATTGATTCATACATTCTTTTCTATGTTAGGTATGAGTTTCCTAGCTATCCTAACCTAGTTTGATCCCTGGCATGACGTTACCTATTCTTTTGATTTTGGTTTGTATTGTTTTATTTTACTGTCATAGACTTGATATGAGAAACGATGCATTCTTTTCTTTTTTTAATTGATATATATATATATACTAAGATATATGGATATTAAATGATTTGAAACTAATTTACCTAATTTATTTATAAATTTGGAAAATGGGGAAATTGAACTATTTTTTCCATGCTTTTGATATAAAAATTGTTAAACTATTATCATGCCTTGATTTCTTTAAAGTTGATCATGCTTGGATTATTATTCAGAGACTTGATATGAAACAATTGGGTGAGACCCTAATGATCCTATTAGATCACACCCTTAATACCACTTAGGTGGTTCATATACATAGTTATGTATTTCAATGAAGGGAAAGGAAAGGTTCCATGGTGAGGTGGTGAGGTTTTTCTATCAGTTGGGATGGGTAACTGGTGGTGAGATGGTAGGAGTCTGGCCACACTGTCACATGGAGTAGTTGGTTTTCCTATTTTGGTAGTCCATTGTGGTTGGTCTTGTACTTGGATGTTTTTTATTATCATGAGTTGTTTATTTTACACTATTTTTTTACAGTTATGGCATATATTTATCTTTCTATTGTTGTCTCTTTTGTGTGTATATATGCCATGTTACTTTAGGTTGGGTGAAATCGTTCCCAATGTTTGTTGTTATATGCTTGGGTGTTAGTATCCATCATGTGGGAATTGGGAATTCCCTTTGGTTATGTGGTTTATCGGGTTGGATACCAATTTGAGAGGGAAGTCAGTTTGTTACTACTTAGAATAAGATCTAAATGCATGACCTTAAAGGCACTTCACTTGGACATGAATGAATGAACTTAAAAGGAACTATTATGGTATTTTCACATGAAAATAAAAGGTATGGTGTGTCTCATTATGTAGCACTGAACTAAGTGTGTTCTGATTAACTTCATAGGGTATGTAGGAATCCCCTCTAATTATCTCAATCCAAACTCTAAAATACCTATCGCCTCCTTGGATAGTGATAAATTCTATAGTGCCCAATTTTTTACCTTTAAACCATACTAGTAGAAAAATAAATATGGAGAATCTTTAATACATATATTTTTTCACATTGATTCGTGATGATGATCCATTAATTGTACGAAGGCAAATAGTCATGTTACTATGATTAGGAAAGATTTCATGAACATAACTAAATCAATAAGAGAGTCATAGAATGATGTGGCAGTGTTTTCACACTCTTTACCACATCCTTTTTGTATTTTTATTGACTTTTTTATTTTAAAATGTTCTTTTTTATTAAATAATTGATAATTATTGTGTTTTTGAATTTTCTGTGTAAAATAATCAATTGTAGTTTAAATCATGAGTTTTTAGTATGCATTATTGTTTTTTAAAATAATTCTTAAATTAAATTAGTCTTGTGAATTTGAATTTTATTTATTTATTATTTTATTTTTACAATTTTTCATTACAGTTAGTTTATTAATTCATTAATTTAAATTAATTATTTATTTATTCTTTAAATTGTAAATAAATAACTCATTTTAGTTTTTAGTCTTTTAATAATTAAATTAGTTTTAACAATTTAATTTTATTCAATTAATATTTTTTATAATTTAATTTAATTTATTAATTATTTAATTAATTAGTTAATTAATTTAAGTTAGTGATGTTAAATGGTTTAATTTTTTATTTAATTAATTTGTTTATAATTTTTAATGAAAATAGATTCATTCTTTTAAATAAAACATAATTAATTTTATTATTTAACTTTGTTTTATTTATCTAGTTTTTAATATTATTCTATTTAATTTAATTGATTAATTTATTAACCTATTTTAGTTTTATCAAAGTTTTAATTTATTTAATTTTTGTTTGTTTTTTATTTTATTTGTTCTTCAGGCGTTACGGTCACTCCGGATCCCTCTGGGTAACGGTGCCACCATTTTATTCCTTCACGATGCCACTTTTTTCCATGACACGGTGCCACTATGTCCACCCCACTATTGACTATCTCACTATTTCATTCAAACAGTGGAACCGCTTCTCCATTCCCCAGCCACTATTTCACACCTTCACGGTGCCACCGTCTTGCCTCACTCATTGTCCCATAGTTTCAGCCTCACGTCTCACTGTTTCTTGCACACACTGCTTCCTCTACATCCTCACAATTCCACTCTCACAACAATATCATGGTGCCACCCTCCAACATGTCTCACCGTTTCAAGAATGGTGGCACGTCGGATTGTTCCACACCAATCTTACATTTTTCAACCGCATCACTGCAACCCTTCCACCCCCGTTGCCTCTCTAAACACCAACATTAGAAACACAAATCAAAAACAGAATAAAAAACACCAGTATAGAAGAACAATTTCAAATCAAGACCAACCCAGAAATCAATAAAAAACCCTCGAACCAGCAATCTGAACACATAAATTCCAGATTTGATCAATATGTTGCCCACTGAAACAGTTCCGCAGCCAGAGCTCGAACCCACATTACCCGAGTCGACGTCCCTCTCCACTTCTCCTCCTTGCCTCAGACCTTGCCTGCCCCCTCTAAGCCAAACCCTCCTCTCCCCTATCCACTAGCCCACCTCGACCACTACAGCCACACTAAAACCCCAGCCTTGAAGTTGCTGTTGCGCGCTGATACCTGAGTCTTCTCCCTCAAGAACGTCAGCCCACTTTTGTCCGCACCGAACCCTAACTCACCTCGCCATCCAAACCTGCTTCACACCAACCTCCTCTGCATCCATCATGATCCCCACATCACCTGAACCAACATCCCTCTTTGCTTCTCCTCCGATTTCAAACCCCCCTTCCCCCTTTTCTCACTCCTTTGTCTGCGCCGCATGAACCAGACCCGCCTCTCTTTCTTCTTAGTTTTTTCTTTATTTCTTTTATTTTATTTTATATAATAATTATAATATAATAAATTTATATCTATATAATATAATACATATAATAAAATACAGATAATATATATATAACAATGTTTAATATGATATAACATAATAATAATATCATTATCATATGAAAGTAAATATAACTAATAAGTAGTTATAATAATTATATTTACATATAATAGTAATAATAATATTAAGTATTATATATATATATATTAATAAGTATTTTTATTAACTAATTTCAGTAATAATATTAATACATAGTTATTTTAGTTTTAATTTTATTTCTTTAACCTGTTTTGGTTTTCTGTTGTTCTGTGCAGGGGGAGATACTCGTAGAAGCGGTGATAACTAAAGTAGTTCGAGGGAAAGACACGAGAATATTTGCAAGTTTGTTGCATGGGTTATATTAATTTATAGGGAGTTCACTTAAAAGCTAGTTTCATGCACATGAAAGTGTGCCACGTGGATTTTTGGCTTGTCATTTTTCTCTGTTTTTAGTTTAGTTTCTCTGAATAAGAGGATCCTGACTCCTCTATCCAAAGGCAGTCAAGGCCAGAACAGGGCTGAGGGAGGGCACAATTCCATAAGGGGGGACACTCCACTTCCTTTAACCATCCATTCCATCCATATCTCATGGACATGGATCTTCTTCGACCTGGAGATGGGACCTTCTCCTCCATTCTCTGTCTCATACCCTGTTTCTATGTTCTAGTTTTAATTTCAATTGTGTCTATAAATACTTGTGTTTCATGTTTTGTAATTAGAATGGTGATGTTTGTTTGATTTGTTTTGTTACGTTCATTCATCATTTCTTTATGTTGTGATCTTAAATATCCAGAAATGGAGATCTAAGTTACAGGGTTGGATCCTGTTTATGAAATCTAGCACAATCTGGAGATCCGCACATTAACACAATCATGTTATTTTTATTCTCCTTGGTTGATCGCGTCTGTGAGTTAGATTTAGTGAGATAAAAGATCCTACACGGGATGATCAGCTACTTTATCGCTTAATTTCTTCTCCCCTTCCTATCCTGATTTCTTTAACTAAGAATCTAGATTGGTTGTGCGATGTGTTGATCTTAGTGGAATCATGATGGCTTGTTAGAAATTCTTTCCAGAATTACTTTGTTGAGTGAATATCCTTGCAGTTTAGAGGAATGCTTGAGTATTGAAGAACTTTTAAGCTTGAGTGTTTAATTTCAAGGCGATATTGGAATGTGATCTGAGACATCGATCATGCACTGAGCGAAGTTGAGAATTGTTGATCAATTTCTTAAGTTAATCTAGGATAGGGAGTAAAGGGTGAATTAACCTGGGTCCAGCCTTGTTCACACAGACTTTTGTCTTCTTTGTCTTGGTGTTAATTGTTTTTTTGGGTGCCTTGTGTTGTGTCTGTGCCTATTTTCTTTTCTTGGTTTTGTCCCGTGTCTCTATGTTTTTGCACTTTTCCATCACTGTTTCTCTGTCCACTATGCTCTTCAGCACTGATTAGTGATTTCTTTGGAGTTGTGTTTTTCTGTTTTCAAAATATTTAAAATTTTAAAAAGATTTTTGGAATGACCACTTAGTCACTCGACATTGCTTCCTTGAGAGCGACCCCGAGGTTAGCCACTGCACTATATCTTGGGTATTTATAAATGTAAACTTGACTATCCTTGTGACAAGGATGCATGTCATGGACTAGTCAATAAAACCTATTAATTGATGATCCAACCTCCCATCCTCTTGAACAATGTAAAGCCTAATGCATGATTGGTTTTTCCTAGTAATTGTCTACCATTAGAAAGATGGTCCATAATAATGTTGAGTTAGAAATTTTATTTCATACTTTTACATTTATTTATTTTTGGAAATCACAAACACCGTTTTAAAAGTTATTTACTGACTTTTTATGTCCAAAGTGTTTTATAATTTTTTTATACAAAAAATTATATTTTATCATACTTCGAATAATTTCTTAAGTATTGTGAGTATAAATTTTACATTCTTCATTATGATTATCATAATAATTATGAATACTATAAACAATGGATTTTCCTTTATCAAAATCAGATGTTATATGTTCCATTTTTCTATCATACTAACATAGTCTTTAACATCAGACTAATACTGGTACCGATAAAATCAGACTAATACTTATAAGGATTATTGTATTGATATTGGTAGGAAGTCCATCAAAATGACTATGTTTATAGTCTGAATATGGAAAACTTAGTTTTAATTTAAGGAACTTATTTTCCACTATAATGTTGTAAACCAATATGAAGTCATACATTTAGTTATGCAAGATTGTTATGAGTTTTTAAGTTCTAGGTGTACAATTCATAGTGACAAACTCGAAGAAATTTGATCATTGGAAGTGAAATATGACTGTTGGGAAGATGCCTAAAAATACCAGGTCATTCAAAGAGTTTGGGTATGTTAGTTGATTTCAAGATGATTATTGGTTGATTCATTTGAATTTTCTAATTTTATAAGATCTCTATAGATTACATAGCATGAACATCTTGTTCTTAGTCTTTGTAATTTTTTAGAGTATTGTAGTTAAAAGGAAAACTTTTCAAGTTGTCTCCTTAGGAAGTTTTTCATTGTAATATATATTCAATCATCGTATTTAGGGATTCCAATGATAGGAAAATAGATAATATTATCATCTTATCAAGGGATTATGGGTATAGGAAGACATATAATATGATCCATCGAATCGAGGGCTATCAGGGATAGGTAGAAAGAGAATTTTATCATCGTATCGAGGACTTATGGGGATAGGAAGATAGGTCATTTCTGATCATTGTATTGAGGGATTTCCTTGTTAATGAAATACATACTTTTCTATAAGTATAAAATAGTGTATACCTTTAGTTTGGGTTATAGAATACCTTTCTCTTAAGGTTAAAAGAGTTATCTTTTAAATATCATGAAAGTAATTCTTTCTTTGGTATTCTATTGTATTACTTGTTGCTTAAAATTTTTTATATTCTACTACACATTTAATAGAAATTAAAACATCATATTCATCTTTATATTCTATTTTATTTATCCATATTAATAAAATTATGATAATAACAACATATTAAATTAAATCATATTCATTGTGATTACAATAATTTGATTTAATCAGATCTATAATGACTCTGATAGTTACTCTAATCTAATCATACCATATCTAGGTTCTGATTCTATGATTATGATCATCAGAATGAGGGCTAAGTACAATAATAATACTTAAATAGTCTTTGGTTTTGTTTATTTTAATTCTTTTAAACTATGTTTTTAAAACTAAAATTCACCACCCCCCCTCTTGTAAGTAACATATCAAAAGCATATTCTTTCAATCCTAATCAGTATTATTCATATAATATTGATCCAACAATTGGTATTAGAGAAGTATTTCACTCCTCAAAGACTTGATGGGTTTTTACTTTCTTTACTATTGTAATTTTTTTAATGTTTTTGATATAAAATCTTTGTTTATAAAATTTTGTTACACTAGCATGTTTGTGGAAAATAATATTTTTATTTGTTTTAAAAATGGAAATAATGAATATCATATCTATATAAAATCTTAGTCCTAATATACCTCTTATCTTTGATAGTGTTGACTATAATTACTGGAGGGATGGGATGAAAACCTTTTTTATCAACAAAAGAGTATATAATTTTATTTTGTTGACAGGAAACTATAAAATTCATGATAAGGATGTTACTGCTTTTACAATTGTTTAAAAATAATAATATCTGTTAAATTACAGAGTAATAAAGAATTTGTTATGTTCGTTGATAAGAAGTATTTATAGTGATATTTATTCTTGTTAAGCTTCCAATAGTATATGTAAAAATATTGAGGTCACACATTTTTGTACATCTAAAGTTGTTGAGAATTGGAGAGCTATGTTAATAGATAACAACTAGGCCTTTGATTTTATTCCTAGAGAATCTATTTCCAAGATGCACCGTAGATTTAGGAAAATAATTAATATTTTATAATTTATTAGGGATAAAGGTTTAGATAATTAAATCATTGTTAAGAAAATTATAGATATTATGACCAATGAGTGGTAATCAAATAGAGAAATAGTTTATGAGACAATGAATCTAAACAACCATATTCTTAATGATCTCATTGGAACCCTTATACAGTATGAGGGAAGTTTAAAAAGAGATGCTAAGAAATAGAAAAAATAAAAATGTTGGTGTTGCCTTTTCTACAACATCTACCTTACCTACTAAAGTTCAATATATATATAAATTTGTTATGTCTTCAAGAAAGAAAAAATTGGTTGTTCAATTCGATTCAAGTGTTTCTGAACATTCTGAAAATTAATTTTCAAAAATTTTTAAAATGACAAAAACATATAGTGGGAAATAAATATTTTTAATATCAGTATAAAAGAGTCTTAAGGATAAAAGTGACAAGAAAGATGAAGTCCCATGTTATGAATGTAAGAAATATGGATATATTAGACCATATTTTCCAATGTTAAAGAGGAAAGATGGAGTATAAAAAAATTTAGAAAGCAATGCTAAGAAATATTACAAATCAAAAGGAAAGAAATTATTGAAGTCTGAGACACTTGGAGTCCTAGTGGTGGTGATTCTTTTGAGAATTCCTATAAGAATGAAATCTTTGGTCAGAGGAGCCTATGTATTTTTTCAAATGTACCAAAATTTAATTCATTTCTTTTGGATAAGGTAATAATATCTAAAATGCTTACCAATATTTCTTTAAGCTATACTTATCCTAATAAAAAAGATTCTATATCTTCTGATGAAAAATCTTCCTCATCTAGTGATGATAATTCTCTACCTTCTTATGATGAATTTTCATGATTTTATAAATTTCTTGAGAATGAAAAGAATTAAATTTGAATAAAAAAATCATGATCATGCTAAGGAAAAACTTTCCAAGGATGATTCAAGAATAAATGTTTTAACAAATGAAATATCATATCTTTAAAAAGATCTTGATGATACTATTTCAAAGAAAAAAATGTTTCTTAATATTTTTTAAAATTAATTTATGAGAAAAATGTTTTAGAAACTAAACTTAATTATAAAACTAATACCGATATGGATAAATATTTAGTTGTAAAAATAAAATCTGAAATATCAAGTTTGTAAAAAAATTTATCAAACTTTACCACTATTAAGGAAATTTTTGATTAAATTTATAGACAAATATTTCCTCATTGTAATGGTTCTGGAATGGGTTATACATATAAAAAAAAGTTTTTAGTAACAATTTATTTATTCATAAAAATACCCCATTTTCACCAAGTGTCAAAGTAGAGGTCATTGGAAAAATAATTTCCCATTAAATAAAGTACAAACCCTAGGATTTCAAAAAGCATATTTTCTTAACAAATATGTATTCCTAAAGTTTTTTTTCTAACATTACCAGAATCAAGAAGGTTTGCACTCCAAAATTATAATTCTTTTGTTTTCAGAGAACAAATTTAGTACCAATAATAAGAATACATTGTACATTAATAGTGTGTGTTCCAGGCACATGGCTAGAAATAAATATTTTTTCAAGGATATTATAATGATGAAATGTGGTAAATTCACCTTCAGAGATAATTCTCCATGATAGATTATCGGTATAGGTAACATTATAATTCTTGTTAATGATCTTATTTCAAATGTTTTGTTTATTTAAGGTCTTAAGCACAACCTTATAATCATAATTCAATTATGTGATAAAGTTTAACTTGTGAAATCTAGTAATGAAAAAAGTTTTTGTACATATTTCCATGGATGAATTTATGCTTACTTCCAATCTGCTGGAGAATGTCTACACTCTTAACTTAGAAGATGTTTGGAGCCAATACATACCTTACCTTAGTGAAATATAAGATCAATCTTGGTTTTAGAATAGAAGTCTATGAAACTAAAACCTTATAAACTTATCAAAATTGACTAAGAAATGAATTGTTAAGGATCTCATAGAACTAAGGATTGATACTTCAAAATTCTATAACCCTTGTCAATACAGTAAGAAACAAAAGTCAAGTTTAAAATCTATTAGTGAAGTCTCAAATTTTGATGATTAACAATTACTGCACATAGACTTATTTGGTCCTACAAAAAGTAGAATTATTGGGGGAAATACTATGTATATGTCTTAGTTTATGATTACACTAGATACATATGGGTTTATTTTCACACAAAGAAATAGGAATCCTTTTATTATTTTAAAACTTTTGTAGCCAAAGTTAAAAATTAGAAAAACCTTCCCTTGAAAATTTTTTGTAGTGATCATGGTAGAGAATTTGTAAATTATTATTTTGAAACATTTTATATTAATAATGGTATAGACCATAACTTTTCATAACTTAGAACCCCCTAAGAATGGTATAGTTGAAAGATTAAAGAGAATTCTTCAAGAAATAACTAGAACCATATTTAGTGAATAGTCAATTTCTAAACATTATTTGGATGAAGAGGTTAGTAATTTCTATTATACCATAAATTGAGTTTTCATTAGAACATTTCTTAATAAAACTCCTTATGATTTGTGGATGGGAATAAAACCATAAGTTTCTTACTTCGAAGTGTTTTGTTGCAAAGTATTCATCTTGAATACGAAATATAACTTACATAAATTTGAACCCAAATATGATAAAGGTATATTTTAAGTTATTCCACCACTTCTAAGGATAATAGATCACTTAATAAAAATTATTATACCATTGAGTAAATAGTACATGTCTTGTTTGATAAAACTGGTCCTTTTTTCAAACAAACCTGACCTACATCCTCCTCAGATGTTTTTTCTAAAAATTATTTTCAACCTTTGTTAGAAGGATCTTCTCATAATGATACACCTCAAGAAATGGTTTTTGAATTTATTCCATATGAATATTTTCTACCATTAGTTGAAGAAAATACTTTACAAAACCCAATAATTCTATTGTTTCTTTGGAATTATCCCGATGAAAGTATCATTTTTAATGTTTATCTACCTGATAGGACTATAAGTTCCTTGAGGAATGAAATAAAACATCTAGATTTCTTATCAAAATTTGAAGCTAAGAATCTAGATGAGGCTTTGGTGATGAGGATTGGATTAATGCAATTCAATATGAGATTAATGAATTTGAGAGGAACAAATTCTAGACTTTTGTTGAACAACCTAAAGAAACTTCTATAAATGGATCAAAATGGGTTTTAGAAACAAATTTCATAAAATGGAATTATTTTTAGAAATAAATCTAGACTTATTGATAAGGATTATAAAAAAAGAAGTAATTATGAAGAAACTTATGTTTTAGTAACAAGACTAGAAGTTATCCAAATACTTTTATCCTTTACAACGTTCTTTAATTTCAACTTTTTTCAAATGAATTTGAAGTGTGATTTTCTTAATGGATATGTTTAGTAGGAAGTTTATGTTAAACAAACCCCATTTTTAAAATAAAAAAATCATTAATATGATTATAAACTTACCAAATCTTTATATGGATATAAACATACCCCAATAGCCTAGTATGATAGGCTAAAAATATTTTCGTTACAAATCATTTTTGGTAAGGGAACTGTGGATCCTACTCTTTTTATAAAAGAATTTAATAAAAACATTATGATTGTACAAATTAATTTTGATGACATTATATTAAAATTAACTCAACAATATGTAACATATTACTTTTTAGATCTCATGAAATCTAAGTTTGAGATGAGTATAATGGGTGAGTTAACATATTTTATTAGTTCTCAAATATCACAAAAACCAGAATGAACTTTTATATATCAACACAAGTATATAAAATATCATCTTAATAAATTTGGATATGACAATAATAAAATTATTAGTACTCTTATTTGTACCTCAAATACCCTTGATCTTAATGAGGAGGGGAAACCAGTTGATAAAAATACTTTTAGAGGTATAATAGAAATTTTACTTTACTTAATTTCTATTCATCCGTGTTTAATGTTTTTGGTATACTTGTGTGTAAGATATCAATAAAATGAAAAGGAATCCAATTTAAAAGATATAAAAATAATTTTTCATTATCTTAATGGAACTATAGATTTAGGAACTTTCTATTCTTCTAGAAATGTTTTCAATGTAAAAAATATTTTTGTATTCTAACTTTGGTGGTTGTAGAATGTATAAGAAAAGAATATCTCAAACTTTTCATTTCTTATAATATTATTTATTTTCTTGGTCTTGTAAGAAACAACACTCAATATCACTTTCTACTATTGAAACTGAATATATGGAAGCTGGAATTTGTTATGCTCAAGTGTTGTGGATGAAACACACTCACTAATTATGGCTTTAGTTTTACTAAAACTCAATTACTATGTGATAATACTAGTTCCATTTCCTTAAGTAAACACTCATAAAATCACTCACATGATAAGAACATGGAAATAATACACCATTTCCTTCTGGATCACACACTCAAATGAGATAATCATTTTACAACTTCTTAGAATTCAAGAAAAACTTACAGATATTTTTAAAAAACCAATTCCTTATGATAGATTTGAATACATTGAACAAAATCGAGGAATGATCAACATAAATTAATCGTTCATATAAACTTCTTGTTTACCCATATACTTACATTATGTTATGCCTTTTCATAGGTGGAGTATATATGTTTGATTTAAAAACCTTTTATATTTATAAAAAAAATTAAATTTTTAATCGTAATGAGTCTTACATACTAATATTTCTTTATAAACTTTGCAGAGTGAGAATTCTAAAAAGGGCTTATGGACTCAAAATAAATTATAAAAATTTATGAACTCAAATTTTGTTAAAAAGTTTTCATATTTAAAAATAATTAATAAGTTTTTCTTATAAAACTATCACAATTCATTTTCTTAAATTAAAGCATCATAATAAGTTTTTCATTAAGAACTATCAAAATTAGTTTTCTATTAAAAACATTGATATTCAATTTTTTTAAAAAAATTATCATATTAATTTTTTAGTTTTAAAACTATAATAATATGTTAGCTTACAAAAATTGTAATGTCCCGGACCCGGGTGCCACTCAACGAGTGCCCTGAACCCGGTTCGCCACGTGACCTCAAGTGCATTTCCCCAAACGCTAGAGGCTGATGACTAGTAGTGAGGGCCCAGGTCTGATAGTGGGGAAACTATGCCCTCATTTGTCAAAGTGTAGCGCAGCGGAATACAAAATAAACATACAACGATAGCGGAAGCAGTAACAGTGTATATAACTAAAATGGATAACTGATAACAAAAATGGAAACCAGCAGTCATACATATATGAAGATGAATCATGTCACTATTCCATGAAAACAGCCAAAACATGTTACACTGCAATACAATACAATTAGAATACAAGTACAGAAAGCAAAACAGAACATCCCACGGCATCGCGAGCCAAAGATCGGTCCCATGCTCTCCTATACCCCAGCAGCAGTCAAGTACCTATATAAGGGCTCTAGCCCTTATCTACACCTGCAGAAACGTAATCTGTTTGGGCCGAAAAGCATGACCCAAACAGGGTGTCAGAAATAATTCCCAGTAGGCACCCACCAAAGGCCCATGCTCAACTGTGTGTAAAACATGCAACAATAGTGTGCATCAGTAAAATTCAATAAAGTAAGCAGCACTAAAAATTAACTAACTTAACCAATTATATTTCCATTTTATATCCATTTAATCATTTTATTTAAAATATAATCACAGTGAATATTCTAAGTAAACAGCTAATGTCCTCAGACACGTAAACTCCCACCCTCAGGTAAAGAGTATCCAACACAAGAATCTGCCCACAGGCACACCGATATTGCCCACATGTGTAAGAAGTATCACCCACATGCACAGAATTAGCTGCCCACAGGCACGGAAGAAGTTGCCCACAGGCTAAGATAAAAACTGCCCTTGGGTTAAACAAACAACACGCACGGGCTAAATAAAACACTGCCCTTAGGCGCAAGTAACTGGGCCATGCCCATCATATAAATAAAAATTCACAATCAATTCCTCTCAAGGCAATTCTACAATCATTACTTCAAAGTCATACCCTCGGGTATCCTGGTCAAACAGCTAAACAGAGAAACGCACACCCGGGGTGGTCCTGGATCCAAGCAGTGATCCCAAACAGAATTTTAATATCACATTCATTTACCTATAAAATTATAGGTATTAAAATAGCTACGACCTCAGCCACACGACACCCCAACATGGGCTCCTGGCACAAAATGCACAAAACGAACAACAGTTGGAAAAATAAACACCAAGCCACCTACCTTATACGTCAACGAGCAGTATACACGATCATCGATCCCATAAACACCCAATAACGGCGTAGATCTGAGGTAATAAAACTCTCATTCAACCTCAAATAACTCACTTTAGGGAAAGAATTGGTAAGCAACATGCTAGGATAATAGAGGGCTTACCCGCGCAGTTCCAACGAGATCATCTGAGGCAGAATCGGATTCCCGATTCGCAATCGACAGATCTCCAAAGGTTTGGTCGTCCACTCCTGCTCCTCTCATCTGTTTCTAAGCCTTCCCTGTGAACAGGGGAGGCTACTTCCCATTTTAAGCGAAAAAAACAAAGTACACGGCGTGTACTTCCAAGTACACAGCGTGTACTTCCTTTATTTAACTATTCCTATGGCGTCACTGCCACACTATTCATCTGTCGATATGAGTACACGACATGTACTCCTGAGTACATGACGTATACTGTCTCCTAGCTGGTGGATTCTCTACCGCCTTACTGTTTTGGCCTGCCGACTGACTACACGGTGTGTAAAGGACCACTACACGGCGTGTAGTCGGTTCCTAGACCCTTCGTCGCCGACATGGCTACAAGCCCCATGTACCAATCCCACACGGCCAAAAGTACACAGCGTGTGGAAAATTACACGGTGTGTACTTCCAAAATTTGGGAGTTTTCCCCATTTTCCATTTATTCTCAAAAACACTTAATGAAAAGAGAAAAGAAAAAACTCGTACCTCAAAAATAAGAACCGGGTTCTTACAAACTTCCCCCTTAAAGCAATTCATCCTCGAATTTCCCTTCCAAGGGTGGCGAAGATAAAGCTCAGAACAACTCTGGGCACTGAGCACATACGTCGGTCTCCCACTCCCAGGTTTCGTCCTACACTCGGCTATGCTGCCATAGCACCCGTACTAGAGGAACTGACTGGACTTGGAGAAACTTTGTACTCCTGTCAACGATACGAATTGTATGCTCCTCAAAGGATGCATCCAATACAAGCTCAACCTCCTCTGGCTGAAAGATGTGAGATGGGTCTGAATGATAGCGGTGCAATTGAGATACATAGAAGACGTCGTGCATGGACCGGTACCTCTGAGGTAACTGCAACCGATAGGCAACCGGCCCGACTCTCTCCAAAATCTCGAATGGCCCCACATACCTCAGTGAAAGTTTACCTTGTCTCCTGAACCGCCTGTGTTCCAGCCTCGACGAAACACGCAAGAAAACCTGATCCCTAACCACGAACTCCAAAGGTCTTCTGTAGCGATCAACATAAGATTTCTGACAAGACTGCGCAGTAGCCATCCACTTCCGAATCAACTGGACCTGCTCAGAAGTCTCATGTATGATACATGGTCCCAGTAAAGCTGCATCACCTGCCTCTAACCAGCACAAAGGTGATCGTCACGTTCTACCATATAAAGGCTCATATGGTGCCATCTCAATAGTTTCCTGAAAACTATTGTTATAGGCAAACTCCAGTAAGGGTATATTGTTCTCCCAAGAGCCCCCAAATTCTAGGACGCATGCACGCAGCATGTCCTCAAGTACCTATATCGTATGCTCTGACTGGCCATCAGTCTGAGGGTGGTAAGTTGTGCTCAGAATCAACTGTGCACCCAGTGCCCTTTGAAAACTCTTCTAGAAATGAGACATAAAATGGGCGTCCCTATCTTAAATGATAGAACGAGGGACCCCATGAATACATACGATATCTCGGATATACAACCTTCCGAGCTCGTCAACCCATAAGGTCTCCTTGATCAGAAAAAATTTACCTACCTTTGTGAGTCTGTCCACGACAACCCACACGGCATCATTGCCTCGAGGTGACCTCGGCAAACCCGTCACAAAATCCATCGCAACATCAACCCATTTCCACTCTGGAATGGGTAACTGCTGTAACAGTCCAATTGGTCTCTGATGCTCCGCCTTCACCTGCTGACAGGTGGAACACCTCGTAATAAAACCAGCCACATCTCTCTTCATACCCAGCCACCAGTACTGACGTCTCAAGTCACGGTACATCTTGGTAACCCCGGGATGAACTGTCCAGGCTGAAGCATAAAACTCCCTCATCAGCTCCTCGCGTAAATCCCCTGGAACCCATGCTCGTCCATGGAAACACAAAACCTTATCATTGCCTATTTTCCAACTAGGAGGAGGGTCCTCACTTTCCACCGACTCCCGTAGAACTAGGACTTATGGATCAGATAGCTTTCTCATCCTCACTCTATCCAGGAGAGTAGAAGTCACAGCTAGAGATGAAAGATAATTTTTCCTCTGACTGTCGTGCACCTCCAAATGCATCTCAGAGAACAAAGCCATGAGTTTCCACTCATCACTGGCCTCCTTCACTGCCTGTATCTGAGTCTTCCTGCTCTGTGCATCAGCTACTACATTACCTTTAACAAGTGTATAGGCAAGCTCAAAATTGAAGGACTATAGGTATTCGACCCACCTTCACTACCTCAGATTCAAGTCACGCTGAGTGAAGATATACTTGAGACTTTTGTGGTCGGTGAAAACCACAAAATGCTCTCCCAAGAGATAATGTCTCCAACAGCGCAACACATGAACAACTTCAGCTAACTCTAGATCATGCATCGGGTAATTCCTCTCATGTGGCCTCAACTTCTGAGACCCGTACGCAAAAACTCGATCGCCTTGCATCAACACTGCTCCCAACCCAATACCTGATGCATCACAGTAAACTGTATAGCTCTTCCCCTGCTCTGGGAGTATCATGATCGATGTTGATGTCAACCTTCCCTTCAGATCCTGAAAGGATGTCTCGCAAGCTTCTGACCAAACGAAATTCACACCCTTCTTAGTCAGACCCGTCAATAGTGCTACTAAGCGGGAGAAGTCATGTATGAAGCACCTGTAGTAACCAGCCAACCCTAAGAAACTCTGTATCTCAAACAAGTTCTTAGGCTACTCCCAGGAAACTACTTCTCTCACCTTCTCAGGGTCTACTTCAACTCCTAACTCTAAGATGATATGACCCAGGAAGTGAATCTAGTCCATCCAAAAGTGGAACTTTGATAGCTTAGCATATTGCTGATGCTCTCTCAGTGTACTCAATACAATCTCAAGATGGGTGGCATAGTCGTGTCGAGTGTTAGAGTACACCAAGATTTCTTCCATGAATACAACCACAAAAGAGTCTAGATAAGGATGGAACACATGATTCATCAGATCCATGAAAACTGTTGGCGTGTTCGTGAGTCCGAACGGCATAACCGTATACTCGTATAGACCATACCTGCTCCTGAAAGTCGTGAGAGGTATATCAGATGGTCTTACACATAGCTGATGATATCATGACCTCAAGTCAATCTTCGAGAACACTCGTGCTCCACGAAGTTGATCAAAAATATCATCAATTCTCGGCAAGGGATATCGGTTCTTAACCGTTAACTAGTTCAGCTTCCGATAATCCACACAAAGTCTGAGGGTACCATCCACCTTCTTCGCAAAGAGGACCGGAGAACCCCATGGAGAAGTACTGGGTTGGATAAAACCCTTTGCCTATAACTCCTCTAACTGCCTCTTGAACTCCTGCAACTCAGGCGTGGCCATCCTATAAGGAGGAATAGACACCGGTGCTTCCCCTGGCATAAGCTTGATAGAGAAATCCACCTCACGCTCCAGAGGTAGACCTGAAAAGACGTCCGGGAAGACATCCCTGAAACGATCAAACACTGGAAGTAAATCCATCTGACAAGTCACCTAATCATCCAGATATAATCTAAAAATCTGGGCAATGACTCCACCTCGCCCACGATGCTCTGGTCCAGCTCGACTCACCTGAACATCCCATTCACCTTTGTATAGAAACTCTCCGCCCTTTGGTGACGTGAAACTCACCCTACGATGATAGAAGTATACAAAGGCTCAAAAGGTAACCAACCAGTATATCCCGATAATTACGTCATAAGATGTCATATCTAAGACATAGAGGCCCCAAAGGAAGTGACACCCACCAACCTCAAGGGGGCACTCCCTGCACTGACGCACACCAACCATTCTAGTCCCCAACGAAGTGTATAGCGTCATGATATCAGAATAAGTAGAAATACAGAGCTCAAGGCTCTCTACTATGGGTACAGATATGAAACTATGTATAACACCCGTATCGAAAAGTACTGAAGATAAGACAGAAGCTACTAGAATAGTAACTATTACTGTAGAAGGTCCGGGATCAGGCTCCTGTCGGGTCTGCTCCACTGCATATGCCTACCCAGTGTCGCGGCCCTGTGACACAGCCTGGCTACCCTGAGCTATCCTGCCCTGCTGCCTCTGAGGTCTTGGTGTCTGGATACCATGGCCACGACCACCATCTCTTCCTACACGCCCTGATGTATTCCAGTTCCCCGACTAGTAAGAATCCACTGGTCCTGCTCCCGCACGCGGAGTCTGCACAGAACCCCTCTCACTAGCCATCGGTGGAAACGCCCTGCAAAAGCGCTGCAGATGAACCATCCTGCCGTAATCTCGGCACTCCACTGGGTCTTGTGAACACTGTGGCCTCTTGTGCCCCTCTCTACCACACTGATAGCACATAACCTGGCCACCTGAAGTATTCTTCTGACTGGTACTACCACCCTGAGAGAAGTCCATCTGTATCTTCCTCTTGCCAGCAGAAATAGTACCAGTAACTGGTGCTAAACCGCCCTGGACCACGCCACTAGATTCACATAGGTTCCTCTCTCTAATCAGTTCCTGGTTTATAATAGCATGTACTGAAGGCAACCAGAAAATGTTCACCAGCGCTCGGATGTCATAATGAAGACCATCCTCAAAACGCCTGGCTCTCAACGTCTCATCACCCACCAGCACAGGTGCAAAATGCTGAAGCTCGGTAAAGCGAGCAGAATAGTCCATCACCGACATAGCACCCTGCTACAGATTCATGGACTCTCGAGCTCTATCTTCCCTCAGCATCTCTGGAAAGAAGAATTCATAGAAGACTTCCTGAAAATATTCCCAAGCCATGTCCCTGTGATGCTCTGAATGGGTGGTAACATCCCACCACCTCTTGGTGGAATCACGCAGCATATAAGTAGCGAGATTGACCCTCCGCCCCGGAGGCATCTCAAGATGCTCGAAAATTGTCTGCATCGATCCTAGCCAAGACTCCGCAGCCTGTGGTCCGTCATCCCCTAAAAACGTAGCCATATGCTGCTGCTAAAAGATAAAAGTCAGCTCGGCCATAGATGTGGCAGGCTGTGGTGCTCCCTGAATGGTTTGCATTAACCACATAAAGCCTTCACGGAACTACGTCTCCGCGCCTATGTCTGGTATAACAGCTGGCACCACATCTGGTTCTGCTGAAGGATCCACTGGTAGCCCATGGCCCACCATCTCTGGAGTATACTCATCACCGCTCTCCTGGCAAACAACACGCGGTCGTCTAGGCGACATGACACTACAAGGTCAAAAACAAGCCTTAGATTCAAGATTAACGAGACTAAAAACAAAGGAACCACAAGGGAAAAATAGGAAGAATGAATTTAAAATTTTGAAAAACAAGACTACACGGCATGTACAATGACTACACGGCATGTACTTGACTTCCCTTCCCCTGCCTGGGTCCTTCGACACGGTTAAGCCACACGGCTTTTGTTAAACAAAACTACATGGCGTGTATAATATCTACACGGCATATATGGTGTTATTTTCCAACTGCCCGTGTCGTTTGTGAAATGGCCGACTACTCATCTTGACACTACACAACATGTGACACCCGCACATGGCGTGTACATCACCCCATTTCATTCCATACGGCTAAGTCCACATGGTATATCCTCAGACAAGACTGCACGGCGTGTCCCACAGGTACACGACGTGTACTAGACAAGATTTGCCGACCCGTGTTGTTAGTTACACGGCCGGGTACACGGTTCAACCTACACGGCGTGTTCTATATACACACGGCGTGTACTCGAAGGGATTACATAGACCCGTGCTGTTAATTACACGGCTGGGTCCCTAGGTCACACTACACGGCGTGTTCCATAATGTACACGGCATGTATGTCTTAAGGTTTCCTCTTCCCGTGTTGTTAGTTACACGGCGGACACCGGGTCAACACTATACGGCGTGTACATAAGCTACATGGAATGTTCACCCCAAACTCTTCCCTTCCCCGTGTCGCCGCCCACACAATTTGTGACACGAGAAGAGACTACACGGCGTGTAATCTGGGTACACGGCGTGTACTCAAAAAGTTTATTTTTATTCCCAAACAGAAGACCATACACGGCGTGTTTAAAGTACTACACGACGTGTATACTGGGTTTCCGGACAGTATGCCTCAGAAACTTCCCTGGAACGCAGAAAACACTGAAAAACAACACCTAAGTGTCAAATTCCGATCCGTGAGGGCCCATACTCCCCACGAATAAAAGTTTGACAGCTTATCTGTGTTATAACAAAATTAACAGTCAATGATCCATAGAATTCCGGTTAATGGGGGCCCATACTCCCCAAAAACAAAAGTTCGGCATCCATTCTATCAACAACTTATACAGATACACCATATCACATAGCAGGTATTTATCAAGCAGCTGTCACAACAACATGCTTCTCTAGCAAAACAACTATCACAACAACATGAAATTTCTAATGCACCTACATGGCATGGAAACTATGCATGGCATGTGATTTCTAGCATGTTCCTATATGATGCATGAGATGGAACACCCTCATCTCATCGGGTTGCAACTAAATAGAACCCATAGATAAAATATAACAGCACAATACAAGTGCGTCACCCAATGGTGAAATCAAATCAACTGTAAAATGAAAAATCAGTAATATTGCAACATGAGGTAAATTGGTTTTTCCCTATACACGGGTTAGCTACGCCTGGGCACAACTTATTACCAACTACCATTTCATCCTATCCCGGACTAAGGCTCTAAATAATAAGTCAAAGAAAAGAACCCCTTTGATACCACTTTGTAACGTCCTAGACCCGAGTGCCACTCAACGGGTGCCCCAAACCCGGTTCTCCATGTGACCTCAAGCGCATTTCCCCAAACGCCAGAGGCTTCCGACTAGCAGCGAGAGACCAGGTCTGATAGTGGGGAAACTTTGCCCTCATTTTTCAAAGTTTAGCGCAGCGGAATACAAAATAAACATGCAATGATAGTGGAAGCAGTAACAGTGTATATAACTGAAATGGATAACTGATAACAAAAAGGGAAACCAACAGTCATACATATATGAAGATGCAGCATGTCACTATTCCATGAAAACAGCCAAAACATGTTACACTACAATACAATACAACTAAAATACAAGTACAAAAAGCAAAACAGAACAGCCCACAGCATCGCGAGCCAAAGCTCGGTCCCATGCTCTCTTATACCCCAGCAGCAGTCAAGCACCTGTATAAGGGCCCTTGCCCTTATCTACACCTGCAGAAACGTAATCTGTTTGGGCTGAAAATCATGACCCAAACAAGGTGTGAGAAATAATTCCCAGTATGCACCAACCAAAGGCCTGTGCTCAACTGTGTGTAAAACATGCAACAATAGTGTGCAGTAGTAAAATGCAATAAAGTACGAAGCACTAAAAAGTAACTAACTTAACCAATTATATTTCCATTTTATATCCATTTAATCATTTAATTTAAAATATCACCACAATGAATATTCTAAGTAAATAGCTAATGTACTTAGACATGTAAACTCCTAACCTCAGGTAAAGAGTATCCAACACAAGAATCTACCCACAGGCACACAGATATTTACCACAGGCGTAAGAAGTGTCGCCCACAGGCACGGAAGAAGTTGCCCGCAGGCTAAGATAACAACTTCCCTCAGGATAATCAAACAATGCCCATGAGCTAAATAAAACACTGCCCTCAGGCGAAAGTAACCGGGCCATGCCTAACATATAAATAAACATTCACAAGCAATTCCACTCAAGGAAATTCTAAAATCATTACTTTAAAGGCATACCCTCGGGTATCCTGGACAAACGGATAAACAGAGGAACGCACCCCCGGGGTGGTCCTAGATCCAATCACTGATCCCAAACAGCATTTTAATATCACATTCAATAACCTATGAAATTATAGGTATTAAAATAGATATGGCCTCAGCCACACAACACCCCAACATGGGCTCGTGGCACAAAATGCACAACAGTTGGAAAAATAAACACCAAGCCACCTACCTTATACGTCAACGAGTAGTATACACGATTGTCGATCCCAGAAACTCCCAAGAATGGCGTAGATATGAGGTAAGAAAACTTTAGTTCAACCTCAAATAACTCCTGTTAGGGAAAGAATCGGTAAGAAACATGCTAGGAGAAGAGAGGGCTTACCCGCGTGGTTCCAACAAGATCGTCCGAGGCAGAATCGGATTCCCGGTTCACGATCAATGGATCTCCAAAGTTTCGGTCATCCACTCCTGATCCTCTCGTCCGGTTCTAATCCTTCCCTATGAACAGGGAAGGCTACTGGCCATTTTAAGTGAAAAAACAAAGTACACGGCGTGTACTTCCAAGTACACGGCATGTACTTCCTTCATTTAACTATTCCTCTGGCGGCACCGCCACACTGTTCATCCGTCGACATGAGTACACGGCATGTACCCCTGAGTACACGGCATGTACTGTCGCCCAGCTGGCGGCTACTCCATCGCCTCACTGTTTTGGCCTGCCGACTGACTACACGGCGTGTAAAGGATCACTACACGGCGTGTAGTCAGTTCCTACACCCTTCGTCACCGACATGGCTACACGCCCCATGTACCCATCCCACACGGCCAAAAGTACACGGCGTGTGGAAAAGTACATGGCGTGTACTTACAAAATTTGGGATTTTTCCCCATTTTCCATTTATTCTCAAAAACACTTAAGGAAAAGAGAAAAGAAGAAACTCGTACCTAAAAAATAAGAATCGGGTTCTTACAAAAACTGAGAAAAAGAGCTTATCATATTGATGAGTCTTTCTCTCTAAAATTAAATTCTCTATTGTTTTAATTTTTTCACTATTTCATTATAATTATTTATAATTGTTGTTATTATCATTTTATTTTTTGTAAAAAAAATGTTATGTTTTTTTTAAAAATCTTAAAAAAAATTATGAATCATATTAATCCTCAATACGATATAAAATTAAAAACCTTAACACTTAAAAATTTTGTTTAAACATTCATTGGATTAATGATGACCATCATATCAAAGTAATTTTCCTCTCAAAATTTGGATCCCTTTTGAAATTAAAACCATTGGTTCACCAGTTTCAGTTCCAAATATGATGCATTCTAGTAAAGATTACAAGAAACAGTTCATGTTTTGGGAAAAGTTAGTCAAAAGAGATTTTTATGAGAAATATGACTCTACTTTGAGAAAAATTATTGATTTTCAGGGTTGGGAGTCAGTCTTTGTAGAAAAATATGATGAGTACTTTTATTTGTTTCATCTAGATCTTGTTCGTGATTTTTATGCTTCAGTCATGTTTTTCAAGGTGGATGGGAAAGAAAATATTTCTTTCTTGATATACAGTAAGAGATATAAGATGTATTATAATAATGTTGTGATTTTAATAGGAATATCATTGAAAGAAAAAGCTTATTGTATGTCACATAAACCTCCATGTGATCTTGGATCATTTAATAGGATAAAGGTAGAATATTATTTATTTGATCATTATGAAAACATTAGGAATGTTTCACACTTGACTCTAGATAATCAGTTTGTAGCCCTACGGATGAAATTATTTCTCGTACTAAAGAAGGGAGATCATGATACTCTAAAAGTTTTTGATGTTTTCATATTAGTATTTCTAGTGAACATGATAAATATAAATTTGGTAAGTTTCATTTTATTAACTATGGAGAATATAAAATCAGGAATAATCAAGTCATAGATCATTATGTTATTGTCTTTATTAAGCAATTAAATTGGAAAATGAATAGATTTTTTCAAAATCACCAAAAAATTTACTTTTATGAGAGAAAAAATTTCATTAAATAGTGAAGATATAATGAATAGGATGATATTTTTTTAGGAAAAATCCAAGAATTTTGTTGATAAGGTTGGTGGTACTACATCGGAGGCAGAACCATCAAAGAAGTATGATAAGGAAAAGAAGTGGAAGGTTGAGACCCCCCCCCACAAATAAAGAAGGAAAATAAGAAAAATAAAGTTTCTAAATAAGTTGTTGATGAATGGATGAAAAAAAGAATTTGTGTGATCCAGAGTTTAGAATCAACTGAGCTAAAGCTAAGGATTTAAGGATACATTCTACTAATACTCTTATAGAAGAGACAAAGAATAAAAAGAAAAAGAAAAAGTTTACAGAAGCACAAATTTTTGAATATCTTTTTAATGGTGTAGAGAGGGCTTTATGAAATGTTGTTCCCCTGATATCTCAAAGTGATCAAGTAAATATGGGAGCTGGATTGTCCTTTGAAGAGACAGTCATGGTTCATGTTGATGTTACATCTGTGGTTGATAAAGGAAATTTTAAAGAACTTTTTGAAGAATCGGTACCCAGTTTTCAATAAAAAGAATCAGAATCAGAGCCAACCAGTAAAGGAGATCTTAAAACTACATGGAAGTTAGAAAAATAACATCAAGGGAAACTTAGAGAGGATTTCAGAGAATAAAATATTGATGGAAATTATGTATAAGATATAGAATAAAAACAAGGAGATTAAGAAAAATAATAAGAATAAAATTAAATTGAATAAGAGGTTGAAGAAAAAGGAATAATAATGGGATAATAATGAAGTGAAAGATAGTAATGAGGAAACACAATCTATTAAAAAGTCATTAGATTCATCATTGGATTCATCATCATCTAACTTTCCCTCTAAAACCGTTAAGGTAAGTGAATTTGGAACTTATGAAGAAGAGTTGTCATTATCAAAGGAAGTTAAGTATTTATCAAATCAAGATGACGATCATAATTAAAAAAATAGAGTTGATGAAAAGGTTGAAACTGATAAGGATACTAGGATCCTTTAATTTCATGATGATAAGGAATATGATAAAAAGTTTCTAAAAATGTTAATAAATCGATTTTTATGAAAAATGGATTAAGTAAAGGAATTTGATATTAGATCAAGCAGAATAAAACCTCCTAAGGTTTAGGAAGTCTAGTCAGATTTATCCAGAATAATAGTTGTTCTAGGAGTTGATTATATTGTCCATTCTATGAAAATATTATAAGAAACTGTTTCTTAATTTTCAAACCTGGAATCTTGATGTAAGCTTATTCAAGAAGCTATTAATGAGAACTTAAATTTGAAAAACTTTTTTAAAGATAATGTTATTTGGATTAAAACTCTGCTGAAAGTTGTTTAATAAAGTTCTAAAACTTTCAAAAGTAATGTAATCATATTGTTAAATGTTCGCACGAAGTTGATGATGATATCATATTTAATGGTGAGAATTTTTATTGTGTAAAGAAGCTCATTAATGAATCTATTTATTTCTTCTGTTATTTATCTAATGATTTGGAAGTTAGGGTGAATTTTTTTTAAATTTTCATAGATACAACTGATAATCATACTAAGGAAGTAAATGCTCTAAAATGAAAGATCTCATATAAGAAGTTAGAGTTGACCTGTATTAAGTCTTATGAAGAGGAAACTAATGTTTTAAGGAATCATAAAAAATATTTTTCTGATAATCTTCAGACCCAAGAAGAGAGGCTTGTCAAGATGGATCAAGACCAAAAAAATTCAAGAATATTATGTTCTTCAAAAAAATTGATTAAGAAAGACTAATTTTACTTTTAACTCTTGGTGTAATTTTTACTTAATAAACTTTTGAATAATTTTTTTCCTCTTTAATGAATTATCTTTATCATAAAAATATGATCTATTTAAATGCTTTCCAATTAAAATTGGTTGAATATTATTTAATATATTTTTTGGATGATATGTTAGTTCATTATATTGTTTCATATGTTTGTTTTTATATCTAAATTTTCAGGAAACATAAAAAAAATCCCATTCCTTTTTAAAAATCACAAGGAGGGATTTTATAGAAAGGGGAATAAATATTTATAGATGATAATTTTTTTTAAAAAAAGATAGATATTTATTTAAGGGGAGAATACGATCCTTATGGGAGATATTATCCTAAAGGGGGGTTTATCATATCCATACACTCCATCTTATTTAGTAGATTTATAAACTCAGTGGGAGTTAATGTATTAAGGATTAACTCTGAATATGAAGTATCAAAAAGAAAAAGGACTGTAATTTTTTCAATTTTATTTTTCATTTATGTTTTCAGGTTTGTCCATTATAAAAGGGGGGATATTTTTTATTTATAAATTAGGTTCCTTACTTTTCCATTCATTTAGTTTTGGAAATCAAAATCAGATTTTTAAAACTTATTTAATAATTTTTATGTCCAAATTTTTTTATAATTTTTTTTGTAGAAAAAATTATATTTTACCATACTTATAAAAAGTTCTTAAGTATTACGAATATAAAATTTACATTCTTCATTACACTTATCGTAATAAGTGTGAGTATGATAAACATCAGATTTACATTTATCAAGATCAGATGTTAGAATTTCTATCTTTTCTATCATACTGAAAAGTCTTTAACATTGGAGTAAACCAATACAATATCATAAATTTAGTTAACACAAGATTGTTATGATATTTCAAGTTCCTGGTGGCCAAGTTATTGTGAAAAACTCAGAGAAATATGACCATTTGAAGAGAAATATGAATATTGAGAATATGCCTATAAATACTAGTTCATTTGATGAGTTTGGGGCCGATTGAGGATTGATGATTGATTCATTTTAATTTTCTCATTTTTTGAGAGATCTGGATATTGAATAGTGTGAACATCTTGTACTTAATATTTTTAATTATTTTGATTTTTCAAGTTCTATGGAAACCTTTTTAGGTTGTCTCTTTCTGAAAATTTTCATTGTAGTCTACATCCGGTCATCATATCGAGTGCTTATAGGGATAGGAAGATAGATAATATGATCATCATATCAAGGGATTCCAGAGATAGGAATTCATAGAATCTAATCCATCAGATCGAGGGCTACCAGGTATTGGTAGATAGAGAATCTGATCATTGTATTGAGGGATTCCAAGGATAGTAAGATAGGGCCATTCTGATCATCATATTAAGGGCTTTCCTTAGTGTGGAAAGTCATACTTTTTTGTACGTATAAATTAGTGGATAACTTTAGTCTAGGTTATAGACTAACTTTCTCTTAAAAATAAAAGATTTATATTTTTAATAGCTTGAAAGTCATTATTAATTTTTTATGCTATTGTATTACTTGATTCTTTCAAGTTTTATGTTCTTCAGAACATTTAAGAGAAATTTAAACATTGTATTCATCTTTCTATTATGCTTGTTTTATCTATATTAATCTAATTATGATAATAACAACATATTTAATTAATCATATTCATTGATATTACTATACTTTGATTTAATCAGATCCATATTGACTCTGATATTTACTCTGATTCAATCAAACAATAGCTAGGGTAGGATTCTATGATTACGATTATCATACTGAGGGTTGAGTCTGATAATAATACTTATAGAGGATTTGGGTTTGATTAATTTAAGTGTTTTAAAATAATTTTTTAAAAATAAATCCCCCCCCCCACACACACACTATTGTAAGAAACCCATCATAAGTATATTCCTACAATACTAATTAGTATTTTCTCTATAATACCTTAAAAAATTACACAAAAAATTATGTACATAGGGTATTTTCAAAAATATATGTTAAGAGGATCTTGAGTTCGAGTATCTACTCTAGTATACCATCATATATTTGGTGGATAACATATCCTATTTCTAGTACTCTAACAACCTATTAGTTGACCCAAAACTCTAAGGAATAATTTGTGAGGTAAATGTCAGTATGTGTATCATGTAGTGGTTATTCATGATCATTCATTCCCTTATTGTGTTAACTCTCCCAAATATTCTCTAGTAACCATGGGTCCATCATTTCTAAATAAAAGATGTTACACATAGACATTCGTCTCATATATAGATATAGGGTTGTGGTGTTCCTATGCTAATGTTTGAGTCTCTCACCACTAAATAATGGGATGATGAGGCATTGATTTAGTGACTAATTATAAGGTGCTTTTCATTAGGATAATAGAGAATATTCCCCATCAATTATTCTTTGTGCATATCTTACCTATAAAGAAGGTGGTAGATATCACTAAGCTGGAAAGGAGTAACTATCTCTTGAATATATTGTGTGTGTTATAGTGATAAATTCCTCTTGAGGTTTCTATGTGATATTTATCCTCATACGGTAAAGTATTGATTGTTATTTTAGATTTTTGTTACCCGTATTGTCTAAAAATCTACCAAGAAGATAATTTTTCTTTCATTTTATTTACAGTTTTAGTGAATCAAATTTTTTATTTATGTTTATTCAAACCCATTAAGTTAATATCCTACTATTATAAAATTTATATATTCTTCTGAGGGGTTTCAATTCATTGATAGTAAAAATGGATTAATTTTAGAGGATTCTTTATTCTTTTCTCATTGCATGACCATGACCAAGATCATTCTTGTGGTTAGAGACCTCCTTAAGCCCGATTTGATGTTGATATTTGTGAACTTATAAGTTCTAGGAAGGCCTCTTGTTGTTCCCCAATATGGTTGTTACCCTAACAGGAGGTATGGATAATGGTATGTTAATTTTAATTTATCCCCTTCTAATAATTTTGTCCCACTTTTAGTTGAGACTCTTCTATCTCTCTATCAATGTGATGTAATAAAGTAGTTATGAGAGAAACAAATATTTTTACTTGGTTTATCCAAATGGTATAATTAGAGGTGAATTCATGGAAATGTTTCTATGCACTTGAAACACTAAGATATATAATTTTTCTAAAATTTTGGATTTGTCACACTAACCCTGCTAGTTTACAAACCTCACAACATGAAAGGTCACTGCTCTTAAACACTCAAGGAATGCACTGCTCCTCTAATAATTGATTTCTTTAATAACTAAGAATAATCTAATAATTTTACATCAATGGTGGTGTGTTTATTTTTTTCACCTTCTTCTTTTTGAAAAACTTCACAAAATTTCTAGCAATAATTCACTTCGAACACATTTCTATTTGTTTCTAGCCTTCTAATGTGAGCCTAAAAATATTCCTTATTTTTTCAGTCAAGGTAAATATTTCCATATCCCTATCTTTTTTGCATATTTTATCTCTTCTTGTCTTTTAACTTCTATTATTCCATATTCTTTTATATTTTCATTAAAAATATCATGAATTAGAAAATATAACCCTCCTTTAATTATAGTCACTATATTTTCCATTCAAGATTCCATGTTTTTTTATTCTTAGATTATCCACAAAATATAAAGCTTCCTTATTCATACTTAACATCATAATTAATTTTAAAACATAAATTATTATATTCCCATGAATTACTATCTTCACAAAATGATCTACTCACTTTCAGTGTTAATTCAGTTCTATAATCATCAAAGATTCTCTATTTAAATTTACAAAAATATCATGGTATAACATCTCTTAAGTATTAGATTGGTTTTATCCATTTTAAATTGGCCAAGTTTTTAATCATATTTTATTTTTAATAAAACTTTTTTTATCTTAACTGGACAATAATTTACTAAAAAATGGAAAAATAATGAACCTTATAACGTTTTCTTACACTACCTCCAGACTGGGAAATTTCATGAAGGATTTAACATTACAAATTACACATGCGTACTTAATAAGTCTTCAAATTAAACTTTTGATGTTTTATAAAACCTTAAGAAGAACCACATGAAGGCAGATTGAAGCTTATGATGGCTAATTTCTACTAAGTCATGAACCTCAAAATATTTTTAATAAACCTTTTAAAGACCTTTCAACCTTATAAAGTTTATTTTTTGAAAAGGGTTGAACCATAAGAAGTTTATTAAACCTTATGAATATTTTTAATCAACCATATGATTCCATGTAAATAAACTTAAAGAGATCCACCAATCTTACAAAATCTGGAAAAACAACCTTATACAGATCCAAATACCTTAAAAAGTTGGGTAAATAAACTTATGAAGATCCATCAACCTTATGAATTTGGGTGAAACAACCTTATAGATATCTCATATTCAAAATATAAACCTTATGATCATAGGGTTTTTCATGAATTTTTCACAAAAATATACAAACAATCATATGAAACAATTATGAGATTCAATATGGGCCTTATGAACTAGACATAGCCAAGATTTAGAAACCATCAATTGAAATGTAATTTAACAATCGCACTCTAGGATTCTTCCAAAATACCTTCAGTATTTATGATATGAGTTTCACATGATTTTTTTAAGTTTATTTAGAAATTACTTCACTAAAAATGTTAATAAACACAACTCAAAATACTTCTTAGGATATATTTATAAATAATATACCTCTTTGGGTTTGTTAACAAATCCAAAACAAATAGACTGCATCTTTATTCAAAACGTTCAAAAATAAACAAAACATATCAAAAACCTCAAATTGAGTCCCTTCCCCTCATGTGGTGTATCAATGATTAACTTAACACCAACTCTAAGACAACTTGATTCATTTTTGATGTGAAAAACAATAGTTAGGATAAAACATCCTAATGAAAATACTTTTTGGCCTTTATGCTCTTCAACTCTTTAATCAAGTTTCCCCCCTGAGTAAAGTTTTTTTAATAACGACTCTTAAAATCTCAATCATGGAATTGGTCCCCCTATTTCAAAATTAAAGAACACTCCTAGACCACAACATCATTCCAAAAAATTTATATATTCTCTCAATTACTGAAATTTGAACTCTTATCCCTCTGTCAATTAACCAAAAGAAAAAATCTATGAAAGTTTGTAAAATATATATTTAAATTCAAATAAACAATGCAAGAGGGTTACCATATCCTGATAAAAGTAGAAAACTCCATTGGGGTTCAGGGTCCCTTGTCCAACACATATACTTGGAGGGAGTCTGTTGGTATCTAAGATCCAACTAATTCCTTTCAAAATATACTTTAGGTCGTGAAATTGTCATAATATACAAAACTTGATATTTTGTAGACACATAATCAAACTTCACTAGACCTTGCTCAACCTTCTCCATGATGAAGTGATCCTTTACTGATGTTCTTTTTCCTATAATTATGGATGGTATTTTTTTAATAATGATATCACTGATGTTATCTCACATGAAATTAATATGATATTTCACATCAACTCTAATACTTACATGTTATTGTTTTATTATTAAAATTTGAGTATAATCTTGATTAACTGAAAAATATTCATGCTCTATTGTTATCAAGGAAATGAATTCATACTTATCACCCATACTATAAATGAAATAACTTCCAAGATAAAAAACCCCACTTAATTTTGACTTTTGATCATCAACTAAGCCTGTAAAATTTTCATTTTTGTACCCAATAAAATCCCACTAAGTTGTTGTATAGTAAAACATTAAAACTTATATCTTACTTTTGATATATAGATGTATCCTCATTATGGATTAAATGTGTATTTAATTGGATGGATTTAGTACTATTAATCTTAGAATGTGGAAAACACTATATAAGGTCATGTGGTTTTCAATTATAATAGACTTCCAATTATTTTCCTCTACTCTATGATATTGAATTATTTTTTATCATAATCTCTAGAAAATTTATTCCAATGGTATCCAAAAAAAATTCCATTAGAATATATTCCTTTATGTTGAACCTCTTGATAAATTATTTGGTTTTTTTTTGAGAAATAAATGTTCCATTTCCTCCTTGATTCACTTATAAGCCAAATAAAATTGTTAGTACCCCAATCATGGACATATAAAATTCACACCACATATATTATAAAAATTGGTTTCATTGTGCATAATTAAATCCTCTAAAAATGATATCATCATCATATATGAGTTTCAATATCCATTGATCATTTTTCATCTGGATGTAATGGTTTTAAACAACTAATCCTTTTTAAAACCCAATTTTATTCAAATATTGGTCAATCTGAGAGTACCAAGCCATTGGTGCTTTTTTTGGACCATAAAATTTCTTCATCAAATCGAAAACCTTGTTCTAATATTCATTCAAAAGAAATAGATTTGATTTATTAAGGTAAACTTCTTCTTCAAGGAATATTTTTTAAGAATGATGATTTGATATCCATTTGACACACCTTGATGCCCATTTGAATATTTATTGAAAAAACAATCATATTATTTCTAACTAGACTATGAATGAAAATTTATAATCCAAATAAATTCCATAAATTTGGTAATACCCCTTGTATAAAATCAATACTTTATTCTATGTCACATTGTCATCTTTATTATGTTTATTCCATAACACCCACTTGGTTCTGATGAAATTATTGTCTTCTAGCCTTGAATAATTTCCCATGTTATTTCTTTTATAATTTTTAAATATCTTAAAACATACCCTTGACCCAATTATCATATTTATAAGACTCTTTAAAAAATTTAGGCTCTACATGAGATATAAAATGTCTTTTTTACTGAGTCTTCATTATTTGAGTTTGAACTGAAGTCATTTGGTCACCAATTATATTGTTATCACTAATTTCAGTTCTGATGATTCTCCTTTTTTTCACTAATTTCACTAATTATATTTTTAGTCTCTTATTTCTATTCTTATACTTCCCCTTGAGTTCTCCCTAATATAGTCACCTCATCGCCACTTTCTTCAGACATTTCATCACTATCCTATTGTTAAATCTACTAATTGTTTTGAAAAATATACTCATTTTAAACAATGTTTACATACTTTATTATAATTATTTTTACAAGAAGTTTTTTTTAGAATTTATATTCCTTTCTTTTAGATGAATATTCAAGGAAAATATCTTTTTTCCTTATGAGCCTCAAACTTTTCGTTATTCTCTTTATTGAGAATTAAACACTTACTTCTGAAATCTTTAAAGCACATAAATGTAAAATTATTCACATAAGACATCTCATATGGGGTCTTATCTGCATTTGGACATATAAAATCTCTATTGGATATTTATATATATATATATATATAATTATGTAATAATATCCTCCTTAAAAATAAACTATAAGAGATTTTTTTTCAATGGGCATTATTAGATCCATGATATTGACAATTTGATTCCTCCTCTCAATGAATCCATTTTGTTGACAAGTCATCATGACCTAAAATTGATGTATTATCTCATACATCTTGAGATATTATTACACCTAAATGTTAGTGAATGTTTTTACATTAACAGTCCATGATTTATGTACTTTCATCCCAAGAATCTTCTCTGATAACAGGTAATGCATTTGGACACATTGTATTTGTGAGTAATGAAAATCATCCATGTTATCCTACTATAAAAACCAATGAATAAGATATAATACCCCTTTTCATCCATGGATTTGGGTGTCGTAGTACTAAAAACATCAACATACACCAAATCTAGAAATGTTTTCAACTTCTTATCCTTTGTCTTTTAATTATTTTTTAACAATGTTCCCTTTTGAAAAGTGTCACAAGTGTGAGTTCTATCACATGAGAGTTTAGGGATATCTCATCAACCTTCATTTTTAACAAGTCCCCCAAATACTTTTGTCTCAAATTTCCAAGTCTATTGTGACACAAATAGTTTTCTTCCTCCTTAAATAGTAAACATTTATCTTCTTCAGCATTAATGAGATAGAGGTTTCTTTTTTCCACCTTCCTTGAAAAACTCCAGTTATATATTTTCCTCTAATGATGTAAAAATTTTTATTGAATTTCACCACATTCTTTAATTCACACAACTACACTTGGCATATTGTGACTAAGGGAATTAAAAAACAATACATATTTTCACATAACGTCTCTTCATTTTATCCTAGCCTTACCAGAGAAAATGATCTTAATCCCCTCATAATTATAAAATTGAATAGGTTCATATTTTTCATACATTATCCCCATGAAAATATATTCATTTCTCATCATAAGGGAAGTACACCCGATATCCAGAATCCATGTTCCGGCTCTATCAGTTACTCTTAGAGAAATTTAAACAATGTTGTTCATCTCATATTTTCATTTCTTGATCCACATTTGATACTTCAAATACTTTGGTGGTAAATTAGATTGCTCTACCTCTGGCTCTATCGATTTTTCCTCATCTTGTAAGAATGTGTATCTATTTTTTTCATCCTTACTGGTGAAGCTTCTAACTATTGAGAATTTTTTTTTGAATTCCTCTTTGGTACACACCTTTGCACCCTTGACAAGAAATACATGGATATATCTCTAAAAGCTTCAAAAAAATAAATATCCCTTAAAAAATATTGAGTACAAGAAATTTTTCTCATTTTTCTGTTTCTTTTGACCTCTCACTATAAAAAAAGAATATTAACAGTTTAATTTAGAGGGGGTTATGCACAACCTCCTCTAAATCAAGTTTCTATTAAATTCATGGTGGTTCTCCCATAACCATCACTGAATACTAATTTAGTAGCAGTTTCAGGAGAGTTTCCATGAAAATATACATGATTTATTAAAATAAAATAAAAATAGAGGTAGTTATAACTATCGCTAATATAAATTATTAGAGTAGTTTGTTACCTTATGAATTTTTTTAATAAATTTGATATGGTTTAGAAGAAGTTATGGGAGAACCACTGATAAAATATACCTAGTTTATTAAAAAAATTAAAAAAAAATACAGGAGGTTATTATCCACCCCTAATCTAATCTATTAGAGGGGGTTATTAAGCCCCTCTAATTTATTTAATTTTTTAAATAAAAATAATAATATATATACATTATACACATTATATAAATGAATTTAATTACATTATATAAGAATATTATTAAATAGATGTATTTATAAAGAAACTATATAAATACATTAACTAAATACTTATATACATTATATAAATGGCATATTCCTATATATATAAATATATAAATACTTTACAAAAGTATATTTATAAATATATAAATATCTGTATATCTGTGTACATAATATAAATGTAACTATAAATATATTTACTCAAAATATGTAAATATATAATTTAAATCATAAATATTATATATATATATATATTATAAATATATATATATATAATCTTTTTTATATTATATCTATTTTTATAAATAAGATATAACATAAATGTATTTAATTTTTTTATACAATATATGTATACATATTAAAAAAATCAATACATCATTTATATTTTAGTTGCTAAATTAAAATTTTGCATTAGTTTTGGAAGACTAGTCCCTAAAATATACCTGATTTATTTTTTAAAAAAATAGAGGGGGTTAAAACCATCACTAATTGCATAGATTATTAGTGGTTATTAACCCCCTTTAATTTTTTTTAACTTTTTAAACAACTTTGATAATGTATTTTTAAATAGGGAAAGATAGCATGGGAAATGATTAAAGGGAAAAATCTATGGGAGTTTATCAAAGAAAAATATGGTATGAGTTGTAGCATGAAACTTACTATAAAAGGAACCCAACTATGATGTGAAATTCATGGGTCCCTTCAACTTTTACATGATAAATCCAAATGGATACTGGAGCGAGGAGATATGAGGTTCTAGTTGGACAACTAGTTGGGTTATCATATTTATTTTATAGTATTAAGAGTTCCCAGCATCATCTTTCAGGAAGCCTGCTAACACTAAGCCTTTATTGAATCTATACTCATCAAAGAACAATAGGATCTCAGGTCTGGTATTCACCTCTCAAATGAGAAGGGTTGTTTTGTGATCATTGAGTCTAACTAAGGTAACTTCAAGGTGGTTTCCTTTCGGAAACTTTTCTCTACCCAGCTGGATACAGTTTCATAGTATGAATATATATGGTGAAAAGTGATTCTAGATAAATATTTTTTTCCCATCTGGAGGATCCTAAATTGGAAAATCCCTTCAAATGAGGAAGTTCAAATGAAATGTGTCCATTTAGTCTCTAAATGTTACTACTGTTCATTGTCAAAAGGGGCGAGCACCCATCACCTTTTCTTTGAGGGGGGTGGGTGTAATGAATCTGTGAAAATATAAGGAGTTTCATTGGAATCAAGCACCAATACGACAACATAGAGGCTTTCTTATCTTCTTAGTTTCAAGGATCTAATAGTCTAGTAGTAGAGTCCCAAGTACATGGAATGCTAATATTAATAGGTTCTTTGACCATATAGGAGGCTCAAAATGGCCCCAAGAATAATAAAAACAAAAAAAATCAAATAAAAAAATGTCAAAGTTTAATTTCTCTTTACTGAACTAGGATAGCTCTTTAAATAGAAAGATCAATCCTCATTACTTAGAAGACTCGGACCTAACTTCAACAAAAAGGATAAAGTTAGCGCTACACAGATTCAATGGGTGATTTGGAAGGCTCATAAGACAAAACTCATGATCAACATGGATTAATTGTGAAAATAAAGGTATTATGAGAGGTGATGAAATAATTTGTGACTCAAAGTGATTGGATTTATTAGATTTTAGTTCCATCTATTGTCATGGTAATTCTCTCAATGCGGATGTGAAATTCATAATTATTGGCCTTACTCTTTGCAAAACAATCAACTTCAATCCTATAGTGGTGGAGATAAACTCAACATTGGTGGCCAACATGTTAACTGGTAAAGCCCCCAACCATTGTTCCATAGTATATGACATCATATATTATAGGAGATAGATCAACTTCAACATAGAGATAAGGCACACTTGGGGAGAAGGTGACATGGCAACAGACTCTCTTGCTGTAAAAGGAAAGCAAGATGAAGGCGTATCATTTAGCATAGCCTGGACTCGATCAATTGGTATTGTATGAATATCATTAGAGGTGATCCTCTTGGACTTTATGATTTTATACCTCCAAGACTATGTGGTCATTGTTTCTATATTTTTTTTCCCAAAACTTTGTTTTCATCCTAACAAAAATTTAATTTCTGTGTAGTATTTATAAATATATAATATATATTTGTATAAATATAATTATTTAATATTTATATTTATATTTTTTAAATTGTGTATGTATGAATATATGATATATAAAAATATAAAAATATAATATATAATATATAATATATAATATATAATATATAATATATATTTTATACATATAAATACAATAAATAATATATATATATATTAACATATATATATGTTTGTGTGTATTTTTGAATTTTATACATCTAAATATATATATTTGTATCAATATAATATAATATATATGTTTTTATTTTTATTATATATGATTGTATGAATAATATATAAATATATAATATCTAATAAGTATATTTGTATACATATAAATAATATATATATATATATATATCTGTATATATCTGTATAATAGTATATATACTTTTATTTTCATGATATATATATACACAAATATATGTATATATATTTTTATAATATAAATAAAATATAAATGTATTTGATAAATGTATAGTATATATGAACGTAAAAACATGATATCATATACATATATTAGAATGTAAATACATAAATACATAAAATAAATATGATTACATTAATATATGTAAATTTATATATAGGTTATATTTTTAAATTTATTTGAATATATGATACAAATAAATGTTATTTTAAAAAATAAATTTGATAATATATATATAAGTATATATAAATAATTGTATAAATATTATGTTATATTATATTATATTATATTACATATAATTATGTATATTAATTATATATTATATATATAAATACATTATATATATACAAATAAATATTTTGAAATAATTATATAAATTCACATTTATTTGTCTGTGTGTTTGATATAAATGTATTTAAAAATATAGGTATAAGTATATTTATATAATCAATTGTCTGTGTGTGTGTGAGAGAGAGAGAGAGAGAGAGAGTATACATAATATAAATTTATTTATAAATATGTGTTTGTTTGTGTGTGTAATTAAATTAATATACATATAAGTATTCAAATTAATATATAAAATATATATTTGTATACATAATATAATTTTATTTCTAAATATATGTATAGATACATTTATATATAAATATATGTAAAATTCTATTTATATATGAATATAAATATTATATATGTAGAATGAAACTAGCTACAAAAGGGACCCACCAATGGAATGGAATCCAGGGGTCCCTTAAAATTTTACATGAGAACTCCAAATAGATACTAGAGTGGGGAGATATCATGTTCTGGATGGATAACTAGTTGGGTTCTCCTCTTTATTTTCAAGGTTATTGAGTTCCCAACATCTCCTTTCAGGAAGCCTATAAACACTAAGACTTTATTAAATCTATCCTTATAATAGAACAACAAGATAGCATATCTGGTATTCACCTCTCAAAGGAGTAGGGTTATTGTGTGTTCATTTAGTTAAACTTGGGTAAATTTAAGGTGGCTTCCTTCCGAAAAATTTTCTCTACCCAGCTGGATACAATTTCATATTATTAATATATATGATGTAAATTGATTCTAGATAAATACAGTTTTATCATCTGAAGGATCCAAAAGTATACAATCAATTTAGACAAGTAAGTGAAAAGTAAAGGTTCTCATTTAGTCTTTAAATGCCACTGTTGTTTACTGTCGAAAGGGGCAAGCACCCATCACCTTTTCTTAGAGGGGGGTGGGTGTAATGCATCTAGGAAAATCTAAGGAGTTTCATTGGAATCAAGCATCAATACGAAAACATTAAGTATTTTATATCTATATGGTTTAAAGGATCTAAAATTCCATTAGTAGAGTCCAAAGTACATGGAATGCTAATATCATCATGATTTTTGATCATATGGGAGGCTTTCAATGGCCCCAGGAATAATAACAATAAAAAAATTCAAACAAACAAAAGGTCAAAGTTTAATTTCTCATTACTGAACTAGGTTATCTCTTTAGACAAAGATTTAATTCCTAATTACTCATAAGAATAATACCTAACATCAAAATAGAGGATAAATTCAGTGATACTCGGGGTTTATGGGTGAGTTGGAAGGCTCCTAACACAAGTCTTGAGCTCAACACAGATGGATCATCCAAACAAGGTATTATCAGAGGCAGTGAAATAATTCGTGACTCGAAGGGATTGGTTGTCTTATCTTTTAGTGCCATTTATGGTCATGGTAATTATATCAATGTATAAGTGAAATTAATTTTTATTGGATTTACCCTTTATAAAAAATTAAAACTCCAATCCTATAGTGTTGGTGACACACTCAACATTGGTAGGAAATATGTCAAGTGGTAAAGCCCCCAACCATTGGTCCACAGTATATAACATCAGATAAAGCCCCCAAACATTATTCAATAAACTATTTTATCTCCAAACATTAAATATAGTAAGAACAATGTACTTTTTCATCTTATTGAAATAAAACCAATATGTGATGCAGTATGTAGATAATTTTATAAACTTTGTTCATTTTTTCATAGAAGTATATGCTCATGTGTTCTTAAAGGAACACATGTTTGAGTTGGGATTGTGACCAGAGATTTAATCCAAGATATGTATCCTCTATATTATAGATTATATGGATATGTTTAATAGGTTAATAGTGGTATAAAGAGGACTTCTTGATAATTCTTCTAGAACTAGTTTTTTTTCCATGGGAATAGGTGGGAACTATAGTATTGAAAATAAGTAGAAGAGGGACACCTATTCTCAAGGATATGTATGCTATGTTTTCTAAGTGATAATTTTGGATCCAAAAAATATTTTTCCTTTATCATGTTATTTATGAAGTAGTAATAATGGTTCACCCAAGAAATGTTTAAGTTTTAGTTACTTCATAGTCACCAAAGAATGTTTTTGACATACATAGTTTTTTGGGATTCAAATGTTATTATCATCAAATTTTTTATAATTTATCTAGGAATGATTCTCCCATGACTAATTTGAAAAGATAGATTGTTTCAATCATATGGAATGATTGTTTTCAGAAAATATAACTAGAGGTTAAAAATTTTCTCACTTTAGGATCCATCCTAATCTTTCTAGAACCATGTAAGTATTATATAGTATATTGTGATTTTTATGGATATAGTCATGGTTATGTTCCCCTAAAGGGTAATAATAATGTAGCCTATGGTTTAAGTTAGTTACCATCACATGAGAAAAATTATCCCACACATTACATGGAATTAGCTACATTTTTTCAAGCCTTAATTATTTGGAAGAATTACCGCTTTTGAGAAACATTCATAGTTTTCACTGACCATAAGAGTATAAAATACATATTTTCTTAGGGAGACTTGAAATTTAGGAAATGAACATGGATATATTACCTCTATATGTTTGATTTTTAATTGGTATACACATATGGTAAAGGTAATTATATGGAATATGAATTGATTTGTAAGTTGTATACTGAAATGGTCCAAGAATCTCATGACCAATGGCAGATGATGGACATGATTGTTGAAATGCATCTATATTTCACCACCCAATATGAGCATGAAATTTTTCTTCTAGTTAATATTATTCATAACATGATGTATTTGGTGAAAAGGACTATATAAAAGATCTTGATTGTATCACCATTATGTCAAACCTAAATGGTGGGGAGAATTATGACAGCTAGATAGAGGATGAAAAATCCTTGTTACATCTTTGAAAATGAATTATAGTACCTCATTATTTCCATGAATATATTCTTTCCACATATCACCATTCAAAAAAATTTATTCATCTAGGTATTAATAAAATGTATAAGGTGATGAAATCACGTTTCTGTTGGTTTGGTATGAGATACAAGATTATAGATTATGTGATGAAATTCTTAACATGTCAATAGGTAAAATATGAGAATCAAAGACCGGATGGAATACTACAGTTTATTATTATACCTGTATAGAAGTGAGAATAGATTGAAATAGAATTTTTCATATGCATAACAAGAAATTTATGGATGAAAGATTCTATTTGGGTGATTTTATATTGACTCGCCAATTTAGAATACTTTATCCCTATCAAAAAGTCCAACAAGGTAGAGGATTTAAGAGAAGTTGTATATATAGGAAGTGGTAAAGTTTCATGGGGTCCTAGTTTCAATTATATCTAATAGTGATCCATATTTCACTTCTTGATCCTATAGATCATTATAATAGGATCTCAGGAGTCAACTGACAATGAGCACATCATATCATCCATAGAAGGATGGGTATTAAAAATTAACAAGTCACACATTGTAAGATATTATTAGGTCTTATTTCATGGAATTTAGGGGATCTTAGGAATACCACATTACTTTAGTGTAGTTATTATATAGTAATATATATCATGAGATAATATAAATTTCCATGTTCAAGGTTTTCTATAGTCTTCCTTGTCATTCTCCACTATTCTAGGAGGAAATATGAGAGATGTCATTGATTAGACTGAACCTTATCCATGGGACTATAGAGAATATCCAGATGATCTGGAAGTGGGTGGTTATGGATCAAAGACAAGAAAAATTTTATGATGAAAATCATTTTCAACCATTATCATTCAATGTGTGTGACCACATCTTCTTGAATGTTTGACTAATACTTGGTCATCGATGCTTTGGGAAACAATATAAGTTAGCACCATGGTATATGGTACCATTCAAAGTTGTGGAAATTATTAACAATTTTTCATATTGATTATCCATATTGGAAAGATTTATTTTAGTTCATAATGTCTTCCATGTTTCATAACTAAAGAAGTATCACCTGGATCCTTTTCATTTAATTATTGGGGATCATGTTACTCTTGACCCTGATATGACTTTTATCCATAAACCATTTTAGGTTCCATAGAGATAGGAAAAGATCATGTGGATCAGACCTATTCCATTAGTGCAATTATTATGGTATTATGGTCAAGTTAAAGAGGAAGTATAGAAATGTGAGGAGTTATGATGGATAAATGGCATATGTTATTCAAGGGAAACATTGATCTCCAGCTTTTTGAGGATGAAAATCCCCATGGTGGGGAGAATGTAGCTCTATAAGTTTGAGGTATTCCATCATTTTATGTATTTAATTTTACACTTATAATCATTGGAATACCTTTCTATAATATTTATGATGATTAAAGAAAACTAGTATGAAATATATCAATAGGGGAAATTAATTCCATGAAAATAAAATTCATGATGTAAATTTACATTGGATAGATGTTGTGAAATATTTAATATCATGAATATATTTTTTCAGGTGAATGCCTAAGGGGGTTCATGAGGTGAAATAGGTTTATGATGTGAATTAATTTTTTCAAAAATTATAATTGAAGTGATGGTCATTTCAACATAAGTGACCCATTGATTATTCAAAATTTGAATTGGGTATTCATGTTGTGAATACAGTCAAACCCAGCTAGTTTATCCCATCATGTAGGTTTAAATCCTCATTCATGTCCTACTTTCTCCCTCTCGACTTCTAGGGTTACCCTAGGTGACTTCCAACAATATTGGACATCTAGACTCTATTTTTAATGGATCTTTTGGTGTTCAACTTTAGAAATAAAATGTTAGGATGTCATTCTTCATTCTCATATTTGACCTCTTTAGTATTTCTTGACCGGAACCATAGATTTATGTTAACACATGTATTTATGGGAATTGGATGAGTTTTGATAAGATCATCTTGGGATATACTAGAGAAATATAATGAAGAGTTGAGATTGGTTGAATCATATCTGATTCTTTATGCCAAACGAACTCTAGGTATGTGGATTCTCTCCCACTTTACTATTTTGGAATATATTGGCTTTATTTTTTACTAAATTGATGTTATTATATTCTTTTAAATTACTTGAGAATATTTTTATGGAAAATACCTACTTTGATCTGATTTTGAAAGGGTTGGTTTTGAAATATGGAAACAAAGTTGATTTTAAAAGAAGCTTAATGGGAGTTATTTTTTCAATGAATGCTTTAATAGGTAACCTGACATAATTTTCTTGGTGTGTGTTCATGTGAATATGGGATGAAATAAAATCATAAAATTACCCCCATAAAAATGGGATGGAATAAGGGCGTGAAATTAACCCCATCAAAAAATTTTATTATGCTACGACTTGGGGAAGATATGGCTCACCACTCGTCAGTGTAAGGAGGTCCATGGTTTGAAGCATTGTGTGTATCCATGGGTGTGGAATTAAAATGACTATTCTAAGAAACAAGAAATTGTTTTAAAATAATTATTTAATTCTTTTATGGAATTTCTTAATAGCTTGTATCAAATTCTTATCTTTTTATAAATTGTTTTATATAAAATGTACTAACTTGTTATTATCCTAGTGGCATATTTTTGGGAATTCTCTGGGGATTACTTACTTGGTGATATAACCCCTCCCTTCTTGGGTACTTTAGTGAATTTTTAGATTTTATCTACCAAGATAGAGGAATGGGGAAAGTTTCTTACTTCACAAATGTTATTTATTTAACATCATTGATTTGGTTGCTGAAGTTGGAGAGAGGGAGTGTCTACATATTGGTTTGTTGTGGTTCCACTTTAGTGATAATAACTTTCTTCTTTGGAGTTCTATCCTTGCACTATTATATATTTTTCTTCTATTACTATTATATGGTTCTTATATTGTAATTTTATTGAGTTGTGTGGTTTCCTTATCATGAATCATATTATGGTATTGGTTTTTATGTCATTATTAATAGGTTGGTTGGGTTCTTATGGAAAATATTCCCCCAATGTTCTCTTAATCTCTTTCATTTATTTCTATCCTTTAGTGTCTTTATAATGTCACTTAAGGTCAATAGAAACTCCACCTATTCCCATTCCAATGAGTGCGGGGAGGGATGTTAAATTGTTTCTATTTTATAAATAGCATGTGTTTACATTTCAAATTATTTTATTCAAGTTTGTTAAATTTTTCATATACAAATTGTTTTGAAAATATTTGATAACTATAAAACATTATTTTAAATATCCTAATTTATTTAAAATAATTTTTTAATGGTTTTTTTTACTATAATATGGGATTTTTTTTAAATTGAACTATATGAAATCAATTGGAGGTATCATATTGAGTTATGTTCCCACTCCCTATATACACACATATTATTTACATGTAAACGCTATTTATTTCCATTATGTAGGTACAAGGATATTTCATTCTTTATAGGGTGTGGACCATACCCTCTGGTGTGGAGTTATGTTTTGGATTTTTATTTATGAAAATTCTGACTATAGGGTGTGAATAGTCATTTTAAAAATTAATGAAAAAAACAATTAGAGTTTATAAAATATTAATATATACTAAGTGTTGTTTTCTTAAGTTGAGTTAAATTGGAAATAAAAATTAAAGAACACACGATTTATAGTGGTTAAGATAAAAAAATTCCCTATTCCAATACTCAATTTACTCTACTCCTCAAGAAGATCAGTGTCCACAAAGAACCACACTTTTAAAGGTGTTAGAACATAGTTACAGACCCTTCCTATTAAACAACCCAAAGGCATAACCTAGTATTGATATAGGAAACCAACCTAATCTGCTTACCTGAATTTTTATCGAGAGTCACAACCCTAACTTCCTTTTAGGATGTGGAATAACTAGATAAATGAAAGAAGTTTTTATGGGAAAATCATAAACCAGACACAAATAAATTACAAACATAAGAAAAAAGATTACACGAATAAAAACTAATATATGGAAAATAGAATATAATTAGAAATGTTGAAGACGTTGAATATAAATGATCTTTTATCACTTGGAAGGAAAAAATGTTGAATCTAACATCCTTCGGGGATCATAACCAGAGTGCAGAAGTTGCATAAGTTTGTGAAAAAAAATGAGAGCAGTAAGAATTTTGAAGATGTATCACACATGATCTGAATCAATGAAACTACAATGATATATCTTTTTATTCCTTAAATAGATCTCCTCGATCATTAAAACAAAATCCTCTATGATCATATTCATGTCCAATATCTACACGACACTTTTTAGTTCATAATAATGAAATAAAATGATTGTTACCTTCATTTTTTAAAGTCATGTTTGAATAACATAGTTACATTTGGGATTTATATTTATTCATGAAATAATAATATAAAAAATTAATATATTAATTAATAAATTTTAAATGACTCACAATTATAAAATAATTTAATAACAAATATAATCTTTTAGATTATATAGACATAAAAAACTATAGTAGAATATAGCATGGAATAAACTTTAAACTGCATGAATAAATGTTTATAAAATAATGTTACAATTTTTTTAGATACTCTATAATTATATTTTAACATAAAATAATAGAAATTTTAAAAAAATAATTTTTTTAAAAGCATCAATTGAAATAAGAAATAATTTTTTTTTGAAATAAAAATTTTAACTAACGGTAATTTCTTTTTGTTAGCAGTGACTCATGACCCACTATTGAAAATAGAGAGAAATGACATGTGACTAGCCACTAAAAATAGTTAGGGGTGAATCATGAACTATCGTTGGAATAGATCAAATTCTACTACTTCATATTCAATCAAAAATAAAAATATCTAACCAAAACAAAAAATATTCCATTCCACTTAGCAATCAAAGGCTTTGGGAGAATCAATAAAAAATAACTACCATTGGATGTCCAACAGTGACTCAATGAGTAGACATTGTATATATACAATGGTAACTTGCAAAAAACTATTGGAGGTGTCCAATGGTGACTCACTGAAGAAAAAATCCAATAAATAGGATGATTAGAATAAAAGGTATATGAATAACATTAAAAAAATTAAGAAAACAAAGTAAAATAGAAAGAAAACTCTACTGAATCTGATCTAAGGATGAATATCTCTTCTTGGAGAATAAATAATATTCTTCCAATAGAATAAAAAACAACTAAATGAATATGTATAAGTTGTTGATGGAGGATGAAGATATTCTTCCAAGACTTTGTATAATAGAACGAAAACACAACTGGTGGATAAAGAAATAACCCACCATTTATGTCCAATAGTGAGTAAAATGAATCACCATTGAAATTTGGTGGTGGATCATGACTTTCCATTTTTTTCCAACAGTGAATTGATTCATTATTGAGTTCCAGTGGTGACTCATGACTCGTCGTTGGGTTCCAATGGTGTCTCATGATAAATATTTCACAGAATAGGTGAGCAATGCAACAGATATTTTAATTTCAAAGAAGAATAAGATGAATAGATTACTATTGAAACTAGAATAATGATAAATAGTGGGAAAAAAAGATCATAGCGGGGAGACACTAGAAAATAGGTTATTTAAATGAAGATCAGTCGAACCAGTGCCATGAGTTCAAGATGATAACAAAATAAGAGAAATCACAGGTGAACTTATAGGGAAGAGGTTCAATGATGACCACTAGTGCACAAACGTCATTGAACTGGATGAATAGGGATAGATGATGAAGATGACTAAAAAATTAAAATAAGATATGTGCATGAGTTAAAAAAATTAATGTGGGGGAAAATCATAGAGATCAAATGTCTCATAGTGAATAGATCTGATGGCTGAGGGTCTCACTGCTTCAATCCAAGATTTTAAAGATAAAAGAGTAGTAAACTTATATCAGTGCCCCCACATTGATTTTTTTGTAGAAGATGGATAATGGTATATTAATTAGGGTATTTTCATCCTTATTTCATGCTATATTCTAGTGATTAGAAATGGTTAACATATACACACACACACGAGCCTATGGTCCCAACATGCGACCTATCCCACCCATGCACCTGTGGGAACGCTCTGTGAGCCTTATACATGGGCACACTTGTCTTTATCATGAACTATACACAACAAAATAAAATTCCACCTTGTGGGGTTCCTCTGTTAGAGGATGACCCAATAGGTCCTCTTGTGGTTGAGAGCCATCCATGTGCCTCACAAAGGATGACCAAAAGTTTTACTAGTGAAAAATAAAACTTAACTAAATAAAAATAATAATTGCATTTAATTATAATTAAAAAAATTACATAAACATTATTAAAAACAATTAAATAACTTTTATTAGAATTTATAATCAAAAATTATTAATTAATTGAAACATGTAATTAAAAAATAACTTTTAAAAACACTTGATAATTTAATAAACTTTAGAAATTAAATTAAATTTTAATTAGAACATAATTTATAAAAATATATAATATTGAAAAGGTATTAAATAATTTTCAAATACTAACCAACTCCCTATTTTTTTAAATTATAGGACAAAAAATATATTAAATTTTCAACAAAAAAACTCCCCCTTTTTGAAATTTATCAAAAATTACATTAATATATATATAAGAGATTCTCTTTTAATCAAAAAAATATAGTTGTAAAAGTAACAAAGTAGAAATTTATCAAGACATTTAAATAAATAGATACAATTTTCAAAGAAATCTAAATTAATATAGTGTTACTGTTTAATAATAATTTTTAAATACTATGACCTAATTACCATTTTTTCAGAGTAGAAAATTATATTCAAGTATAGAATACATGTAAAAACATATTTTAAGAACCATGATTTTACTCAAAAGTATTTTAAGCTTCTAACATACCCAATTAAAATTTCATCTTCTCAAATTTAATAGAATCTAAGGGTTTTGTGAATATTTCAGCTAATTATTTCTTAGTAGGAAAAAATTCCAAGCATATATCACCTTTATTTAAACGATCCATTAGAAAATTAATTCTTACATCTATGTGTTTAGTTATAGAGTGTTGAAGAGGGTATTTAGAAATTGAAATAGAACTTCAGTCATCACAAGAAATAGGAATTTTATCAAAACTAATATTAAAATAATATAAGGTTTGTTTTATACAAATACTTTATCAACATAAACTAGAAATGGTAGCATATACTGCCTCATTTATTGACAGTGCTACTAAAATTTATATCTTAGGGATCCAATAAATTAAACGTTTTCTAGAAAAATTGATAGATTCCTGTAGTTCTTTTCTATTCAAGACTTAAAACTCTAAAGTCAGAATCAGAGTAAGAAAGTAAATCAAAATATTTATGATTAGAATAAAGTAATATAGTAAAAACAGTACCAATGATATAAATAATTACTATTTTAACATATTTCTGATGACTTTATTTGGGGTTTGACTGAAACCTATCACACAAGAAAACCAAGAACATGATTACTGTTTTATAAGTAGGGACATAGAGTAGACTTCCTATCATGAATCTATACATTTTAATGTCAACTGAATTACCATATTCATCTAAGTCCAATTTTGAATTAGTAATCCTAGGTATTTTCATATTTTTACTAGAATCAAGTTAAAATAATTTTACAATTTATTTAGAATACTATATCTGATTTAATAAAATATCATATTTATTTTGATTAATTCGTAAACCAACAAAAAAATTAATTGACCCATTCAGTTCATGTCAAATTCACTTGTCATTACATTAGAAAAATCATTTCACTAATAAAAATTTGTTGATCCAAAAATTCTATCATCAATATATATCTTTATAACCAGTATATCACTTGAAAATGTTTTTATATAAATTTTGGGTCAACATTACCTTTAACAAAATAATTTTGTAATAAATACTATGTAAGTCTTTCAAACCAAGTTATTGGAGATTTTTTAAGACCATATAATTCTTTATTATATTTAAATACAAGAGCTAGAAACTTATCATTTTCAAATCAAGGGGTTTGTCTAATATAGACTTCCTTTGAAAAATTCCATTTAAAAATGAAATGTTTACTTCTATTTGAAATAATTTTATGTTTTCAAAACTAGAAAAGGATAATAGAATTATAATTAATTCCATCCCAGAAATAGGAGTAAAAGAATATTCAAATTCAATTCCCTCTTCCAGGGAATAACCTTAAGCTATCATTCTGGTGTTACTTTTAACTATGTTTCCATCTTAATCAAGTTTATTATGAAAAAATACATTTAGTTACAATAATAGGTTTACCTTTTGGAAAAAAAACTAAATACTACACTTTATTCCTTTAAAATTGATTTATTTTAGTATGCATAGCATTAATCTGATTTCAATCAATTAAAACATTTTCAACATTTATAGGGAAAACGTTAGAAAAAAAAGTATATTTTTCACAGTAAAGTAAAACATATTTTTATAGTTTGAGTTCCATATTCTAAATAACTAATTACTTTTTCAATAGGGTGATCTTCCAGAGTTTTCCATTATTGTAGATCAATTTGATAAGAGATATGCTCCCCCTCAACTAATGCATTATCATTATCTAGGTCATTACCTTCACCAAAGTTAAATTCTCCAAACTCATCATTTTCTTTGAAATATTTAGAATTATTCTTATTAGAAATGTTTTAATTAAACTTAACCGGCATAGATTCTTAAACAACTAAAATTTTCTTATTGAAAATTATATAATCTTTACTAGTATTTGAATTTCCTAAAATTATTCCTTCATCTAATTTATATTCAAATTTTTCTAAATTATCTTTTGTATTTAAAATAAATACTTTATAGCCAAATACCCTGAAATAACCAAATTTATGTTTAAAACCCTTAAAAAAATCATAAGGGTACTTATTTAGGAAAGGCATAATTGATACTCTATTTAAAACATGGAAAGATGTATTTACAGCTTCTACCCAAAAAAATAAGAATTATAAATTCCATTAGCATAGACCTAACCATTTCTTCAATTGATCCATTATTTCTTTATACCATACCATTCTATTGTGCTGACCTAGGGGATGAGAAATAATTTTTATATCCATTTCATTCAAAAAATTTATCAATTTAAAAATTTAAAAATTCACCACATTTATCACTTATAATAGAGATTATTGAATCATTTTTGAAATTTTGAATAAGATTATAGAATGAAAAAAAATTTGATATTGTTTCATTTTTAGGGGATAAGAAATAAATCCATAATAATCTATTGTAATCATGTATAGTTACAAAAACATACTTTTTACCCAAAAAAATCTAGTAGGTTGTACAGGTCCAAACAAGTCATGATGTAATAATTTTATAAATCTATCTATAATAACATCTTTTATATATTTAAATATTTATCTGTGTTTTTTACCCTTTAAACATGAGTCACACATGAATTAATTACTTGTATATAACTTGGGAAGTTACATAACATATTCATTCTTTGACTTTTTTTAAATAATATAAAGTTTTCATTCCCAAGACTCATATTCCACATAATTTCATTTTATTTTACAACATTCAAACACTTAACCTTTAGTTTGGTTAGATCATAAAAAAAATAGTATATAGGTTTTCTTTTCTTTTTCCAAGGAAAAAAACATTTCTCAAGAGAGTATATTAATCATTTTCAAATATAAAATTTAATCTATCATAACCTAATTTTTATATACTTATATATCAATGTTTAAATAATGTAAATATAATACTTTTGAAATAATTAATTTTTTATAAAAACTAAATTCACCAATACCTTTAATTTGGCCTTTAGATTTGTCTCCAAATGTGACAAGGCCATCATCACATGAATAAAATGATAAAAACTTTTAAATATCACCTATCATGTTCCTGGTGTATCAATTGTCTATGTACCATGATTTATTTATACTTATAATGTATATTTAATGATATTAAACAATCAAACAAACTATTTTGACACCCATTCCAAATTGGTTCCAACAAGATTAGTAGTAGAAAACTTATGTACCTGAATATATTTAAAGTAATTATTAGTTGGTTTTTTAGAAAGTAAATCATTAAAAATGAAAATTTTAATATTCCAAAAATATTTTTTAAATATTAATTAACATTAATTGTCATAATTTCCTTTTATCCTTCATTTAAAATAGGTTACACATGAAATGATTACATTTGAGCTTTTAACAAATCTGTTTTTAACTTGGAGTTATAATATTCTATCGAAAAACATTCTTATTGGTGTTTAGTTTCATTAAAGATATCATCTTATCATATTGTTTTTTAACTTTTACAAAAGTAGATCATTCCTCTTTAATATTGAAGAAACCATTTTTAAAATCGATATTTTCCTTTTTAATGGTTTCTAAATTTTTAAAAACCTTTTCACTGGATCCAGAATTTGTGTTTCTTAATTTTTTATTTTCTTGTTTTAATTTGTTAAATTCATTTTATATTTTATTTAGATAATAAACAGCTAAATTAAATCTCCTATATTTATTTTTATCATTTATATACAGATATTTTTTAATCCTTTCATTTTAATCTTTTAGATTTAAAAATTAAGAATTACAATCCACTTTAGTTTTATCATTCTGGGAAACACAGATTTTAAATTTATTACATTCCATTTTAAATTTCCCATTTATTTAATCAAATTTTTATTCTTAAATTTCAATTTAGTATGATTTTAAATTATTTTATCTCTATCATTCTTTAATTCTTCATTTTATTTAAGAAATTTCTTAACTTTGTAATTTTCAAAATCAGAATCGGAACATGAATTAGAAACAATTTCAGTTTCATTTATAGATAAATAATTATAATAAAAATTTGTTGGAGTTATTAAATTAGTAAATAGAAAATTATTTACCTCACATGTAATACCCATTAGGGAAATATTCTTTGTCTCTTGTTCACTTCCAGAATCACCACTTGATTCAAAACTATCTAAACAGTCTCAACCTCCAAAGAAAGCATGTTTTTATTTCTTCTTTTATGCTTTTCTTTATTTGTATGTTTGAGTTTAGTGTAGTCAGTACTTATGTGAACTTTATTCCTATACTAATAATAGTTTAATTCTAAAAGATCATTATTGTTTGTAGTATTACCTTTCTTATATTCCTTTTTTGAATTCCTTTTGAACTACCTATTTCCACCTTTATTTTTCATGAGCTTGAAAAAATTATTACTGAATTAATTCATCTCCTTGTAATTTTATTATAAATTAAATTTAGAGGAATTTAAGGTATTAATAAAATTTTATTTAAATGAAATAAATTTTCTTTTAGTAGACTCCTCGGTAGTAATATTCTTCAACTCTAACGCATACTACAATAGATAGCCTATAAGTTCATCTAAAGTATACTCCTTAAAGTTATTACTCTCCTAGATGGACACCTTATTTCCATTCCATATATTTTTAAGATCTCTTAGTAATCTTTCCACTTTACTTTTTTTGTCCAAGACTTCTCCAAGAGCACTCATACCATTGGTGATATTGGCGAACTAATGGAACATCTAGTTTACAGATACTTCGTCTACTATCTTGAAGTCCTATTATTCTACTCGGAACATTCCTATCTTGGATCTATTTATCTTTTTAGTACCATAATGAGTCACTTTTAGTATCCTACATATGTTATGGGTATTCTTACAAGTAGAAATATGGCTATAGACACTTCTATTTATAGAATGGTATAAAATATTTTTAACTTTATAATTCAAAACATATTTTACGATGGCATTACCAACTAGTGTCTCAAGATTCACTTTGTGTAGCTCATATGGATCCATGATAGTTCAGTGATCCACACTCAGTATCTTCAAGTAGCCTTCTATTATATATTTCTAGTATCCATAGTCAATCCCATCAAAGAATGGGGGTTTTGTTGTATCCATCCATCATTGGCATTAACACCTTCCATATTGAAATAAAAATTTTATTTTGTCCCTTAGATTGTTCGGTATAGGATATCAGGTTAGAACAGAGTTAAAAATAATCAGTGGAAATAACAACCAAACAGAGACAAGGTTTTGATACAACTTATTTGATATCATTACCCCAGATCTATCGACCTACCTGAGATACTAATATTTGGAATTTTATTGATATAAATTATGACTAGAGTGGTGGATATTGATTTTAAAAAATAATGGAAAAAATAATTAGAGTTTATAAAATATTAATCTATAGTGAGTGTAGTGTTCTTAATTTGAGTTATAGTGGGAAAAAATTAAATAACACAAGATTTATAGTGGTTTAGATCTAAAATATCCTAGTCCGCTACTCAATATATTTTATTCCTCAAGGAGATTGGTACCCACTAATAACCTCATTTTTAAAAGTGTGAGAACCTTTCTATAGAACCTGCCTTTTAAAACCCTAGAGGCACAACCTAGTCTTGATACAGGAGACTAACCAAATATTCTTACCTAACTTTTTATTGGGATTCACAACACTAACTTTGTTTTAGGAGGTGAAATAACTAGAGAAATGAAAATAAATACTTATAATGGGAAAATCATTAACTGCGCATGAAGAAATTACAAAAAAAAGGAAAAATATTACATGAATAAAAAATAAAATAGGTAAAATATAATATGATCATAAATTTTGAATATTTTTAAGCTTAAATATCATTGATCACTTTAAAGGAACAAATGTAGAAGTTTGAGTCTTTCGGTTATCACAACCAGAGTGCAGAAGTTGGAGAAGTTCATGAACAAATGAGAGTGGTAAGAATGTCAAAGATGTATCACACATGATCTGAATTAATGAATCCAAATTGGTATATATTTTTATTCCTTGAATAGATCTCCCATATCATTAAAAATCATCTAGGAGTAGGTTTGTTTCCATTAGCTACACGACACTTGTTAGATCATAAAAATGAAATAAAATAAATATTACCTTCATTTTTTAAATTCGCACTTGAATAAAATATTCACAATTGGGATTTACATTTATTCATAAAATATTAATATAAAACAATTAATATTTTAATTAAATCAATTGAAATAATTCACAATTACAAAACATTTTAATAAAAATATAATATTTTAGATTATATAGACAGTAAAAACTGTACTAAAACGGAGCATGGCATAAACTTCAAACCTCGTGAATAAATGTTCTTAAGATAATGTTACAATTATTTTTACACACTCTAAAAAAATATTTTAGCATTAAATAACATAACTTTTAATAAAATAATTTATCTTAAAAATATAAATTCAAATAAGAAATAAAATTTTTGGAAATATAAAATTTAACTAAAGTTTGATTTTTTTTGTGGTGACTCATGACCCACCATTAGAATATACAATATGATATCATTAACATTCAAAAATAATAATAAGATCCAACCAAAACAAAAATTATTCCATTCCACTTATCAATCAAATTATTTGGGATAATTAATAAAACAATTACAACTGTTGGATATCCACTGATGACTAGTGACCTAATATTAGAGGTGTCCAATGGTGTATCACTGAAAAAAATTTCCAATAAAAAAGGATAATCAAAATAAATTGTAGGTGAATAACCTTAAAAAAATAATAAAACAAAGTAAAACAGCAATAAAACTCTACAACATACAATCTAAGGATGAAGAGATCTTATTCGATCGTAAAGAAGTTTCTTCCCGTAGAGGAAATAACAACTGAAAACAGAAAAAAAAATAACTATAGAAATCAAAAGAATATGTAAAAGATTATATTATAGTATGATGATATTCTGTAAAGACTCTATACAATATAAAGAAAACACAAGTGGTGGATAAAAAATAACCAACTATTGATGTCCAGAGGTCAAGTAAAATGACTTACTGTTGAAATCTGACGATGGATCATGACATGCTATTGGGTTAAAATGGTGAATCAACTCACTATAAGGTTCCAAAGGTGACTCATGACTCACTATCGGGTTCCAAAATTGACTCAATATAAACATTTCCAATAAGTGTTGAATAATTCAACAGATGTTTGAATTTCTAAGAAGAAGAACATGAATATTATACTATTGAAACAAGAACCATGATAAATAGTGCCAAAAACTTATAGAGGAGTGATAATAGAAAATATGTGCTTTAAATAAAGATTAGTTGAACTAGTTCCATGAGTTTAATATGATCAAAAAAATAATATAAATCATAGTTGAACTTGTAGGTAAGAGGTAGCATGATGACCACCGGTGCACAGATGCCAGCAAACTGGGTGAAGAGGGACAACCAAGGAAGATGACTAAAAACGAAAATAATATAGGAACAGAAGTTTAAAAATGATCATGGGAGAAAATAAGATATATCGGATGTATTTTGGTGAAAATATCCAATGGTTGAGTGTCTCACTACTTCTGTTAGAGTTTTTAAAGACAGAAGAACAGTAAACTTATATCATCATCCCGCATCAATTTTTTATAGTAGAGGGTGAATGGTATATCAATTTGGGTACACTAATCCTAAGTTCTAGTTGGATATCAGGGATCAACAGTGATTAACATGTACACATACATGGGCATATGGTCCCAGTGGAAGACCTTTCCCACCCATGCGCCTACAGGCGCACTCTGCGGGCCTTATACATGGGCCCACATGCCTTTGGCGTGTATTATGCACACCAAAATCTAATTCCTCCTTGTGGGGTTCCTCTGGTAGGATTTTCCATGGGGTCGACTCAATGGGTCCCTTATGTGGTTGAGATCTATCCATATTCCTCAAAAATGATGGCTATAGTGTTTACTAAAGATACATTAAACTTAAGTAAATAAAAATTATAATAACATTCAAGTATCATTAAAATAATTACATAAAAATTATTAAAAACAATTAAATAACTTTTATTATAACTTCTAATAATAAATTATTAATTAATTGAAACATGTAATTAAAAAATTGACTTTTAAAAACACTTGATAATTTAATAAGCTAGAGGATTTAATAAAATGTTAATTAGAAAGTAATTTATAAAAAAATATAATAATGAAAAGGTATTAAATCGCTCTCAAATAATAAAACTATGGGGTGTTGGATATATTCCCTAAATCCTAGTATGTATGTGGTACATATATTTTTTAGTGTATAATATAGGGTTATTGTATGAGATGATATCCATATTTTATGTAAATTCAAATAACCATTATGAGAATATTGTTTAGTATGATATGGAGAAATCATTTCCTATGATATGAATGGATCCCAAAATGTTAAAAATTAACATTATATAATCTTACACTTATGGATATAGTTATATAAACATTTCATATAATGAAACAGTTAGTGGATTAATGTATTCATGTAACGGTTTCATGAACAATGTGAGTGGTGTTTGCTCAAGAATTGTAATGTAGGAGTAAATGTATAAACACTCGAGGAGTGACCTTAAGGACTATTTAAAGGTAAAATTTCCATAATATGGTGTGTAGGTGAGCTTTCCCAATATTTTTCTTATACTCTCTCTTGATCTGATATCTCCATTCCACTGCACCCTTAGCCTTCATGAGGCACTATCATGTCGCGGGTGATAAAAGGATCCTACTTGAGCATCAATCAATTAAACAAAGCCCATGTATTCCTTCATATGAGTTATTCCATTTGGTTGTATTTTATGTTATCTTTATCAATCATAGATGATGAATATGAATGAATAAAAACTATGGTGTAAGGTACACATCATTGTTTCTTCATTTTACATTATTATGATTCCAGTTTCCTATATTTCTATTCCTGGATTTTGGTTTCTCATTTATTTTCACCACCTTTTATAAGTGATATATAATCCTATAAAACCCATATATGGTATTAGAGCCATACCCTGAATTTTTATTCTTGAATAATGTCTTTAAAATGAATAATGGTGGCCAAAATTATGTTATGTGATAATGAAATCTCGACTGAGAGTATAACATTACATTATGGGACAACATAATATGCATTTCCTCTAGTATACATTACATTGTATAATAACATAATGTTCCTTTATTAGTTATAGGGTATGATTTATGTGTATCATGGATTATGATACAACTAAACCATTAGTTTTGTTCTGTGTCTATGATATGATATAGGTGGTATTATAGGCTATGACTGAAATCTGAGTTTCATGAAAATGGGGAATCATATCGTAATAATGATATAAAATAAGTCATAAAATTTGATTAGTGCCTTAGTTTAATACATAAGGTTTCACCATTTGTAACCTTTATATATCAATGTTTTTGTTTTAGTAAACTTTATGTATGTCTTTGTGTGGCTGAGTAACCTTTATGTATGCATTTTCCACATAAGTGAATTACTTGATGCATAAAGGTTACTTTGATACGTAAGGGTTACTATTTTATGATAGCACTTATTGTTAATTCTGGTTCTAATAAAGTCTTATGATTAACAGTTCCCCTTTATCAATTTTAAAATACAATATAAGCCAACAATTGAGAAAATTTATATTTTATCTAAAATTTATTATAATTTATAAATTGTTTAAAAATGATAAGTGTTGGGAATTTTAAATAGGATATTTTCATTTCTAAATAAAAATAAATTTTTCATATTAACATTTCATATTGATTAAATAAGTAAAACTTTTATTTAATTGTTTATTCCTTTCAAATATTCATATATATATGTGTGTGTATTTCTTATATAGTCTGAATATTATGTACGGGTTAATTTAATAATAAGTTAATACTTATATATTTATAACAATTCATAGAGGAATAAAACATGGCATAATAAATATTGTATGGGTTGAAATAGTTATGGATTTAATATATATATATATATATATATATATTAAATTGGTGAGACTTTAAAAGAACACTCCTAAAATACCTTTTTTATATGTCATACCTTAAAATTTAAAATTAAAATATTAATTTAGAAATTATAAGGATAATTTATAAAATATTTATAAATTAATAAATGAGGATAAATATAAAGAGGTTTATATTTATTTTTAGAAATTATTCACAATAATTGATTTGAAATATTCATATTAAAGGTCCGTATTTGATATATTATTTAAACCATATCAAAAGGATTTTTAATGATTTATTTGATCAAGTTTTAAATAATGATAAGTATGTGATATTTAGATTATGTAAATTGTTTACATAATAGAATTAGAATATAAAATGTTTATATTTTATTTAATATCATATATTTAAAAATAAATTCCATATAATAAATGATAATAAAGAGTTTATATTAAGGAATGAATATAAATTTTTTATATTCACAATTACGGAATGTCCATAATAAAAATGTAAGATAATAAGTGTTTATGATTATCTTTAATTTTTGAATTGTTTATAAATATAAATATCATATATAAATATGTGAATTTTTTATTTATTTAAAATTAAATACCTAATTTATTCATGAATATAATTGTTATATTATGAATTCTTGTATGGTTTTGTTTAAATATTAAATGGATTCTATAGATTATCTTATATGAATATAAGGAGTTACATGTTATATATAATGATGGATTTAGTTTTCCTTTACCTTGAATTTGGATTTTATTGAGTTATAATCTTGAATTAAGTAGTTAATTATGATTTATACATATTATGTGTTATAATTATGATATAATTGGGATTTATATTGAGTAAATTATCCATGGGTAGAGTAAATTCGGGTCAGACTTTCCACTATCCTGGAGGCATATGCCTTGTTATAGAAAATTGCGGGTTGATTATCTATGGATTTAGGCTTACTCATGTGGGTATTATTGATTTCATATAATTATAAACCTTTACATGAAATATTTTCATGTACCATATTCATAGGATCTATTTGAAAGTGTTTAAATAAAGTGGATTTTAAATTGGGTTAGCAACAGAGGCTATGAGTTTTGTAAAGATTTACACATCGGTATGGTTTGAACATATTGATTTTCTAGAAGGAATGGGATTAAAAACTCAATCATTGGAATAATTCATACATGAGGAGAATAACATGAGATAATATAGTGATATTAAAAAACCTTCAAAATGTAAAGTGTTAGATTCCTTTCATAATGGCACTTTTCAATACTTTGATCATCCAAACGTGTAGGTCATGTCATAGCTGGGTGGCCTTGGATTATCTTTTGTAATAAAAAAAGTAATGGGTGACCCATAATAGGATTATGTGCAAGTTTTTATAATTACTTTGGGTTAAAAATATACAAAAGACCCTAATAGGATTAGGTTACCGAATGAATAGAGTTGATTTTGTCTATATAATGGATTGTGAAAAGTGTAATCCACACAACTATCCAAGTGTCATTTATGATATGATTGGGATGATACCCTACCTTAATAACTAAGTGGTGATAGAAACACCATAGTGGACTCATTTCATAGTTAAATATAGATCATGTCCTACTAATGGGTATGATAAATTTAAAGGATTTGTCATTTTAGTTGGATCAAATTTAAAAAAAGTACTTATCAAATGTTTTGAAACATGATACTCATCTAATAAAATATTTTATTATAGATAAATAACATCATCATCGTCATCAAAAATTAAATTGAGGCCAATCTTAGAAAAGAATAATCCTGATATAAGTGACTTCTTGGACTGGTAGAAAAATTTAAGAAAAATTATTAATTATGGAAATTCTATGTGTTAGGATAATACCCTCCCGAGTAACCAACTATTGAAGTTGTTTAACAATTGAATATAGATTCTTATGAGAATCATAGAATGGTTCAATTAATGATTAAAATTCATTAGATGAAAAATTATTTGAGTAATTTTATTCTCCACTCATTTAGTCAATATATTTGAGTATTCCTGAAGAGATTTAAGCTTTACTATAAATATTTATCTGGTTAAGGTATTAATTATTTTTGCATTTCGGGAAATATTTTTTTCAATGTGAATGTATTAAAAATGATTTTATTGTTTTCTTAATGTTTTGAGAATAGATCAACTAGGTAGGTGATATTGGTAATATTTTGATAGTGAAAGTGGGTAAAGTTTAAAACTAAAATAATAAAATCTTGTTGTAAATTACAACAATGTTTCTTCAAGTAGCTAACCAAAGTCAATGAAACCTAGTTTTTATCAAAAAATAGGATAATGATTTCATAGGATATAATTTTCTAGAATACCTAAAGTGGTTTAAGAAATTATATGTAATTTCTATGTCTTTTATTAGTGTTATAGAAATTAATTCTTATTTTTTGAAGGTTATATTATAACATATGTATAGTTTAAAAAATTTGTGAGTATACAAGAGTTCAAAATCAAGGTAATAACTGATAAATCTTGTAGTTTACATTAAAGTGATGAAGCAAAGAGTTATTATATAAAATATTTGAATATAAAGAAATATATCAAGCTCAAATAGATCAAAGTAAATGATGTGTATTGTTATCTCATTTCTCTTATACGATAAGAGAAGTTGTTTGTTAAAAATGAGTTGTTATGAAAAATATGAGATAATTGATTTTATACACATGGTTTGTGATTCATCACTTTCTATATTATTTTTTCAAAATAGTATTATTGTAAAAATTTATCTAGGAGAAAAATGTTTATAAATATTTTTGTTAAAATATTAGAAATTTGATCCCACCACAATCAATTCCATAGTTAAAAGAATAATATTATTTTAAATAAAATTATTCAAACATATAGACTGTTATATAAGATATGATAATCAAAATTGTTTTTTTAATATTAATACTAAAAAGAAATAAATTTTATTTCCTAAACACAATGGAAATTTTGAGTTTTAGTAATAAATTTTCAAGAGAATATAGTTTCTAAGAGGCTAGTGGAATTATGTTTGGACATATAAAGTTTTAATATTAACAAATAAAGGGTTATACTGGTCAAAATTTGAAGTGAATGTCACTTAATATCCTAAATTAATTTATGATATATTCTTAATGTAATAATTTAAATAGTTTTTTTAGTTAATAATATATTTCAAGGAAAAATGTTGTATAATTGGTTCTAAAGGATAATAAATATGATGTACTTAGAAATATTTCTAAGTAGAAAATAGAATTTATTAACATATTAACATTTGATATTGTGAATTTAAGGAGTTTAAATATATTCAAGGAGGTAAACATTATAAATATGATTCTTATGTCTTACCATTATTCAAACTAGTTTTATTCATAGATTTTACTCACTAAAGTGTTTATTGGGAGGGTTTTATTAGGTAGACACATATAGATATGTAAATAATTACATAGATATGTAATGAGTTTAAAAAACCTCTAAAAGTGTAGAGAACATAAGTATGGTTTGGTAATATATCATATATAATATGTTATACATGAGGTTATATATGATTTTTTGAGTATTAATATATGAGTTTAAGAATATAGAATGAATCAATTTGTAAAAAAGGAAATCTCCAATTTATCATCTTTTTTTAGTTGGATCTATATGTTTATATATAGATGTACATATTGTGAAGTGAAATGATAATTAACCTTTCAAATTATGACTTTGAGTTATCCCTAATTGATGTTCATTATAAAGTATTATAGGTTATAAATAAATTTTAAGGTTAATATTAGTTAGATTCTTGTATTAGGATACAAAATATACTCATGAGGCCTAAAATGGGTTTTTTTCACTACATGACCCACTAAGTATACCCCATGGAGTGTCATCCACTATGTATTTGGTATACAAGGGGTGAATAGTTCATATTGGGATTCCCTTCTACCTGAATTTGTTGAGATACCTAGCATGGGAACCTTCATACTTTGATACCTTTCATATGTAATCCTTAAGTCTTACTTAATCAGGGGGTGGTTCAGTATGTTGTTGATCATGATATTTATTAGAGCTCAACTAAGATTGAATTTTTCCTCTCTAATAAAGAGTGTGAATTTTGGTACCTCAATTGAGATGGAATGAGGAAATGTACTTTCATATATAGATAGTACATATGATGTTCTTATCTATTCCTATTAGATATAATTTTTGTGCTCATCAATAAAAGTGAATGACATGTGATGTATTCATCAAACTACTCAGTCTATACTCAGTGAATCAAGACTATATAAGTTGTCTATATGGGATTTACATACTCCATTCCCCATGATCACTTATGTCTTGGATAAAGGGATCATGTGAGAATGCATTCTTGTATATTTGCATCTGGTGGACATGATTATAATGATACATATGTTTGATAGTGATAATGTTATATCCAATTGTATCTTGAGTAGAAGTGATGGTTTTCTAGAGGATTCTCTTTTCTTAAATTTATAGATCTAGTGATTCATATTTTTGGTGAATTTTATAAAGGAAAATGGGGTAACACTTTTTTCTTGACTGAATAGGGATTGATTTTTACTTGGAATGCTACTCTAAAAGTGTTTTATTTTTAATCCAAAAGAGTTTTCTATGGGTATTCACAAGTTATTATATATTATGTGATACATGGTAAAGTTAATAATAGCTTCCCAAAACTATTTTGAAAGATATCTAAAAGGATTTTTTGGATATTGTTTCACAAATTATTATATATGATATAGTATAATGTGAAATGGAACAAAGTATATAAGGATTTAATACAAGTGGGGGATTTTTGGAGATATTACATAAATCCTAGTATGTATATGTTACATATTATCCTATATCATAATAGATTATATAAAGTTATCATATAATATTATATCCTTATTTTGTGGAAATTCAAAATTCCATGAAGGGTATATCATTTAGTGGAATATAAAGATAGTGTAACCTATGATATATATGGAACCCAAATTTAACATCCCAAGTAAGTAATGAATAATAGATATTTTTATCTATGTCTATTAATGATTAAGATAGTGTTATAGAGGCTTAAAATGAAAATAAATCCAATCTTAAGCATGGAATACACTAATATTCTTAAAAGATTGTTTTACTGCCTTTTGATGGCAAACCATTTTTGAATCTATCTTTTGACAATTTTATAAACTATTTTTGTCAAAATAAACTTATTATTTATTATTGGGACATCAAAATTTACCTTGTGTGAATTTTTGGTATTTTTCTGACAATGTTCATTTTTTAATGAATAGTGAAAAATACTGCATTTTACATCAAAACTGCTTTTTAATCTAATTTATTTATATGATTAGATTATGTTTTGAATTGGTTTTGAAGTGAAATTAGAATATATTTTTACCATTTTATCCAATGGTGGTCATTGGAATCAATTTCACTTTGAAATTAGACTTAAACTGGTGGCAATCTTTTGATACTTATTGTTTTGTAAAAACATGCTATTTGCTCTGGCAGCGGGAATTAATTATTAAATTAATTAATGTGACTTATATGATTTGAATTTTGTAAAATAGACTTCATTTTTGAATTTGGAATATCAAATATATCTTAGGGTGAATTTTTGGTAATTTTCTGAAAAACTTCAATTTTTGATGAATAGTGAAACCACTAAGTGGTAATCAAGCAAACTGATTTTTCAGTTAAATGAAAGTTTACCACTAATGTGTATTGAATTTTGAAAATCCGACATACATGGTTGTCATTAAGAAGTAAAATGTGGTTCAATGAGATTAAAATATTTTTTTCGGTGAATAGTAACTTATTAAGTTTTTAATCGCGATTAGTGGTAATTAGGGTAGTTTAAGGTATAAATAATGCTTTAATAATATGAAATGACCTAGAAACATGTCCCAACCTTATTGGTTGTGTCATGGCCGACCAAGACAAGCCATGGGTCAACTTGGGGACCCCATGGAGACACTTTGGTTTGGAAATGACATAAATAACTTTTTATTAAATGTTAAAGTAAAAATGACACAAACAAGAGATGTTTTACGAAAACAATTTTTACATGGGGTTATAAAGATAAGATTTTTGATTATAAATAGTCATTGGAAAGCTAAAAAGATTTCATACATCATAGTATTTTTTTTATATTTTTAGACATTAAATAAATTAAATTATTTATGACATAATAATGATGCAGTGATGACATCATTATTTGACGATTTAAATAAAATGGAAAGACAATGTAAAATATATGAACTAAACATGGCCAAAACCAATTGGATGAGTGTATTTCAAACTCTTATCACCTTATCCACGAATTATATCAATTTGGGACCTTTTAAAACCGAAACACATTTTCAAATAAAGTAATATTTCTTTACTTTCCAAAAGTTCCCCTCCTCTCCTCTTATAAAAGGCCCCCACCTCTACCTCATTTCACACACTCCTCAAGCCTTTGGCTCGGCCAACACCTGCCCATTTACTCTCTCCACATCCCTCTCCTCATCCTAGAGGATTCCCTTTGGGCAGAATCCTTTCAAAGGAAGCCTTTAGGCTCAAATCAAAAGGAGTTACACTTTTAAAGGTAATTCATTCTCTCATGTTCATTTATTTTATTTTGCTTCTCCAACCCCCTAAACTCTTTTTATTTACTTCTTTTGTAACAACACCAGTATCATAAATATACTAGGATGTTGTTATAATATTTATTTGAGCTACACTCTCACACAACTACATCAAATGGTTAAAGAACATACGGTTTCCATGGATGGCGAAATTCTGCCTCCCGAAACGATGATTGTTCAATACTCATTTAACACCTTCAAAGGTGGCCATTATGATGTCACTATTTTTATATATGATATATACTATGTATATGTTTTCCTTAAGCTTCTGTTTTTTTTCATTTTGGGCATACCTTTATGGTTTCCATCATGGGTAAACATGATATCTTCATTTTAGGAAGTGCGGACTACCGCCCCCTCAAAGTGATTTGATTCGTTAAATACCATATGTGGGACATATAAAGGATGGAACTATGATATTATATATGATATTATACTGGAATTATAATATACCTTTATATAATTATGATACCATTCTATAAAATATGAAATAGAAATGAAAGTAGCGTTCATGCGTACGTACGGCTTACCGTCTCCATGAACGGTGCATTTCATTTCTTACCTCTAAATGTGATGTAATATTATAAATACATGTATATGCTGAATATATATGATTTATATTTTATACAAATCATTAATATCATTCTGGATATAATGAACCTTTGACCAAATTAACAACATGTAAGTGTAAGAAGTCTTTTTTTGACTTAAGAACCAAATACCGACAAAATGAACATTATTAACTTAAATGATTACATGATGTTCATAACATGGTATAAAAGGAATAGTGAACTTGAAAAAGGTTCTTAAGCAAGTAGAGATTAACTCAAGTTTATTATTCAAGAGATTAAAGAACGGTCGGGTCAAGTCGGATACGAGGTATGGGACTTCGTCTCAATCTCCTTTCGTTGAGGCATATTTTATTTTATACACAACTTTCTTTTATACGGTGTATAAAACCCTTTGACTTTTACATTTATTCAAAAGGAATATTTTTTATACGAATCATTTAATAAACGACAAAAGGTAATGTTTTTGTCGTACGTATGCGGCGACAACGACTTCTCCGCCGTTGTGACCGTTATTTGAGTTTCGGCTTCCTCTACAAGCCATACCTTCTTTTTTAAAAGAAAAATAAATACCATGTTTTAATTTTCTTTTATTTTGGTATTGAAAATGGTTTTCACAATGTTTTTTGTGTTGTATTGATATCTTGTGATTGAAATGTGGAAATGTTATGTTTCCTTTATGCATGTTTTATGTGATACGATTATGTTATGGTTCTTGGGCATTATTATGAAGGCGGGTGGTTCCGTGATAAACTAAGGGCGGGTGAGCCCGATATAGCTCTCCAATGCATTGGGTAACGCGAAGGAGTGAAACGTTAAGGTTTCTCCGAATAGATTTTAGGGAATATACTGTGATGGGTATTCCAAACGTAACCAAGAGGGTTACTCCCTACGTAAGAATGTTATGAATGCCTCAAGTTACCTTTATGTCTTATGATTTCTATGATTTATTCATGATTTGATGAGGTATGTTAAAGTGATTATGTTTTATGGGTAAAGTATGATTTCACTCTTATGTATGTATGTACCCATGTTTCCTTTCCATGTTTTTATAACCCATACTGAGTTTTTATGCTCATCCCAAGTTTTTGAAATGTTTTTCACAGGTCAAGGGAAAGGTACATGATAAGATGATAGAGTCAAGGATGTGTCAAGAAATAATCCATGTTTTATTTTAAATGTGTTTCCATTGATGGGAATGAAGAATACTATCTTTATGTAACCACTTTGTTTATATGTGGAATGTAATGCAAGTTTTATGATCTAATTCTCTAAAACTCTAAACCCGAAAAGATCCTCAATGTGTAATCTTGTAATAACTCAAGATTAAGTAAGGTTTAAGGCTGGGGCCTTATACCAAATGTTAAAAGATAATGTTAAATATTCTTCCTCTTATGGTTTTCAATATGTAAACATTTCATATGAAGAAACATCTAGGATATTAATGTATCCATGTGACAGTTTCATGAACAAGTCAAGTGGCATTTAGTCATGAATTATAATACATGAATAAATGCATGAACACTCTATGAGTATCCTTAGGGGATATTTAAAGGGAATATATATATATGATAGCATGTAGGTAATATTTTTGATTCTTCAACTGAAACTATACATTGATCTCTTGATTATTTTCCACTTCACCCTTAACCTTCATGAGGCACAAGAATATTGTGGTTGAAGAGAGGATCATGTTTGAGGATCAAGTGATTCATCATGGCCCATGGATACCTCCAAAGGACAGATGTTATTTGAATACCTATCATGTGATCCTCATTAACTGTGGATGATGAAAATGGATATTTTAGTTCTATGGTGTATTTCACACATCATTAAATCCCCATTTTATAGTATCATGATTTCAATTTCTTTCATGGTTATTCTTGGATTTTTGTTTATTATAATAACTTGTATAAGTGTTATGTAGTCCTATAAAACCTAATATGGGGGTGGTGGTATATGGATATATCCCACATGTATCATGAAGATATATTTTTATTTCATTTAATTTTTATGCCAAGATACTTATATTGTTCACATAGGCATAATTTTTCAATATTTGTTTAAATTAGTGTTGTATATATTTATTTATTTTTTATCATGTATTTCACTATATATGTAATATTCTTAAATGTATCTATTAAAATTTATAGTTGTTTATTTTATTTTTTATGACATTTTTTTCATATATGTTTAAAAAATTATTTTCTTTATGGCTTGATAAGTGCAATATATGGGTGTGTCATACAGAATTTTTAAATGAAATAATAAATTTAATCTTACATATTTAAAATTTTCAAATAGATCCCATCATATTCTTATGATACACTTAAAATTTTTACCAGCCTATGGTTTTCAAGAGCACACCATAGACCTTATGGCATATTTATTTAGATATTGATTCAGGATATAAGGGTCAATATGTTACACCATTCATGTGAACCTTCATAATTTGATATCATTCTTACATAAACTTTATGGTTGAGATAATAAAGGGTTATTGAGTATGTTTCTAATCATATAGTAGGTTTTATTAACCAAGATGGTATGTTTCATTTTTTATGATTGGTATGACATTCTAAAGAATTCTATGGATATACCTAAATAAGTAACATTTGATGTGATTGTATACATGTGTGAGTAAAATGTGATACACCCATATGAATGGGTGAATAACATGAGATTACTCCATCTATCTTATTCTATATTTACTAATATAATTGAGAATATATGAGTTTTATTACATGAGATTTACATGCTCCATTTATCTTGATTACACTCTATGTCTTGAACAAAGGGGTTATATCATTATACATGAAGTATGAGATACCTTAGGTGAACACATTTATAGAGATATATGAATTTTATAGAAATTACACTAGATCCCTTTATAGATTAATTGGAACTAATTATTTACTATAGGCCTCTCTTTCCATTCAATTATGGATTGATATTTAATTATTATTATTAACACTATAAAGGCCTATGGGGTCACAGAAAAATGTTATGTGAATGAGGATCGGTTTTGTAATAAAGTGTTGTACATAAATTTGATAGATTTATCATAACTTCTCTAAAGTATTTTTTGAGGATATTTAAAATATATTTTTAGGATATCCAAAAGAGTTTTGGATATTATGTCATGGGTTTTTAAATAATTTTTGTTAGAAAGTGAGATACATCAAGTATTTGAAGGTTTAGTGTAAGTGAGATATTTAAATATAATATGAACTAAATACCATAATATATCCATATATATGTACCACATCTCTATCCATAATATTTATTCATTACATAATATATAGGGATATTTTATGTTGTGATATAGGGATATCATACAAAAATAGTCAAAGGTCACAATTAACTAGGCATTGTGCATTATGAGATAATGTATTTTCTACTGATGAAACTCTCATAGAAAATATCGTGCATCAATTGAAATTAACTTTATACTATTTTAATGAATATTATTAGTCATATGAATTATTTAAATTTTAAATTATTTATAAATTTTTAATTTTATATGTTACAAATGTTTTAATGTACACCATTATTCAAGTGTTTATGAAACATTTTAAGTAATGGTGGAATGTTTGAGGAGCATCATTGAGGCCTATATAATATGGATTAAACCATGATAATTATTTCATGAATAATTTAAGAAACTATTTATTTAAGATATATCCAATTTATCTCTTCACTTTAGTTATATGGTTCTATAAAGTCATGAATAAGAGAGTAGTTCTTCCTCCAATGGCCTGAAGGCCTTCATTTTTTATTGATTTTTGATAATCCACCTTTCAAGGGGTGAGGTGGAACCCTTACAAGGCTCGTAAGCATAAGTATTACATGGCCCATAGGCCTTAGAGTAATTCATTGCCCATAGGCTTCAAACATTACATACAACCCAGACTAACTACTTGGAACTGCTCCTCCCCAGCATCTTCATCATGAAATCAACTCTCCACCTTCGCATGGTTGTTTGGCTAGGCGAGAGTAGTTCTTCCTAAATTGTTAGGATACTCTCGTGACCTATGGACTATCATTATGGGAGGGAGTTTATTGTATACATATAAGGGAACTCAATCAACCACTTATGATGTAAACATTATGAATCAATAAAATTGTAATTTTCATTATATTTCATTTATTTGGTTCAATCATATCATGTTTAGATCCTTCCATAATGGTTTTGGATGGTTTTCAGTTACATTTAGATAAATGGTGTCCTTTCCAAAACCTATTTGTTTACACTAGTGTGTGAATTTATTAGGAATAAAATACAAATTAATTATTTGATTAAATATTATGTATTTATTTATTAATTTAAATAAGCCTTTATTTTAATTATTTTTATAGATAAATTATTATTATTATTATATTTTTATTTAAAGTTCTGGCTAAGATGTATCTTGAGGTAAAAGAAGATTCATGTGGTCAAATATGTGAGGTGTGATATAGATAGCATGAGGTGTGATACAGAAATAATTTAATCAAATATTTAATTAGATTTATAATTATGATATTATTTTTTTATCATGAATGGTTAGTAACATTAGAGGAATTAATAAGATATGTAAAATAGTTTTTCTTATAAAAGGAGGGTGATGAAAACTTGGTTTCTCACAACAACAAAAAGTTTCCTCTATTATTTGATATATAATTCCCTTTAGATATTCATGGTATGGTGATTAAAAGGTAGTAATTTTAGAGTGATGAGTGAAAAATGAGGAATAATGAAAATAATATTATAGGGAAACTTAAGAGGTAGGTGAAATATGATGAGAAAAAATAATTGTATCATATTGGAATCGATGATAGATGATTTTTATTTGAAAATATGTCAATATAATTATAAATGACTATGATGATTTTTTTTTCTCTTTTGAAAATATGATTAAAATTATTTAATCAACATTTTAATTATTAATGATATAAGTTGAAATTAGAAGAAGAAATTCATTGTGGTGTGTTGATTATTTAACTATTTTTATATTTAAATTTTTTATATGAGGTAGTGATCCTAAATTTCCTATATATGGAATGATTTAAATCCAAATTGGAATGGGTTTCATGCCACTCACTAGTGATGATTAAAGTTTTTAAAGTAGTTTATAATATGGTTGTACAATGTAACATGGGGTTATTCAAAATTATCACGGCTCCATGTCAAATCTATATAGGTATTATGATACCTATTATTTCTCTTCTTTTTTCCCACTTAATTATACTAGATAGTAAGTGTGTTTCTTCACATCTTCTAATGAATTGTTAATTTAAAAAACACTAAAATCCATCTCTAATGGAATCATGGTATCTTAAGTTGAGTTATGAGTATTCATGGATAGATTTTTATAGAGGATATTTTTTAAATCATTGGAAATGTTGATTATAATGAATTAAAATTAGATTAATATATTTAACTTATGGAATGATGATATAAGGACCTAGCCTTAAACATTACATAATCTTGAGTTAAGTCAATAATTTTACTTTATTTCACATTGATGATCTTTTCAAGTTTAGAGATTTAGAAAATTAGCCTATAAATATTACATAAAAAACCATATAAATACAAAGTGGACACTTCCAACAGTATCTATTTATTTCATAACACACAGATTTTGAAAACTATTCTTGGTTTATTTTCATGTTTAATTGTCATAAATTTTCCATGATTCCATCCTTGGCTCTATTTTCCCTTAAATTCTTTAAAAACATTTAAAAACTTGGTATGAGCACAAAAAGTTTAGTAAGGGGCATAAAATAAAGAAAACCATTAGTCTAGTGAAAACATGGTAACTCATTTAATGTTCTTTGAGCGAATGAATCAAAACATTTTCATATGAATAACACTTATAATTTTTTATCAAAGAAAAACATTAAAACCAATAGATTGCAATTAAAACTCCTTTAGGTGACTTAAAGCATCATATACATAAAACAATTTCAAACTTCTTTAAATTATAATAACCATATGGCTGAATTTAAATATTATACCCAATAAATTGGAGATATATAATGTGTATCACCCTTTATATAATCAATATCGGGATCACCCATGAGCTATAATGGGGCTCATCCCTTCATATAATCTATAATGGGCTCACTCATGAGCTATAATGGGACTCAAACCTTTGTATAAGCTATGTTGAGCTCACCTGTGAGATATGGCGGGGCTCAACCCTTCTTATAAGCTATATCAGGGTCACCCATTTCATATAATGCTGAAGACCCATTTCAGGAGTAAAACACATTCATCAAAAAACCCCTTTGAAAAACTCTTCTAATCCCATATGAAAAAAAATGTATAAAATACCATTTTCATTTAAGAACCCATTTTTAATACCAAGATACCCAAAAAAGGGAATAAGGTATTATTTTCCTTCTAAAATACATTATGTCTTATAGATTAATCCAAATATAAAAATAATGGTTATGGTGAGGGAGAAGTCATTGTTGTTCTATACAAGAAAAACATTTCATTTTCATTTTTTAAAGAAACTAAAACACTTCACATAAAAATATTAATTTTGAAAAAATTGAATTCAATTAAAGATAGATATAAAATTTACTGTATAATCCTTTTGTATCCATTTAATTAAATATGTAAACTAATATCATGAATAAAAAGATTTGATAATTAAATATTTAAATTTTAAGGTGTATCATGCACTTTTGAAATTTAAATCTTAATCTCCATGAATTAATAGATTTAAAAAAAAAAAATTATTATAGATAAAATATGGATATGAAATTTCCTAGAGGTTTTATATACACCGTATAAAATAATAAAGGTTTATATAATCAAGAAATGCCTTAATGAAAGGAGATTGAGATGAAATCTCTTACCTTGAGTATGACTTGTCTCGTACATTCTTTATCTTCATGAGTAATAAAATTAAGATAATTTATAATTTCTTAAGAACCTTTTGCAAGTTTATTATTCATTTTATATCACTTATTTCCATGTTATAACAATTACATAATTATTTAAGTTCATATAGGATGTTTTGTCGATATTTGGTACTTGCGTCCAAAAATGAACATGGTATGATGTAAATAGTCCATGTGGTCATAATTACATCATTTCCAGAATAATATTCCTAAAATAATGATAAAATTTATAAATCCATCATACTTTTAAATCAAACCATTAATTATGGTAATGAAAAATTAACAACGTTATAATCATAGAGACGGTAGGTCGTACATACACATGAGTAACTTTCCATTTTTCATTGATCATTATGGAAATAAGGTAATTATTATTTCAAATTTCCATAATTATAATAATATTATTAATATTATGATAATCACATATATATATCATACAAGTTATGTGCTGAATAAAAATGATTCACATCGCTTTATGGGGGTGATAATTCACACGTATGCATGAATGACATTATCATTATTATGTTAATGAAAAGTAAGAATATAATTGATATATTATCTCTTAAAATGATAAATATGTAATTAGAATAATATATAAACATTAATTCCATATTTATAACCAGTCTTGAGAGACGGTAATGAAAAAAAAACTATATCGGTTCGTGAGGCGGTAGTCCGTCATACGAACAAAATGTTCATTTCCCATTTGATAAAATTTGAGATGGATTTAGGTGATCATAATAAAATGATAACATATCAGTATATTTAGGATACTATTTTTATTATTTCATCATGTATGAAGTATATTTAAAGGAAGCAGAAGAAGAAATAAAAAATAAATACTCAAAGAAAATGATATCTCTTCTTCAGTTGATCACCTTTGAAGAAAACATTAACACCACTAAGGAGGGTGTTATAACTAAAATAAGAACTCAAGAATCTGTTCATGGATTATAGTAAGGGTTTTGTGAATATCATTTCAAAAAAATGGTTTTTAAAGAGTGATTATTAGAGAAGAGTGGTTATCTTTTTATAGGAGAGGGGAGGGGCACCCTTGGAAACTCTTAAAATATGAAATTAATATAAATTTATTTTAAAATTAAAATGACTTTAACTTGAGTTTTGGATAATATAATATGATTAAGGCTTTAAATCCTCCCATAAAATAATTTTTAGACATGTATTGATTTTATTTTAAACCTTATTTTTTTGGTTTATCCTTAATTAATCTATTTTAATTTTAATTGTGGTAACATCATTTTAAATATTAAGAGGCTATAAATTTTACTTATATGGGGTGAATTACCCATAAATTCTAACTTTATGAACTTTCATACCTTATTATATTCAATTTCAACTTTTAAATATTTTTAGTATTTTTAAATAATTTAATAAAATATTATTTTTTATAAAATATCAATAGTGTCAATTTTGACACTATTCATTTCATTGAATTTAATTAAAATCCAAACAGAGAGATAAAATCAAAAAATTATTAAATAAACCTATAGTATGTCATAGTAACCTATAAAATTTGTGTAGTTCCCTAATTAAATCAAATTATATTTATTTTTAATATTTTTTATATCATTTATTTTATATTTCTATTAATAAAATAATTATTATGTCATTGTTGTGTCAGTATTTATGGTAATTATATAATCTCTAAAAATTATAAATAAATTCATATGATTTATATAATTTTATTTTATTTATGGGGACTATTTATTATTAATGTTATATCAAATTTATTAAAATTATTATACTTAAAAAAATAAGAGGGTGGCATGTTTTCACTTTCTTTTGTTTAAATAATATTTATATCACTTGCATGGAAAAAATTCCATTAAATGAGTCAATTGAAATCCTTATGTGTTAAGAGTTGATTTTTACTCATCAAATAGTATTTTGGTAGGTGTTAGGATAATTTTATTGTTCTTAACATATTATTTTGTTACCTAAATTATACGATTTAACTTTAACTGCGTTAAATAAAAATTATCGTAGCTACTATTCATAATATCAAAAAAATAAAAGTAACCTATTAGAATAATTTGGATCCACTGATTAAAAATATAGAATCCATTTTTCAAAATTTAAAATAAAAAATTTTCATTAATTAATTTAAAATTAATACCCATTGACAAAATGAGAAAACGAGTTCCTTAAAAGTAAAAACCATCAAAAGATTGACACGTATTTATATCAAATTTCAATGGGAAATTACTTCCAATGAACAATATTTTATTAAATGATAAAATCATAATATAATTATATTTTAAAACCAATTAAATGGATAATATAAAAATATAAATAAATTATATGAAAAGGTAGTTTTGAATTAAAATGCAGTACTTTTCACTATTCATTAAAATTTGAAAGTTATCATAAAAATACCAAAAATCAACCAAAGTAAATTTTTATGTCACTATTTAAAACAATAAATTTATTTTTTTCAAATAGAACTTATTAAAGTTTCAAAAACTAGATTTAAAAAGGGTTCTCCATCAAAAGGCAGTAAAACTGCCTTTTTTGAAAAATACTCATTTTATCCATAAAATTGTATTGTTCTTATATAATTAATTTTAAATATTATATTGAATTTATATTTAGTTAATATAATCCAAAAATATTTATTTGATTATTTTATAAACACAATTATTCATATTTAAATATTTTTTCATAAAAACATATCCTCTTTATTCAATTGGTTTTTATTTTAATTTATAATTAATTTTCTAACCAATGAATCATTATATAAACATGTGTAAACCATATTTTCATAATTTATTTAACATTATTCATTCCATTTTAATTTATAATTAAATTTTTAACCAATGACTCATTATATAAATATGTTTAAATTTTATTTTCATAATTCAGTGAACACTGTTCATTCCCTCTATTCTAATGGCTAGGCAATAACTACCATATTTACTATATATTAGTTTTCATTATAACTCAGTATTGTGTGTCACATAAGATTTAGGATAAACCCATTATTGTGTGTCGAGTATGTTATTGGACATAGCGTCCACATTAAGGCAACATTACTATCTAATTCATAAATATTAATAAATATGAAAAAGTCTTATTATGTAATTACCTGGGATGTTACATCCTTCCCCACTTTAAGAAATTGCATCCAAACAATTTTAAAATTGGTATTGGTAACTAAGGTTTCACTTTGAAAAATTAATTCATTGAAACCCCACATCAGAAAAAGATTCAATAAAACCTCCACTTTAAAATAATGAAAGTGAAGTAAAAAAGGTCACCAAATACTAGGATTCCATGTAGGAAAACATGGATATTAAAGAGAAAACTATCCATCAAGTACTGGTGGAGAGTGATAAAAAATTGTTCAAAAAAAGTTAACAATCAAAAGGCTATAAATATGTGGTGATCTAAGGTACCATTTGAGTCATCAGAAAAGAAGGTCCTAGGATATCATTTGTTATTTCAAGATCTTTCATTAAAAATTATTTTCTTAGAGTTGAGAAATTCCTTTACTAAATAAGAACATAAGGAAACATACTTAATTGATATATTTATATTTTCTAAGAACAATTTCATCCTCATAATATTCCTAGAATTATTCTGTACATCCCTAAGAATAAATGTAATCATCAAAGATCACAAAAAATATAAAGGTTATCAATATCTTAAAAATGAGGTCCAAAAGTAAAGGCATACTCCACATTAGATAAAAGACTTATATAAACATAACCCCACAAAACATATCCTATAAAGGTCCATAATAACTTATTGTCACATCACTTAATACCTCATAAGGTGTGTCTAAAACCCTGAACATTTGGTTATCCTTCAGAAAATTTCAGACTCTCAGGAGGTTTCATCACTTCATTAGATGTCTCAACATTAATTATAGTATTAGAAAAATATTTTCCTGAACCTTTTTATTTCCTATCATAACGATTTAATACCTGTGTAATTAACTTTGGACGCTTATTTGCATAATGTCCCAACTCATTGTAGCTAAAGAATCTTACTATAGACTGACTATCTCTTATCTCATTGTTAGACTATTTAGGACCCTTTTCCTTGTAGTCATGAACCTTATGACCAAACTTACCACACCAGTAACACTTTCCATATCCTAACATACATTCCACAAAATTTATTTAACCACACTTGGAAAACATTTTAGGCTTAACTACATAATTTTTAGTTGGTTTATTTTCAATTTCATAGAACCTTGACTGTTTCTTAATCTTATCATCTCATGGAATATAATTGTTGAAAAACTTCATTTCAACTTTTTCAGCACAACGAACCAATTTTTCATAAATTTTAAAATCTATGGAGGCCAAATCTCTTTGTAACCCTGGTTTTAATCCTGAGTAAAATCTATTAATTTTATTGTCAATGTCTTAAATAAAATTTTGTACATACATGTACAGTCTTCTAAAGTTATATTCATATGTGGTAATGAAATCCTCATCCTTTTGCTTTAATTACAAGAATTTTTTCTCCATCCTAAGTCGAACAACCTTAGGGAAAAATTTATCATGTAAAATATCCTTATATTATTCATATTCTATGGAATAAAGATCATTTTTCTCTCTAGTATTCTTAACCAATGACCTCCATCGATTAGATTCACCTTCAAAATGATAAATGGAAATAATTTCCTTTTGACATTCAAAACATCCCATGACTTAAAATATCTTCTCCAGGGTATTGATCCATCTTTAATCTACCACAGGGTCATATGATCCATTGAATGATGAAGGATGTTGCCTCATAAAATTTTCCACTGCTAACATACCCCTCTATGGTTGATTTGGACAATCCTGTGCATCGATTCCACCCCCATTTATAGCTTGTGTCAACTGATCCATCACAATAATAAACTGTTCATTTCATATTCCAACAACCTCGTGATTTTGATTTGAAAGGTTGTTTTCCTATCGATTCCTTCCCATTACAACATTCCTATTTCCTTTGTGGAAAACCATTATGAACAGACATATTTTAGATAAAGCAACATGGTAATCTTAAAATGATACATTATTTCAAATTAACCATAAATTAAAATCCTCTAAGGGAAAGAAATTAACACCATCCTAACCTCTAAAGTTATCTAAACCATCCTATGATATCAACTGTAAGGACCCAGCCATAAAAATTACATAATCTTGAGTTAATTCAAGAAATTTACTTTACTTTAAATTTTGGATCTTTTCAAGTTTAGATCCTTAGATAGTTAGGCTATAACTATTACATAAAAACCCATAGAAATAAAAAAGTAGACACTTACAACAGTATCCATTTCTTTCATAACATAAAAATTTTGAAAAATAAACATGGTTTATTTTCATGTTAAATCATCATAACTTTTCTATGATTCCATCCTTGACATTATTCTCCCTTAAATCCTACGAAAACATTTAAAAACTTGGGATGACCACAAAAATATCAGTAAGGGGAATAAAAGAAATAAATCCATTAGTTTAGTGAAATCACAGTAGCTCATTTAATGTTCTTTGAGCGAATGAAAAAAAAATCACATGAATAACAATCATACATTTTTCTCAATGAAAAACATCAAAACCAATAGCAATCAATTAAAACTCCTTTAGGTGACTTAGAGCATCATATAAATAAAATCATTTTAAACCAATTTAAATTTGAATAACTATATGGTCAACTTACAATATTATTGTTACCCAATGAATTGGAGATCTATAATGAGGATCACCATTCGTATAATCTATATAGGGATAACCTGTGAGCTATAATGGGGATCATCCCTTTATATAAGCTATATCGGGCTCATCTGTGAGCTATAATGGGGCTCAACCCATTGTATAAGTTGTGAAGGGATCACCCATGAGCTATAAGGGGGCTCAACCCTTCGTATAAGCTATATCGAGCTCACCCATTTCATATAATGCTCAAGTACCATTTTATGAATAAAACACATTCATCGCAAAACCCTTTTGAAAAATATCTTCTAATCCCATATGAAAAATATTTTCATATTAAAATAACATTTTCATTTAACAACCCATTTTCAATACCAATATACCCAAAAAAGGAATAAGGGAATATTTTTCTTTTAAAATACATTAAGGCTTATAGATAAATCAAAATATCAAATAGCGGTTATGGTGGTAGAGAATTTGTTGTTGTCGTATACAAGAAAAAAAATTCCTTTTGTCATTTTGTAAAGAAAGTAAAATTCTTCATATAAATATATTCCTTTTGAAATCTTTAAATGAAATTAAATATTGACTAAAAAATTACTACATAATCCTTATATATCCATATAAATAAATATATAAATTAATATCATGATGAAAAAATGTGATAATTAAATATTTAAACATTCAAGGTGTCTCATACCACTTTGAACATTTAAATTTTAATCTATGTGCATTAAAAAATTTACCAAAACATTAAATAAAATTATTATAGATAAAATATGGATATGAAATTTTATGGAGCATTATATATACCTTGTAAAATAATAAAAGTTTATATTATCGAGAAATGCCTCAATGAAAGGATATTGAGATGAAATCCCTTACCTTGAGTCTGACTTGTCTCATACCTTCTTTATCTTCCTGAATAATAAAATTAGATTAATTTCTACTTTCTTCATAACCTTTTTCAAGTTTATTATTCATTTTATATCACTTATTACAATGTTATAATAATTACATAATTATTTTAGTTCATATCGAATGTTTCGTTGATATTCGATACTTGGGTCCAAAAATGAACATGGTATGATGTCAATAGTCCATGTGGTCATAAGACCATAATCTAAAAAATAATATCCATTAAATATGGATTACATTTATAAATTCATCATACTTTTAAATCAAACCATTAATTGTGGTAATGAAAAATGAAAAATGTTATTATCATGGAGACGGTAGGTCATACGTACGCATGAATAACGTTTCAATTTTTCATTGATCATTATGGAAATAAGTTAATTATTATTATATCTTTCCATAATTATAATAATATTATTAACATCATAATAATCACATGTATATATCATACAAGTGATTTGGTGAATAAAAACGATTTGCAACACTTCATGGAGGTGATATTTCACACGTACACACAAACAACGTTATCATTTTTATGTGCATGGAAAGTAAGAATATATTTAATTTAATATTATCTCAAAATGATAAATATATCATGAACATAATATATAAATATTAATTTTATCATTATGACCAGTCTTGATAAATGGTAATGAAAAACAAACTATATCGATTCGCGAGGCGGTATTCCGCCATATGAACGAAATGTTCATTTCCCATTTGATGAAATTGGAGATGGATTTATGTTATGATATTAACATAATAACATATGATAATATTGAGGATACTGGTGTTATTATTTCATCATGGATTAATAATATTTAAATTAATTTGAAGAAAAAAATAAAATAGAAATACTTACAAAAAACAATACCTCTTCTTCGGTTGATCACCTTTGAAGAATTTCTTAACACCTCTAAGAAGGGTGTTCTACCTAAAATAAGGTGTCAAGAATGTTTGTAGGGATTCTAATAAGGTTTTTGGGGAGATATTTTTTGAACAAAATTGTTTTTGAATTTTTATTATTAGATAATAGTGGGTATATTCTTATAGGAAAGGGGAGGGGAACCCTTGAAAACTCTTAAAATATTAAATTAATATAAATTAATTTTTAAATCCAAATGACTCCAAATTTAGTTATGTCCAAGATAATATTATGATGGTTCAAAATACTCTAAGAAAATAATTTATATAAATGTATTTATTTTATTTTATTTTAAACCTTATATTTTTTGTTTATCCTTAATTTATTTATTTTAATTTTAATTGTGGTAACATCATTTTAAATATTAATAGGATATAAATTTTACTTATATAGGTTAAATTTACCATAAATGAAACATTTATGAACTTTTATAACTTATCATATCCACTTTAAATTTTTAACTATTTTTATGGTTTTTAAATAATTTGATAAAATTTTATTTTTATAAAATATCAATAGTGTCAATTTTGACACAATTCATTTCATTGAATTTAAATAAAATCCAAAAGTGATATAACTTATAAAAATATCTTAATAGACTTATAATATGTCATATTCACATATAAAATTTTTTTTGTTCACTAATTAACTCAAATTATATTTATTTTAATATTCTTAATATCATTTAGTTGATATTTCTATTAATAAAATAATTATTGTATCACTGTTGTGTTAGTATTTATGGTAATTATTTAATATCTAAAAATTATAAATAAATTATCATGATGTATATAATTTCATTATCTTTCTATATACTATTTATTATTGAATTTATATCATATTTATCACTATATTAAAATTATTATACTTATAAGAAATAAGAGGGTGACATGTTGTCACTTTCTTCTATTTAAAAAATATTTATATCACTTTTATAGAAACAAGTACATTAAATGAGTCAATTATGATCATTAGGTGTTAAGGGTCCATGGTTACTCATACAATAGGATTTTTTTAGGTGTTAGGTTAATTTTATTGTCCTTATAATATTATTTTGTTACATAAATTACTCGATTTACCTTTAGTCGTGTTAAATTAAAATTACCGTAGGTACTATTCATAATATTCAAAAAAATGTAACCTATTAGAATAATTTTGACCCACTGATTACAAATATGGAATCAATTTTTCAAAATTTAAAACCCAAAAGTTGCAGTAATTAATTTAAAATTAATCCTCATTGACAAAATGAGAAAACGGGTTTTTTAAAAGTAAAAAACCATCCAAAGATTGAAATGTGTTTATATAAGATTTCAATGTGAAATTACTTCCAATGATAAAAAATTGATTAAAGTATAAAAACATAATATAATTATACTATAAAACTAATTAAATATATAATCTATCAATATAAATAAATTATATGAAAAAGTAGTTTTGAATTAAAATGGAGTATTTTTCATTATTCATTAAAATATGAAAGTTATCATAAAAATACCAAAAAATAAACCAACGTAAATTTTTATATACCTAATACAAATAAGAAATTTATTTTTCCAAATATAACTTCTAAAAGTTTCTAAAACTAGATTTAAAATGGGTTCACCCTCAAAATGTGGTAAAATACCTTTTTTGAAAAATACTCATTTTATCCGTAAAATTATATTGTTCTTAAATAATGAATTTTAAACATTAGATTGAATTTATATTTCATTAATATAATAAAAAAAATATTGATTTTATTATTTTATAAACATAATTATTCATATTTAAATAGTTTTTTATAAAAACATATGCATTTTATTCAATTGGTTTTTATTTTAATTTCTAATTAATTTGATAACCAATGAATCATTATATAAAAATGTGAAAACCATATTTTCATAATTCAATTATCATTGTTACTTACATTTTAATTTATAATTAATTTTATAAACAATGAATCATTATATAAATATGTGTAAACCTTATTTTTCATAATTCAGTTAACACTATTTGTTTCCTTCATTCTAGCAGCTATGCGATAACTACCATATTTATTATATACTATTTTTCATTATAACTCAGTATTGTGAACAATGTAAGATTTCTGAGAAACTCATTGTTGTATATAGAGTAAGCTATTGGATATATCATCCCTATTAGGGTAACATTGCTATCAAATTTATAAATATTAATAAATATGAAAATGTCTTATTCTGTAATTACCTAGGATGTTACATATGAGGCCTATGATATATGGTGGTAGGAAATTTATTCTACCTAGAGCCTCTAGGGATTATTTCCAAGTAGGGGGTATTATCATTGCATTATTAGGATGTCCCAATATCTATACAAACTCATTGATATGGGAAACCCTGAGACTTTATTGAGTTTGAGTAATTTTTTTCTCTTCATTTAACCAAGGTTCAAGAATGGAGTTGTTTTTTGTGAAATTACCATAGAGTGGTGTTTTACATTGGAGTAACACATGCTTATGTTTACCATGTGAGTACCGTAAATTTATGATATTTTGGGAGTATAATAAAATTAAGTTTATTACGAGACTACCTTGGACTTATAATGACTACTAGTGATGAATGGTTGATTTGATATTTGGGGTTTTCATGTTACCATATTATTATTTTATGTTATTTTGAAGTAATGGTCATACCATTCACTATGAAACCATCACTTAAGGGGTATTTTTCTAAGTGAGACCCAAAATCTAAATAGTAGAGTAACTATTGGAATAATAAATAGTAATTACAGTCCCTACCCCAATTATGGATATGGTTATGATTAATTGTAATATTGATTTATAATATGGTTAATATGGTTAAGATGGTGATTACGGCTATTATACAAATACAATTATACTAGAAAAGTTGATAAATGACATTAACATGAGGTGTTTGGATGTGTAATGAATAAATCAGTGATAATTAGTTTATGGGGGTTATTATTATTATTTTGGTGTGAGTTGTATTTTATATAAATATATATCATGTGTTTTATAGGATTGTGATTATGGTGAGTACTAGGTAGTCTCAATGTTTTGTACTTACCCTTGGTTGAGATGGTTATTCATGTATTAGTTGTTACACATGGAATCATTATTATGATCTATTCTCATTATTATAAATGGTATTTTTATAGGATTAACCTAATTAGTATATGTTTATAAAAACTCCTACATATTATATCATTTTTATAGACATCAATGATCATGTTGGTGGAGTTTCCAATTAATGTTTTCAGGAACAACCAGCGAGTTAGCTAGAAGTTTGAGTTTGTGATTGTTTTCCATATACCGCTATATCTATTAGGGTTTTCATATTTTTCTTATAATCTAGGTTTATTGTTTATGGTTTGTTTCCATTTGTGATTGGAATTTCATTTATTGTAACAACCCATAATATTATGTGTTGGTGGATTTAGAGAAAATTAGATTCCAATAGTGGTAGAACTAAGGTTGTTTGGAATTTTTGGATTCATATCAAGAATTGGAATTTTTAATTGGTTTTTAAATGATTAAAAAATGGTTTTGAGATATAATTTAAAGAATAAAATAACCAAAAAATTTTTTAAAGTGTTTTGTAAATGATTTGGAAAAGGGTGGTTGCAGCAATAAGCCACCAAAACCCCAATGGAGGTTGCTGAGGTTCAAATCGCTAGATAGTGGTTGAAAGCCACCCCACTGTAAGGATTATGGGGGTTAGTCAAACCCTAATGGTTCCACTAGAAGTTTGATGGAGGCCATTGGAGGTCTGTTTTCCTTGCATAACCCCCAATTTAAGTAAAAAATTTGGTTATTTTGGTCCCTATTATATGATAGCCCTTCAGGGTTTTTGGGTCCAGTCAGATGGGAAGGGAGGGGAGACATCTCACCATGCTCTCCCTTCTTCCCCATTCCTATTATTTTATGTTAGGTGATTCAATAGGTATTTCATTGATAGATTAAGGTTGGATCCTTCCTTTCTTCATTCTCCCTTCTCTTTCAACCTATTCCCCAAATTTTGGATTGTTCATCTAGGGATTTTAGGTACAATTTTACCATATTTTGGTCAAATTTTCAAGATATTATAGGGATTTTATTTGAAAATATAAGAGGAATCCATGAGAGGATAAATTCACAAGGTTGTGTGATGTTTCATTAGGGGTAAGCTACCAGATATATTTATTTTTTGTTTTTTGTGATATTGGATAAGATTGGTTGATGAATTGAGAAATGGAATTGGTACTTTTTTCCATTATAGGTCTGGATACATATTGGGAGTGTTCTACACTCTATTGAATGAGGTTTTAATAATGGGAGTCCACCTGGTGAGTTTTACCTCAATTATAACAAAATGAATAATTTTGGATTAATTGTATAAATTAAATGCATGTTTTTTATAATTAATTATAAGGTATCTTGGATGATTTGGGGGGATATTGAGGAAATGGTGATGAATGTGGGATTAGGTAAGCTTCAATGATGGTGGTTGAGCATCACAAAAAATGAGACAACTCTGGTGTAATGTAGGTGGTCCCTAGTATTACCTTCCATATGTGTGCATGTAATTATTATTTGAACTATAAGTGGGGTGAATGGGTGTTTTTGACTGATTTATTTCCAAAGGGGGTTAAAGTTATTATGAGATACTAGGTTGGACTTATTAGGGATAGGGTAGGGAGCCTAAAAATGATCCCTTAGACCTTTGGGTTTCTCTACAACCCATATGGTTGTTGAGAATGGGTTTCATAGTGATTGGTGATACAAACCAACCCACTAAGACCCCACATGGGCTAGTAGTAGGCCAAGTGTGCTACCCCAAGCCAGTCTAAAATAGGTCTAGGGAAGATGACTATCACCGAGTTTGAATATCTTACATGATGGGAGACCCTATAATGATGCAACTGTACACAACACACATCTCTTCATTGGACATAATTATGTGGGATAGATAATTAAAATAAATTACAATGTATAATCTATATGATAAGTTCTAAGATCCACAAAGGAATAAATAGATCACAAACTAATAAAGTAAAGGGGGGAAATAAATTTCTGAAAACTCTAAAAGGAAACCAACCTAAAGAAACTAAGGTGAATGGAACCCCAAAATAAACTAGACCTAGTCACAAACATCATCTTCTATAGTCACCTTCAAGTACTGCTAAGCTCCACCAACACCATTCCCACCAAGGTTTTTGTTTAAATTTTTACCACCTTAATAAGACACAAGACATATGAGAAAAATCCCATGCAAGACTGAGTATAAACATTCCTATTAAGATTCCCTTAAAACTATAAGGGATAAATGAGAAGGACTGCTCAACTCAAAATCAAAAAGGAAAGAGGAAAAAATAAACCTAGGATATGCTTATAAGGAGAGAATCCATGATATAGAAGAGATTCCATATCAAAACATATTAACTATAGAAGAAACAGACCCAGTAAGAATTCCAAAAATCTGAATTACCCAACATTACAACCCATATAACCTTTAAAAATCATAGTGTGGGACCCACACCTCACCACAAGATAAATGTCACTAGAGGGAGTAATGAACCCATATGGAGGACTCACACCCTATCAAGTAGAGCTCATTGGATGAGAGAGTACCTAACTCCATAGATAGAGGATCCAAACCCTATGAGTGGGGGAGTTCCTTACTCCATCTATCAAGAAGGGGACCCACACCATATCATAAACACATTCCTAGGGGAGTTTCTAACCCCACGAATTCTTTGATTATCACACTCAATCACCATCATCAGTATTACAGGTCTAATGAGACCAAAATATCTTAATCACATCACATCTCGCCTATATTACATAATAGGAGTGTTTCATCACATTGTATATAGAAAACTACTCAAGATAGAATACTCAGGTTCCCAAATCTGAGCTCTAAGAAATTATAAATGAAAATAAACTAAGTATGGAAAAGTATATGGCATGTACTATAGGTGTAAAAAGTGTTTATCCCCTTGGTGAAAGTTAATTTATGAAATTATATTTATATGATGTGTATGATTCTACATAAATGGAGTGTATAGAATTATACATGACATGTGGTACTAGAAGGGTACTTGACGTATACTATTGCAACTCTTGTTGTGCAGGGGATAAGGTATACAACATGCACGTCCAACTAGATCACTCGGTATTTACTTTTGGGGTGGCGGAGTCTTCTACATCTAAGAGTACATGGCATATGGTCCTGAACCACATAATGTGTATGGTCAAATGGCTATTTAAGTGTGTAATACCTATACATTCCATGGTGGTTGGCATAGTTACATAGGAATTTTTACCAAGGGAACAGTTTTCATGATCCTTAACTAGCTCAAAACTTCTAAGTGTCACTGGAGGGGACTATAAAACATGTTTCCTAGAAATTACTTGTTGTGTGATCATGGAAACATGACCAAAAATTTTAAAATTATTATAATAACCTAACTGAAAATTAGATTTATTATTATAAAAAAATTGAATAAAAAAAAGTGAGAAACCCATAATTCAACCACAAAAGGAAATAACATATTCATTAAAGTACAACTTAAGCCTACCAGATTTTAACTCCCTAAATAAAATCTAGGATATAGTGTTTACCTTTGTATCTGGCTCATCCATTAAAAGATCTTCAAACCTTAATGCCAGCTTGTCCCAGGACTGGATGTACACCTCTATATTGATCTTCTCGTCATTGAACCCTATTATCATTATAAGATCCTTCTTATAGATCTAAGAACACTAATTATCATTAGGTGATACCTTTAATAACCTACTCATCATTATGTTGGAATCTTCATCAATAGATTTAATCGTCATAACAGAATCTAGCATCTTCTCTCCTGAGTGCATTAGCAATTCCAAAGATTTCTCTTGCACCGCGATAGGTTCCTCCTGTTGGAAGACATCCTTGGGTTCATCTCCCAACATCTTATCTTTTGAATTCTTCATGGATATAGTCTCTATAGGTAGTGGAAAATATGAATATTCCTTTCCCTCTTTTCGAACACCCCTACAGCTCTTGCTTCTTCTCGGGCTTGGAAACCTATTGCCCTGTCCATCACCGTCTGAATCACCAGCTAAATGGTTGGAGTTATCATCGTTAGACTCATTTCTAGGGGCCTTATTCTCTTATAACATTGTTGAAATAGTTTCTAACTCCTACACCAGATCATCATTAGCCAAAACTTCAAAATGATTACCCAGTTTGATATCAACCACATTTTTTCTAGGACCTAACCTAATTGAGTCTAAATGGACCACTGCCCGGACTTCATCAGATATACCTTTTCCTGACTGGACTTCCTCAGTGTAAGAAACAACTGAAGGAGTCTAGGGAATTTTCTCATCCTCCATTTTTAATTCCATAATAGATAAATTCTTGTTTCCAGTTCAGGTCGCACCTCCTTGAGGACTTGGATTTGGAGAGCTCGAATGCTCCGCACTTGCATTTGAAATAGATGCTCCTTCCACTCCCTCACCTAAAACCACAACATCACCCTTAAACATCAAAGTATTTGAATAAATCCCCAAACCCATGTCACTCTTCAATTTGCCAAAAATGTCTAAAATATTTGGGTCTAGAGGCATTTTATTGGGCTTTGACACCCCCTGGACTAATTCCTTCAAGTCAGCTTTCTGGTTGAGAGGTCGATCAGGGGATTCATGACTAGATGATCCACTGACCACCAAAGTATTAGCACCAACAACTGCAGTCTCACATGGTACCAAGCTCATCTTCTTAGCTCTCAAACTATACTCCTTCTGCATCATATTTCCATGCTTTCAATCCTCCATTTGATGGTTCATTTTCTTTCACTGGGGATTGAATTAATACTAGGATTCAAAGACCAAAAACTACTTATAAGGAAACTCTTCACCTACAGTTACCCAAAATAACTCTACAGGCGGCTTAGAAATATCAACTTAAACACATATTTAGGGATAAATCAGATTCCAGATAGCCCTCATCCTACAACATGAACATAAATAATGACCCACGATGTTTCCAAGCATACAGAGGATCGACAGATTTTGAAATGGAATTGGCAGTTCATGAAGACTTACCCGAACGACCATTGTAGGTGTTTCGTGTTTCATATGAAAGTCATATGGCCATTTCAAAAGGATAAAATGAGATCCATTTCATATTTGAAGAGCAGATGACCAATCCCATATCAAATCTTCCTCTGAAGCAAACCTTATTATGATGTGTTTGGAGTCAAGGAGCCCTACTGTCACGCACTCTTGTAAACTCAAGGAACCAAAGATGAAGTTATAGAAATTGTCGACCGATAGCCACCGGTGTTTGAACCTTGTAATAAGAGTATGATGCAACAAGGATGATGTATTCGTGAACTCTATATTTGAGATTGACAATTGTGAGGCTCCATTGAATAGATTTGGAACCTTTGGCCTAAGAGAAATCGGAGGAAATGGAGGAATGCACTTAGGATTTGAGAAGGGGGATAATAGTGGAGGTCGACCTCCATCATTGGGCATCAGAAGACCCTCACCCTCCATGGGGGGGGTCTAATATAGAGACCATCGAACCCTAGGTCATGGAGGTCATAGGACAATCAGATGGAGATAAATTCTTATAATCACCTCACTATCATCATTATCACTACAAATTGTGCCCAAAATTATACTAAACACCTCTTTCATCATTGTCACACATTTGGTGGTCATTTTCTAGTTATCCTTCACCATAAAATGATCCAGAATGGGATCACACATATACTCAAGGCCTCCATGCATCACTTCTATAGAGATCTAATTTTTTGTGTCAATCGATGATTAGTCATCACCCATTATTGATTCTATATTCTCTAATATCCATTTTCATTTCCATATCCATTGATCATAGACCCATATTCCAATCATTTGAAAATTCACGACCAACTTTTTCGAACCATTTTCCATGGTGGAGGATAGTGGTGAAGGAATCAATAAATAAGGAATAAATAGAGTATAAATACATTGATGGAATCATTATTGGCTAGTGAAAAGTTTCTTCCATTGATTGTTGGGTGTGGATACACCAATTATGAAGGATATAAGAAAAGCATCATGGAAACATGGATTTTAGGAAAGAAAAAAAAAAGATAAATTTAAAGGGTCATGAGATATTGGGTGAGAAATAAAGAACAACATTCCAAGCTCAAGATAATGAATAATGGATGAATAATTAAAAATAATGATCCATGCCTCACAAATAGATCGATCGTTGATGAAATATGCATCCACAACGGATTCATTGGCATTCTCTGGTGAATAATATTCTTGTTGGTGCCCTGGATTCTAGATCTCCCATAGTCTCTCACCCTCTCTCTCTATCTCATGTTAGGGTTTATGGTGGATAATCCTAAAGATACTATTTATAGAGGGTTAAATATATATGATTAGGGACTTTAGTGGACATAACCAAATAATCAATAAATAAATTTAATTTGATTAATTAATTCTGACCATGATGGTCTGATCCCAGGGACCCCAAGTGTGGAAAATATTATACCACTCCTAAGGTAAAACCCTTATTGTGGACACAACCACAGTGTTAGATTTTTCGTTTGAACCTCTATTTAGGAGGAAATGGTATTTTCTCATGGTCATGCATGAACAAGATAAAAATTATATATTATTTATAATATGTTATTATTGAGGCTCTATAATTATCATTTAATAAAAATAGATGAGTAGCTAATATATAAAATATCATTTAAAATACTCTAAGGGTTCAGAATAAAAAATAAGGGTCACCAAATCCTCCCCACCTTTAAGGATTTTTTCACCAAAATATCAACCAACTCAAAAAGGTGAGAGTATTGAGATTATATCTGATTCTCATGCTCCCATGAACTCTCCTAAAGGTTCTCATGATTCCAAAAGACAAACATTGGTGATATATCCCTTCCTTTAAGAGTCCTCTCCTCCCAGTCCTTAATCACCTCCAAGTACTCCAAGAAGGTAGAAAGATCCTCAATGTATGGTTCACCTTATCCAATAACATGTGATGATTCGGGCATGTATCTCCTCAACTATGTATCATGGAAGATGTTGTGTACTCAGTCCAACCATGAGGTCAAGACTAAGTAGTAAGAAACCTCATCAAGCCTAAATAAAATCATAAATTGACTGATTAACCTCAAGTAAAACTTTCCTCCTCAGAAAAACCTATGAAAACAGTATCATGGAAAGACCTTCAGGAATAAAATATATCCTTCCTCAAACTCCAAAGGTATCTATTGATGATTCTTATAATAGTTAGGGTAACTCTGAGTTTTCTCCATCTTATACTATATCACCTACACCTTCTTCATTGTTAGTTTCACTAACTATGACATCATCAATGAAGAATCTATAATCTCTTTCCAACATAAGGGTGACTTATAGGGTCTCATAAAAAAGGATTTGAAAGGGTCTATATTGATAGTGGAGTGGTATAGTTTTTTACACATGAACTCATCTAAGGGTATGTAATATTCCCAAATCTAACCAAAATATAACAAACAAGCCCTCATCATATCCTCAAGAACCTAAATTCTTTACTCATTCTATCCATTAGTCTAAGGGTGGATTGAAACAATCATCTAAAATTGATTCTTGAATTCCTCATACAAGATCCTCTATAACCAGGACATGAATCGAGTGTCTCTATCAAAAAAATCATCAAAGGTACCCCATGAAACAAGATATTATCTTTTATATACAATAATCACATATCTTAACCAAAATCTGATTCTAAGTAGGAAGAAATTAGGTCAACTTGGTCGGTTGGTCAATGGTCACCAAGATATCATTGTGACTTATCACTGATTATGGCTGCATGAATACTGGATCTGGATAATGAAGTGTGTAAGGGGTGAATAAATTGCATAGGATTAACACTAATTGAAACATAATAAGAGCTTGGCGATTTAAAATTTTCATATAAATAGGACTATATAATATTAGTTTTAATTGTTCACTGTGTTTTTTGAAAGCTAAGGTGATGGTGTATTTGATCAGATAGAGGTCTTCTTATAAATATCAAAAGATGGAGGGTTGCTCACATAGATTAGAATATAGTGGAAATTAGGGAAACTATATCTACTGGTGGAACTATTCTATAAATAGTACTAGTGGGGTCACTTTTTTAGTAATCAATCAATTATTAAAATCCTATGAAAATTATCTCCCACTAGTAATAAAGAGAAATAGTTTTTCTCATGTATAGTATGACTAAGTTCCAAACCACATAAATCTTATGTTATTTTTTGAGTGATTGATTTCATTTTTACTATTTTATGTATTCAAGAACATCTATTGGTGATCAAGGTGATTCAATATAAGACTTTGGAGCCTAGTTCATTCATCCTGACATTATAATTGGGTGCTTCTGAACTCAAGAAATTTTTACCTTGTTCTGCAAGTTAGATTTGATAAGGCCTTCCAGAATTCAGGTCCTTGGAAAAAGAAGTCACATTAGACCCTAGATATAGACTTACGAAGGTTCTTACCTTATAATTTTTCATTTTATTAGGAGCATACTGATTTAAAAGTAATGTTTTTGGAAGAAGGAAATTATTGTATTGATAAGTTCAACAGTTCATAATTCTGATGCCGTCAAATATATATTGATATTATTTGTATTAAAATAGTCTTGAGCTTCCATTCAAGGGAATCAAAATAGAAGCAACAAAAAAGTGGTATGGGAGAGGCTCAACCAAAAAACACATAGGTTGGTCCAAATGATGTTAGACTAGAACATGTCCTTCAACATATGTGGGGTGAATACAACTAAAAAACATATAGAAAATATTAATAACATGTATGAAAATCATTCCATAATGAATGAATCGTCCTTGTTTCAATGAATTTTTTGTATGAGGATGTCAGAATGAAGGTTTATGGCTGATCATGTTAATGACTTCAACATGATTTTGTGCTAACTTGAATCAGTTAAGGTGAAGTTATTTAAAGGCATATGGGACTTGATCCTTCTATCACCACCTATGGTATCTTGGGATAATAGAGTTACTTCCATTAGTAACTTTGGATAAAAGACTAAATATGTATTCAATGGGATCCTACATCTAATTTTGAATGAATAGATCTAGAAGAATAATGTTCAGAGTAATATCAAAATAGATTTTAATGAATAAAGTAGGGAATGATCTAGTTGAAATTAAATCCAAATTCAAACGGGGAAAAGAGAATTATGAGAAGATCTAGGGTAATATGATTGGGACCTGACCTGCATGTTGGGATTATATCAATAAGGATAACTTAAAAAGGATTACAAGGAAAATATATCAAATTTAAGAAGTTTTATTCTATAATTTCTTCTAAAAATACCATGGTTGGGGATGAGAGAAATTTATTTCTAAGTGTCGAAAGTCCATTGGAGTCATGGATTATTGATTTTGGGGATCCATTTCAATCAATTTCCAAGATAGTGAGTATGTAGAATTATGTTTTTGGAAGGTTTATAAAGGTATATTTTCATATGATGAAACTTTAGATATTTTTAGCCAAGGTGGTTTGAAAATCTAAACAGAGAGTGGATACATGTTGGAGATACAAGGGGTGTGGCACATTTTGAAGTTAAAGAAGAATTTAAATTTAGTTTTTAAATTGGATAAAGTGGGTTTCTGTATGAGTTTCTTATAAGGATCATGTAAGATATGATATTGTTATATAGTGGTTTCCAAAGTATTGAAAGATGGAATTTTTTATCTTAATATGATTTTGGAAGATACAAAACTTACCAAGAAAACGACTTTAAAAATGTCAAAGTTGTGGCATGATCATCTAGGAAACTAGGTGAGAAAGGGATAAAGGTCCTTTCTATAAAGGGAATATTGAAACTAAACCATGTAAATTAGGGAACATGAAAGTATTTAATCCTATATAATAAGTGTAAGGTTTCTTTTAATATGGAATTAAAATGTTAAATATTCGTAAGTTATATTTAGTGAATACAGATGTATGGGATCTAGCACTGGTTCAATATCATGGATGGTTATTATGTTATCTTACCTTCATCAATGATACACCACGAAGGTGTGGGTGTTATTTCTCAATAATTAGTCTGATGTATTTGGAAACTTATTTAGATGAAGATCCATGGTGGAAAGAGATTTTGGTTTAAATCTTAAGCGATTGAAATGTTTATTTCAATTAAGGGATACTTTATATGGATAAAAACCAAGAATGAGGAATTACTACATGATTAGGTTCACCTGGATAGAATTCTAGAAGTTTTTGTCAGTTTTGTAAGATCCTGATCTTTTCTGGAGTTGCCTCAGACTTTTTTATAGGTACTCTTTTGTTGAAATTTGAGTAATTTTTGTTTGGGTGGTACTTTGGGGTTTTTTGGGTGGATTTTGAGAAAATTGGAAGAAAATGTGGTTTTTCATGGTTGGTGCATGGCTAGAACAAACCATGTGCCCCATCCTAGAAAACCGTTCAACCCTGGACAATGGGGGTTTGCATGGATGGTGCATGGTTTATCAAACTGTGCTCCCTAAAAGGAGAAATTGTGAATCCCTAAAATAATAAGGGCATGGTTGGCACACACTTAGGGGAAACTGTGTTCCCCTACGTAGGAAACCATGTGAGGGAATTAATTAATCTCCAAAATTGTTTTAAAAATTCCCCAAACCCCCAAAACCTGCCTATTTTGACCCCCATTTGACCCTAGGAGGTATTTCATGATTTTGGAGCTCTTTGGATGAATTCCAATCCCTTACAACCTTCTTTATTCAATAATTGAAGCTTGGATCGAAGTTCTTCTTCTCTCCCAATAAGTGAATCCTATCCTGTTTCTTTTCTATTCATCCTATTTCCTTCTCTCATTATTTTGATGGGAAGTAATCCTAAGTTTTTTTAGATCTAGATCTAAATTAAAGACATATTAATTTGGTTAATATTGATTTTTTTAATCTTTATTTAGGGTTTTAGATCTAGACTTTGATCTACATCGTTGTGCTTCTATAATTTGGGGAATTTTGTTGGGAAAATGTTCATCAACGAATCAAGGTAGATGTTCTATTATTCAAATCCTATAGTCTTCATATCGTTTATATGTATGTGATTGTATAATTTCTAGGGTTCTTTTAGAAAATAAAATTATGTTGTTGAATTAATTAATGTGTTCAGTTAATAAATTTATGAATTAGGGATTTGATGGAATAAGGGAAGTGAGGAATTGAGATAATTAATTGATGAATTAATTATTAGAATAATGAATAGAGAATTGAAATAATTAATTATTGAATTGATTATTGGTATATTGATATATTAAAATGAATGTGATTAATTAATTGTGTAATTAATTAATGTGATCAAAGTGATTAATTAATTTTTGAATTAATTAATGTAGTAAATAATATTAAATAATTATGGAATTAATTAATGTGATGAAAGTGATTAATTAATTTTTGAATTAATTAATGTGGTAGATAAGATTAATTAATTGTGGAATTAATTAATGTGATGAAAGTGATTAATTAATTATTGAATTAATTAATGTGATAGATATGATTAATTAATTGTAGAATTAATTAATGTGATGACGGTAATTAATTAATTATTGAATTAATTAATGAGAGTTAAAGTGATAATAATATTAATGTTGATTAATCTTGATTGAAATTTTATAGTGAAGCATGTGATATTGTGATGCTTTTGAATGAATGTTATATGAGTGTGGGACACATAATGATGCTCCAAATACTCATGAGAAATTAATTGATAAATTAGTGTGGGACATAGACTAATGATCTAAATACCCATAGTGTGAAAAAGTGCATGCATGTGACTATTTTTATGGGATAAGGACTAAGGATCCAAATACCCATGAAGTGTGAGACAGGTACTGATGCTCTAAATACTCATGGGGCAGGGTGTTAGACATGACAATCTATGCTCATGAGATTGGCATTGAATTATGAATCCAATTAGCCATGTAAGTGAATTGAAACGAAATGGATAATGAAAGATCATTTATTAAATGAATTGTGAATTGATAATGTGAAATGGTTCAGACTCTGTCATGGGCCAAAGAATGTATTGAGGTTTGTGTGTCCACAGGAACCTAAGGGATTATGTAGTTCAGTAATTATTAATTGAAAATGTGAGGATTGTTTAATTATGCATTGTAATTATTTCTTTATACAACTACCTACACTAATATATGATTGGATATTATTTTAGAAACTGTTGGTGGTGTCCTAATGAGTTGTACTCACACCCTACTCGGGTTGCTAGATCAGTACCTAGATAGAATTTATTGTTTCATGTAGGCTAAGGTAAACGAACCTAGGTTAGATTGTTGATTGGGGATAGATCTTGGATAATGGAACTAGACGTGGTTTAGAACCCACTTGGTAGTAATTGGTGTCTTTATTTTTAGTTTTCATTTGAGAAACATGACACATACTTTAACATGGCATGTTTTCTGGTTTAGTTTGAATATTCTATTTTTTTCTTTGATTATCTTGAGATGTTGGTATTGTTTATATATATATATATATATATATTGCTTCTGCTATTTCTTATTATTTCCACTGATGTATCACACTGATAAAAGATGGTATAGTATCCCCATGATTGACTTATCTGAGTCTCAATGCTATTCGATAGCCTCTGGAATATAGGGAGGCATTTTTGAGGTCATTTGGCAGTCTAGCTTGGGGCATCGGTGAGTGGAACATGGGTTGATACATTACAAAGTGGTGTTAGATCTCTAGTTTTCTTTTATTCTTCTTTTGTATTACTATTTTAGAAAGGTATATATAAGATTAAGAGTAGATAGGGATTGTTTATGAGCTTGTTCATGGGAGTTAAAAACCCATGTATGGGAGGAAATCCATGTACTCAGGGTGGGAATGTTTTTACTGTTGTTTTCTGTTATGGTTGAATATTATTTCAACTTGGGTGATTCACTTGTTATGTTATTTGAAAATTGTTTTTTAGGTTTTATGAATTTTTACTCATGGCCCAGTATGGAATGAGATTAGAGTCTGCAAGCACCATTCTAAGCACTCAAAATTATTTTGTGACATGCATAATTTTAGTCATACGCGGGAAAATGGGTTTTGAGTAAGTTTTTGAACTTGAACTATTTTCTTGGATTATGAAATTGAAATTGAAAATGGTGCCTAATATGAAATTAATAATGGTAAAATGGTGTAAAATATGAATAAATGGGTGTCTAAATGAGAAAATTTATATGAGAACATGTTTACCCTTATTAATCAGGACCTAGATATAGGGTGGTTAAGGGTAGTAATAGAGCCTCAATTTTGACTACGTGATGAGGTTTGGGAAAAGGACTAGATGTAACTTATTGTGTTTCCCACTTACGTAAAACATGTTAATTTTGTGAATAGTTCCCCTATGTGCATGTTTTTTGTATAAATGTGCCTCCATGATGATGCTTATTAAGAGGACGGTAGGAGGATGTGGCTGGAGATGCTCCACTAGTAGTGGAACCTGAGGCACTGATAGTGCTGGTTCAAAGAGAAATTTACTTTATTCATGCATTTCATGGAAAGGGACCTGGGTGGGTTATGAAGAGTATGTATGACCTAATGAGGGAGTTTCAGTTATAGCACCCTATGACTTTTACTATATAGTGTGGACCTGAGGGAGCTGAGTTCTTGATTGAGTCCATCCAGACTATACTTGAACAATTGGAGACTCCTACTGAGAGGGGGGTTAAATTATTTGTTTACATGTTACATGGAAAGGAGAAGCATTGGTTGGAAATTTTGACTCATGATGGACAACTAGATATTATGGAATAGAAGGAATTCCAAGAGAATTCCCAAGAGAACTTTTATCCATAAATGTTGAGACAGGATAGAGCATATGACTTCATGAGATTGACTTATGGGAATATGTCAATAATGGACTATTCTGGACACTTCACTGATTTGTATCACTTTTCTCTAGTGTTGGAAGGATATGAGGCTACTACAGTTAAGAGGTTTTAAGATGGGATTAAATTTGAGATTAAGCCCTAGGTTAATAACTTCAGGTTGAAAAAGTTAACATAGGTGGTAAATAAAGCTCCCATATCTATGGGTAACCTGAAGAAGGATTTTAGAGGTGAATAGGTTGTTTTTTATGGATTATTAGGAGGTGAGGATTCAGAAATCAGGAAGTTCTATTATGATAACTTTATCTAGATAAGTGGAAAACAAAGTGTCCATTTTGAGGGATTAGCTACTTCAGATCATACCCAAGTACTTTTCTACTAGTCTGATAGGCTAGGACACTTTCATAAATATTTTCCCTGACCACTGGTGGAGCATCAAGCCTACATAATGATGTTTCATTTGTAGAGGTTCTGCAAGAACCTATGAAATATTGGTAGTGATGGAGGAGCTAGACAGAACCAGGGTGCATGAAGGGGATCTTCTACACCATATCAATATGGCAGTTGGAGTTCTACTAGATGAGGTGGTAGAGGTAGTGGACATGGTGCTTCTAGAAAATAACGCCCATACCAGCATAGTGGTGAAACTCAGGGGAGTTAGATTGCATCATAGGGAAGAGGGGTAGGACAGTTTCATGTGGTGCAACCTATACTTGTGGATAACGAGGATGTACTATCAACTGTGAGAGGTACTATTATTTTATATTCTATATTAGTTATTCCCTTATTTCATAATGTTGTATCTCATTCATTTATATCTTCAAAACTTATTAATGTTTTGAGACTGGCAGTGGAGTTTGTGAGAAGGTTAATGATGATAGATACACCATTGGGAGTACAGTCTAGAGACATCTGTTTGTGCAGAGGATATTCTCTCGAGATCAGGGAGTATAATTTTCTATGGGATCTCTATATTCTTAACATTAAAGGATTTGAACTAGTTATGGGTATGGAAGGCTAGTCACATACTGAGGCCACATAGACTGTTTCTGTAGGAGAGTTACATTTACATCTCCTAAGGGTAACCATTACATTCACTGAGTATAGTAGGATATCAAAGCAGGTCGAGCAGGGATAATTACTTAGTAACTGGGAGATCTCACAGCCCAGGTTTCTAGTCTATTACTGGATGATGGGCATGTTAGTAAATTTTTCCTTACACTAGTAGTGGGACTATTACATGATGTATTTCTTGAAGACTTCGCAGGGCTGCCACCTGAGAGAGATGTGGAATTTACTATTGATCTCATGCTAGGGGATGAGCTTGTGTCTATTCCACCATACCGAATGTCATTGATATAGATTCAATAGATCAAGACTCGTCTATAATAGTTAGAGGATAATGGGTTTATCCGACTGAGTATGTTTCCTTGGGGTTCACCTATATTGTTTTCAAATTATGCTGATGGGATTTTGTGATTGTGTGTCGATTTCTGGAAGTTGAACAAGATGACTGTAAAGAACAGGTATCTTCTTCCATGTATCAATGATCTAATTGACCAGTTTATAGGAGCTTGTGTATTATCTAAGATTAAATTGAGATCAGGGTGTCATCAGTTGAGAGTTCTTACTTCTAATATACCAAAAACTATTTTCAGAAGCAGGTATGGCCTATATCAATTGATCATAATGTCGTTTAGGTTAATGAATACATCAGCAGTGTTTATGAACTTGATGATAATAATATTTCATCCATACCTAGATCAGTTTGTTGTAGTTTTGTGGATTAAATCTTGGTGTACTCCAATAATCATAACAATCATGCATATTATATCGACATCATTTTGAGTAAACTGAGAGAGCATCGGATATACGCCAAGCTACCTAAGTTTCAATTTTTGGATTCATCAGGTACACTTATTGGGACACATCATCTCTAAGGAAGGTTTTTCATTGGACCCATATAAGGTTCATGTATTTGTTTCTTGTTAGAATCCAATAATGTGTTTGATATATGTATCTTTCGAGGGTTAGCTGGATATTATTGGAGATTCATCCAAGACTTTTCCCAGTTGGCAATGTTGATATCAGGATTGACTAAGAAAGGTATAAATTTTGAATGGTTGGAAGCATGCAAGAATTATTTCCAAGAGTTGAAGAAGATCTTGAAATCTTCACTGATCTTGATCCTGCTTAAGTTAGGTGAGGAGTATACGGTGCATTGTAACATGTATGGGATTGGACTTGGAGGTTTGTTGATGCAAGGAGATCAAGTCATAGCATATGGGTATTGGAAGTTGAGTCCACATGAACAGAACTACCCTATGAATTATCTCAATCTATAAGCTATGGTTTATGATTTTAATTGTTCTAGGAATTATATTTTGTGTAAAAAAGTTTACTGTGTATACAGATCACAAGATCTTGATATATATCTTTTCGCAAAGAGATTTTAATCCCTGGTACTAGAGATGGGTTAATTATATGAAGTCATTTGATTTTGAACTAGCATATATTCCCAAAAAGGTAAATAGTGTGGATATTGTTTTGAGAAAGAAGACTCAAACTCAGGAAGTTCAGGAGTCTAGTGATGAGTGGAAGATAATGACTTTTCTCACTAAGATGCACACTATGGATTAGGATTGTCAGGAGTATATGACTCTCGTATCAGTTTCAGCGGAGTCTACACTTTTGATACAGATCAGGGATAAATAGTATTAGGATCCAAAGTGTTTGACCATAATGTAAATCCTTAAAGGTGGGGATTCAGCTTCAGATTGGAGCATAGATGAGGATGTGATACTCTACATTAGGAATCAGGTTTTTGTACCTACAAGAATGTGGGATGAGATAATGTGTGAGTTTCATGCCTCTAAGTTTTAGGTACATCTAGGGGTGACCAAAATGTACCATGACCTTCGAAGACAGTTTTGGTGGCCATGCATGAAAAAGGATATAGCAGGGTTTGTGACATGATGTTACATCTATCATTAGTTGAAGGCTAAGCATCAACGACTTGGAGGTTTTCAAAATTCATTGCCCATTCCAGAATGGAAGTCAGACAAAGTGACAATGAACTTTGTAGTGGGTCTCCCAAAGTTTCCAGGGAAGAATAATGATATCTGGGTTATTTTGGATCGACTGACGAAAGTAGAACATTTCTTGCCTATATGAGAGATATTATCACTGGATCAGTTGGCAGTTTTATATGTTTAGAAGATAGTCCATTTGCATGGGGTTCCACAGGATATAGTTTGATATCATGACTCATTCTTTACTTCATGATTCTAGTAGCGCTTATAGAAGGTTCTTGGTAATGTGTATTATTGAATACAACTTTCCATCCACATAAATATGGGTTGTCGAAGCATGCTATATAGGTGCTTGAGTATATTTTGTGGGAATGTGTACTTGACTTAAGTGGGATTTGGGAGAATCACTTGTCTATAGTAGAGTTTTCCTATCATAATAGTTATCAGGAAACTATATAGATGGAACCATATGAGGCACTTTATGGTAGGTCATGAAGATCACCACTATGTTGGATGGAGGCCGGTGAGTCCGAGTTTTTGGGACCGAGCCTCGCACAAGAGACATTGAAATAGGTATAGTTGATTCGGAAATGTATGGATATGATTATTTGTAGTAATAAGTCATATAGTGATATATAGAGATGAACCCTAGAGTTTAAATAGGTTGATCATATATTCCTTCAAGTCTCGACTATGTTGGGTCATCGCAAGATATAGAGATAGGGAAATTTGGCGCCCAGATTTGTTGGATCGTTTGAGGTTGTGGAGAGAATCAGGGCAGTGGCATAATGATTGGATCTTCCATAGAAATATAGAGCTATGCATGATATTTTCCATGTATCAAAACTATTAAGGTGTCACCTCAAACCTTCTCATGTGATCGATGTGGATGAGGTTGATCTTGAGGTATATGTGTCCTTTGAGGAGCATCTGATATGTGTGTTGGATAGTAGTGAGAAAGTGTTGCGAGGAAAGAACGTGATTATAGTTTATGTATTATGGAAACATGGATTTGTGTAGGAGGAAACATGGGAGAGAGAATAAGTTATGAGGGCTCATTGGCCTGATATTTTTCTCTCATAATCTTAGAGAATCTAGGGAGTGCAGCTTGAGGATGATTTGTTATAAGGTGGGGAGATTATAAGATCCCAACCATTTCAGGAGTTGTCTTGATCTTTTTTAAAGGTACTCTTTTATTTAAATTTGGGTACCTTTTTTGGGGTGGTATTTTGGGGTGTGTTTTGGATAACTTTGATAAAAATGGAAGAAAAGGGGGTTGTGCACGGTTGGCACATGATTAGAGAAAACTGTGTGCCCTAACCTAGAAAACTATGCAATCATGGACAATGGGAGTTCACATGGCTAGTTCATAGTTTTTAAAACCATGTTCCCTAAAAGGATAAATTTTTCACCCCTAAAACAATAGGTGCATGGTTAGCACATAGTTATGGTAAACCATGCACCCCTATATAGGAAATCATGTGGGGGAATTAATTAAGCCCAAAATTGTTTTAAAAAATCCCCAGATCCTGAGAACTAACCTATTTTAACCCCCATTCAACCCTATGAGGTCTTTCATGATTTTGGAGTTCTCTAGATGAATTCCAATCCCTTAGGACATCTTCTCTTTGTGAATCAAAGCCTAGATCGAAGGTCTGCTTCTCTCCCTTTAAGTGAATCCAATCCCATTTCTTTTTCATTCATCCTCTTTCCTTCTCTCATTCTTTTGGTGGGAAGTAATCCTCTATTTTTCTAGATCTAGATCTAGATTTGGTGAATATATATTTAGGCTTGTAGATCTAGATCTATATTAAAGTGATCTTTATTTTTTTAATATTAGTTTAGGGTTTTAGATTCGAACTCCAATCTATGTCATTGTGTTGCTTGATTTTGGGGAGTTTTGTTGGGTGAAAGTTCATCAACGAATCAAGGTAAGTGTTATATTATTCAAATCCCGTAATCTTGATATTTTTTACCTATATGTGATTGTATAATTTCTAGGGATAATTTAGCAATAAAAACTCCATTTTTTAAATAATTAATGTAGTAAATTAATTAATTGATGAATTGGGGTTTTGATGGAATAAGGGAATTGAGGAATTGAGATAATTAATTGATGAATTAATTATCATAATATTGAATTGAGAATTAAAATAATTAATTTTTTAATTAATTATTGTTATATTTAGATTATGAAATGAATGTGATTAGTTAATTATGGAATTAATTAATGTGATGAAAGGGATTAATTAATTATTTAATTAATTAATATGGTAGATATGATTAATTAATTGTGGGATTAATTAATGTGGTGAAAGTGATTAATTAATTATTGAATTAATTAATATGATATATATTATTAATTAATTGTATAATTAATTAATGTGATGATAGTGATTAATTAATTGTTGAATTAATTAATGAGTGTTAAATTGATAAAAAGATTAATGTTGATTAATCTTGAATGAAATGATATAGTGAAGCATGTGATATTGTGATTCTTGTGAATGAATTTTATATGAGTATGGGATATGGATTGATGCTCCAAATACCCATAAGAAATTAATTTATAAACGAGTGTGCGACATGGACTAATGCTGTAAATACCCATAGTGTGAAAAAGTGCATTCATGCGACTATTGGTATGGGATAGTGACTAAGGCTCCAAATACCCATGATATGTGAGACAGGGATTGATGCTCCAAATACTCATGGGACATGGTGTTAGACACAATGATATATGCTCATGATATTGGCATTGGATTATGAATCCAATTACCCATGTTAGTGAATTGAAATTAAATGGATAATGAAATATCATTTATTAAATGAATTGTGAATTGATAATGTGAAATGGTTCAGACTCTAGCATGGGCCAAAGCAGGTATTGAGATTCGGGTGTCCCTAAGAACCTGGTGGATTATGTAGTTAAGTAAATATTAATTGAAAAATGTGAGGATTTTTTACTTATGCAATGTAATTATTTCTATATACAATTTCATACACTAATATCTAACTAGATATTGTTTTAGACATCGTTGGTGGTGGACTACTAAGTTGTACTCACACCCTACTCGGGATGCCTAATCGGTACCTAAATAGACTTTATTATTATAGGACTGGAAAAGGGAAAAGTTCTTGGGTTAGATTGTTGATTGGGGATAGAGCTTGGATGAGGGAACCAAACATGATTCAGAACCCACTTGGGAATCGTTAGTGTATTTGTTTTTAGTTTTCATTTTGGAAACTTGACACATACTTTATCATGTAATGTTTTATGCTTTAGTTTTCATATTGTATTTTATGATTTTATTATCTTGAGATGTCGGTATTGTTTATTAACATATATATTACTTTGATTATTTTTTATTATTTCTGATGTTGTATTACTCTGATAAAATAGATGATAGTCTCCCCATGATCGACTTATCATACCCTCACTGCAAGTCAGAAGCCTATGGAATATGGGGGAGGCGTGTTTGAGTTCATGTGGTAGTCCATCTGAAGGCACCAATGAGTGGCAACAAAGTCAAGACATTACAATTTTAGAAAGAACTTAAGGTCTATAAGAACATAATGGTTTGGAATGAGGTGTTTTGGATAAATTTTGGACTCTATAGGTTCATCCAAGTCTTGATGTAATGAAAAGATCACATTTCATAGAATATTGGGGAAGAGTTTTGGAAGAATAAATATCAGATTGAGCATAGATTTGGTAGTTGAGGTGGTCTGTCAGAGTCATAAGATTAGTACAAAGGTAACTTGAATTATCATCTTCTAACAAATTTTTGGGAGCTTGAAATCCCAAAGGAGGAAGAAAGTATCTGAAATAAAAAAAATGAGAGTTAGCAGTAAAGGAGGAGTGGAATCCTTGTATTATTTTAGAACATGATAGCTTTCATAACTACCACTGGGAAAGAAGTGGTTTCAAAACAAGTGGTTCTACCATTTGAAGAAAGAATCGAATGGAAGGATTTTTTAAAATGAAAGGTTAGTTGTGAAGGATTTTCAATAAAAGTAATGAGTGGGAAATGTTGATATTTTCTCTCCAATTTTTAAACACATAACAATCCAGATGGTTCTTGAAATGGTTTTGAAATAAGGTTTTCATATTGAACATTTTGATGTGAAGAAAACCATTCTACATAGAGACCTATATAAAGAAATATACATGTAGAAACCGTTATGATTCAAATAATATAGAAGTAACCTGGTGTGAAAACATAAAATAGATATTTATGGGATAAATAAATCACCTAGTCAATGTAACTGTAATTTTAATACCTTTATGGTAGATAATAAGTTCATCTAGTGAAATGACGATCATTGTATCTAAAAAAGGCATTTGATTATGGGAGATTCATCACAATTCTCCTATATGGTGATAATATAATCTTAGAAGGTTTGGAAATTAAATTTATTAAAGAGATCAAGGATAAATTATCTAGAAATTTTAAGTTAAAGGATCTTGGGGAAGCCAAAAAGATATTGGGAAAGAGGTTTTGGAGGGACTGAAAGTATAAAACTTTGATGTTATTAGAATCAGAGTACATATGAAAGATAGTGGAGGGTTTTAGAATGTTTTGAGCCAAACCTGTCTCTAAAAAATTATTAGAGAATTTAAAACTGTACAAAGAGAGTGAACCATGAATGGAAATAAGCGACTAAGTATGTGGAAAAGGTTCATTATGCAGAAATGGTTGGAAGTTTGATATATTCCATGATTTTATCTCCATCATAAATTTCTCAACTAGTGGGATTTGTAGGTATATTCATAGAAAAATCGGTAAAAGTAATGACTTGGAATTTTATTAATGTAAATTACTCTATTAAAATTATTTAATATAGTATAAATCACATAAAAACACATTAATAACACAATAAAAACTTTATAAATAAAGAACGAATGAAATAAGTGGTATTTATAGAAGTTAAGGAACCTATACCAATGAAATAGTAACTTGATCTTTGGAATAGTAATATGACCCCTATGAATAGTAAACCAGCCAATAGAATTTTTACCTCACCCATGAAAGTATAAATAAAATTTATACATCATATAATGAAAATATTATATAATTATATCATAGTATAAGTAAATAAATGTTTTTCAAATTATAAATTAAGTGTTGATATTTTTATAAAACATAAGTGTATTAATATAATGTTTTAAAAGAAATTTTATTTCCATAAAATGTATTCATAAATTAATATATTGTTATCTTATGATTATAAAATAGTTTTATGAGACCTTAATTAATTTTTCAAAGTGTTATGAAATCAGTTATAATTTTAAAATTTATATTTTCCAAGTAAATAATGATTTTAATTAAAAATTAAATTTATCATATTTAGAAAATTATTTTCATAAAATGGAGTTTAAATTTTAATTCTAAACATTTAAAAATGGTTAGGGTGATTTTTTGTGATTTTTCTGAAATAATTTAATTTTTTTGTGAATAATAAAATATGACAATTTATGATAAAATCTAAATACATGAATTGTGGATTTATATATGATGTATGGCTGATGTAAGCCTAAAATATCAAACTATTATTCATTATTTTAATATTTTGAGTAATAATTATTAAACTATTCGTATTCTTGAGGAACAATAATAAACTAATGAATTAAATAATGAGAAAACACCACTCTCCTCCCCTATAAATACCACCCCTCACCACCTCTTCTCCTCACACCTCTCAAGATTTGATCATTTTCCAAATTATTCTAAAATATCTTCCCAATACCCTCCCCCACATACATGGTCCTTTTTTCTCAATAAAAGACAAAAATGAATCCCCATAAGGAGGTTCTCAAGAACAAGGATTCAAGAGGAAAAATCCTCTTTCTTTTCTTTTAATTTCTTTTCAAGTTCCTTTATTTTATTATTTTCTCCTAAACTATACCCATAAAAATGGTATGATTACTCCATAACCTTAAATATACTGTAATTTTATTATTATAATGAAAATATTCATCATCATTTCTTTCCCCTCTCCTTTTGTACTAAAAAAGAAAACCTCGTCTCTGATGTGTTAATTTATCACATTCAAGGATGAAAAAGTTTTCAATTTCCATTACCTCATTCAATAATTCTCATAAAACCATTTTTATGGTTAAAATAGATTATCATATATATATTAAATCTTATTTAATGTTCTATAACCATTATATATACATGATATTAATCAATAAAATAAAACAAGTTCATGATGATCAAAAAACGCCAAAATAATCTAAACGGTTATCATTAACATCTTATCTAATGATTCATCCTCACCCCAAATTACCAAATGACTTATATAAAAATTTAATATTATATATGTTAATTAATAACATATAACTTCAATTATGTACATCAGTTCTCATTTTACATGATTTTCCATAAATTTATACAAGTAACCGATCATGAAAACCAAGAAAACTAACGCTCCCAAACCATGAAATTATATCTTATAAAACCTTAAAAGGGCTATAAATAAACTTAATAAAATTATAATAAATAAAATACATGTATAAAATGTTCTTAATTAATTAATTAAATAAATTATCTAAGACATTAAGATCAAGTGTAGAACTGTTTCAGACAAAAGGTAAGGGTTTCTTTCTGAACCTCCATATTTCCTTTGAGTTATGTTTTCTCTGCCTTTACCCAATATAAATCTTCTTTATTTTTACTTAATTATTATAAATTTTTTATATATGTTCCAAAATCATTTATCTATATTATATCATCCTTCTTTTATTTGTAAATTCATGTTTTGAAAGGGTTCCCTTTTCAATTCTTCTCGATAAGCAAGCTCGATTCAAGGGAACTTCCCGATTTCTTATCCATTTTTAAGTGATCTCCATAATTTGATTTAATACATCATTATTTTTCTAAAATACCACATTTTATCATGAAAAACTATATTGGTTCATTTTTCATTTTTTATAAAAAATTATTCCTTGTCTGTTTTAAAGAATCTTTAATATTTTTTGTAAACCGCACTAAAATATTTTATTTATAAACTTTATTAAACACTATTTTTTACATGTATTTACTTTATTTTTACATCACTTATCATGATATATGACTATTTTACCTTATGAATTTCCATGTGTGGTTTAAATCATTTCTTTCAGGGACATCATTATGATACTCCCTTATGTTATTCCTTTTTAACATGATTATGATATCCAATTCTTTCCATTGGTAAACCTTATGTTTATGTTTGATTACTTATGTATTATTAGTCATATGGAGAAAATATTCATGTAAATGTTATTATGGGTGTTCCTAGATAGAACTAAAATACATTGGGTAATGTTAAGTCTCGTGAGATGTCATGTTGGGACAGGGAGTGAACCTGATTCCTTTATGGGACTTTTCCCACTTGTCTTAGAATCCAGCCTTGACTCATGCTTATGTCATGTTATATGTTATTGAAAAATTCCTATGATTTCATGGTTATATGTTCCCATGTTATAAATGTTATTATTTGTTATTTTTATTCATGTTCCATGCCTTTATGTCATCATGTTATGACTTCTAACCCACATTCTATGTGTTATTCCTATTCTTATTCTCTTACTGGGATTTTTAGCTCATCCCTTTTGCTTATGTATTCCCCAGGTTATCCTATGATGATATAAGGGATCAATGTAGTTAGTAGATCATTATGGAGATTAAATAAAAGATGTTTTTATTTTGGTTTCATGATGTTTAATTATTTACCTAATCTCAAAGACACTATAATTTACAATCCTTGTCTTGTAATTTGATGTTTAATTACTCTTAAAATCATGTAATAATATATGAAAAAAGATAGTGCCTCTATAGTTGGTATCAGAGGAAAATTTTAGTTATTTTTGGGATTATAATTAGAAAACTCTAGCAAAAACCTTAGGTATAATATTGAGTATAAGAAAACATCCCTAAGTTTTGGTAATTATAGAGTAGGTGTTTTATCAATAAAATACATCCCTGTCTAGATACTACAAGCGAACGTGGTTCTGTAGATATGTACCTAGGTGTATCAACTCTGACAAGGTGTCCCCAGCCTGACTCAGGGTAACCTGGTACATGACAACAGGTCTTACTGCATACCTGGTTTGATACTCCTGGGGGATATGATTTGGTAAATTCATAAGCTAATTAAAAACCATTATTTGGGGGGTAAATTCTCATAAGAGTATATGTTAGGAAATAGATCTTGGATAACCTAGATTGAAACCTAAGAATCACAAGTTAAGGTATAATTTTCCTTTACAATCTTATATTTTTATGTTCAAAGATTCTTTTTACATGCTTATTATCTAATTATTCAAGACCCTTAATTAAACTTTATTTTTCTTAGTTAATGGTATGAAATAGAATAACATGTTCCAAAAATCAATGTGAAGGGAAATGTGATGATTTACCTAATTAAATTCAAAATATGATGGTAATGGGTACTCAAAACTTTATGAAAATACTTTATCAGCTGGCACAAGTTATAAATACTAACTTGAATTATGTGGAATGTCATCATTCTCCAAAGAAATAGAAATTTTCCATAAAATCATTCATGTATAAAAGGTCTCCCATGTTTAGTGAATCTTTTTATCCCCTTCTCTTAGAAAAATTTGTTAACTCCATTGAGAAGATATTATATGTCCTCTAATGCTTAGAAGAAGAAAAATTTGTGCTGGTGGTCTATCATTTTGATGGGGAAGCTGATCAATGGTGGAAACTAATCAAGAACAAAAATTACAAAGAGTAAATTTATTCCATTGATTATAAGTAATTCTAGAAAATATTTTTCAATAAATATTTTCCCTGAACCCTCTATATCAAGATGGAAAGGGAATTCCTCAGACTGAGGTAGAAGGAAGACAATTCTATCAATCAGTATGAGTAAAACTTCACAAGGATTACAAGATATGACTTTGGATTTTTTATTAACACTGAAATCAAGGTAGTTCTCTTATTTAATAGACTAAATATGAGTCTATTACAATCTTTTGTGATTTGAGACTTTTAAAGTTATGAGTAGATTATTTGTTGTGCCCTTAAGGTTGAAATGGAGATCGGATAATCTCAGTGGTCTCATGGTCCCAATGACAAAAGGATGAAAATATAGTTTAATATGGGTGGATCAATAGATAAATCCTATGATGGAAAGAAGAATCAACATCCCATGTGTCAAAATTTTTGGAATAAGAATCATGGAAACTGTTTAAAGGGAATTAAGAGTTTCTTAAAATTTAAAAGAGAGGGGAATATGTCTAATAAATGTCGAAGTGATATGAATAATTCCACTAATGAGTAATAATTAAGGAAGGTTAAAATCAACACTCATCATGTAGTATAGTGTTTCAACTACAACGAACATGGGCATTATGAAAGTCATTGCTTTAAGATAAGGGTTATTGGAGGAAATCAACAAAAGAAACCTTCAAGGTAATAAGGAAGGGAAAATGTTATCACTACTGCTGAGGTGGAGCCCGAAAATGATGTAGTAATCAGTACACTAATTATTCATTCAAAAATAGTGAATTTACTATTTTATTATAGTTCTATTCATTCTTTCATATCATTCAAGTTTAGTATAATTATTCAATCACCGCCTCAAAATTTAGAGGTTGTGTTATCAATGAGAATATAAAATAGATCAATTATTTCATCCAAAGTTTATAACTCCTCCACAGTTAATGTTTGTGGAATGAAACTCCTAGTAAATCTTGTAATACTCTCTTTGGTGGAGTTTTATGTGATATTGGTCATGGAATTACTATCATTATATAAAGAAAACATCAACTATTAGGAAAGGGAGATAACTCTTCACATCCTGAAGAATCCTCTAACATTGTACAAGTGTAAGGAGGAAGATGAATCTTCTTCAGAATCATAATATTAATTGTGGATTTTATTACCTTATAATTAAGCATATCTAGATCAAATTCTTGATACAAAGGATATAATCATTCTCATAGGCATTCCAATAACGAGGGATTACACTAATGTATTCTCTAAATAATTGTTTGGTCTTCCTCCTAAATGAAAGATTTAGTTATTAATTGAACTTATTCCTGGATCTCTACCTATATCAAAGAAACCTTATAGAATGGCCACTTATGATATAGAAGAACTAAGGAAGCGGTTATAGGAAAATCTAGATAAGGGTTTTATACACCTGAGTGCTTCACCATGGGGTGCACCAGTCCTCTTTGTCAAGAAGAAGTATAGATCAATGCACCTCTGCATTGATTATCATGATCTCAAAAAAATCATGATAAAGAACAAGTATCCCCTACCAGGGATATATAACTAGTTTGATCAGCTACGTAGGTCTAGTTATTTCTCTAAGGTGGATGTTCAATCAATATATCACCAATTAAAGGTGAGGAAGGAAGATATTCCCGATATTTCCTTTCGAACAAGGTATGGATACTATGCGTTCATAGTGATTCACTTCATATTCACGAATTATCTAGTAATTTTCATGGACTTAATGAATAGATTCTTTATATATTACCTTGACCAATTTTTAGTAGTCTTTATTAATGATATTCTAATATACTCTTAGAGAAATAAGGAACACGAGGAGTATTAGAATACTGTTCTAAAAACATTTTAAAGGGAGAAACTATATGAAAAGTATATAAAATGTGAGTTCTGGGTGGAGGAGGTATCATTCTTGGGGTATGTAATCACTATCAAATGGATATATGTGGACCCTTCCAAGATAAAGTAAATCGAAGAGTGGCCCTGGAAAATAGTTATAATTGAGATCCGTAATTTTCTTGGTTTAACTGGGTATTAACGGTGATTTTTGAAGAACCTGTCATGGTTTTCAAACCCATTAACCAAGCTGAATCATAAGGTTGAAAATTTTTTATAGATCAGTTAATGTGAAGACTTCTTTAACGAGTTGAAAAAGAGGCTTATCACTACACCAGTGCTCACACTACCAACAAGTGGGGAACTCTTTGTGGGGTACAGTGATGCTTCAAATAAGGGATTACACAGTTTACTAATGAAAAATGATAATGTGATATCCTATGCCTCAAAGCAGATGAAAATTCAAGAGAAAAACTATCCTATGAAAGATCTAGAGTTGGATGCTATGATATTTGCATTAAAAATATGGACGCATTATCTCTATGGGGAGAAGTGTGTAATATATAATAATCATAAGAGTCTCAAATATATATTCACACAGAAGGATCATAATATGAACCAATGAATATGGGTTGAGTTCATCAAGGATTATGATTTCTCAATCCACTAGCATCCTGGTAAGGCAAAAAATGTGGTGGATGCTCTAAGTAGAAAGGATCATACATCTTTATCAATGACAAGAATTGAAAATGATAAAATCTTCTTAGACCTACAAAGGATGGACATGAGAATTATTAATGGAGAAACATAATTAATCCTTTCCCAAATTATTTCTCAACCATACCTCATGGATTAAATATAATATTATTAAATAAATGATGTGGAAATTCCAAAAAAAAAGGTTAAATCTATCAAAAATGTGAAATCCTGTGATTTCTAAATGGATGAGGAATGAGTCGTGAGATTTGGGTCATGACTATGTGTACCATCCAATCTAGATATAAAGAAGGATATTTTGAATAACGCACATAACTCAACCTTCTCTATTTACCTTGGGAGCACAAATATGTATCAAGATCTTCATGAGAACTATTATTGGGACAACATGAAAAAGGTGATCGATGAATATACATCAAAGTTCCTGATATGTCAAAAAGTGAAGGCTGAAAGGAAAAGGCCTAAACGGATGATGAAACCATTACCCATACCAACATGGAAGTGGGAGAACATCACCATGAACTTTGTCACTGAACTTCCAAATATATCCAGAGGAAACAGTGTTATATCAGTTATTTTGGATAGTCTCACAAAGACAGCTCACTTTATCAAAATTTGAGAGGACTTCTCACTAGAACAACTGGCATGGATATACATAAAATAATTGGTAAGGATACATGGAGTACCACTATTGATTGTATCTTATTGATATCTGAGATTCACCTCAAGTTCTAGAAAATCCTCAACATGCTCTGAACATTGAGTTAAACTTCAGTATGTCTTATCACCCTCAAAATGATAGCCAATCTAAGAAAACTATTCATACACTGGAAGAAATGTTGAGAGAATTTTATATGGACTTAAAAGAAGGATGGTACCAATAACTTCCTCTAGTATAATTCTATTACAACAATATTTTTTACTCTAGAATCCAAAAGGATACATATAAATCCCTTTATGGGAAAAGGTGTAGAACACTGGAATATTTGGATGAGGCCAGTGAACATAAGATGTTATGACCTCAAATGGTTAAAGAAATGGTGAGAAATATTCAATAGCATATCAAGGCAGAACAAAGTCGATAGAAGAGATATGAAAATAATCATCGATTGGACTTGGATTTTAAGGATAGATATATGGTATTCCTCTGTATATATCCAATTAATAGGATCGTGAGATTTGGGAAGAAAGGAAATCTAAGTCCTAAGTACATCAACCCCATTGATATTCTTGACCGTGTTGGAGATGTGGCATATCATCCAGTACTTCCACATACCATGTCTCAAGTACATCATGTATTCCATGTATCCCTCTTGAGGTAGTACATACTGGATCCCTCACATGTACTAAATTCAAAGGTGGTACAGTTGGAAATGATCTCTCTTACAAGGAGCATCCAGTTAAGATCTTGGAATGTAGAGATAATGTTCTATGCAACAAGACCACTCACCTAGAAAAATTAGTATGGTATAACCATAAGTATGAAGAGGAAACATGGTAATCTGAGGAAATGATGAAGGAGAAGTACCCACACCTCTTTTCAACTTAGAATGTAAAATGAAATTTTGAGGGTGAAATTTCATAAGGGGGAAGAATGTAATGACTTGGAATTTTATAAATGGAAATTCCATTATTATAATTATTTCATATAGTATAAATCACATAAAATCACATTAAGAACACCATACAAACTTTATAAATGAATAATTAATGAAATAAGTGGTATTTCTAGAAGTTAAGGAACAATACTGATGAAATAGTAACTTGACCATTGGAATAGTAATATGGCCATTATGAATAGTAAATCAACCAATAGAATAGTAACCTCAGCCATGATGGTATAAATAAAATTTAGGCATCTTATAAATAAAAATGTGATATAATTATATCATATTATAAGTAAATAAATGTTTTAGATATTATTAATTAAGTATTGATATTTTTATAAAACATAAGTGTTTATTAATATAGTATTTCTAAAGAAAATTAATTTTCATAAAATGTATTCATAAATTTACATTTTTTATCTTATTATTATAATATAATTTTATGATACCTTAATTAATTTTTCAAAGTGTTACAAAATCAGTTATAATTTTAAAATTGGTATTCTCCAAGTAAAAGTTGATTTCAATTAAAAATTAAATTTCTAATATTTATAAAATTATATTCATAAAATTAAGTTCATTTTTGAATTTTATATGTTGAAAAATGGTTGTGGTGAATTTTTAGGATTTTTCTAAAATACATGAATTTTTGGTGAATAGTAAAATGCGATAACTTACGATAAAAGATAAATACATGAATTATGGATTCATAGATGATTTATAGATTATTTAAGGCCAAAATATCAAAATATAATTCATTATTTTAATATTTTTTGTGATAATACTTAAACTATTAATATTCTTAAGGAAAAATAATAAACTAATGAATAAAATAATGAGAAAACACTCATCTCCTACCCTATAAATACCACCCCTCACCACCTATTCCTATCGCACCTCTCAAGCTTTGATACTTTTCCAAATTATGATAAAATATCTTAAAAAGATCCTACACCACTTCTAAGAGCCTTTGATCTCAAAAAAATACAAAAACCAATCACCCTAAGGAGGTTCTCAAGAAGAAGGATTCAAGAGGTAAAACCCTCTTTCTTTTCTTTTAATTTTTTTTCAAGTTCTTTTATTTTCTTATTTTCTCCTAAAATAACCCCATATAAATGGTATGATAACTCTATCACATTAAATATAATTTAATTTTATTATTCTAATGGAATAATCCATCATCATTTCTTTCCCCTCTCCTTTTGTACTAAAAATGAAAATATCGTATGTGATGTGTTAATATATCACATTCAAGAAAGAAAATGTTTTCAATTTTTATTATCTCATTAATTACATATCATAAAACCATTTTAATGGTTTAAAAAATTATAATATATGTATTAAATCCTATTTAATGGTTTGGAACCATTATATATAAATTATATTAATCAATTAAACAAAACTAGTTCATGATAATTTAAAAACGTCAAAATAATCTAAAAGGTTATCATTAACATTTTATCTAATGATTCATTCTAACCCAAAATTACTAAATGAATTATATAACCATTTAATATTATTTATTTTCATTAATAAAATATAACTTCAATTCTGGAAAACTATTCTCATTTTACATGATTCTCTATACATGTATACAAGTAACGAATCATGAAAACCAAGGAAACAAACACTCCCAAACAATGAAAGTATACCTTATAATGCATCAAAAGGGCCATAAATGAATTTAATAAAATTATACTGAATCAAATACATGTATAAAAGGTTATATATTATTTAATTAATGTATTTAATTTTATTATCCAGGATATTAAGATCAAGTGCATAACTGTTTCGGACATAAGGTAAGGGTTTCTTTCTGAACCTCGATATTTCCTTCGGGTTAAATTTTCTCTCTCTTTATCCAACGTAACTCTTATTTATTTTTATTTAATTCTTCTAAAATATATTTATATGTTCCAAAATCATGTATACATATCATATCATCCTTTTTTATGTGGAAATACATGTTTTAAAAGGGTCCCTTTTCAATTCTTCCCGATAAGCAAGCCTGATTCAAGGGAACTTCCCGATTTCTAACCCATTTTAAATTTCTCTACATAATCTGATTTAAGCCATAATTATTTTTATAAAATCACTAATTTTATCATGAAAAACTATATTGGTTCATTTTTGGTTTTATACAAACAATTAATCCATTTTTGTTTTAAATAATATTTAATATTTTCTTTAAACCGCACTAAAATGTTTTATTTTTAATGTTTCTTAAAAAATATTTTTTACATGTATTCAATTCAGTTTGACATCACTTATCATGATCTATGCCTTTTTTCCCTTATGAATTTTTATTTAATATTTAAATCCTTTATTTCATGGACACCATTATGATACTCCCTTATGTATTCTTTTTTGACATGATTATGATATCCAATTATTTCATGGGTAACCCTTATGTTTATATTTGATTCCTTATATATGATTATTCATGTGAAACACATATTCATGAACATTTTATGATGGGTTCACCCATATAGTTCTCCAATGAATTGGATAATATTTATTCTCATGATACATCATGTTGGGATATGGAGTGAGCTTGATTCCTTTATGGGACTTTGGACACCATGTCTTGGTAGCTATCCTTGAATCATGTTTATGTTATGTTTTATATTGTTTCCACATTCATATGATTTCATGGTTATATTTTTCCATGTTATACATGATATTCTTCCTTATGTTTATTCATTTTCCATGCCTTTATGTCATCATTGTATTCCTTCTAACCCATATGCTATGTTTTATTCCTATGCTTATTCCCTTACTAGGATTTTTAGCTCATCCCTTTTGTTCATGTATTCCCCGTGATATCATATGATGATATAATGCCTCAATAGTGTTAGGATATAATTATGAAGATGAAATAAAAGATGTTTTTATTTTATTTTCATAAGTTTTAATTATATACCTAATCTCCAAGACACTAGACTTTATGATCCTTGGATTGTAATTTGATGTTTAATTATGCTTAAAATCATGTAATAATATGTGTAAAAGGCTAGGTCCACTATAGTAAAGGAGCACATGAAGGTGGTTAAGTGGATTCTCTAAAATCTCAAAGGATAAAAATCACTATACCTATGTTTCATAATGGATGATCCATTGTAATGGTATGTTGATGAGAACTTTAGAGGGGGTCTATACACACACAAGTACCAATAAATTTGTGTTTGGTTATGGAGGGACTTTTGTAAGTTGTATGTAAAGACATCAATTGGTAGTTTCACTATCAACTATGGAAGTATAGTACATTTCTATAATTAAATCAAGGGATTTTATGGTTTGGTTGAAGGTTTGTTTAAGTATATCAGGATAATGAAAAGGGATAGAGTGTTATTTGATGATAGTCTAAGTGGAATTTGACTGAAAATTAATTTTTTATTAAGATAAACCCCATTTTAAGGGATGATGGGGAACCCATAATGACATCAAATACTTAAAAAATCAATACCCAACAGTACAAAATTCCAAGTCTATAAACTATCCAAACTATAAGAGAAAATCCCCTCATATCATCAAAAAACCTTCAACCCAACTTCCACCTTCTCATCATTGATTGACTAGTTGTCTCGTGAAAAAGTTAATGGGACTGATACTAATAGAAATATACATACTGTCTCAAAATTCTAATTATGAATATTAGTGATAGAGTGAAAATTCCTTTCCCTGAACCTCATCTGGAGTAGCCTCTTGTAGATGAACTGGTTGTAGAATCCCTTGAACCATGGAACATAGAGGCCAAAACCAAAATCACATCACCATGAAAACAAAACACAATAAAAATTGACACCACAAAAACAATCCAATGGTTATCATAAAATTCTAGGATGGCAGAACCATCACCGGATAAATCCCCGTCACACCAAACCCATGATCCACCCTTCGATAGGGGAACTAGTAAGAACCAGGGTAGGGCCACCCAGTGACGTCGACACCACAATCCATATGATCCTTCCAACATCAAATTCTCCTCATATAAAAATACAAAAAATATAATAAAAATATCAAAAATCAAGAACCATCACCAAAATGATGACCTCCCAAACTTCAGATCTCTCCGGAAGAAGACCCCGCCATAAGCTAGATCCAAAAATCCCATCACCACCTTCAAAACCACACACAAAGACCAGATCCTCCCAACACACCCACAGCAAACTCATAACATGGAACCAACACTCATACCACAGTATATGGAACTTGGTCAATTTACCTTTACCGCGTCTCCATGAGAATCCCTATCCATCTCAAAGGTTAGGGTGTGAAGACATTCTAGAAAACGACGAGATTCGCCGATATGGTCACGCCCATGAAGCCTGATGCCACCACTAGAGGAGTTGCATGCCATGAGCTCTCCAAGTAGAAGTTCCTAGGATATTATCTGTAGCCGACCCAAGATAATGGAGAGGAAGGTGGTTGTGGAGGAAACCATGGAAAAGTGGAGCCCCTTGTGGAATTTTGTGATCAAAGGAGTTTTGGAGATACATAATATAGAACGAATTAAAAATATATTTAATAAGATAATAAAGATTATAATTTGAGAAATTTTTAGGAAATGGTGTGCCTCAGTGGTTCTTGGGTGACCAGAAAGGAAAGAGTGGAGACATGCTAATCTTTATATAGGATGAAGTGGGGATAAAATGCATAACTCATCCAAGGACATCGTAGTAAATGTGGGAAAAATATCAAGTGTGATATTATTAGGTTTCTATGATATTTGTTTTTTAGAAAAAGAATTATATCTTACAAAAGTTTTGTTTCTCGAGGATATTTTTTAAAACTGGATAGAGATATAGGCAGTGGAACCAGAAAGTTTGGGAGTGGAAGCAGTTGTAGTAGCATGACTACTAGATCCATATAATGAAGTGTTGAAGGAGTGAATAAATTGTATAGGATTAACTATAAAGGATATAAACTAATATAATATAGGTTTAAAAATTTCATATAAGAATCATTATAGTACTATGTAATATTATCTCACATTTTACTAGGTTTTATAAAATCTAAGGTGGTATATAATCTAATGGATTTGACTGGATTAAGGGTTTCCAGCATAGATATGAAGAAAGTTGGAAATGATAACATTATAACCATTGGTGTATATATTCTATAAATAAGACTTTTGGGGTCACTTATTTATTAATTAATTAGTTATTTCAATAATTTAATCATTCTTTCTCATTGGTAGGAAAGATAAAAAATTCTTATCTTGTGGAGTAGGATTAATTTTCAAACCATGTAAATACATTATTTTATTTATTTTTGTGAGTGAGTCTTTTCATTATTACACTTGTGTATGTTCTAGAAAATCTGTAAGTGATTTAAAAAATTCGGAATGAGATGTTGGATCCAAGTTCCTTCATCTATATGTTGTAATTGGGTGCATTTGAACTTCAAAAATTCTGACCATATTCCACAAGTGAGGTTTCGAAAGGACTTTTAGAATTTGTTTCCTTGGAACAACACAATCCTATTTATAACTAGACACAAAAAATAATGAATGATATCCTGTTAAATATTCTTCACACCTATATATACCACTATGTGTGAATTATGGAACTCCCTCCACACCTCCTCATACATCAAAACTAGAACCATAGTACACCCTTAGAAGAGGATGATGTGCTCCCTACCTTTTTAAAATCTATCAGGTGCACTTAGTGAGGATATCTAGTCATGTAGGACTTCAAAATTGATGACTACCAATTGGGACTCCCTCATGCATTGAATAAGTTGATGGGGGACCACCATCAATCAAATATAGGACACTTCTCCCTCATCCACCAAGTACAACTTCATTAAGACCAGCTACTTAGATGTTCCCTCCAACAGCTGAGCACGTGACTTCTTACTAAGGGTATCTACCACCACATTTTCTTTTCCCATGGTATAAAATGACTCAAAGTCATATTCATGTAGTAACTCCAATAAAAACCCCATAATTAGGTTAATATATATCTAAGTGAAGATATACCTATTAACCTTATGGTCCATGTTAACTATGAATCACTTGCTGTGAAGGTATGTATCTAAGTTTTCAAGGAAAACACTACTGATTCTGGTTCCAAATCATAGTTTTCATAGTTATTATCATGTGTTATCATCTATCTAACCTATAAGAAATAATTTACCACCTCTAAACCAATACAATTCCATGACTAGCTCATAAGGATTCACAAAACACTACATTATCGAATATTTCATTTAGAAATCTTAGAACAAGATCACTTTTCAACCACTTCTTTAGTTATTTAAAATATACATAGAATCACTTGAACAAAAAAAAGTTCTTCCCCTTTTAGGTAAGGATCCATAGGAGCTAAAATCCTAGAGAAGTCTGTCAAGAATCTCTAGTAGTATCCCACCAACCCAAGGAAATTATGCACCTAAAAAACTATTAAGTGGCTCCCAAGCCAACACGTCCTCAATATTCAACGGGTCTATAGCTACTCTAACCTCTGAGATAACATGACCCCAAGAAGTAGACCAGATGAATTGAGAACTGGAACTTTGAGATGTTTCTATAAAATCACTTTACTCAAAGTAAGTCCAGAACAATCCTGAGATGGTCATCAGGATTTCCCTATGAAATTGAATAGATAAGGATGTCATTGATGTCACGACCCGCCCTCGGGGTCCGTGCCGTGACTACCCCAAGCCCGCCTTCCATAGGCCAGGGGCTGGCGACTAGCACCAAGGCGTAAATCCCGATAAAAAGGGAAGGCATTGCCTTTGAAAAGTAAACAAACACCACAGAGTAAGCAAGCGGAAAGTAAACACTAAACAAAAGAAGAGTACAACTGAAAGTGCGGAAAAGTAAATGGGCCAGTATACAAACCCAAACTGAAAGTAAAGTACAACTCGAAAGGGAAAACAGCAACTGAAAAGTAAAAGCCGCTACACCGAGCTGTCCACTGGAAATCCCACCTGAAGGGTGGGTACAGATAGCTCCTCTGCTCCATGGGTCCCGCCGTCCGCTCCGAGCACGTCCCGCCCAGTGGTCCACCTCCGGGTACCGTCCTGCTCTGCAAGCCTTAGCTAAGATCAACGCTGTCCGTCGTCTGCAACCAACACAACGTAGTGCGGGCAAAGCCCGTGCAGGGGTGAGTATAAGCTACTCAGTAGGGACCCCGAGACCCCTGAAGGTCTCTCAAATCCACAAAGGATAAACCACGAAGAAAGGTACAATCACGAAGTAACAACCGACACTGCTTAGGTATATGCCCATACATATACCTAAGTCATCAATTTCAAATACGCTCCAACCTCCAAGCCTAAGTACAACTCAGTCCACACAGGAAAGTAAACGTATTCCACACAGGAAAGCAAAACGTAATCCACACAGTATTGCACAACACAATCCACACAGGAAAGCAATAGGATTCAGCTCACACAGGTATACTTCTTCGAAAGACGATAAAGATGATCTCTGATCCATCTAAGTCGTCGGACCCATGAAGGATCGATAGGTAACTAACCCCCGCAAAAGACCCACACAGGATCGGGCCCACGTAGGACCTGTAGGCGTTGGTTCACACAGGACCGCTGAGCGCAAAGACCCACACAGGATCAGACCCACACAGGATCGGGCCCACACAAGACCTGTAGCACTGATCCACGTAGGATCGCTGAGTGCTGTAGTCATCGTCGTCGAATCCACACAGGATCTATGTACTGTCGTCGTCGCAGTCACAGTAGCAGTAGTAGCAGAAGTAGTCACAGTAACAGTCGCAGCCAGCACTAGGGTTCCCGCACACAGCAAGCTCGTTCGGAGGGTCCGCTCCACGAGCCGAGAGGCTGATACATCAACTGTCACAAGTCCAGAGTTGATGTATCCAAAAGTTCCGTATCGTCAACAGGAACTCAACGCAACAGACGGCGCGTCGATCGGACGCCCGGTCTGAGAGTTATTGGCATTTTTGTCCCCGGGGCCCGGTTGGTTTTTAAGGCAAAACCAACCCGACCGTACTCCACCTGCGTCCAAACCTCAGGCGGAGTATTCCAAAAGATTTGTCTCACTAAGAGGAACACAACACAGCTGACGGCACGTCAATCGGACGTCCGTAGCTCAAGATATGAGCGTTTCCGCTCCGAAGGCCCGGTTGGTTTCGTGAACGAACCAACCCGGCCGAACTCAAAGTAATCCGAAACCTTGAGTGAGATATACCGAAACGACCGTCTCAATCCAAGGATCGCGTTTCCGCAGACGGTTCGTCAATCGGAGGTCCGTGGCTCAAGTTATGGTCAAAAGACCGAAACTGATTCGAAACGGGGGGGTCCGGGTCCGGGCCGACCCGGCCCGACCCCCCCTGGGTCGGCCCGGCGGCGCGGCGCCGCACGGAGGCAGCACGCGGGGGGGAATCAAGCCCCCGCTTGATTGGAGAGGCGGCGCGGCTATATGCCGCGCCCTTTGAAAAAAAAAACGGCCCCCCACGTGGGGGCCGGCTTGAAGAAAACCGGGGGGCCTCCTGCCCCCCCCCCCTCAAGGAAACCGCCCCCCTCTTAAATGAGGGGGGTTTTTAGAGCTGGCCGGGGGAATTTATTTCCCCCGGCCTTTGACCTTCCGGCCGGCCAACTGCCGGCCGGTTTTCTCCAACGGGACCGGAAAATCCGGTCCCCTCTTCGGCTTCCGACGCCGACGGCCTGGCCGCCGGTCTTCTCGTTCCGCCGCGGCCCGGAACCGGCCGCGGTGTTCGTCGTCCGGTGCAGTGCGACGACACCGCGTCCCTCTGTCGTGCCTTTGATTTCCTTCAACGCGGCGCGACGGCGTCGCGTTCTTGATGATTCTTCCATGGCGCGCGCGCGACGGCGTCGCGTAATATAATCGCACGATTAACCGCGTGGTGCGACGGCACCACGCCACCTTGTTTCCACCCGCAAGGTAAATCAACAAGAACGATGGAGGGGGTTCGGCCGTGTTCATGCGGTCCGGGCCCCCTCACGTTAAATGATAACACAACTTAAAATCCTTACGTTAATCATGCATGAACCACGAACAAGGATAAATAAATAAACAAAATACAACAACCCCTACCTTGGGTATAGGTTCGAAGATTTGTCAACGTTCCGCGGAAGACAACGTCGCGGAGGTCGGCGACACGGTAATCGTTCGTCATATCCGATGACGAAGAGGTACGTCCGAAGAGGCACGTCGTTGGTGAAACTTCTTATGTCGACGAAGGGAGTTCGAGGAGGAAGTGGCGTTCCCTCTTGTTGACACGGAAGACGAAGAAGAGAGGAGCGGCGTTCTTCGTCGGAGCTTGAGCGTTCTTCGTCGGAGCTTGAGCGTTCTTCGTCAAAGTTGAAGAAGAAGGAGGAGGAGCTCTCAAAAATCCTCACAAGTTGGCTAAATAAAACTAACCAAATAAAATAAGGTTCCTCCTTATTTTATTTACCAAGCCAAGGAATTCAAAACTTCAAATTCAAAAAAAACATAACACTTAATTAATTATACATGTCATGTGTAATTAATTAGATGTTAAGTTAACAAGCTTTTAAGAGAGAGAGAGGGGAGTTTAAGGGGGAAGATGAGAGGTTTAGGTTCGTGTGGGTCCCACCACACTTAATCCTCTCAAGGGAGGTTAAGTGGGTGTGGGTCCCACCCCTAACTCCCTTTGAGAGGAGTTAACCTACAAAAGTAAAATAAAAAGAATTCCACATTTTTTTATTCAATTTTTTATAATTCTCCCAAAAACTAACTTTCGTTCCGCAACAAACGCAACTTCCGAAAAGGTCTCTTTAAGCGAATATCGGCTCTGCGAGTTCATCGGTGCCCTCGGATTTCAATTCCGAGCACCGGATCAAAAGTTAGGAATTCCCGCTCGTTCGTTCACTGAACGTACCCGAGCCAAACTTCGGAAATTGATTCCGGGCACTCCGGGCCTCGGAATCAGGTGCCGTCGGAAACCGCGCTCTTGTAAAATTCTAAAGAAAATTAAGAAAAAATTTCCTTGAATTTTACGGGTCTTTACATTACTCCCACCTCAGGGCTTTACATCCCCGTAAAGATACATCAAAAACTAGGGAAACAAATGAGGGTACTGAGCACGCATCTGAGCCTCCCGCTCCCATGTGCTCTCCTGGAGATTCCCATGCTGCCATCTGATGCGCACAAGAGGAATCGATCGCCCACGCAGGACCCGCTCCTGTCGATCCTCTATCTCCACTGGGACCTCCATAAAAGTCGCCCCATCATCAACGTCAAGCTCCCCATGGTCAATGATGTGCGTCGGGTCGTGCACGTATCTCCTCAGCTGAGACACGTGGAAGACGTCGTGCACCCGGTGCAACTGAGGTGGTAGAGCCAGGCGATAAGCCACCTCACCAATCCTGCTGAGGACCTGGAAGGATTCGATGAAGCACGGAGATAACTTGCCACCTCGTCCAAATCTTCGAATACCACGTCGAGGTGAGACCCGCAAGAAGACGTGGTCGCCATCCTCGAACTCCAGTGGCCTCCGCCTCCTGTCAGCGTATGACTTTTGCCGGCTCTGTGCTGTCCTCATCCGCTCCTGGATGACCTGGACCTTCTCTGTCGTGGCCTGGACCATCTCCGGTCCCACGAGTGCTGACTCTCCAGGGTCTGTCCAGCACAAAGGAGATCTACAAGGTCGGACGTACAACGCCTCGTACGGTGCCATCCTGATAGTGGAGTGGTAGCTGTTGTTGTACGCAAACTCCACCAAGGGTAGGTGGTCCTCCCAGCTACGACCAAAGTCGAGGACACATGCGCGGAGCATGTCCTCGAGAGTCTGAATGGTCCTCTCCGTCTGACCATCCGTCTGAGGGTGAAAGGTTGTGCTCAGACGTAGCTGCGTCCCGAACGCCTCCTGTAACCCCTTCCAAAGCCGGGAAGTAAAGCGAGCATCTCAATCGGAGACGATAGATGATGGCACACCGTGGAGCCGCACAATCTCTTGAACGTAGAGACGTCCCAAGCTCTCCACTGAGCCCTGCTCTCTGATGGGTAAGAAGTGTTCCGACTTGGTGAGTCGGTCAACAATCACCCAGATGGAGTCGTGACCTCTGGAAGTGCGTGGAAGTCCAGTCACGAAGTCCATAGATATTCCGTCCCACTTCCACTCCGGAACCTCCAAGGGCTGTACCAAGCCCGCTGGTACCTGATGCTCTGCCTTCACCTGCTGGCAGGTGAGGCATCGAGAAACGAACTCTGCTACAGCCTTCTTCATGCCCGGCCACCAGTGCTATCGTCTGAGGTCCTGGTACATCTTCGCCACTCCAGGATGTACCGCCAAAGGAGAAGTGTGAAACTCTCTCAGCACTTCCTCTCGCAAAGCAACTGGTACCATGGTACGTCCTCTGAAAAGGATGTCGTGCTCTGCTCCAAGGGAGAAACCATCAGGTGCCTGTCCCGAGGATATCTGCGCACGCCGTGTCTCACAGTCAGCGTCCCCACGCTGTGCCTCCCTGACTCGCTGCAGTAGTGGAGGAGTGATTGTGAGAGACTGAAGGAAGGCTTCTCCATCTCTATCCACGAAGGATATCTGCAAAGAGGCTAGCTGCTCCGTCGCCTCCTCAAGTAGCTGAATGCCCGTCCTCCTGCTAAGGTCATCGGCTACTATGTTCCTCTTCCCATGAGTATAGACTATCTCAAAGTCATAGTCCTGGAGGAACTCAAGCCATCGCCGCTGTCTCAGGTTCAGGTCCTTCTGCGAGAAGATATACCTGAGACTCTGATGATCGGAAAAGACTGTAAAGCGCTCACCCATCAGATAGTGTCGCCATGTCTTCAGAGCGAAGACCACTGCTGCTAACTCCAGGTCATGGGTAGCGTAGTTCTACTCATGCGGCCTCAACTGACGTGATACATAGGCGATCACTGCCCGCTCCTGCATCAGAACACATCCGAGTCCGGTCCCTGATGCATCGCAGTAGACTACGTACCCTACTCCCTCCTCGGGCAACCCCAAGACAGGTGCGCTAGTCAATCTCTGTCTCAGCTCTTGGAAGCTCTGCTGATATCTGTCAGACCACACGAAGGGTTTCCCCTTCTTCGTCAAAGCTGTGAGTGATGCCGCAACTCTAGAGAATTCTGGCACGAATCTCCGATAGTATCCAGCTAGTCCCAAGAAACTCCGAACCTCAGTCACGCTCCTGGGTGGCTCCCAAGCTAACACGGCCTCAATCTTCGCGGGATCCACTGCAACTCCCGCCTCAGAGATAACGTGTCCCAAGAAGTGGACCTCACGTATCCAGAACTGGCACTTCGAGAGCTTACCATAAAGCCGGTGCTCTCGGAGTGTGTCTAGTACAACTCGCAAATGATAGGTGTGCTCCTCCTCTGTCGTAGAGTAAATCAGAATGTCGTCGATGAAGACCACGACAAACCGATCGAGGTATGGCTGAAAGATCCTGTTCATGAGAGCCATGAACACTGCTGGAGCATTGGTTACACCGAATGGCATAACCAAGAACTCATAGTGGCCATACCGACATCTGAAGGCTGTCTTCTGCACATCCTCGTCTCTGACTCTGAGCTGATGATAACCTGACCTGAGGTCTATCTTCGAGAACCACCGTGCTCCCTTGAGCTGATCAAAGAGGTCATCAATCCTCGGTAGTGGATAATTGTTCCTCACTGTCACCTGGTTCAGGTGACGATATTCAACACAAAGTCGCAAGCTCCCGTCCGCCTTCTTGGCGAACAAAATCGGGGAAGCCCAGGGTGAAACACTGGGTCGGATGAACCCCTTGCCCTGCAAGTCCTCCAACTGTACCCGTAGCTCTCGAAGCTCGGCGGGGGCAATCCAATATGCTGGAGTGGATATCGGGGCTGTCCCGGGGTACAAGTCAATATAAAATTCTACCTCTCTGCGAGGAGGTAGCCCTGGAACATCGTCGGGAAAAACGTCCGCAAACTGATCCACCACTGCAGGAAAACTAGGACTTCGCACGTCAACTGCTCCAAGGATAAGGCTAGCCAACTGATGAGTGATGGGATTTCCTCTCCTCCGCGGAAGTCCATCCTATGCTGCTAAGGCTCCCTTCTCGCCGGTGAAGGTGAACCTGCTCCCGTCGGTGCGTACACATCGCACCTTGCGCCTAAAACAGTCAATCTGTGCATGGACCGTAGATAGCCAATCCATGCCCAAGATGACGTCGTAAGGCCTCGACGCTGCTACAAAAAGATCCCAGCCGAAGCTCTCACCTCCTAGAGTAAGCTCACACTACCGGCACCAGTGCGTAATCGTTGAGTCTGCTCCCGTAGGAGTCTCTAGCCGTAAGGATCAATCCAACGGCTCTGTCGGAATCTCCGAGCTCCGAACAAGGGCAGCGGCTATGAAAGAGTGACTCGCTCCTATGTCTATAAGAACTGCAGCAAGGGTGGAATAGACACAGATAGTACCTCGAATCATCTCGGGTGCACCGTGGTCATAGGCCTCTGCTGCCTGGAGCTGTGCCTGTCTCTGCCCGCCAGCTCCCTGTGGTCGGGGTGGGCCTCCTGGTGGTGGTGGTGGCAGAGCCTCAAAGCGTCGCCCACCACCTGCTGCTCGGCCAGCTCCTCTGCCTCGTTCGCCTCCTCCCTGCGGACCTCCACGGTCGACCCTCTGCCTCTGCCTCGGTGGTCCCTCAACCGACTGTTGCTCCTCGGCACGGCGGGTCGGGCAGTCACGAGCCAAGTGGCCCTGCCCGCCGCACGAGTAGCACTATCTGCCTCTCGAAAGACTGGCTCCTCGCTGTGTGCCCCGCACTGCTGAGCCAGTGTCCTGAGGTCGTCTGCCCGAAGGTCTGGTCTGTCTGGACCCCTGAGTCATCCGTCGACTACCTGCTGCAGATGACTCTGCCACGTGCCGCCCTGCGGTGGGTCGCTGCGCTGGTGTAGACTCAGCAAGGAAGCTCTCGATCAGAAGGGCCCGCTCCAGTACTCCTGTCTGAGTCGGTATGCTGAGGGAGATCAGCGATGCCCTGATCTCGTGTCTCAAACCCTGCTCAAAGGTCCGGGCCCGGAAGAATGGGTCCCGTACCATGTCGGTCGAGTAGCGCGAGAGATCAGTAAATCTCGCCGAGTACTGATCGACCGTCATGCTGCCCTGCCACAGCTGAAGAAGCTCCTGGATACGCACCGCACGAAGGGTGGCTGGGACGAACTCCGAGCGGAAGAGGCTCTCAAAGTCCGTCCATAGAAGAGATGCCTCATCGTGCACCTGGAGCATCAAGCTCCACCATCGTCCTGCTGCTGCGTGTAGTAGGCTCGCAGCGAGGATCACCATGAGGTCTGCTGGTGTCCTCACTAGCCTAAACACTCGTACCACTGCCACCAGCCAGTCCTCTGCTGCCTGGGGATCCGTCTCCCCGAGAAACCTGGGTGGTCGTTGGCGCTGAAACTCATGCAGTGCGCTGAGGCGACGTGCATCGTCAGCGGCTGGTGCTGGAAGCATCGGGGGCTCGGCGGGTAGAGCTACCGCCGGTGCCACTGCTGACAAAGGGCCCTGCACCGAGGCCTCGTCGCTCGGTGGGCTGTCGTCACGCTCGACTCTCGGAACCCTAGCTGGCTGCCGTCGTGGGGCCATCTTGAAAAGGAAACAGGTGCGCCACGGTCAGAATAGTATACCTGGTGAGCTGATATAAGTAATCATAAAGAAAACTTGAAACACACACGCAATCAATGTTTTCGTGCATTAAGTCGGAAATCAGAAGTTAGGGTCCTGGTGTACGGATACGTCGGCCGCCGCACCAACACTGGACTCCCTGGACTGATAACCACACTCAATACGCTAAACATTATTGCTTCACATAGAAAAGATCATAGTTCGCGGTAGAACTGAACTCCTCTGATACCAATTTGTCACGACCCGCCCTCGGGGTCCGTGCTGTGACTACCCCAAGCCCGCCTTCCATAGGCCAGGGGCTGGCGACTAGCACCAAGGCGTAAATCCCGGTAAAAAGGGAAGGCATTTCCTTTGAAAAGTAAACAAACACCACAGAGTAAGCAAGCGGAAATTAAACACTAAACAAAAGCAGAGTACAACTGAAAGTGCGGAAAAGTAAATGGGCCAGTATACAAACCCAAACTGAAAGTAAAGTACAACTCGAAAGGGAAAACAGCAACTGAAAAGTAAAAGTCGCTACACCGAGCTGTCCACTGGAAATCCCACCTGAAGGGTGGGTACAGATAGCTCCTATGCTCCACGGGTCCCGCCGTCCGCTCCGAGCACGTCCCGCCCAGTGGTCCACCTCCGGGTACCATCCTGCTCTGCAAGCCTCAGCTAAGATCAACGCTGTCCGTCGTCTGCAACCAACACAATGTAGTGCGGGCAAAGCCCGTGCAGGGGTGAGTATAAGCTACTCAGTAGGGACCCCGAGACCCCTGAAGGTCTCTCAAATCCACAAAGGATAAACCACGAAGAAAGGTACAATCACGAAGTAACAACCGACACTGCTTAGGTATATGCCCATACATATACCTAAGTCATCAATTTCAAATACGCTCCAACCTCCAAGCCCAAGTACAACTCAGTCCACACAGGAAAGTAAACGTATTCCACACAGGAAAGCAAAACGTAATCCACACAGGATTGCACAACACAATCCACACAGGAAAGAAATAGGATTCAGCTCACACAGGTATACTTCTTCGAAAGACGATAAAGATGATCTCTGATCCATCTAAGTCGTCGGACCCACGAAGGATCGATAGGTAACTAACCCCCGCAAAAGACCCACACAGGATCGGGCCCACGTAGGACCTGTAGGCGCTGGTTCACACAGGACCGCTGAGCGCAAAGACCCACACAGGATCGGACCCACACAGGATCGGGCCAACACAGGACCTGTAGCACTGATCCACGTAGGATCGCTGAGTGCTGTAGTCGTCGTCGTCGAATCCACACAGGATCTCTGTACTGTCGTCGTCGCAGTCACAGTAGCAGTAGTAGCAGAAGTAGTCACAGTAACACTCGCAGCCAGCACTAGGGTTCCCGCACACAGCAAGCTCGTTCGGAGGGTCCGCTCCACGAGCCGAGAGGCTGATACATCAACTGTCACAAGTCCAGAGTTGATGTATCCAAAAGTTCCGTATCGTCAACAGGAACTCAACGCAACAGACGGCGCGTCGATCGGACGCCCGGTCTGAGATTTATTGGCATTTTCGTCCCCGGGGCCCGGTTGGTTTTTAAGGCAAAACCAACCCGACCATACTCCACTTGCATCCAAACCTCGGGCGGAGTATTCCAAAAGATTCGTCTCACTAAGAGGAACACAACACAGCTGACGGCACGTCAATCGAACGTCCGTAGCTCAAGATATGAGCGTTTCCGCTCCGAAGGCCCGGTTGGTTTCGTGAACGAACCAACCCGGCCGAACTCAAAGTAATCCGAAACCTTTAGTGCGATATACCGAAACGACCGTCTCGATCCAAGGATCGCGTTGCCGCAGACGGTTCGTCAATCGGAGTTCTGTGGCTCAAGTTATGGCCAAACGACCGAAACTGATTCGAAACGGGGGGGTCCGGGTCCGGGCCGACCCGGCCCGACCCCCCCTGGGTCGGCCCGAACCGGGTCGACCCGACCCGGGTCCGACCCGGCCCGGCTGGCCGGCCGGCCGGCGCCGCACGGAGGCAGCACGCGGGGGGGAATCAAGCCCCCGCTTGATTGGAGAGGCGGCGCGGCTATATGCCGCGCCCTTTGAAAAAAAACGGCCCCCCACGTGGGGGCCGGCTTGAAGAAAACTGGGGGGCCTCCTGCCCCCCCCCCCCCCCTCAAGGAAACCGCCCCCCTCTTAAATGAGGGGGGTTTTTAGAGCTGGCCGGGGGAATTTATTTCCCCCGGCCTTTGACCTTCCGGCCGGCCAACTGCCGGCCGGTTTTCTCCAACGGGACCAGAAAATCCGGTCCCCTCTTCGGCTTCCGACGCCGGCGGCCCGGCCGCCGGTCTTCTCGTTCCGCCGCGGCCCAGAACCGGTCGCGGTGTTCGTCGTCCGGCGCGGTGCGACGGCACCGCATCCCTCCGCCGTGCCTTTGATTTCCTTCAACGCGGCGCGACGGCGTCGCGTTCTTGATGATTCTTCCATGGCGCGCGCGCGACGACGTCGCGTAATATAATCGCACGATTAACCGCGTGGTGCGACGGCACCACGCCACCTTGTTTCCACCCGCAAGGTAAATCAACAAGAACGATGGAGGGGGTTCGGCCGTGTTCATGCGGTCCGGCCCCCCTCACGTTAAATGATAACACAACTTAAAATCCTTACATTAATCATGCATGAACCACGAACAAGGATAAATAAATAAACAAAATACAACAACCCCTACCTTGGGTATAGGTTCGAAGATTTGTCAACGTTCCGCGGAAGACAACGTCGCGGAGGTCGGCGACACGGTAATCGTTCGTCAAATCCGATGACGAAGAGGTACGTCCGAAGAGGCACGTCGTTGGCGAAACTTCTTATGTCGACGAAGGGAGTCTGAGGAGGAAGTGGCGTTCCCTCTTGTTGACACGGAAGACGAAGAAGAGAGGAGCGGCATTCTTCGTCGGAGCTTGAGCGTTCTTCGTCGGAGCTTGAGCGTTCTTCGTCAAAGTTGAAGAAGAAGGAGGAGGAGCTCTCAAAAATCCTCACAAGTTGGCTAAATAAAACTAACCAAATAAAATAAGGTTCCTCCTTATTTTATTTACCAAGCCAGGGAATTCAAAACTTCAAATTCAAAAAAAACATAACACTTAATTAATTATACATGTCATGTGTAATTAATTAGATGTTAAGTTAACAAGCTTTTAAGAGAGAGAGAGGGGAGTTTAAGGGGGAAGATGAGAGGTTTAGGTTCGTGTGGGTCCCACCACACTTAATCCTCTCAAGGGAGGTTAAGTGGGTGTGGGTCCCACCCCTAACTCCCTTTGAGAGGAGTTAACCTACAAAAGTAAAATAAAAAGAATTCCACATTTTTTTATTCAATTTTTTATAATTCTCCCAAAAACTAACTTTCGTTCCGCAACAAACGCAACTTCCGAAAAGGTCTCTTTAAGCGAATATCGGCGCTGCGAGTTCATCGGTGCCCTCGGATTTCAATTCCGAGCACCGGTTCAAAAGTTAGGAATTCCCGGTCGTTCGTTCACTGAACGTACCCAAGCCAAACTTCGGAAATTGATTCCGGGCACTCCGGGCCTCGGAATCAGGTGCCGTCTGAAACCGCGCTCTTGTAAAATTCTAAAGAAAATTAAGAAAAAATTTCCTTGAATTTTACGGGTCTTTACAATTGATAAAGACTATAATAAACCAATCTAATAAGGGATGTAGATCTAGTTTATGAGGACCATAAAAACAACTAGGTAATTCATCACACTAAAGTTAATCACCATAAACTCATAATTTTTATAGTATCATTGGAATTCATTCTTTGAGATATCCTCCTTCTAAACCCAAAGTTGGTAATAGTCAAACCTAAGATTAATCTTCTGGAACCACTTCAATCATTTTAGCTGGTAGAATAAGTTTTTGATCCATGGTTGAGGGTTATTTTTCTTAATTTTTACCTAATTTAATATATTTTAGTCAATAAATATCCTCAATATCTCATCTACATTCTTAGTTAACAACCCCATAGTTTTCTAGGGGTGTATTGGGTTTGATGAAACCCTTCCCCATAAAGTCATCCAACTACCCCTCCATCTCCCTGGGCTTAACTAGGTCCATATCATAAGCCATATAAAATATCATAGAGATCTCTAGGTGTATATAAATACACAATTCAATCTCCTGTTGATGGGGGAATTCAAGTACATCCTCAAGAAATATGTTTATATACACTTCCTTGACTACGGAAAGATGATTATATGAACTGTCTTCCACACATAGAGAAAAACTTTCTAAATAATGAGTGATCAAATATAATTTACCAAACATAATCCATACTTATCTCAACTAAAGATACCACTCACCCATGATGGAAAATATCAATCCATCGTCTTAGAATCATGTCACTATCTGATGGTAAAATTCTATCTAGTAAAAAAATGAGGATAACCATTCCATATTAAGGGTGGCATCATATGGATTCATCCTATCCACTATGAGTTACTATGAAATTATATCTCCACCAAGAACTAGCTCTCATCATCGGTAGATATGGGTGAGCATATGATCACTACTGGTAGGAGTCTCCAGCTACATGGGTCAGGTTAGGGGATTTACTAGGATTTTTAGCTCTTGAAATAGGGATTCAATGATAAAAGAATAGCTCATGTCAGTATCTACAAGTATTGATTTTGGTGAATATAAGACATATATCATAACACATATCATTTTGGACACCAATTAGTTATAGTTTTTCATCTCCTAGATCTAACTACATCATTGGCTTCCAACTCCATGATCTTGGAAAAGACTACATGGTGGTGGTGGTGGTGGTGGTGGTGGTGGTGGTGGTGGAAGCAGATTGTAGTGATGCCCACCTCTAGCTCCTCCTCCCAATGTGCTACCTAATCCTCATCTATATCTACCTACCTGAGAACTGTCCAATCCACTATAGGGAGGTCCCTGATCATGTCATTTTCCCTATCATAGAGGTCCATCCACTACCTAACTACCTCATTTTCACATTGGGTTGGGAAATCACAAACCAAATAACCTCATCCTCTGCAGACATAGAAAATAATATATCCTAGAAGGCATGATCCTGTATGGGACTCCAAAGCTACTAATCCTCAAGACTAGGACCACATATGTTTATGCCTCTAGGGTCATCATTTTGACACCTGTCGTTGGATGACCATAGTTGATAACTCTACTCATAGATAACCACCACCAACACCTGTTGTCTAATATCCCTCTTCCAAGAATATCTCAAACACTAAGGATCTCTACAAAACTCTAGTATATGTAGGGATACATAGGTAAACAATTACAACTCAGATTTTTCTATGGAGGCCACACTCAAACTATCATTCCTGAAAGAACCCAACACATACCATGTTGAGAGAGTACCCTGTAAGTTTTGTCAATCTCAATGTGTCTATCACAATAAAAATGTTACCATGTTGTAGCTATAATATATACTATATACATATAGACCTCAATGTATCCAGGTAATACTCCTCAGAGAATAAGAAGTCAAAACCTGACCACATAAGAGTCTCCTCATCATGGTTTGGATGATCAAGGTCCATCAGTATCTCACTACGCCATGGAGAAGGCCATATGTTAACACCAATATCTGATTGATAAGAGTTCAAACTGGGTGGAACGATTAAATCATTACCCAAATCTAGTCTTCATCTACCTAAGGGTCAAGGCTGCCTTAGAACCTAAATGGAATCTATCACTAAAACTCATGAAGTTCACTGTAACTATGAAAATCCTTATCCGACTGACTGAAAAGTAATTTTTTATTGAGATAGACCCCTTTTAAGTGCTGAGGGGGAACCCATCATGACATCAAGACTTAAACAAAAACCAGGCCCCAGCGGACCAAAATCCCAAGACCAAAAACAACTTGCACTACAAGAGAGAAGCTCCTCCCAGCAACAAAAATATTAAGTTCAGCTTTCATTATCACATCACTACTCGGGTAGTTGTCCCATGAAAAAGAGAATGGGCCTGGTACCAATGGATGTATCCATACCCTATCAAACATCCAATTATGAATATCCATGAAACAGTGAAAACTCCTACCCTAAACATCATCAGAAGTAGCTTCTTGTAGACAATCGATTGTAGAATCCCTTGAGTCATGGACCACCGAGGCCAAAACCAAAATCATGGTATTGTGGAAATAAAACCACCAAAAAAACATCCTAAAACCATCACAAAAACTAAATATTCTTTGAATAATCTGAAGCACAATACCACAAATGGACCAACAAAAATCAAAGCCTCAACACATCCAAATCCAAATCACGAAATCAACAACAAACTTCAAAAACCATAACTGTCTCCAAAACTCATCGGAAGTGTAATGTACCATAATTTATGTATAAATTTTTTTTATTGTATGGAATTATTTTTGAGACATCACACTTTAATGGTACATGATTCTGAGGTCTGGTGATCTCGGAATATAATTTTGAACTTTTTTAGTTTATTTAAGTAAACGTCCAAGTAGGTTTTTCTAACTTTTAAACTGATGCTTGGATAAAAAATTTGAGGGCACCATTGAACTCAGAACACTGGGATTATCCAAAAAATGAATTAACTTTGACTAGAAAGGGTTGGAAAGAAATTTTAATTTTTGAAATTTTTGGGAAATAATAAAATAACATAAAATTTTATTTTATATTTTATTCCCTCACTGTTGAGTGATAGATGGTGGTGCTATGGTGCGGAGACAAGGTGCATTAAATGAATCTCCTTAATGGAGTGTTTTTGTGAAGATTAACAGATGTGATGTTTCATAAATGAAATAGTGTAACGACGCACCATCGCAGCATAACAGAAATGCTCCGATATGTTTTATTTTAATGGTTTAATGTGTTAGAGAGTTAAGAATCAAACTATGGAAATTATATAATGAACCTATGGAAATGATTCCCTCCAATGGTGAATAAAAAATTCCAGAAGGATTGCTAGAAATGTCGACACTTTACGAAGAACAGGATTGGGAAGCGACAAATGCCAACAGAGCCTGAATCCTCGAGGGTGGAGCGCTTCAATGACAAAACGTTGATCGAGTTAGCAATTTGTTTTGTTTTATGTTTTCCACATTCTTATTCTAAAACAATGAACGCATATCAACCCATGAATAGGTTGATTAGTGAATCGTGCGTTCTTGCAGGAGGGTGTCTTCCTTGGGTTTTCTATCCGAGATTAAATTATTTTTGATAGAAGATCATCCCCAAAACTCCCCCTATTTTAAAACTCTAACACGGAGGGTGCAGGCCAACAAAAACAAAGCATGATCCCCTCTTCTTGTGTGTTCTTAATGTTCAAGCATTTTAAAGGGTTGTCAAGGATAATTTGAGGCCTTCTCAGGAAAGGAGACACCCCACAGAGGCCAGAGGTGCAGTCGGTGCAAAGAACAGGCCACAGGTGCGGACCTAGTGGCCTACAGAAAGACCAATCGGCGCACCGGTGCTGGCAGTGGCTGTGGGAAGGTGGCAGCATGCCATGAAGGCACACCAGATTTGGATTTCATGGCCGTATTGGTCCATGGAAAAGTGGAAGGAGCTATCGGTTGGCGGGGGGACATTGCCCATAGCCGCAGGCTGTGCTTCTCGGGAGCACGTGGCCCCCTGAATGCGTGTGGGAAATTCTACAGGCCGGATTTTCTGGCCACATAGAGGAAAATCCATAGTCAATCGACTTTAGCTGGTGAGCTGGCCCCATTGACGACCAGCGGGGCAGGGGGTGTGTTGGACGCGGATTCCAACCGCATCCCGACCAGTTGAAGGTCGGTCTGCCTATGGCGGATCGGTAAGGGAATGGTCCAGACCAGACTAGAACCAAGCCAAGATAGACCTGTCCGGGTGGGTTCTAGGTCAGGTTGGCGGACCCATTCCAGGTCGGGTTGGGTTGGTCCGATAGGGTTGACCCATACCCGGACCCAACCGGTCCCTTTTTTGGAAAAACGCCTATATCTTTCAAACCAGGTATCTGATTAATGAGACGTTTGCAGTGTTGGAACCCTCACAATGAGGAAAATATTTTGGAATACCCTATGTAGAGTTTTATGGAATTTGAAATTAGATGAATGGATTGAGGATTGGTTCTCTTGGAATTAAGCGCACTAAGTGTGGAAACCTTGCGGTTGGATTAGACCTAAAGACTACTGACAAGTGCCCCAAGTTGGATCGGATACTATGGCCCAGTGGGAAGCGGCTTCTATGTGACGTGGAATTCCCATTGTGGGGAGCGGCTTCTATGTGACTCAACAGACTCACAGTACTCGACAGGAGGAGTACCTCAATATGGCTAAGGTGGGAAGCATCTTCTATATGACCTGGCATACCCACGGTGGATAGAGGCTTTTTTGTGACCCAACATACCCATGGTTCTCATCAGGGATGAGTACCATAGTAGTCCTAGGTTAGTGGGAAGCAGCTTCTGTGTGACCTGGCAGGCCCAATGTATTCATTGAGGAGGAGTTCTCTAGCAACCCATGGTGTTCGACGTTATGACTGATGGTCGTACATTCCTACTCTAGAATATACCTATTGTGAGTTGTCTTTCTTCATAATCATGATTCATGATGATACTTTGTGGTTTATTTTGGATTGCTTTCTGGTCTTTCCTTTTTGTTTTGGGGTCCCTAATATGTATATTGTTACTCACTCATGCATGGGATTCGCCCGCACATGTTGTGTCTGGTGCAGACGACCATCGCCTTGATGGAGGACTTGGTGGCCAAGGACTCGGTGGTGCCCAGTGAAACCAGGAATGCAGGGCGTACTTCTATTTCTTCCAATAACTACTCTATACTTACCCATCAGGTGGGGTTTCTAGCGGATGGCTTTTAGCGTTTTCCTTGTACTTTCCTATTTTTAGTTTATCTTCTGTCACGAACTAGCCCGGGTACCTTGGTAACCTGATAACTGAGCCGACCCTGACATAGCCCGAAGGGAATTCCAGATCCCCACAGGTCGGCGACTAGCACCTGGCATCACACAACATGCAAGTGGGAATGATTTTTCCACAAGAATACGGAAGCAAAAGAAACAAGACGGTATGAAAAACAAAAAGGAACTCCACTGGGAGTAATGTACCAGAATACAAAGAGGCATAAAAATCCCAAAGTAATACAACCTAAGTACTAAAAGATAAGAAAAACATCCCCAAGGTCCCTAAGGAAAAAACTCACCAAGACCAAATATCAATAGCGGGATCCACCTCCAAGAGGTCCCTTCCCTCTGCTCGATCCTGGAAGAAGAAAATCTACAAACACCTGAAGGCAAAAGTAGGGTGTGAGCCTAAGCCCAGTAGGATACCACCAAATATTCCATAACAGATGAAAAATATAGATTATCCAAAGAAAATCTTTCAATTTTCAAATAAATAGGTTTGGAAGTTCAAAAGAATATTTTAACAAAACATGCTATACATTTTCAAATGATGGAAAAATTAATTTAAGAAAAGGATTTACAATGATGGAATATTTATAAAATAATGGCTTAAGAAAAAAATTTATATAAAATAGTTTATATAAATCCAGAAGGTATGTAAAGTAGTTCAAAAGCATTGGCATACATTTATATCTCAAATATAAACAAACAAGCGAGCAACATGGTCATCAGCCAAAAGGTACGATAGTATTAACCAGTTAAAGGATTACACACTCTCTATGTGAACTCATCAAAATGTGTATACACATGTCCCTATGACACTGACCAAAGGAGACTCATCACCAACCCATCAGGGATTTGACCCACTGAGTGTATGTTTTAGAACGTTTTCGTAGCGTAGAGTGTATCCAAATAACTCACTAACTACCTAAGGCTTGCATGCGCTCTTACATGATGGGCGAAATATTTTAAGAATTCTTAAAATATGATCAATCCCATTCTTCCATTTCAAAAGTGCCAATTTCATTCCATTTAAAACTAAAATAGGTTTTATTCAAAACTTTCCTTTTTCACAAGATAAAACCAATGGGTTTCTATCAAATAATTTTAAACCATTTTCACTAGTTTGAAATCCATTCAAAACCAATTCCATCATTACACAATTTATTCCCACAATTAAATTAAAAAAATTAATTGAAATCATTTCCATCAAATCCAAAATTTAAATTCAATAATTTAAATCAGCCAATTTCCATAAACACACCCAATTCAATGGAATTGGGGTTTTCAAAATTTCCATGCCAAGACCATTTCAAATATCTCGATTCACTGGAATCAAGTTTTTATCAATTTAATTGAAACCAAACTTGAGAAATTGAATTTAAATAAACAATTGAAATAAATCAAAAAATACAATGATAATCAATTTGGAAAGTCAGGACGGAACCACCTACCTCGAAGGTTTTGACCGAAACCCCAACGGTCGAGAACGCTTAAGAAAACCCGGTTTCTTCTTCAAGAACCTGCCTTAGATCTCTTCTCCTAGCAAGATGAAGACCAAATCTCATCATATTTGGTACCACACACTTAGATCTACCCATAAAGGGTGTAGATCTAAGAAACCGTGAGAAGATGAGAAGTAGATCTAAGTAGATCTAAGAAACCGATTAAGAACGATGAAGAACGATCACATACCTCAAGAATCCGGCTTCGATTCACCAAGAGGAGCCTTTGGATCGCCTCTGGAATGATGGGAGAACCTTATCTGACCTTAGGAGAAGACAAATCCTGAGTTAGGGCTGCTTAGGAGGAAAAAAGAGGCACTTATAGGAAAAACCGAGTGAGATCCACAATTTAAGGATCTCATTTAAGTGGTTGCACAGTTAGTTCGCACGGTTTGACAAACCATGTGCTAGCCATACGTTAGATACTGCCTCATCCACCCTCCTCGCATGGTTTTTCCACACAGTTAAACAAACTGTGCGCTGCCCATGCGGAAGCTACTACCTCCAAGACCAACTGTGCACGGTTTGGCCGCACGGTTTAGACAACCCGTGTGCTGCCCGTGCGACTTCCCCTTTGCCTTAAAACATCATTTAAAGTTCTCTTGACTCTCCCAAGACACTACTCCAAAACAGAGGTACATAGAAACATCAAAAGTACCTGAAAACATAATGTGATGTTACAACCTCCCCACCATATGATCTTTCTGTCCCCAGAAAGCCTATGAAGAAACCTCCACGACAAAAAGATGAGGCCATTGCTCTCTCATTAGTGTCTCCCTCTCCCACGTCTCATGAGAATCAGAACCATTATTACAAAGTACATGGACCAGAGGAATCATTCTCCCATGAAGTACCTTGGTCTCAGAATCAACAACCCTAACTGGTCGTTCAGTAACAGATAAATTTGGTTCAATCTCAAGATCACTCCATCTCACAACATGAGATAGATCAGAGAGATACTTTCATAGTTTCGATACATGGAACAAGTTATGTATCGACATCATCTATGGTGGTAGAGCTATACGGTAATAAAATTTCCCTATAAGACCAACAACCTCAAAAGGTCCCACAAAACTAGGATCAAGCTTCCCTTGCCTCCAAAGCTGTCGATGACCTAATCGGGGTGAAACTTTCAAGAACACCTGGTCACCAACTGAGAACTATAAAGGTTTACGGCGATGATCAGCATAATACTTGTACCAAATCTGTTCTATCAACATTCTCTGACAAATCAACTGGATCTTAGATGTTGTCTCTTGGACCAAACTCGGTCCTACCAAAGAACTTTCACCAATCTCCGACCAACATAAAAGATATTTACAAGGAAGGCCATAAAATGCCTCAAAAGGAGAAATTTTGATCACAGACTGATAACTGTTGTTATAAGAAAACTCAACTAGCCCCATATGATCATCCCAAGACACACCAAAGTCGAGAACACATGCGCTGAGCATATCCTCAAGGATCTGAATAACCCTCTCTGTCTGGCCATCTGACTATGGATGGAAGGCCGTGCTTAAACGGACCTGAGATCACAGTGACTCTTAAAGGCCTCTCCAAAAGCAAGAAGTAAATTGAGGATCCCTATCAGAGACTATAACAGACGGAACTCCGTGCAAATGAACAATTTATTTCACATAGATATTTCCCAACTCTTCAACTTTGGTTGTATCTCGAATAGGTATAAAGTGAGTCGACTTGGTCAGCCTGTTGATCACAACCCATATCACATTCTTCTTCCTCTGGGTTTGAGGCAACCCAACCACAAAGTCCATAGATATTTCATCCCACTTCCATGTAGATAGTGGAAGTGGTTGAAGCAAACCCGAAGGTTTCTGGTGCTTGGCTTTCACCCGCTGGCATGTATAGTAACGAGATACAAACTCAGCAATGTCTCGTCTCATACCTGGCCACCATAACTATCGTCACATATCATAAAACATCTTCATGGTTCCCGGGTGCATAGCCCATTGATAGTTATGGAAACCCCCCATCACATCCTTCCTTTCCGCTAACGGCACAAAACGTAACGGTTTCGATAACATAGAACAACCTCTTTGGAGAACGACCACTAGGTGTCGGTCTCCCCACAATAAAGAGAGACCCTAATGCTATGGAATTCATCATCTAGTTGTTGTTCCTGAAGAATTAACTTGAGGAGAGTATAATTCAACTGAACACTGGCTAAAGAAACTTCGTTCCCCGTCCACTGAACTCTAATATTCAACTGAGCAAAAAGAGTCATCAAACTCCACTCTTCTGAAGATTCCTTCATAGCCTATGATGGAAGTTTCCTGCTTAACGCATCTTCAACTACATTCCCTTTTCCCGGGGTATAGTCAATTTCAAAGTTGAAAGATTGCAGGTACTCCACCCAATTCCTTTGGCAGAGATTCAAATATTTTTGAGAGAAGATATAACTCAAGCTCTTGTGGTTTGAATACACAGTAAACCTTTCCATAAAGGTAATGTCTCCAACACGTAAGTGTGTGCATTATAGCTGCAAGTTCAAGGTCATGGGTAGGATAGTTCTTCTCATGAGGCTTAAACTGACGAGATCCATAGGCAATAATGTTATTACCTTGTATAAGGAAACATCCCAAACCTGAACCCGATGCATCACAGAAGACCACATAACCTATCCCAGCCTCATGAAGAGTTAACATCGGTGCAGTAGTTAAGAGATGCTTTATCTCAACAAAAGATCTCTGACATTTATCATTCTAGGAAAACTTCACTCCCTTTCGATTAAGAGCAGTCATTGGAGAAGATAACTTTGAGAAGTCTTTAACAAATCGGTGATAATTTCCTACTAATCCCAAGAAGCTCCAAATCTTGAAAACATTTCATGGTTATTCCCAAGTCATAATAGCCTTCACCTTCTCAGGATCAACTTATATTCCTTGTTCTGAAACAAAATGTCCCAAGAATTTCACTTCCCGAATCCAGAAATCGCACTTTGAAAGCTGGGCATAAAGTCAGTGATTCCTTAGAAGACTCAGAACTGTTCACAGATGATGCACATGATCCTCCTCATACTTGGAGTAGACAAGAATTTCATCCACAAATACTACCACAAAAGTATTTAGATACTCACGGAAAACCTTTTTCATCAAATCCATGAAAACTTCATGAGCATTTGTTAGGCCTAAGGGCATAACAAGGTACTCATAATGGTCATACCTACTCCGAAAAGCGATCTTATGAATGTTAGATTATTTTATCCTCAACTAATGGTAACCAGGTCGAAGATAAATTTTTGAAAACCACTTTTCCCCTTTCAATTGATCAAACAAATCATCAATTCATGGTAATGGATATTTTTTCTTTATCATAACTCGATTGAGCTTTCGATAATCAACACATAAACCAAGAGAAGCATCAGCCTTCTTGGAAAAGAGAACTGGTGCTGCCCAAGGTGACACAATCAGGCATATAAAATCTTTCTCAATAAGATCATATAACTGAGACTTCAGTTCTTTTAGTTCAGCTGGAGCCATTAGGTACGAGGGAATAGAAACTGGTTGAGTACCAGGAATTAAGTCAATAGAAAAATCAACCTCCCTTACTGGTGGAAAACCAGAGAAGTTAGAAGGAAACATGTTGGGAAACTCAGCGACAACTGTAGGAAGATCACCACACATTGAATCTCTCTATAGATCAAAAGAAAACACTGATATAACTTTCCCCAACCCTGGATAAGAGGGTCCGGCTCTGCTTGAACTCGGGTCCCATTCTCCTTGAAAAACAAGAGTCACACCACTGGGTGTAGTAAGGTAGACCCGTCGAAGATAACAATCGATCCGGGCTTTATTTGCAATGATCCAATCCATACCAAATATGATGTCAAAAGATTTCATGTCGAGAACCAAAAAACTCTAAGCATGATCAACCTCTGATAGAGAGAAGACACAAGCAGGACTACAGAAACCCTTCTATCTCATTGTACCAAGGGGTGTAGCAATATCCATCACACAAGATAAAAGTTTCATAGGTAGATTAAGCAGATTAACAAGATGGGTTGAAATAAAAGATTGAGATGCACCAATATCAAAAAGATATATCACTAAAGATGAATCTATAGTAATGGTACCTCTCACAGTTGCAGGACCTGTATCAGCTACCTCTGGCGACTCTTCCACTACGTGAAGAAGCTTCGTTCTGAATTCCTATGTATGGAACCCTTTTGTACATGAAGCATTTGATTTCCCCACATTTTCTGGAGGTGCTGATGATCCTGTTCCACCACGTGGAGTAGATAAGTGATGGAAGAATCTTTGTAAGTTCCCTAAATGTCTGCAGGAGCTACAGTTCTTGGGTGCCTCGGTGTAAACCCTCTTAGAATGTCCTGGATTTCCACACTGATAGTAAGTCAAAAAAGCCCCTCCTGGTCCTACCAGAGGTCTAGAATGACTCTGATGTAGATAACTACCATGAGAAATATCACGCTTCCGTGTTCCTTTAATGTAACCCACACTTCCACTAGGAGGGAAAAGAACCTCCTTCAACCCTGACTTTCCTGGCATGTCCATCTCAACCATCATCACCTTATCCAGCGCATCAGCATAAGTGGGTAGATTCAGTAAGAAAACCTGATAATGGATATCTGATCAAATTACCAACTTGAATCATCGAGCCTTCATCCTCTCATTAGAGACAATCTCAGACACAAACTGTACCAACTCAGAAAAACGATTTGAGTACTCAGTCACAGTTTTGTTGGCCTGCTCAAGCTTGAAAAACTCCACAGCTTTGGCCAACACCATTGATTTTGGATAGAACTGGTTAGTGAAAAGAACCCTAAAGTCTTTCCACTCCAAACCCTCATGTTTCCCAGCCATCTCCATTGTGTCCCACCATCTCATACTTGGTCCCTCCAGTACGAAGGTGGCACACTTCACCTTGATCACATCCGGTGTCTCCATGAACCCAAACAGACATTCAATCTTACTCAACCATTCCTCAGCATGTTGAGGGTCAGTGGATCCTTTGAAAACTGGTGGCTTCTGGCATAGGAACACTTAAGAATGACTTAGAAGAATATCACTATAAGGATCTATAGCTGGAGCCTAAATAGGAACTAGAGGTGGTGCCTATCCCAAAGCTTTGATAGTGCGAACAATCACCTCAACCAGACTCGGATCCACAATAGGACTCACCTGCTGAGATTCAGTAGCAGCCACTTTTTGGAACTGATTTCCACATCTTCTTGGAGGCATGATGCTACACAGCATAAAAAGACATAGATTGACACCCAAACAGAGTAACAAGGAAAACTATTCTTAAAATAAGGGATAATAATATTTGTATTCCACTCTATCCAAATCAAAACAGAGAAAATAGTAGAACTAATCCACAAGTCATGTTTCCCTAACCAACCTTGGTGACTTAAGGTTCATTGTGGTGAGAGCTGGCCAGGCACTCAATCACAACTACCTCCTAAGTCCCGACAAGAATACTCAAATGCATACTGCCATCAAGGCAAGATACTTAACCTCCCTCTAATACCACTTTGTCATGAACCAGCCCGGGTACCCCGATAACTGATCTGGCCCTGACATAGCCCGAAGGGTGTTCCCAATCCCCATGGGTCGGCGAATAGCACCTGGAATCACACAACATGCAAGTGGGAACAATTTTTCCACAAGAATATAGGAGAAAAAGAAACAAGACAGTATGAAAAACAAAAAGGAACTCCACTGGGAGTAATGTACCAGAATATAAAGAGGCATAAAAGGCCCAAAGTACTACAACCCAAGTACTAAAAAATGGTAAAAACATCCCCAAGGTCCCTAAGGACACAACTCACCAAGACCAAAGATCAATAGCTGGATCCATCTCCAAGAGGTCCCTTCCCTCTGCTCGATCTTGGAAGAAGAAAGCCTACAAACACCTGAAGGAAAAAGTAGGGTGTGAGCCTAAGCCCAGTAGGATACCACCAAATATTCTGTAACAGATTCCAAATATAGATTATCCAAATAAAAGCTTTAAATTTTCAAATAAACAGGTTTGGCTGTTCAAAAGCATATTTTAACAAAACATGTTATACATTTTCAAATGATGGAAAAATTAATTTAAGCAAAGGATTTATAATGATGGAATATTTCTAAAATAATGGATTAAGCAAAAAATTTATATAAAATAGTTTATATAAATCCAGAAGGCATGTAAAGAAGTTCAAAAGCATTTGCATACATTTATATCTCAAATATAAACAAACAAGCGAGCAATATGGTCATCTGCCAAAAGGTACAATAGTATTAACTAGTTATAGGATTTCTCACTCTCTATGTGAACTCAGAAAAATGTGTATACACACGTCCCTATGACACTGGCTAGAGGAGACTCATCACCAACCCATCGAGGATGTGACCCGCCGCAAGTATGTTTTATAACGTTGTCGTAGCGTAGAGTGTATCCAAATAACTCACTAACTACCTAAGGCTTGCATGCACTCTTACATGATGGGAGAACTATATTAAGAATGCTTAAAATATGATCAATATCATTCTTCCATTTCAAAAGTGCCAATTTTATTCCATTTAAAACCAAAACAGGTTTTATTAAAAACATGCCTTTTTCACAAGATAAAACCAATGGGTTTCTATCAAATCATTTTAATCCATTTTCACCAGTTTGAAATCCATTCAAAACCAATTCCATCATTACAAAATTTATTCCCACAATTAAATTTAACAATTTAATTGAAATCATTTCCATCAAATCCACAATTTAAATTCAAAATTTTAAATCGGCCAATTTCTATAAAGACACCCAATTCAATGGAATTGGGGTTTTCCAAATTTCTATTACAAGACCATTTCAAATATCTCAATTCACTAGAATCTAGTTTTTATCAATTTAATTAAAATAAAACTTAAGCAATTGAATTTAAATCAAAAATTGAAATAAATCGAGTAAATACAATGATAATCAATTTAGCAAGGCAGGACGGAACCACCTACCTTGAAGGTTTTGACCAAAACCACAACGGTTGAGAACGCTCAAGAAAACTGGGTTTCTTCTTAAAGAACCTGCCATAGATCTATTCTACCAGCAAGATCAATACCAAATCTCATCATATTTGGTACTACACACTTATATCTACCCATAACAGGTATAGATCTAAGAAACCGAGAGAAGAGGAGAAGTAGATCTAAGTGGATCTAAGAAACCGATCAAGAACGATTAAGAAAGATCACATGCCTCAAGAATCCGGATTCGATTCACCAAGAGGAGCCTTTGGATCACCTCCCGAATGATGGGAGAACCTTCTCTATCCTTAGGAGAAAACAAATCCTGAGTTAGGTCCACTTAGGAGGAAAAATGAGGCACTTAGAGGCAAAACCGAGTGAGATCCACAATTTAAGGATCACATTTAAGTGGCCACACGGTTAGTTCGCACGGTTTTACAAACCGTGCGCTATCCGTGCATTAGATACTACCTTGGCCACCCTTCTCGCACGGTTTGGCCACACGGTTAGACAAACCGTGCACTGCCCGTGTGGAAGCTACTGCCTCCAAGACTAACTGTTCATGGTTTGGCCACACGGTTTAGACAACCTGTGCGCCGCCTGTGCGAATTCCCCTTTGCCTCAAAACATCATTTAATGTTCTCCCGACTCTCCCAAGTCACTACTCCAAAACATAGGTACATAGAAACATCAAAAGTACCTGAAAATGTAACGTGATGTTACATATTCTGTTGGGTTTGTATTCTAGACCATTTGACCTACAGTTTTTACTTTTACTCAGTGGTTGTTTATTGACATGAATGTTTTACTTTTCCAAATTTAGGATGTGGTTGTGTGTGTGTGTGCATACAGGTACTCTAGAAAATTCCTCTCACTTGCAGGTTGATGCATTCGGTGCTAGTTGCCAACCCCTAGCCTTCGGAAGGTGGACTTGGGGTATGTCAGGGCACAAGCCTCGGGGGACAGGTCATGATAAGAAGGACCTCGCCGCAAGCTATCGTGAACTCAGCATCACGAACTATATAAAAACGTCCAAAAACCAAAAAATTAATTCAAAAATATCAAAATAAAAACCATCACCAGCACGTCAGAAGGACATCCCATGCAACCAGATCTTATCATCTCTAACCAGGTCACTCGTGGAGACCATGATGAACCACCCTACACACACATCGGAGATGAGGATTGACTTAAGGAGGGATAAAACCCATGTTTTTTAATGTTTTGTAGGTTTTTTGTGGGTTGGGAGTGACCTAAGGGAGGTTACGGGTGAATCGGACAACCCGAAGGGAAAATGGTTATAGCCTGTAGCCATTCATGGTGTAGACTAGATGAATAGAGGATATCCCCCCTTCATAAGGTTTTCAATGAATTAACCTATGGTTTACACTATTAATATTTCCAAATATGGAAAAAAGGAAAAAATATAAAATATAAATGGTAGGGGGAAGGTTATTCGGCCAGGGAGCGGTGCATCATGCCTTATCTTCTCTACTTATGGTTCCAAGGCTGGATCTCCCTCATCTATTAGAAATTTTCTATGTAATTCATTACAAGAGGTATTATAAGGTATGTATAACACTCCATATTCATTATTTTTTTTATTATATCTCTCTCTCTATCTCGATGTATTGCATTATTTATGGCGTTACACACTATTTTTATGGTTTTTATCTGGTTTTCCAATTTCCATCATCTAAATCCAAATCAAAGCCCAGTATTCAAAGAGCATACATCTATTGGTATAAGGTAGTTGGTGCCTATATTTATCCTAATTATACATGTTTTATGTAATTTTTATTAAATAGGCATGAGTGGGGTGGTTCGGGTATGGCTGTTTTTACACTAATTTTATTTTCTATTATCCTTGTGAGGTGTAAAAGTGTACTCATGTGTATGATAGGGTACATTTTGAGCCTTGTAAGGAATGGAAGGTGTGAAATTAGGTTTCATTTTTGTTTTGGAAGGTTTTTTCCAATTATGTGATTTTATAAAAGTGATCCTACAGCTGTGTTGGTTCTATGGGAATGTGTGAGGCATGGTTCATGAGTCCTTGGGTGATATTGATCACCATATTTTTTTGGAGATGATGGTTTTATAGATGTGTGGCCTAGAATTTTTGGTTATTTATACTCAGTTTGGTTGGATTATAGTGTCATAAAGGTTATGTGAAAACATGATAAGGCCCAACTGAGGTGTTTTTTACCACTCTTTGTGGGTGGAGGCATCCATAGATTTAGCGGCATATGAAATAATGATGACCATTAGAATGGATGAGGTACTCATTTTATATTTCCATGGATAATGGTGTGTGAGACCATTAGATAGGGGTTGAGGATCTCTATTATATTTGGTATGATGGTTAGGGACTATAGAAGGACAGGTATGGTTGTGCCTTTGGACATCAGGTCACTGATCTGACAGTGATTGAACAAGTGTAAGTTTGAGAGACTTATGATATGCTTATGGGTGTGTCATTTGGATGTCAGATTAACTTAATGGGACTGCTTAGAGTGGCATGCATGTGGTGACATTTTGGATATGTGGTAATGGTTTTCGTGTAATTTTTTTGGTATGGAAATTATTGGGAGATCACGGGTTCTTCTGGTATGACTAACCATGGATGAATTGTTCCACTCTAGCATTGGATAAAGTAGGTTATAGCTCCCTTATGGATATTGATCATAAGTGAAGTGAGTTATATGATGTTTAAATTATTTCATTTATTTATGTTTTTCATACACTGGTAAATTTATGGGTGTAATATAGGGATACCATTGGTAGTGTCCTACTAATTTTATACTCACACATTGTATGGGCCCCTTGGGATGCATGAAAACTATATGTCTTTGAGTGCAGGAAAGGGATCAGGTTCGTGGTCTATGTAACACGCCAAGTTTTTATGAATTATTATTTTTGAATAAATTAAATTTATTTGATATATTGTGTTACATGAAATGCAAATTTAAGATTTCACTACACACAACACTGGGTTGCCTTGTGTTACACACGACACTAAGTTTTAACAAAATAATGATATATTATTAATACATTTATTTAAACATAACTGTTATAAAATTTCCATTAAACTTAGTGATATGAATAGTAATAACTAATTTTTAAATATTAGTTATATTTTTTCCCATAAAGGAACCATATTGACAATAAAATATATCATTTTCAGTAAAGTCCTTATATATTTCAAAAAAATACTATTTTCTCAAAAAAATGTCTTTTTATATATTTTGAGAACAATAATAAAATTAATTTATGAAAATTTTATAAAATTAATTTGAAAAAATAAAATTTATTTTTTAAATCATATTTTCAAAATTATATTAGAGTTTATTTTTTTTATTTACCTAAAATGTTTAATTTTTGGATGAATAGTAAGAAATACTGAATTTTAATTGAAAACCACTTTTTCTTTTGATTTGTTTATAAAGTTAAATTATATTCTAAATAGGTTTTAAAGTAAAATTAGTTAAATAATTCATCAATTAATCTAATTTAGTTAATTGTAATCAATTTCATATTGAAATTGGATATAAAAACTTTGTAAACTTTTGAACTTGTCCTCTTTAAAAATTATTTTTTCATCATGTGTGTGGGATTAATTTTAAATGAAAATTTTCCACTTATGTGAATAGAATTTGGAAAAATTGATTTCATATTTTTATAATCATAATTTATATTATCTAATAATTTAAAAAAATTACCATAATTATTAGTAAAAACAATTAAAATTAATTACCATGATTATGGTTAAAATGGGGTTTTGCGAGTTGTATACGCTTGTGTTAAAATTAATTTTTCCATACACACGGAATTTTTATTCTAATAAATTTGATTTCATATTTAGGATTATTATTTCTAAATTATATAATAAATTTCATTTTAATTTTATGGTTAATGGATATATTACCTAGGTAAATAAAAATATACAAGTTATTGTGGTAAAAAAACTAAAAGGGTAAAATTGAGTAAAATTAAAGACTAAGGAATAACATGATAAAAATGTGGTTATTTTGTGCGGTGGAGGTGTTTATTGATGATATAATCCCTCAACTATAGTATTGATCTATTTTTTAGGCACATGAGGTAATATTGACCTCAAAATAGTGAATACTTTTAGGTATTTACAAAAAATCCACCTCTCCTCAATTATAAAAGAGCACTAACTCCCCCACTTATTCACACCACTCAAGACATTTAGCTTGAAAAATACCTACCCAAATAAATATAAACCACTCAATTATTATCATAATAGAGGAATTATTTTTTGGTATAAATCCAACCTAGGGATATTGGTGGTGCAAACCTAAGGAGGATACCCAAAGAATAGGTAGCATTCTTCAATGAGAGTTTTTATATTATTTATTTCTCCACCTACTTCAATTATTACTAAAACATAATGATTTAATAAAATTATTATCTTCTATATACTTATATATTTTTTATTTTATGTTCATGAACTAAAACCACCACCACTTCTATCAAATGGGTTATGAAATCATCATTCGTGTGTATGGAAAACTACCGTCTCATGAACCGATGTCATTATTTTTTCCATTACAACCTCTCATGGTTGGGTATGATGACGTATATAAAGTATATATATGATTTTTATAATATATTTATACCTATTGCGTAATTATAACATATTTACCATTTTAATATCCATTCTTTAGGGGATACGATAACATATTTCATGTGTATGGTGGACTACCACCTTGCAAAGTGATGTGATTTGTTTTTCACTAACGCTTTACATGGAAGGTAATAAGGATATTTTTAATAAATATATATGATATATATATTTTTTATATATTATATATATTACATAATAATGATTATATATTATTTATATATTATTTACCTTTATTATGTTCCATCCTTTGAGAAAATGGAAACAATGTTCATGTGTACGTACGACCTACCATCTCTATAATTGATATAGTTCATTTTATATATCTAACATTAATGGATTACTATAAATATATATATATATATATTGAATATATATTATTTTTATATAAAGGTTAAAATTTTGGAAGTTATGTACCCATGATCAAATTAAAAAGAATAGAAATACCAAACCAAAACATACATGAAAAACGAAGCAGTTATTACCTAAAACGTAATTTTAACAAGGAATTGTTAATAAGTGGGTATAAAATTTCATTATTAAATAATATATGGTATGATACAAATGATTATGGTTCTTTAATATATTTATAATAAAATTATATATATTATACATGAGTTTTTAATGTGTATGAAGGAAGTTAATACTTAAGGTAAGAGATTTCTAGTATCTCTTTTATTTTTGGGAGACATATGAAAATTTACCACTCATTTATTTTATATGGTGCATATAATACCACTTTGAAATGTCATATCATTAATATCCTTATTTTCATGATATTAAAATTTTCATTTTATGTTAGAATTTATTTGGGCTTACGACCCAATAGATTACTAAAGCGATAAGGGATTTCTATCTCACTTTTTACTTCCATGAGACACATTCCATATTCACCACCTATTTATTTTATGTGGTGTATATAATTCCAGTTAATGTATATTATTATTCTATTACTAAAAACTATTTTTGTATACATTTCCATTTGAGTATCTCTCTTTTATGGGGTTTACTGTTCAAAAGTTAACAAATCGGTAAGATATTTTTATCTCACTTTTCCTTCTTTGGGACATAAGCTATGTTATGCACCTATATTCTTTAATGAGGTATATATAAAACCAATTTGACATGTAATATCATGAATTTATTAATGGGGTAAATATTTTATGTTACAATCTTATCATTTATCATGATTGTTTATGATTATGATTTATATGATAAAATATTATGATCCATATCTCAAGAAACTAATGAATTTTATTATACTCTTATTATTCATGATGTTTTCAAATAATATTACCATTTTTCACTCTTTATTACTTAAAATAATTGAGAAATGTTTTTAAGAAAATCCAAATTTATTTCTATCTACGATTGGAAAACCATTTTATTCCAAAACCATGTTTTCTAAAAATGTTTCAAAAAAATTTTAATATTATCCAATGATTTTAAAAAAAATTACCATTTTTTGAATTTTTTAAAAAATGTTTTCAAAGGAATATTCGTGTTATTTCCCAAATAATTTCCATTTTTATTTTTCTAAAAATTTGAAATGGATATTTGTTTTAATGTGTACGGTATGAATAAATATACCATCATGATGATGATTATTTTATTTGTGTGTTACTTTATAATTTTTCAAGTTTATTGTCAAAAAAAATGATTTTCAAAATGTTTTCTGTTTTAAAAATATTTTTCAAATCATAAAGGATATTTTCCACAAGAAATGTTTTTCAATTATTTTTAAAGATTCCAATGTAATTTTAAAAGTTTATTTTCAAAGAAAAGGATTTTGAAAATGTTTTAAGTTTTAAAAAGTGTTTTTAAAAGTAGAAAGAATATTTCCCTCAATAAATTTTCTAAGTAATCTTTCAAAATCATTTTTCATCTAAGATGAAATCCATTGATGTTTCTTATGATTTACTGAGGATATTATCCAAGGATTTCATTCTTATTATTTCTCTAAATGGTTTATGTTTATGTTGAAAAAATATTTATGAAACTTGTTTCTCTTCCTTGTGTTATACCATGATAATATTCTTATAAAACCCTCTTCTTTTTCCATAGGTTATGATTTTATTAAATGATAAAATGATTATAAAACCTTTTTATTTTGTAAATTTCATAATGAAATCTTTATGAATTCCATTTCATTTCATTGGTTTTAATATGATGAATGTTTTATGGTCTTGTGGAATACATATGTATGATTTTTATTATGTGATGATGGTTATGTTAAAACCAAGGATTATGGTTATTTTATAACCAAGGATAGTGGTTAAGTTATAACCAACAATTGGTGAGACCTATATCTCTCTCCAATGCATTGGGTAAAGATTTATATCTCATGAGATAGACATGACTGGAACGGGGAGTGAACTCGGTTTAGTAAGAGACTTTGTCTGTTATGATGCTCTTATGAGTGAAACTTGGATACTATGATGGTTTGGGGAGTAAAATCATTCCACTATGAGGAAAGGGATTTCATTGGTGATGGTGGTGTGTCCCACCTAGGAGGTTTAGTTTCCCATGTATTACCTAGATAAGTTTTTGGAATTGAGCCTTGACTACTAAGGAAATGATTTTATATAATTATTTGTATGTCACATATCTATGTATTATATTAATGGTATGATCTCATGAATCATGTAATTTTATTTCCTTATGACTCATGTCTTTTTAAATTCTAACCTTTATTCCATGACTCAATATAATGATCTTTGATATGCAGGGTATGGTTTTCAAATGTTATTATCATGTTTTCATACCCCTATGTTCATGTTATGATTACATATCTCCCTTATTTACCATTAATGAGCATATGAGATCACCCTTTCTTATGTTTCCTTTCCCTAAGTTATGAATAAATGTTTTATGTAGGGTATTTCTATGAAGAGTACTGAATGGGATGATCTTTTTTGGAGACATTGAAGACTTTCTCCAAATTCGAAGATTTTGCACCTAGTCTCCAAAGTCACTAAACTATTACATTCCTCGTGAATTTTTTTGTGTAATGTATTGAATATTCATCTAAAAATATGTAATATCAATGTATGATAATCCTGGGTTGCTATATTCTAGACCTTATTGAGAAAGGATGTGTCGAGGGTGAACAAGATGGATGGCATAGTTTGTGGTAGACGGACCTTGGGGTTCCTCTATGATGAGCTAGAGATCTTTTGGTCTTTTGCTTATGTATATATATGATTATCCCATGGGCGATATTTCATGTTTTTTAAGGATTTTCATGACATGTAGATACTATCTAGTATGTATAGTAGGTTTACTATTGGATTTTTATTACTATTGTTCTATATTTCTTCCATTAGGTTTGGTTGAACACTTCTGTAGTGTTGTTATTATTACCAGTATTATTATCATCACTAAATGGTATTATATCCCCACTATCACCTAAAATACCCTCAATGTTAGTCGATATACTTTGTTATATAGGGGGGAATTCTTAAGGACTTGTGGCTATCTGGCCTAGGTCACTAGTTCATTGGATCCTGGGTCAGGGAGTTACAAAGTGGTATCAAATATAAGTTCAGTTACAGAGTGGTAACCATGTCCAGCTGGTTTCATAGAGGTATTAAAGTGGGTTTTTGAAAATGGTCTGTTATTTGTTCTATGGTATACTAGTACCTTGGAAAGTGTTAGAACTTGGGATAAAGGTTTTGTTGCGTGTCTAGATAGATCATGTTGAACTGAAGTCAAAGTTAATTGGGAAAAAGGGTATTTTCATTCTAGTTTCCATGGTTACAATTTAGTTATTTGATTCAAATTTAGTTGTATTTGATATTATATTTTTTTGGACCCTTATACCGAGAGGAAAGAGGAGAGCATTCAATCATCATGATATGCACGTAGGTTCACATGAAATATGTGTACACTTTTGGTTATTACTTGGAACTTGGAAGAAAGGAAAGTGGTGAGCTGTTTAAAGTTTCAATAATAGGATAAAAAACATTTTACTACATATCCTCTTGGTGGAATTCTAATCATCCATCCTAGTTATGTGGTTCTTGGAGTTATTGGTATGTGATCCTACATGTATATTATGTATGTGGTTCTTGAATATGATATGGGTAGGTAGGGGTCCATGAGACTAGATGATATGTGATATGGGTATGGTGGGGAATTTTACGAGTGGTGATATGCATTTTATGTTACAGATTTCCCAATTTGTGATATCTATAATATTATCATTGCTATTGACCATGGTATTTAGTTCTCAGCATGACACTATATAGACAAACTTTGGTGGGTCATTAGGAGGATGGAGATGTGTTGTTGTAAGGGAATGCACAGGATGAGGCCCTTGAGGGAAGGGATGAATATTATCCATAGGTGGAGGCTTCTAGGTAGGTGAGATAACCGAAATGAGTAGCAGATATTGGGTCATAGCTATATGAGTAGCTTAGGGAAAGATTGGTGTGGGTTATTCAGAGCATTGTTCGGGGAACTCAAGGATCTGAGCCTTCCATGAAATATCATATTATGGAGTTTCAGTTGAAACACCCCCTTTTTTCAAGGTGAGGTTAGACCATAAGTGGTAGAGTTCTGGATAGAGTTAGTGAAAACCGTTTTCTATTAGATTGATAAACCCCTAGGGTTGAGGGTGAAGTTGGAAAATTATATTATTAGAGATCAATTGAAGTGTTGGTGAGATGTATAGGTACATGTAGGAAGGCATGAGGGACTGACGTGGAAGTAATTATAGACTATATTCTTAGAGAAATTATTCCTTGATAAATTGAGGGAATATTTATCTTGTGAGTTTTATACACTTACAGCAGGGAGACGCCTTATTCATGGAGTATGCCAAAAGTTTCATAGATCTATCAAATTCTTCACCAACTTTTGGAGGAGATGAAATCTCCATGGTGAGATGATTTTAGGATGTTTTTTGGAATTTCATCAGGGTACAGGTGAACATCTTTAGATTGACCTTGTTCTAGAAGGTAGTGAACCAGGTGTTGATATCCAAGGGAAAATTTATGGATAAGACCTTACCAATCTAGATGGAGGCATCAAGTGAGATGGCAGTGCTCTGGGTAATTGGAAGTTAGTTCACGAGAAGACTTGGAAAGGAAAATAGGTCAAAGACTCAAGGAGTCCACTAAGGAGTGGATCACTGATGGTATTCTTCTAGTGTGGGAATTTGAGACACAGTCTAACTTAGTGTGGGTAAACTATAAATAAGTTTCATGAATGTGTGTAGATGGTCCATTTAGAGAGGTTTTGTCAGAAGATGTCTCAGACAGTTTGGAGTTAGGGACTAGATTAGACTTGTGGATCTGAGGTAGGACCAGGCATAGTACCAGGAATTGGTAGCCCGGATACAGCTATAAATAGCGGGGAGTGAGATACCAGGAATAGGGGAAGTTTCTAGTACTGAGTACATCTCCACAAGGATGATGGGCTTCATGCATTTGGACTTTGGGTCAGCTACATGGGGTTGGGATGATAGGTTTAGATTGGTATAGGAAGACAATGGTGTTTAGAGGTATGCAATGAGCATGGTTATATTCTTTTTTTTATCATGATGTGTATAGGGTGCATATATAGTAGGTGAATTAACCAATTCCTGGTTAATATGTGAGTATCTGGAATAGTTCATGACTGATAGGGGATTCATTAACATTAGGGAACTTTTATAGGAATAGGATATGATGTAGGATCATTTAGACATTAGGTGTGATGTAGGGATTTCGGGAATCGGCTGTGATGTAGGGCCTTATGGGTGTCATATGTGACATGGATGAAAATTTATCATCTTATGAGATGAAATATTGATAGATCATGATGGTTGGGATGTGTTTTTTGGGGGTAATGGTTGGTGTGGAAATATTGGGATGTTGGGAAATGGGTCAGGAAGTGATCATGTATGTGGTTCCTAATGCAGAGAGAACCGCATAAGGATTTTTCCTATTGAGTGAGTAACTAGGGTAATAAGGAATGTTATAAATTATATGGATACATTTAATATCACCTCATCGTATGGGAAAGTGGAGAGCAGGATGCTCGAGATGAGCGAGAACTTAGGTTAGTGTGTGGCTAAATAGCTCTAGGATGAGCTTTTACAAGTTGGGAAGGTTGTAAGATCTAGGATCTCATTTTACATGATGATAGACTTAATTTGGGACAAAACCCATGTATTTTAATGGTTTTTTGGTGTTCTAGGGTTTAGGAGTGACCTGAGGGAGTTTTTGGGTGAATCGGATGGCTTTGAGGGAAAAATGGTTGCAGCCTACATCCATTCACACCGTGAAAATGTAGCTCATGGAATGAACCATCTAGACAATGTAGATCCCCCCCCTCCTAGATGACTAAAGTTTTCATGGAATTATCCTTTGTTTTATACCATAAATCTATCCATCTTGGGAAAAAAAGAAAAAATGATAAAAGAGAAAGGGTGAAATCTATTCATCCAGGGAGTAGCACAATGGACCTTCTCTTATCTGCTTAGGGTTCTGAGAGTGTATCCCCCACATATCTCAATAGTTTTCAGTGTAATTCATTATAGGAGGTATCCTAGGTTAATTTTAACACTCGTTATTCTTTCTTCATGTATTCCTTCTCCCACTCTCGAGGTATTGTTTCGTTTATGGAATTACACCCTATTTTCTAGGTTTTTATCTAATTTTTCAATTTCCACCATCTAAAGTTGAAGCAGAGGCTTATCTTTAATGATAATACATCTATGGGTATAAGGTAGGTGGTACCTATATTTATCATGATTATACGTGTGTTATGTAACTCGTAGTAAATAGGCATGAGTGGGGTGGTTTGGTTATGATCAGTTTTATACTAATTTTGTTTTCTATAGTCTCTAGGAGGTGTTTAAGGGTACTCACGTGTATGATAGGGTATTTGTTGAGACTTTTATTGAATGAAGGGTGTGAAACATGGTTCCTTGGTTGGTTTGGTAGGATGTTTCTAGTTATGTTATTTTATTAAAGTGATCTCAAGGCTATGTTGGTTCTGTAGGAGTGCATGGGGCATGGCCTTCGGGCCATTCGGGCATGGGGCATGGCCTTTAAGACCTTGGGTTATATTGATCACTGGATTTTTTTTTGTGATGGAGATTAACTATATGTGTTTCCTAGGATTTTTGGTTATTTCTGCTCATTGTGGTTGGTCAATAACACTGTTAGGGTTTTGTGAACATAGGATAAGGGTCCAGTGAGGTTTTTTTAGCACTCATTATTGGTGGAGGCCTCCATAGATTTAGCAGTATAGGGGATGGTGATTACTATCATAAATGAGTAGGTTCTCACCATATAAGGTTGTGTATGATGATGTATAATACCATCATATGGGGGATGAGGCTTTCTATTATGTTGGGACTGATGGGACAAGACTATGGAAGAATGGATATTGTGTGCCTTGGGATATCAGGATGTTGTGTCGATGGCGATTGAACAAGTGGATGTCTGAGGTACTTTTGATATGTCTATGGTCATGAAATTGGGATATTGGGTTAACTTGATAGGACTTCTTAGAGAAGTGAGAAGTTTGTGACATGGTGGGCATGTGATAACAGTTGGTATGTGATGTCTTGTGGTATGGAAATGGTTGGGAGACTGAGGGTTCTTCCAGTATGACTGACTGTGGATACATCATTCCACTCTGGTGTTGTCCAAATAAAGTAATGGCACCCTTATGAATAATGAGCATAAGTGAAGTAGGTTATGTGGTGTTTGAACTTTTCCATTTTTTATGTTTTTCATACACTGGTATTTTTATGGGTGTAAGCTAGGGAAATAATTGGCGATGGCCTAATGAGTTCATACTCACACCCTACATGGGCCCCTCGGGATGCATGAAGACTATGGATTTAAGTGTAGGAAATGATCGGGCTCATTGTCTAGACCATAGTGAGCTAGGATGTACTGAGGGTATATGGGATGGATGGAATAGTTTGTGGAAGATAGACCAGGGGTTCCTGTATGTTGAGCTGGAGATGTTTTGGGATTTTTACCTATGTATATATACAATAATCTCATGGGTGGTCTTTCATGATTTTTTATAACTTTAATGACATATAGATATTATCTAGTGTGTATAGAAGGTTTACTTTTGGCTTGTTATTGTTTTTGTTCAACATTGATTTCATTGGGTTTGGATGAATGTTTCTATAGTGCTGTTATTATTAATAGTATTATTATTATCACTAGAGGGTATATTCTCCCCACTATCACCCAATATACCCTCTAAATTAGTTTCCAACCTTTAGAATATGGGGATTCACACTGAAGGCCTTGTGGTTCTTCAGCCCAAACCATCGGTTTAGTGTCTCTTAGGTCAGAGCATTACAGTCTACTTTCACTTTATGAAGTAGGTATTCTCATTGTGCATTGGGAGGTGGTACTGATCCCCACATTCCTAGTGGGTGAATCTCATGATTTTTTCCCTAAATAGAAACATTTTCACTCATCTGGTCAATGAAGGGAGGCTCAATCATTGTAATAGGAATGTTACAACCCTAATTTAAGACTCTGGTTGGTTGTCTTCATAGTAGATTCTGGAAGTTGACAAGATGAATTATGGTCATTAAATCATATATTGAGAAATTAATCAAGAAGGAAATGGAAATCAATGACTCATTCCTATATGTTCCGTGTATCAATTTTGTGTTCCCTATAACCAGTGCCTTGGATATCTAAGTTGATAAGTAGTTTATTGGATTCCTGGTGAATGGTTATGTCATTCATTGCAACATCATTGGATTCTCTAGCATAAAATTTGAACTAGATATCCCTTGACATTGTCACCTTAAATACCCAAACTAATCCTCGTAAGATAAAAAACTCCAAACTCTATCCCTATGATAAACCCACTCTAATAACACTATGACATGACTCAACCCATTGGGGCCCCACCTAGGCCAGTAATAGGCTATGTGTGACACCCCATGCCCATATCCTATAGGTTAGGGATTGGTGACTAACACTGAGAAGACATATCACACATGATGTGAGGCGTCAGTCTAATACACTTACACACAATACACATCTTCACAAAGACATAATATTACATGCTAGACAAATAAAACCGACTTTATTTTATAATGCATTTGATAAATTATATGATCCATAATGGAATAACCATAGCATAAACCAATAATGAAATGTAAAAAATACATTATCAATAACCCGAAAGGGAAACCAAATAAAAGTTAAGGAACCTTTGAAATAAACTATCCCCATTCATGAATTTCATATGCTACTATCACTTATGGGTACTATTAAGATCCAATAACATTATACCCACCAAATTCATCATTGAACTATATTTCATATATATAAGACACGGCACATGCAGGTGAATTCCCATGTAGGGGTGAGTATATACATACCTAATAAGATCCCCTAAAACCCATAAAGAAGAAATTATAATGATCAGATAACTCAAAAATAAAAATTAAAGAAGGGAAAATCCAAATATGTTTATAAGGATATAAACTGGTACATAGAAGAGATTCCTACCCAACACAGCTCGGTTATAAAAGAAACAACCCCAAAAATCATACCAAAAATCAAAATTACCCAACTTTTCAATCCATGTAAACTATCAAAACCATAGAAGGGGACCCATACATCACCAAATAATAAATTTTAGTAGAGGGATTATCCAATACTTGTAGAGTATTTAAAACCCATCTTGTATATCTAATTACATGAGGGATTACCAAACTCCATGGATAGAGGACCAACATCCCATGAGTGGGGGAGTTCCTAACTTCATCAATCATGTGTGGGACTCATGCCCTATTATAAAAACATTCCCATGGGAGACAATTTGTTCTTGAGAGTCTCCCCATGAATCTATAAGTGGAGATTTGGTAGGGTTAGTAAGCATTCTCCCTAGTTTTTTGGTCCCTTTGAGGTGTTGGGGTGAGTTGGTGAGGTGGAATAGCAGTTGGAATTGTCATCACGGTTAGAGATGATCCATGATGTCTTCCATGTTTCCTAGATTCATCTATATCTTCATGATGACTCCCATGTCATTGAATGGAGATTCATGTATTGAGGAAGACACGACATTTGTGGAGTGACCAGTAGAGATCCAGTATTGTCAAGAGAGGGTGCTACATGGATGAAACATCCCCTTGGCTCTTGAGTTATGGAGGAATGGTGGCCCTGAGGAGTGTACTTGGGAGAGATAGTTGTAGATTAATTTCCAGTACATAGATTGTTTTGAGTTCTCTTTTCTTTCTTTCCATGATTATGGGATGTTTGGATCTTATTGTTTTATGAGATTTGCTGTTTTTTCTTGATTTTATGATGTGTGATAAAGATTCCATAATATTAAAAGGGGAGGAACTGAATCCTAATCATGACGTGTTATACTATACCATGATTAGAACCCTGTGGATGAGTCAGTGCCGAAAAAAGTAGATAATATATTAACATGGAAGATGGAATTCCCTTATTTTTGTTCTTAGTGTAATGATGTGTGTTGGTTGTGGTAGTGGTTGGTTTGGGTTGTGTGGAGATTGACATAGTTGTGTGGTTATGTGGTTATGTGGTGATATGGTTTTGTGGGAAGTTTCATGGGTATTTAGATTTGTGTGTTTGGTTGGTGGTGTTTGAGGTGCAACAATATCCTTGAGAGGTATCTCATGGGGTGTTTTTTTTGGACCCCTTTCTTTTTTTGGGTTTGGTTTTTATTCTTGAGGGTGAGAATCATTTGAGAGGTATATAATGTTACATTTTGTGTCTTCTCATCCCATTACTTTTCTATTTTTGTGTTTGTAGAGTGATCAAAGGAGGCTATAGAAGGTTTGGTTGAGTTGGAGTTGTAGAAAACCTTTTCCATTGTAAAAGAGAAGTTTACGGTGCAAGTATATAGTTTACAACTTGTCAAGATAACAGCTTATAAATTTTGCACAGTGAGGGGATACTGAATGAGATGGGTTTAATCCATAAAATTGAAACTTATGATGTTAGATAATTAATCCCTAAACATCATTATTTTCAGCTGAAAAGGGTTTACATCCTATAAAAGTGGGTTTACAGCGTAAGTTATATGGTCCCGAAGAATTTACAGCATAAACTTTTAATTTACACCATAATTGGGGTGATTTGTAGGTTGTTTATAAGTCTTTTTTGGATCAATTTCATTTCATTCATCCACTCTCTTTCTCTCTCAATTTTAGGAAAAACCCTAGTCGATTTTGGGAGTTCTTCTAGCCCATCTTCCCTCAACTTGATCCTTGGGTTATCCTGGTTGCTCGTTAGTGATCTATGGTGAGTTGTTCTATCTTTCTTGTGGTTTTTCTTCCATTATTCTCTCAAAGTTTTTCCTTGGTGGTGTTTTTTATTTGAGTATGTGTTGGGATATTTTTTGATGATCCCTTGATGTAGAGCAAGTTGATCCGTGGTTTCCCTTTTGTGGTTGTGAGTTGTAAGTTATTTCTTATTCACCATATGGTGCGTATTGAGATAAGAAATTTTCTTTAAGGTAGGGGACCCTCATTCTCTCATTTTTTTATATGCTATATGTGGGGATTACATGATTTTAGTTTCCATTGGGTGGACAGTAAGGATTGACATAATAAGATAATAAATTTTCAAGTTTGAAATTGATGATTATGGGAGAGATATCGCATGCTTTACTACTTTGATATAAATTATTGCTGATGATATTATTTCATGTGGTTTCCTTACTAAAAATGGTGGATATTGGGTGTAACAACCCATCCCAATGGGTCCCGTGCTGCGACTCCCCAAGCCCGCCTCCAATAGGCCATGGACTGGTGATTAGCACCAAGTAGACATATCACTAACATGAGCGGTATTTCCTATATACCTATACGCACTCACACATCTCCAAGCCCACAGAATTCTAAAATGTAAAAACCAATAAGAACCAAATTCATGCATACCACTATATCCCAACCAGAGTATGATAGGAAAGTAAAGAGCTATAAAGTAAACCCGGCCAGAATACAAGCCCGACAAAAAGAGTCTGTAAACCAAAAAGTCCAACCTGTAAGCAAAAGGTACTGGGAATGCTATCTGTAGTCATAGGAACATCTTGGATTCCTGATCTCACAATGCTTTATCCAGTCCTAGTCCACCTAGGACTCTTTTAAAAGGTCACTTGTCTGTACAAGACGCGACATGTGCAGGAAAATCCCGTGTAGGGGTGAGTATAAAAATACTCAGTAGGACACCCTGAAATCACAAAGCAATACAAAAATTAAAGATATAGTCATCTCTATATAAGTATATGTCTACAGTGAATATAAGAATATCTAGATATACTCAAACCAAGACATGTAGTCTAGAGGTAAGTCACAAATACTGTATACCAACACTAAGGATTCAACTCAAAGATTCCATGAAGCACTCATCAGGTAGAACACACTCCTGATTCTGATAGCACTGATGACTTCTGTTCAAGAATTATTATTCGTTAGGAACTGTCATGAGAGAGATATTCTAATAGATCTGAAGAGAAATATATGATACAATAGATGAGTATCACAGCCAGTGCCATAGGGTGATACCAACAACTCTATTTGGATTAACCCGCTAAGTAGAGGATTGATTCTCAGTGAAGTTGGTCATGTCAAAACAAAAGACTACCTAGGGAATTAATAATGAATAGAGGATCATGCACTGGGCCTCTCGAGGGATTCAAAAGACTCTATCAAGGAAGTCTGGCTGAAGGGATTATACTCCTATGAGTATGAAATGATACCCAACAACCTTTAGGGAAGAAATAAAGGGAATAAACCCTAATGAAACTTGTACAAGGTATGGGGGATAAGAGATTCAATCCATGTATAAAGGTATACACGACATGTATTCGGGTAATATTCTATGTTCCTTGACCCTAGGTACTACTTGTGTACAATAGCCTGTGTCATTCCAATTGTGTCGTGTAGAAGATGGGTACACAGCGTGTAGAAGAAGTCACAAATCATGTCCTTCCATCCGGGGTCCACCTGTGTACTCTGGGCATGTGTTAGTACACGGTGTCAACCCATGTGTATCTACTAGTGTTCCAATACATGGTGTAGTCTATGTACTTGGTCTATACCAAGTCATGTGGTGGGGTAGACACCATGCAAGAAACCCATTTACTCCACCTCGTATTCGTGTATCTCTTGAGATACACGTAGTCTCTGGGAAGGGCCTACACGTTGTGTGACAGGGTCACATGTCATGTATCATTTAACTAAATCCTGAAACCCTACCTACTTCTTAGTGGGTTCCACATGCTGTGTAACCCTGGGTTACATGCCATGTTCATAGGGATTTTCCAGAATCCACTGTTCTTCCTCTGCATGCCTTGGTTGATCTCCTAGATCCTATTTCGGTGATATGTTCTCCTTGAAACTCTAGATATAGAGTCACCTCATTATTCTAACACTAAATCGAGGTGTTTTGGGCTATCAAGAAGCTCATAAATCCAATTCTGCTCATCCACACATAAATCACCTGAAGAACAGGTATTTCCAAATCGCTTTGATTCATCCTTTTTCGTCTCGCCTCTGCTAGGTTGTCCCAGTGTTGGATATTCAATCTTGGATCATTAAGCCAATAAAAAAAAGGTGCGATGATCAATCATTCATAACCCTTGAATAAAAAAGAACACATAGAATAAAATGGGGTAAAAAGGATTCACAAAGAACAAACCTGAGGAATAAACCTTGACTGTTTTTCATTTCGGCCTCAATCTGTTCCAGTAAGAAGGATCAATAATAAAAATCAATATAATAATCAACCTCATAAATCCCGCAATTAAACCCATCCTATAAGAACGATCGAACCACAGATCAACCTATTTTTTGGTTGGTCTGCATTCATCATTGAACCCAAGAATGGGAAAAGGGAAATCAAAACAACATATCCTACCTAGGAATTGGATTGTTTGTTGTTGAATACTAATTTCCATTGGAGATCAGTCAAGAATGATCTTTGATCCCAGTCTCATCGTCGTCTGCCGAGAGCATTTTCTAGGGATTATCTCCAGAGCCTCTAGGTAACTTTTAGGGTTATGAGTCTAACCTTGGTTACCTTTATAGATGTTTATTTAAAATAAACAACATCATTGCATCACTGCATTGACATAACATTAAAATAAAATAAATCCTCGATTTATTTTATTCATTAAAATGCCTGAAAACTACTTTTCACAGCCGACATGCACTAGTTGATGTTAGGCCTCTCCTAGGGTAAAGTCATTGCTCTGAATGAAATGGTTACCTTATATTTTTAATACGATCATCCGTTTAGAATTTATTCCACTTTTTTAGGAAAATTTTGCGCACATGCTAATTAATATTTTAATATTATTCAAACATTTATTCTGGGCACACCATGCCTTAGAATTGCATGTCGTCTCAACTCTTGGTATAAAATTAATTCCATATAATATTTAAAAATTATACATGTAAAATCTTGGACATTACATTCTCCACAACATGGGGCTTTACATCCTCAAAAATCCAAAAAAAAATATACTCAAAAAGATAAGGGTACTGAGCACACATCTAAGCCTCCCACTCCAAAGTGCTCTCCTAGATATTCTCGTGCTTCCACCAGACACACACTAAAGGAATCGCTCGCCCATGAAGGATTCTCTCTTGTCAATCCTCGATCTCCACTGGGTACTCAGCAAAGGTATCTCCATCATCGATGTTCAGCTCACCCCAGTCGATGACATGTGATGGGTCATGCATGTATCTCCTCAGTTGCAACACAAGGAAGACATCATGTACCCGGTCTAACTATGGGGGTAGAGATAAGTTGTATGCCGCCTCTCCAACTTTACATAGTATTTGGAAAGGGTCGATAAACCTCATCAATAACTTATCACCCCAGCCAAATATTTGAAATCCACATCGATGTGAAACCTGTAGGAACATGTGGTATCCTTTCTCAAACTTTAAGGGCCTCCTTCACCTATCAGCATAAGATTTATGATGGATATATATAGTCGTAATCTACTCCTATATGATTTTCACCTTCTCCATAGTATCTTGTACCAATTCTAAGCCCATGAGTGCTAACTCTCCTAGGTTAGTCCGGCATAGTGGTGACCTGTAGGGTTTCCCATAAAAAGCCTCTAATGGTGCCATAGAAATGGTGGAATGGTAGATTTTATTGTATGAAAACTCCACCAGTGGTAGGTGATCATCCCAACTACAGTCGAAGTCCAACATGAGATCCTATAGAATTTCCTCTAGAACCTAAATGGTATGCTCTGTTTGGTCGTTCATCTGTGGTTGAAACATGGTTCTCAAGCGTAACTAGGTCCCAAATGCCTCCTGCAATCCCTTCCACAACCAAAATGTAAAACGTACATCACGATCTAAAACAATTATTGATGGAAACCCATGGATTTGAATTATCTCCTGAATGTAGAGGCATCTCAATCTCTCTATTAAACTCTTCTCTCAGATAGCTAGGATGTGGGCCAACTTGGTGAGTTAATCAATAACCACCCAAATGGTATCATGTCCCCTAGACATATGTGCTAAACCCATTGCAAAGTTCGTCAATATCCCATACCACTTCCATTCTGGAACCTCAAGGGGTTGAGCTAAACTTGATAGAAACTGGTGCCGATCCTTCACTTGCTAGAATGTAAGGAATCAAGAAACAAACTCTATCATTGCTTTCTTCATTCCCGACCACCAAAACTGATATCGTAGGTCCTGGTAATTTTTCACCACACCAGGATGTACCACCAAAGGGGATGTATGAAACTCCCTCAGAACCTCCTCCCACAATGCCAATGGAACTACTATACGTCTTATGAAAAGGACGAAGGGCTCCCCACATTTAGAATATCCATCAAGATCATGTCCTATTAATATCTGAGCATATAGAGTCTCATAGTTTTTATCCCCAAGTTGTGCCTACCTAACTCACTGTAAGAGTAGAGGGGTAACAAACAACAACTAGAGGAAGGATACTCCATCTCCATCTACAAAGGATAATTGTAACAAGGTCAAATTCTATGATGCCTAATTTAGAAACTGTGAACTAGATCTCCTGTTGAGAGAATCTTCCACCACGTTACTCTTTCCAAGAGTATAGAAAATCTCAAATTCATAATGCTGGAGGAACTCTAGCCATCTCTTATTTATCATGTTTAGATCCTTCTAAGAGAATGTATACTTGATACTCTTGTGATTAGAGTATATGATACACCTCTCACCCATCAGGTAGTGTCTCCACATATTTAATGTGAATACTACCACTTTTAACTCAAGATCATGGGTTTCATAGTTATACTCATGTGGTCTCAACTTGTGTGAACCATAGGCAATCACCTCCTTCCTCTGCATCAGGAAACAACCAAGCCTAGTCTCTGATGCATCACATAACACTACATACTTGACACCCTCCTTTGGAAATATCAAGATCGGAGAACTCATCAAAATTTTCCTCAACAGCTAAAAATCCTACTGGAATTTCTCTATCCACTCAAAAGGTTTCCCCTTTTGAGTAAAAGTTTCCATTGGTGCTGATATCTTGGAGAAATTAGTTGTGAATCTCTGATAATAGCCTACTATCCCAAGGAATATCCTCACCTCTGTCATGTTCTTCGTTGGTTCCCATGCTAACACTGCATCAACCTTGGCTGGGTCTACACCCACTCCATCTGCCGAGTTAACATGTCCCAAAAAGTGGACTGCCTAAATCTAGAACTGGAACTTCGAGGGTTTCCCATAAAGACAGCACTCTCAAAATACATCCAGAACCATCCTTAAGTGTATCATGTTCTCCTCCTCAAACACCAGGTACACAAGGATATTTTTGATGAAGACTACCAAGAACCAGTCTAAATAAGGCTGGAAGATCCAGTTCATGAGTCCCATGAATACTGCTGGAGCATTCTCCATTCCAAAGGGCATAAACAAGTACTCATAGTGACCATAGCAACATCTAAAAGCTATATTTGGTATATCCTATTCTCATACTTGTAGATGGTGATAGTCTGATTGAAGGTCAAACTTTGAGAACCATTATGCCCTCTCAACTGATTAGAGAGGTCATCGATTTTTTGTAGTGGATACTTGTTCTTCATGGTCACCTGGTTCAGGCGCCAGTAGTCCACACACTACCTCAAGCTCTTGTCTTCCTTTTTGGAAAACAAAACTAGGGCCGCCTAGGGTGAAACACTGGGTCTCACAAATCCCTTCTTCTATAAGTTCTCTAACTACACCCTCAGCTCGAAAATCTCTATAGGATCCATCCGATATGCTAGTGTAGATATTGGTGTCGTCCTGGGGTGTAAATAAATGTAGAAGTCTATCTCCCAATAGGGAGGTAATCCAAAAACATATTCAGGAAAGATATCCTTATACTCTTCCACCACCACTGAAAACTGGAAGCTCATAACATCTACTACACTAAGGGTTAGGCTATCCAAATGATGAGTAATTGGTTACACCCTCCTGTTCATGAGTCCATCCTATGTTGCCTGGGTTTCCTTTTCACCAACAAAGGAAAACCTCATTCCATCACTGTAGACACACCGCACCCTTCACCTAAAACACTCAATCTAGGAATGGACAGTGGATAACCAATATATACCAAGAATGACATCATAAGGCCTCAATGATGACACCAAGAGGTTCCAAACAAAACTCTTGCCTCCAAGGGTTAGGTCACACTGTCAGCAAAAATGTGCAATCACTGAGTCTTCTCCAGTAGGTTTCTCCAAACATAAGGGTTGAGTCAAAAGTTCAACCAGAATCTCTAGGTCTCAAAAAAGATATGTGGTAAGAAAGTAATGGGTATAAACTATGTCTATTATTACTACAGATAAATTATAAAATACATAGACCATACCTCGAATCATTCCTGAAGCCCCTGGGTCATATGCCTCAACCGCATGCAGTTGTCCCTACCCTTGTCCTCCAACTCCCAAAGCCTAGCGTGGACCTCTTGGGGGTGGTGATGGTAACATGTCAAAATGTCAACCACCTTATACTGCTCTCCCATATCATATACCACATCTTCTACCCTATGGATCTACCTTCTCCTGTCGATGTCTCTACCTCGGTGTTCCATCCACCATCTCCCTATCAGCAGCACAGCATTTCAGACAATCTCAAGCGAGATGTCCCATGTTGTCACATGAATAGCACCACCTCTCCTTGTGCTGAATTTACCCACCCTTTTTTCCCAGAATTATAGATTCTCTATCCTAGGACCACCTCCTAAAACTTCTCCCACGTCTAGGTCCCTGGGACTGACATCAACTCCCTAATTCTGAGGTCTATACTCCTAATCATCCACTACTAACTATCTCTGGTTATATCTTCTCATCCAAGAAGCTTTCAACCACCAAATATCTCTAAATCATGCCATCATAATTTGAAATGAATAGAGTAATGATGCTAGATCGGATGCCTCTATATAGACCTTGAATGAAGATCTGAGACCTAAAGTACTAATCTCTAACCATATCCATCGAGTACCTAGAAAAGTTAGTGAACCTCAATGAATAATCATCTACAGTCACGCTACCTTGATAGATCTGAAGAAGCTACTGTATATGCACAAGTCTATGTGTAACTGGATTATCGTTGATGAGCCAATTGATGTGAAAATTGTTTGGTGAAAATGGGTATTCAAGATAAAGTTGGACATGGAAGGTCAAGTTAGCACCTATAAAGCAATGTCAGTGGCTAAAGGATTCAGACAGTGTCAAGGAATTGACTGTGATGAAACCTTCTCGCCAGTTTCCATGTTTAAATTCATAAGAATCATACTTTCCATAGAACATTACCATGACTATGATATTTGGCATATGGATATCAAAATAGTATTCCTTAACGAGAACCTTCAGGAAGATGTCTATATGACACAACCAGAAGGATTTGTGAAACCAGGTAAATCCAAACTGGTTTTCAAGTTTCATAAATCCATTTATGGATTAAATCAAGCATCCAGGTCATGGAACATTCTATTTGATGAAGCCATAAAGGAATTTAGTTTCATTAAGAACGAATGTGATCCACGTGTTTATAAGAGGTTTAATGGGAATGCGGTCATTATCCTAGTAGTATATGTTGATGATATATTACTTATTGGAAATGATGTACCTATCTTACAGTCAGTTAAGGACTGGTTGAACAAGTGTTTCTACATGAGGGATTTAGGTGAAGTAGCCTACATTCTAGGGATCAAGATCATTCATGATAGATCCAATACGTTTCTTGGACTAATTCAGGGTACATACATTGACCAGATACTAAAGAGATTTAGTATGGAATAATCCAATATGGGATTGGTTCCAGTGTAACATGGCCTACATATTTCTAAGAGAATGTGTCCTCAAACACAACAGGAGAAAGATAGGATGATTAAGATCCCATATGCTTTGGCTATAGGATCCATCATGTATTCCATGTTATGTACCAAGCTTGATATTGCCTATGCACTGAGCATGGTAGGAATATATCAAGAAAATCCTGGAGAATAGCATTGGACTGTTGTTAATATTATCCTTAAGTATCTGAGAAGAACTAAAGATATGTTCTTGGTGTATGGAGGAGATGAGGAGCTTGTCATCAGAGGGTATGTGGATGCTGGTTTTTAGATAGATCGGAACAATCTTAAGTCGCAATCAGGATATTTTTTCTGTCTCAACGGAGGAGCTGTGAGATGGAAGAGTTCAAAGCAACCAGTTGTTGTCGATTCTATAGTAGAGTTTGAATATATAGTGGATTCTGATGCATCCAAGGAATCCATCTAGATTCGGAACTTTGTCCAGGATCTTGATGTGGTGCCTAGTAGTAAATATCCTATCACATTGTATTGCGATAATACTACAGTAGTGGCTCTTGTAAAATAACCAAGGTCACATCAACAGACAAAGCACATACTCTGGAAGTATCACCTCTTGAGAGATTTTTATTAAAGGGGTGAAGTTGCAGTGAACAGAGTGTCCATAAAAGAGAATGTGGTAGACCCCATGACTAAAGGCATATCTCAGCAGAAGCATGAATATCATGTGAGAGGTAGTGGGTTAAAGGTTTTTAGCAGTTGGCTCTAGTCCAAGTGGGAGTCTGTTGGAGTTTATGGCTTAGAACCAACTACTTTGTACTTTATCCATTAATAAATACCTTATCATATCTTGATTGTTATTCTGTGTGAAAATTCATGTGATAATGTTCTAAGGATAGTTGTTTCCCTAAAAGGTCATAGCAGATCCCTACTTTGATGAGAATTTGAAAGTGCCATAACACTATTCTTGAACATATGTTCTATGGTCGGATGATGTTATTTGAGGGAAACAAATAATATAGCCCATTAGGGGTGAGGACTTAAAAAACTTTGAGGCACCTTCTCATGGTGTGCACCCTTGGTAATATCTAGGAGGATATTATGAGAACGAGACCCGCTGGTAGGAAATCCACATTTCATAGTGTCATTGGATGTTCCTATCTATGGACGTGTGTATTAGTCCTTAGACTTAAGATTATTATTAATGGGTATTACAACTCGCGCACTTAGATGTATTGATTAAAACTATGAAAACACGTTGTTCGCAATGAGGTATGATATGTTGGGTGTGTCACGAGTAATATTGCATTAATAGATAATGCGAGAAAGGATTTGTATCTTCTATTCTATAACGGAAGTAGATATCTCAGGCCCTGTGATGGAATTGATATAGCCTAAATAAATCCATGGCCATAGTAAGGAATAGACCAGTTCAATTCTGGAAAGTCAAAGAAAAAATAATCGAGCACATGGGTTGATGGCACTAGCATGCAACCCGCTTGATTCGAGATATCGAGACAAAGGAATTACATTACATGGTAAGCGTTCGTAGGAGGTGACATGTCATTGCGGCGTTAACTTCTTTCTCTATGGGTGCCTTGGCGTGTTTCTAGACACTAACCTTGGACTTTAGGTAGGCTCTACCTAATTCCACTGAGAAAGAATCCTAGAGGTTCACACACTAAGTGTTTCCAAGTATCTTAGTTAAATATTAATTTAACAAGTTGAATAAATATTATACCCGATTGTGGTTTAATAATTATTCAAGGATGCCTGATTGCATTTATTTCGACACTAGTTATTCAAGAAAATATATTGTGGTTGAAATAATATGTATTTATTAGCGAGTAATGCAGTATTATTTATCTGAGAAATAAATAGCCATTATTCAAGGTCTAATAAATGTGGTGGAGGAAATAAAGAAAATAGAAAAACAAAAGTACATGCTGTGTAATTTTTCTAGGGATTTGTGAGAAATAATATTATTTATTTAATTAAATGATATTAGGTGTAATTCGTTGAGCGCGTATCAAGTAATAATAATAGTAAAATGTTATTATTAAACATGGGGTCTTGCTAAGAATTAAATTAAATGAATAAATTATTTTGGGTAATTAATTCATTTTATTATTCTAAGTAATTAAAATCCAAATTATATAATTCTCATTAGCCTAGGAATTTTTGGGGTTGTTCACAATGAATCTAGAAAAATATCTCAAGCCAAGAAATAATTATTTTCTTCCAAGAACTCTCTCAAGGTACGAGAGAGATCCTCCCCACCGGATCAATGAGAGATCTTTGCAAGTGGCTCTCAAGGTGATTGAAGGTGGACATTGCAAGCAAAGGCTCTTCTGCGCTAGCACCCATAGATTCATTCAACGACATCCAGAGATATGTGGAGCTCATTTAGATCTTCGTTAGAGGAATCCTACACTTGGATTATACAACGTAACGATGGATCACATCGGATCGTGACTGAAAACATCAACGGAGAGCGAATTCCATCAAGGTAATTCTTGTCTTTTAATTAAATTAATAATAACCAACATATGATGATCCTCTCTATGGTTCCGGGACTCCTTTCCTTTTTTCTTTCTTCATTATATTCCAAAGATCCGGCATTTTATTATTGTGACGGATCTTAGATTGATCATTGTTAATGGAAAATAAAAGTTGGGTACACCCACCAACGTGCTTCCGCTGCGCCCGGAACCTACACTACCTTCAATACCTGAGCAAGAAACAACCTCAAACATCTTGATTATAAGCCACCGAAACTCGGGTCACCCAATGCCTAAACCCATCAACATCAATGTTGAATCATAAGCACCAACCCTCCAAGGGCCAACATAAAATAGGGGCACCCTCAATGGTGCCGAAAATCACATCAGAATAGAACACCCAACAAGGGCTCTTCTATCACATCCAAACCCTGAGCCAAGCCCGCTATAAGAAACCTCAATCAGCCTCTCTCACACTCAACCCAAACTTTGTTCAACACCTCGCATGTAAGGGCATACTCAAACATCACCGTGCCCGCAAGGTAATTCCTCAAAGGCTCACTGGGACCCATCTACACAGCGGCACCCAATCTTACCTCACACCCTGTGACATCATCCCAGCCCAAAGGCTTCATCCAAACCAAACCTCAAGAAACCCAATCATGAATCCCATACAATACACTACTCGGTCCCATCTTCCAGGAACTGTCAGAAAGATCTCAAACTAACCCACTTGGCATCCTCAAGCCAAGTTGATCACCAAGCTCACAAGCCTCGCCTGATCTTAAACCACATCTTCCTCGGAAGAACTCTTACACAAAAACCTCAAGGTAATCCTCCCATCAAACCTCTACCAAGCCAAATCAACACACTAATGGGCTCTAATCACCACTAGGTCCTTTCCATTACATCCTATGTGAAAAAACACTCAAAATAGACTACTCACAAGTCCAATTCCCAGTCCAGGGTGAGAAAATGAGGGAACCCTCAAGATACAGCCCACACGGCCTCATATCCACAACCAACAACCATACAACAACAGAGGATCCCATCCCCATTCTGTCACCCCATAAGCATCAAGCAGAACAAACAGACATACCACCAAGACAGAGCAAGGAAGTTTCCAAACTCAAGTACATCATTAATTAAGTTTCTTATTTCTTTTTGGTTAGCCGAGATGATCACACAAGGATTTTTGTTCACTGGGCATCCATTTAATCAGCCGAGTTTATGTGATTAACCAATTTTCATGTTACAATCATTCAATCACATGAATATTCAGAAAAATAGAGGTTCATTAGTGTGCAATAAAAGACCCCCAACGGCCATGATTTTCAACGGACATAAGACTGTACAATTCACAACACATAATCAAGGATAAAGAGTACAGTAGAAACCAAGCACACTCCCTTCATTCCTTAAAGGTCCCTTTATTATCTTCATTAAGGTTTGGTTTCATCCATCCCCACATAGACAATATCATAACCACCCCACATGATACACAGTAAAGAGAGACGAAGGAAAAACCCTTCCTGTATTGATCAAGGATCGATGTTTTAACTATGCATGCCAAGAACTGGGGATGCGCAACTTGTAGGGGAGGAACTCCGGGGACTCCAAGGATGATTAGGGAAGCTCCAACACAGGCGCACCACTTGCCTCAGGAAGGGGGTGGACTCCAAACGTACAAGGAAGGAAAAAAGAGACCAGACAAGAAGAAGAAGAAGGAAGAAATTCTAGCATGATATAAAGATGAGATCCCATTGTTATGGGATATAGAATTTTGAACGGATTTAAAGTCAGATCGTAGTTTTCCACGCGGTTGGGAAGTTACGCACGATGGAATTAATTTTCATTTAATAATTCCCATCAGAGTGGTGGCTATAACAGCTATGCGTTAAACAGTTTTCTCTAATTAGAGGAAAAACGTGCAATAGGGGTGGAACTGGAAGGTACAGGGAAACGGTGTGGCACTGAGGAAAAACCACATGTTTGGTAACTTAAAGGTTTCCTAGCTTTGAGGAATTTTAGATATCATTTATGGGTTTTAAATGGATTTGAAAGGGGGTATTAAATCATTTTTAAGTCAAAAGATACGTTGTGGGAGTGGAAAAAGTTGGAAACTGGAAAAAGAATGAAGACCGCTCAATTAGGAAATGGTGCCACCTTCATGGTGCCACCCTTACGGTGCCACCTTCACGGTGTCACCCACATAGTGCCACCGTCACAGTGTCGTCGTCACGGTGTCACCCACACGGTGCCACTGTCACGGTGTCTCCCACACAGTGCCACCCTCACGGTGCCACCGTCACGGTGTCACCCACACGGTGCCACCGTCATGGTGCCACCGTCACGGTGTCACCCTCACAGTGCCACCGTCACGGTGTCACCCTCATAGTGGCACCGTCATGGTGTCACCCTCACGGTTCCACTGTTTCCGTGTGAGACCATGACCGGTGCCACCGTTTTGGTGGAACCGTTTGATGGAATTTTGTTTTGCCAAGGTATTGGACTAGGAGGGTCCGGGCCATTACATCATATACCTCTCAAACTACTCTCGCCCTCGAGAATCGAAACTAGACTAGAAGAAAAGAGGTGGTCCGAACAACCACATCGAAAGATACCTCTCAAGAGTAAACCTCATCCATCTTTCGAATAAATATGGATACACTACTGCTCCTCTCCCCCCAAGTAAGCACACCAATATTCAAGGGCCATACCATCCAGACATAGGGATTAGGGAGTTCCTTTCTCCATGTCAAGATATTATCCGCTTTGGGTGGTACTGACTCTCCCGCACGGGTTTAATCGCATCCACCTTAATGCATCTTGATTAGGGATCAGGTCCTCCCTTCCACACAGTCAGGACTCTTCATACACACACATCCAGAGAACAAGGGAATAGTCTATTACATAGTTAGAAAGGTAAAATGCTTCATCACAAACAAGTAAAATCAAAACAAAATAAAACTCAAAATAGCTCTGGGTACTGGGCGCGCATCTGTGCCTCCCGTTCCCAGGTACTCTCCTTGAGCCCATCATGCCTCCATAACACACGAACTAAAGGGATGGTTCGTCCACAGAGCACCTTCTTCTTGTGATCCTCAATCCTCACCTGTCTTTCTACAAACATTACGTCAGCCTCGATATCCAGCTTTCCCTAGACCCTTCTTTCTTCAAGTTGAAGGAGAGATAATGACCCCCAACGGCCATTATTTTCAACGGACATAAGCCCGTACAATTCAAAACACATAATCAAGGATAAAGAGTATTGTAGAAACCGAGCACATTCCCTTCATTCTTTAAAGGTCCCTTTATTATCTTCATTAAGGTTTGGTTTCATCCATCCCCACAGAGAAAATATCATACCCACTCTACATGATACACAATAAAGAGAGGCAAAGGAAAAACCCTACCTGGGTTGACCAAGGATCAACGTTTTAACTCTGTGTGCCAAGATCTGCGGATGCGCGACTTATAGGGGAGGAACTCCAGGGACTCCAAGGATGAGTAGGGAAGCTCCAGAATAGGCGCACCACTTTCCTCAGGAAGGAGGGTGGACTCCAAACGTAAAAGGAAGGAAAAAGGAGACCATCCAAGAAGAAGAAGGAAGAAATTATAGTGTGATATAAAGATGAGATCTCGTTGTTACGGGGTATAGAATTTTGAACGGATTTAAAGTCGGATCATGGTTTTCCACACGGTTGGGAAGTTATGCATGATGGAATTAATTTTCATTTAATAATTCCCATAGGAGTGGCGGCCATAACGGCTATGCGTTAAACATTTTTCTCTAATCAGAGAAAAAACGTGCAACAGGGGCGGAACAGGAAGGTATGGGGAAAGGGTGTGACACTAAGAAAAAACCACACGTTTGGTAAGTTAAAGGTTTCCTGGATTTGAGGAATTTTATATATCATTTATGGGTTTTAAATGGCTTTTAAAGGGGGTATTAAATCATTTTTACCTCAAAAGATATGTTGCGGGAGCAGAAAAAGTCGGAAAATGGAAAAAAGAACGAAGACCGCTCAGTTAGGGCACAGTGCCACTGTCACGGCGCCACTCTTACGGTGCCACCTTCATGGTATCACCCACACGGTTCCACCATCACGGTGTCGCCCACACGGTGACACCGTCATGGTGTCGTCGTCACGATGTCACCCACACGGTGTCGCCCACATAGTGCCACCGTCATGGTGTCACCCACATGGTGCCATACCCTTCCTTCATCAAGTTGAAGGAGTGATAATGACCCCCGAGACCCACCTTTAATAGGTCCCGGAGTACCAAATAGCACCAAAGTTATAGAATCACATATAAGATGGAAGGCATTACCCTTTTTATTTAATAGGATCGGGAGATAAGATAGTAATTCCCAAAATACCAAAGGTGGAAGTACAAGTAAAGCCAAAACAAACCATTCTCATATACATGTTCTAAAAGTAATGATACAAAAGTACAAGAAAGACCCAAAAGAAATTACCAAAGAAAAGAAAACAGCAACAGCAACCATCCCAATGTACAAACTAGTATGATCCTGCACGATCCCTGAAGTCCTCCTGGAAACCTGAAAGCAGTTTTATATATGTAGGGTGAGCATACAAGTATACCCAGTAGGGAAAACCAAAAGCTCTCATGCACAAGTGGGGAGACATTCTAATGCCCCGTGAGAAAATAGATAATTGAAACACCTAGTAAGGAAAACTTCCCACTCAAGCCACACCAAGGCACACTCCCCAAATAACACAAGTCAAGTAATGTAATAGTAATAAAACATCGACGTTTGGGTACCCCACGCCACTTTCCCACTTGTTATTGAAGATATCCTACGCATCGAACCTCTCCCGCCATTATCACTGCAGTCCCACTGCCATACCCCGCCCGCACACACCTGGGTCATCACCACACATCCTGCCCGCAAACACCTGGGCTATATCAACCACACGTAACCACACTCATAAACACCTGGGCCAAAACAACCACTGTCACGCCCGAAGACACCTGGACCTCATCCCGAAGACACTTGGGAAACAACCGGCCCACACACACATGGGCCGACCACCACAACTACCCTGCCCGAAGAATCTTGGGCTATAATGGACCTTAGGCCATCACAACCTGCCCGAAGAGTCTTGGGATATCTGGGAAAGGGAGAAAAAAGGAGCTAATAACCAACCACTCATAGGAGTGTTGGGAAAAACACCATGCCCCATGAAATGGGGGTGTTCGGAACAAAGTGATCAACATGGGTGGGGCGCCAATAAGAAACATAAAAACTATAATTATATGTATAGGTAACAAGCACTCATCCCAACCTAGAGGTTCCAAAACCAACCTAAGGACAAAAACCCTCATTACTGTTCATTCATCAAAAGGCACGCCACTCACAACCAAGTCACAATTCATTCCTAGACCAATTCCCCATTGAAGCCATTCTTGGTTTCATGTTCAAGTGATTCCATTTAAGTAAATTCTGCACTACTAGGCAACTAATAGGCATAACCACAAGTTGTGAAAAGGAAAAAAAATAGCCAAACATCACTTTTAAGCATTCACACCCGTTCTTCTTGTAAAGTTACAACAAAGGGATATGTGAGATCCCTCAAAGTACTAGAACCAAACCAAGCCTCAAGATACAGCCCCACATAGCCTCAGATCCACAACCAACAATCGTACAACAACAGAGGATCCCATCCCCATTCTGTCTCCCCATAAGCATCAAGCAGAACGAACAGACATACCACCAAGAGAGAGAAGGGAAGTTTCCAGAATCAAGTACATCATTCATTAAGTTTCTTCTTTCTGTTTGGTTAACCGAGATGATCACACAAATATTGTTGTTCACTGAGCATCCATTTAATCGTCCGAGTTTACGTGATTAACCAATTTTCATATTACAGTCATTCAATCACATGAATATCTAGAAAAAGAGAGGTTCATTAGTGTGCAAGAAAAGACCCCCAACAGCCATGATTTTCAATGGACATAAGCCCGTACAATTCACAACACATAATCAAGGATAAAGAGTACAGTAGAAACCGAGCACACTCCCTTCATTCTTTAAAGGTCCCTTTATTATCTTCATTAAGGTTTGGTTTCATCCATCCCTGCAGAGACAATAGCATACCCACCCCGCATGATACACAGTACAGAGAGACAAAAGAAAAACTCTACCTGGATTGATCAAGGATCAACGTTTTAACTCTATGCGCCAAGAACTGGGGATGCGCAACTTCTAGGGGAGGAACTCCGAGGACTCCAAGGATGATTAGGGAAGCTCCAGAACAGGCGCACCACTTGCCTCAGGAAGGGGGTGGACTCCAAACGTACAAGGTAGGAAAAAAAGAGACCATCCAAGAAGAAGAAGGAAGAAATTCTAGCATTATATAAAGATGAGATCCCATTGTTACGAGATATAGAATTTTGAACAGATTTATAGTCGGATCGTGGTTTTGCACATGGTTGGGAAGTTAAACAAGATGGAATTAATTTTCATTTAATAATTCCCATCAGAGTGGTGGCCATAACGGTTGTGTGTTAAACAGTTTTCTCTAATCAGAGGAAAAACGCGCAATAGGGGTGGAACTGGAAGGTACGGGGAAAGAGTGTGACACTGAGGAAAAACCACACGTTTGGTAAGTTAAAGGTTTCCCAGCTTTGAGGAATTTTATATATCATTTATGGATTTTAAATGGCTTTGAAACGGGGGTATTAAATCATTCTTTGGTACTTTCTTTTGGGGTTTTCTTGTAATTTTGTAGCATTAATTTTGGATCATGCATATGAGAATGGTTTGTTTTGGCTTTACTTGTACTTCCACCTTTGATGTTGTTGGGAATTACTATCCTATCTCCCGATCCTATTAAATAAAAATGGTAATGCCTTCCATCTTATATGTGATTCTATACCCTTGGTGCTAGTCGCCACTCTGGGACCTATTGAAGGCGGGTCTCATGGGTCATTATCTCTCCTTCAACTTGAAGAAGGAAGGGTCTGAAAACCTGATGTCCCTTATCTCATCTTAGTGAAGGTGGGTCGTGACAGAATGGAATCACATATAAGAGATAATGACCCCCGAGACCCGCCTTCAATAGGTCCCAGAGTGGCGACTAGCACCAAGGGTATAGAATCACATATAAGATGGAATGCATTACCATTTTTATTTAATATGATCAGAAGATTAGATAGTAATTCCCAACAACACCAAAGGTGGAAGTACAAGTAAAGATAAAACAAACCATTCTCATATGCATGTTTCAAAAGTAATGTGACAAACATACAAGAAAACCCCAAAAGAAAGTACCAAAGAAAAGAAAACAGCAACAGAAACCGTTCCAACGTACAAACTAGTATGATCCTGCATGATCCCTAAAGTCCTCCTGGAAACCTGAAAGCAGTTTTATATACATAGGGTGAGCATAAAATTATACTCATTAGGGAAAACCAAAAGCTCACGTGCACAAGTGGGGAGAAATTCTAATGCCCCGTGAGAAAAGAGATAACTGAAACACCTAGCAAGGAAAACTGACCACCCAAGCCTCACCAAGGCACACTCCCCAATTAACACAAGTCAAGTAATGTAATAGTAATAAAACATTGACGTTTGGGTACCCCACGTCACTTTCCCACTTGTTATTGAAGACATCCTGCGCATCGAACCTCTCCCACCATTCTCACTTCAGTCCCACTGCCATACCCCGCCCGCACAGACCTGGGCCATCACCACACATCCCGCCCGCAAACACCTGGGCTATATCAACCACACATAACCACACCCATAATCACCTGGGCCAGAACAACCACTGCCATGTCCGAAGACACCTGGGCCTCATCCCGAAGACACTTGGGAAACAACCTGCCCACACACACCTGGGCCAACCACCACAACTACCCTGCCCAAAGAATCTTAGGTTGTGATGCCCCCATTCTGTCACGACCCACCTTCACCAAGATGATAGAAGGGCCAAAAGGTTTCCAGACGCTTCATTCTTCAATTTGAAGGAGAGATAATGACCCCTGAGACCCGCCTTAAATAAGTCCCTGAGTGGCGACTAGCACCAAGGGTATAGAATCACATATAAGATGGAAGGTATTACCCTTTTTATTTAATAGGATCAGGAGATAAGATAGTAATTCCCAACAACACCAAAGGTGGAATTACAAGTAAATCCAAAAAAAAACCGTTCTCATATGCATGTTCCAAAAGTAATGCTATAAAAGTACAATAAAATCCCAAAAGAAAGTACCAAAGAAAAGAAAACAGCAACAGCAACCATCCCAACGTACGAACTAGTACGATCCTGCATGATCCCCAAAGTCCTCCTGGAAACCTGAAAGTAGTTTTATATACGTAGGGTGAGCATACAAGTATACTCATTAGGGAAAACCAAAATCTCTCGTGCACAAGTGGGGATACATTCTAATTCCCCATGAGAAAAGAGATAACTGAAATACCTAGCAAGGTAAACTGCCCACCCAAGCCTCACCAAGGCACACTCCCCAAATAACGCAAGTCAAGTAATGTAATAGTAATAACACATCAATGTTTGGGTACCCCCATCCACTTTCCCACTTCTTATTGAAGACATCCTACGCATCGAACCTCTCCCGCCATTCTCACTGCAGTTTCCCTACCATACCCCGCCCGCACACACCTGGGCAATCACCACACATCCCGCCCACAAACACCTGGGCTATATCAACCATACATAACCACACCCAAAAACACCTGGGCCAGAACAACCACTTCCATGCCTGAAGACACCTGGGCTGTATCCCGAAGACACTTGGGAAACAACCTACCCGCACACACCTAGGCCAACCACCATAACTACCCTGCCCGAAGAAACTTGGGCTATAATGGACCTCAGGCCATCCCAGCCTTCCTGAAGAGTCTTGGGCTATTTGGGAAAGGGAGAATAAAAGGATCTAATAACCAGACACTCATAGGAGTGTTGGGAAAAACACCCTCCCCCATGAAATAGGGGAGTTCGGCACAAAATGCTCAACATGGGTGGGGCGTGAATAAGAAACATAAGAACTACAATTATATGTATATGTAACAAGCACTCATCCCAACCTAAAGGTTCCAAAACCAACCTAAGCACAAACACCCTCATTACTATTCATTCATCAAAAAGGCACACCACTCACAACCAAGTCACAACTCATTCCTAGAACCAATTCCCCATTGAACCCATTCTTGGTTTCATGTTCAAGTGATTCCATTTAAGTAAATTATGCACTATTGGGAAACTAACAGGCATAACCACATGCCGTGGAAAGGAAAAAAACAGCCAAACATCACTTTTAAGCATTCACACCTAGTCATATTATAAAGTTACAACAAAGGGATCTGTGAGATCCCTCAAAGTCCAACACTAATGCCCGTAGCATATCCTCCATCATCTGGATGGTGCGTTCTGTTTTCCCATCCTTCTAGGGGTGGAAAACAGTGTTGAGACATAGTTGGGTGTCAAAATCATGTTGCAGTCCTTTCCAAACCCGTGAGGTAAACCGGGTATCCCAATCGAAGACTATGGACCTCGGAACCCCATGCAAACATAACACCTCATCCACGTACCTCTGTGATATGGCATCCACCGTACCCAACTCCTTGATTGCCAGGAAGTGAGCTGATTTCTTCAGGCGGTCCACCACTACCCAGATAGTATCGCAACCCCCTTGAACTCTAGGTAGTCCCATGACGAAATCCATCGAGATGTCATCCCACTTCCACTAGGGGAAATTTAAGGGTTGTAACAGACCTTCTGGGATGCGGTGTTCAACCTTCACCTACTGACACACGAAGCACTTTGCTACGAACTCTGCCACCGCCTGCTTCACCCCAGGCCATCGAAACTGACTTTTCAAACCCCAGTACATCTTGGAAACTCCCGGGTGCACTGCTAGAGGTGTGTTTTGGAACTTACCAATAACTCTCTCACGCATTCCCACGGGGAGGAACAACTTTCCATAAAACAGCATTCGATTCTTCCCATCTTCCGACCACCCTTCTGAAGCATCGCCTTGGTTAACCCGATCATGCATCACTTCATCCTACAAGTCCCCCCAACTGAGACTCTTCCACCTGTTGCAACAGAGAGGACTACATAGTCATCTGAAATAGACAGCCTCTACTACCATCCATCCTCGCATCCAGGTGCAGGGCATCCAACTCCTCCATCACATTCCAAGCATCTGCTGACTCTCGAACTGCATCCTTCTGCGACTTCCTGCTCAAGGCATCGGCCACCACATTCCCCTTTTCTGAGGTGTAGGAGACTTCAAAGTTTTAGTCTTGGAGGAACTCCATCCACCTTTATTACTGCAAATTCAGGTCCCGCTGGGAGAAGATATACTTAAAACTCTTGTGATCCATGAAGACCACGAAGCGTTCCCCGACGAGGTAATTCCACCACAACTTTAGTGCGAACACGATCGTCGCAAGCTCCAGATCATGGGTGGAATAGTTACGCTCATGGGGAAATAACGGCCTAGACCCATAAGATATCACCCCTTGTTGTTGCATCAGCACACACCTGAGGCCTTGTCCTGAAGCATCACAGAAAACCCCATACACTACCCCTTCTTCTGGAAACCTCACCACTGGGGCATTAACCAACTTCCCCTTTAGATAGCTAAAGGATGCCTTGCATTGCCCATTCCACACGAAAGTCAGGTCCTTCTTGGTCAAGGCTGTTAAAGGTGCTGCAACTCAGGAGAATTTGGGCATGAACTTCCAGTAGTAACCTGCCAGACCTAGGAAACTACCAACTTCTGCCACGTTCTTGGGAGTTTCCCAAGAGACAACTGCCTCGACCTTCGATGGTTCCACCACTATTCCCCACTCAGACACCACGTGTCCAAGGAAGTGCACTTCTCGCTTCCAGAACTTGCACTTGGAAAATTTTCCATAGAGTTGGTGCTGTCAGAGGACCTCTAAAATCATTCTTAGATGCTCAGTGTGATCCTCTTCTAATCTCGAGTAGATCAGGATGTCGTCAATAAACACGACTATGAACCGGTCCAGGTATTCCCAGAAAATAGAGTTCATTGTCCCCATGAACATAGCTGGAGCATTCGTAACGCCTAACGGCATGACCACAAACTCAAAATGCCCATATATGCGCCTGAAGGTAGTCTTTGAGATGTCATCCTCCTTCACTCTCAACTGGTGATATCCTGACCGCAGGTTGATCTTGGAGAACCATCCTGCCCCTTTTAACTGGTCAAAGAGATCATCTATCCTTGGGAAAGGGTAGCGATTCTTAACCATTACCTGATTCAGTCTCCTATAGTCTATGCACAATCTGAGACCACCATCTTCCTTCTTTGCAAATAAGACTAGAGCACCCCACGGTGATACACTTGGTCGAACAAAACCCTTCTTCATCAGATCGTCAATCTGAATCTGCAACTCCTGCAACTCAGAAGGCGCCATCTGGTAGGGAGACATCGAAATCGGACGGGCACCAGGTTGCAAGTCTATCCTGATCTCAACATCACGTTGAGGGGGTAGAGTCGCCACCTCTTCAGAGAAGACATCCATGAACTCATTGATAATCCCCAGGACTTCCACCATCTCTATATCTGCCGACTCCACTGACAGTTCAGTTAACAAGTAAAGGAGGGGCTCCACTCTCCGGTTACTTTCCTGGTAACCCCGCTCACTGATGAAAGTCACACGTTGGCTACCCAAGTCTGAAAACACGATCCTTCCTCAGAAGCAGTCAATAACAACACATACAGATAATAACCAGTCAATGCCTAGGATGACATCGTATGGATGTATCTGCAACAGTAGAAGATCCCTAATTGACTGATGTGGCATTATCATCAGTCTACACCCTCGGCAAACATGAAACAAGTAGGTCTGACCTTCGAATGGTGTACTCAACATCAGGGGCACTGGAAGTCTCTCAGCATCTAGACCCAGAGCACAGGCCAGACTGGGTGCAACAAAGGAGTGTGAAGCTCCTGTATCGAACAAGGCATAGGCAAGAGTACTAAACAAGATGATCATACCTCGAACGACTTCCGGATCTGCTATAACTATTGCCTCTGCTGCATGTAACTGCTCATGCCCATCTCCCCTGCCCCTCAGCTATCGGCCGCCTCCCCGACCACGCCCTGGTCGAGGTCCCTGAGGAGTGCCCTGAGGTCGGCCTCCTCCTGCAACGTCTGCCCTTGGAGGAGTGGGAGCTCGTTGTCCTTGATGCTACTACGGAAAGGTCCAGGATGGAAACTACTGCGGCTGAGGCGGGTGCTACACCGGCCCACCCCCACCGTACTGTACTCAGTGTAGACACTGATTCCGAAGGTGCCCACGGCTGCCACAGATGAAGCATCTTAGTCTTGGTCCTGAAAGGAAAGGGTGAGGACCAGGAGATCAGAACTGGAACGGCTGAGGCCTGCTCCCTACTGGTTAAAACCTAGAGGGCCCTGATACTGGAGGCCTACTGCAGACGGCCTTCCCCTTCAACAAGCCCAACTGGGTTCCCTATCGCGATACACCTCCCATCGTGTGCATCCTTTCCACCACTTCAGCTTCTTATCGACCTCCAACTACATCGGTAGGGTGACGGGGGTAACTGCATACTAAAGGGAAGGTCGGAGTGCCTCCTCTAAACATATCACCTGAGACTCCTCATTTGAAAAGAGGTCCGGAGTAAAGTGAAGGAGATCCTTGAACCTGATCCCCAACTCCCTCATTGACATACCCCCTTGCTGGAGGGAGAGTAGTTCCTGCCTCTTCTCAACCTTCATCGTGGAAGAGAGGAATTCCGCCCAGAACTCCCTCTCGAAGTTAGTCCATGTCACCTCAGCATCCCTCTTCTCCCCAAGATAAAACATCCACCACTGACGCGCAGCTCCACGCATCTGGCTTACAGCTAGAGGAACCCAGTACTCTGTCAGAACCCAGATCAAGCTGAAAACTATCAATACCTCCTCTAGCCAGCTCTCTGTCTCCACGTCAGAGATGCTACCCTCGTACTTCCCGAGGGTCTGCTCCTGAAAGGCACAAAGCGTCCTCTGCCACTGATCGTCCTCCTCCTCTCAGTCATCCCTCTGTCGATCAGCCAAATCAACCTCCTGGGCGTCGATCGCCCGCACTACCCTTGGTCACCATTCGGGTGCCATAGCTGCAAGGTAAACAAGGAATGCCTAAGCCCGAGTAGTGTAGAAGATTGCTTTTAAATTTTCTTAGACATCTTATTCATTTTAAATCCCCAAAATACCCAAGAAACACAAGAACACAAGTCATTATGATGCATGAACCTTTCCTAGGGTCTCTACCCTGCAATCAATGTAGCCTCACTTGGTCTTCCCTAGCCTATTTCATGCACCAAGATTGTCCAACACTATTGCCCTACCATCCCATGCAATCCTCACTATGCCTAACTCTGAACTCCATCCTATCTATCAACCTCTACTTTGATACCATTCTCTCATGACCCGCCTTCACCAAGATGATAGAAGGGATAGCAGGTTTCCAGACCCTTCCTTCTTCATGTTGAAAAAGAGATAATGACCCATGAGACCCGCCTTCAATAGGTCCCGGAGTGGCGACTAGCACCAAGGGTATAGAATCACATATAAGATTGTAGGCATTACACTTTTTAATTAATAGGATAGGGAGATAAGATAGTAATTCCCAACAACACCAAAGGTGGAAGTACAAGTAAAACCAAAACAAACCATTCTCATATGCATGTTCCAAAATTAATGCTAAAAAAAGTACAAGAAAACCCCAAAAGAAAGTACCAAAGAAAAGAAAAAAGGAACAGCAACCATCCAAATGTACGAACTAGTACGATCCTGTACGATCCCGGAAGTCCTCCTAGAAACGTGAAAGTAGTTTCATATACGTAGGGTGAGCATACAAGTATACTCAATAGGGAAAACCAAAAGCTCTCGTGCACAAGTGGGGAGACATTCAAATGCCTCGTGAGAAAAGAGATAATTGAAACACCTAGCAAGGAAAACTGCCCACCCAAGCCTCACCAAGGCACACGCCCCAAATAATGCAAGTCAAGTAATGTAATAGTAATAACACATCGACGTTTGGGTACCCCACGCCACTTTCCCACTGGTTATTGAAGACATCCTACGCATCGAACCTCTCCCGCCATTCTCACTGCAGCCTCACTCCCATACCCTGCCCGCACACACCTGGGTCATCACCAAACATCCCGCCCAAAAACACGTGGGCTATATCAACCACACGTAACCACACCCGTAAACACCTGGGCCAGAACAACCACTACCACGCCCGAAGACACCTGGGCCTCATACCGAAGACACTTGGGAAACAACATGCCCACACACACTTGGGCCAACCCCCACAACTACCATGCCCGAAGAAACTTGGGCTATAATGGACCTCAGGCCATCACAGCCTGCCCGAAGAGTCTTGGACTATTCGCGAAATGGAGCAGAAAATGAGCTAATAACCAGTCACTCATAGGAGTGTTGGGAAAAACATCATCCCTCATGAAATGGGGGTGTTTGGAAAAAAGTTCTCAACATGGGTGGGGCACGAATAAGAAACATAAGAACTACAGTTATATGTATAGGTAACAAGCACTCATCCCAAACTAGAGTTTCCAAAACCAACCTAAGCACAAACACCCTCATTGTTGTTCATTCATCAAAAGGGACACCACTCACAACCAAGTCACAACTCATTCCAAGAACCAATTCCCCATTGAACCCATTCTTGGTTTCATGTTCAAGTGATTCCATTTAAGTAAATTCTACACTACTGGGCAACTAACAGGCATAACCACAAGCTGTGGAAAGGAAAAAAACAGCCAAACATCACTTTTAAGCATTCACACCTGGTCCGCTTGTAAAGTTACAACAAAGGGATCTGTGAGATCCCTCAAAGTACTGGAACCAAACCAAGCCTCAAGATACAGCCCCAAACGGCCTCAGATCCACAACCAACAACTGTAAAACAACAGAGTATCCCATCCCCATCCATATCACCCCATAAGCATCAAGTAGAAAAAACAGACATACCACCAAGACAGAGCAAGGAAGTTTCCAGACTCAAGTACATAATTCATTAAGTTTCTTCTTTCTGTTTGGTTAACCAGGATGATCACACAAGGATTGTTGTTCACTGGGCATCCATTTAATCGACCGAGTTTACGAGATTAACCAATTTTCATGTTACAGTCATTCAACCACATGAATATCCAGAAAAATAGAGGTTCATTAGTGCGCAAGAAAAGACACCCAACGACCATGATTTTCAACGGACATAAGCCCGTACAATTCACAACACATAATCAAGGATAAAGAGTACAATATAAATCGATCACACTCCCTTCATTCTTTAAAGATCCCTTTATTATCTTCAATATGGTTTGGTTTCATCCATCCCCGCAGAGACAATAGCATACCCACCCCGCATGATACACAGTAAAGAGAGACAAAGGAAGAACCCTACTTGGATTGATCAAGGATCGACGTTTTAACTCTGTGCACCAAGAACTGGGGATGCACGACTTGTAGGGGAGGAACTCCGGGGACTCTAAGGATGAGTAGGGAAGCTCCAGCACAGGCGCACCACTTGCCTCAGAAAGGGGGTGGACTCCAAACGTACATGGAAGGAAAAAGGAGACCATCCAAGAAGAAGAAGGAAGAAATTCTAGCATTATATAAAGATGAGATCCCGTTGTTACGGGATATAGAATTTTGAACGGCTTTAAAGTCGAATCGTAGTTTTCCACGTAGTTGGGCAGTTACACATGATGGAATTAATTTTCATTTAATAATTCCCATCAGAGTGGTGGTCATAATGGCTGTGCGTTAAACAATTTTCTCTAATTAGAGGAAAAACGTGCAACAGGGATGAAACTGGAAGGTACAGGGAAAGGGTATGACACTGAGGAAAAACCACACATTTGGTAAGTTAAAGGTTGACCGGATTTGAGTAATTTTAGATATCATTTATGGGTTTTAAATTTCTTTAAAAGGGGGTATTAAATCATTTTTACGTTAAAAGATATGTTGTGGGAGAGGAAAAAGTCAGAAACTGGAAAAAAGAATGAAGACCGCTCGGTGAGGACATGGTGCCATTGTCACAGTGTCACCCTCACAGTGCCACCGTTTTGATGTGAGATCGTGATCAGTGCCACCGTTTTGGTAGAACCGTTTGATGGAACTATGTTTTGGAAAAGTACTGGACTAGGAGGGTCTGGGCTGTTACATCAGATACCTCTCAAACTATTCTCGTCCTCGAGAATCAAAACTAGACAAGAAGAAAAGAGGGGGGGGGTCTGAACTACCACCTCGAAGATACCTCTTAGGAGTAAACCTCATCGATCTTTTGAACGACTATGGATACACTACCGCTCCTCTCCCCCCAAGTAAGCACACCAATATTCAAGGGCCATACCATCCAGACATAGGGATTAGGGAGTTCCTTCCTCTATGTCAATATACTATCCGCTTTGGGCGGCACTGACTCGCCCACATGGGTTTAATCGCATCCACCTTAATGCGTCTTGATTATGAATCGGGTCTTCCCTTCCCCTGAGTCAGGACTCTTCACACACACATATCCAGAGAATAAGGGAATAGTCCATTACATAGTTATCAAGGTAAAACACTTCATCAAAAACAAGTACAATCAAAATAGAATAAAACTCAAAATAGTTATGGGTACTGGGCGCGCATCTGTGCCTCTCATTCCCAGGTACTCTCCTCGAGCCCACCATGCCTCCATAACACATGAACCAAAGGGATGGTTCATCAATGGATCACCTTCTTCTCGCGATCCTCGATCCTCACCGGTCTTTCAACAAACGTTACGTCAGCCTCGATATCCATATTTCCCCAGTTGAGGATGTGTGAATCATTGTTTAGATACCGTCGAAGCTGAGACACATGGAATACATCGTGCAGTCTCAGTAGAGGCGGTGGTAGCGCTAGCTGAGAATCCACTTTATTGACCCGCCGTAGCATTTCAAACTGTCCGAAGAACCTGGGAGAAAGATTAATTCCCCTGCTGAACCTATGTTTCCCACACCGAGGGGAGACCTTCAAGAACACATAGTCCTCGACCTCGAACTCCAAGGGTCTCCTCCTATTATCGGCATATGACTTTTTCCAGTCCTGCGCCGCCTTCATCATCTCCCGTATAAGCTGAACCTTCTCTGTCGTACTCTGCACCACCTTTGGGCTAAGAACACCTGCCTCCCCGGCCTCTGTCCAGCACACGGGTGAGCGACACGGTCTCCCGTACAAAGCTTCGAATGGAGCCATGCCAATGGTTGGGTGATGGCTTTTGTTGTAGGAAAACTCCACCATAGGCAAGTGACGTACCCACGATCCCCCAAAGTCCAACACACATGCCCGTAGCATATCCTCCATTATCTGGATGGTGCGTTATGTTTGCCTATCCGTATGGGGGTGGAAAGTAGTGTTGACGCATAGATCAGTGCCAAAAGCATGTTGCAGTCCTTTCTAGGCCCGTGAGGTAAACCGAGTATCCCAATCAGAGACTATGGACCTCGGAACCCCGTGTAACCGTACCACCTCATCCACGTACCTCTATGTTAGGGCATCCACCGTACCCGAATCTTTGATCGCCAGGAAGTGAGCTGATTTCGTCAGTTGATCCACCACTACCCAGATAGTATCACAGCCCCCTTGAACTCTGGGTAGTCCCGTGACGAAATCCATCTAGATGTCGTCCCACTACCACTCTGGGACATTTAAAGGTTGTAACAGACCTCCTGGGACGCGGTGTTCAGCCTTCACCTGCTGACACACGACGCAATTTGATACGAACTCTGCCACCGCCCACTTCACCCCAAGCCACCGAAACTAACTCTTCAAACCCTGGTACATCTTGGAAACTCCCGTGTGCACCGCTAGGGGTGAGTTTTGGAACTCACCAAGAACTCTCTCATGAATTCCCACGGGGACGAACAACTTTCCATAAAATAGCATTCAATTCTTCCCGTCTTCCGACCACCCTTCTGGAGCATCACCTTGGTTAACCCGATCACACATCACTTCAGCCTCCAAGTCCCCCAACTGAGACTCTTCCACCTATTTCAATAGAGAGGACCGCATCATCATCTGAAACAGACAGCCTCTACTACCATCCATCCTCGCATCCAGGGGTAGGGCAGCCAACTCCTCTATCGCCTTCCAAGCATCTGCTGACTCTCAAACCACATCCTTCTGTGACTTCCTGCTCAAGGCATCGGCCACCACATTCCCCTTTCCTGAGGTATAGGAGACTTTGAAGTTGTAGTCTTGGAGGAACTCCATCCACCTTATTGCCGCAAATTCAAGTCCCACTGGGAAAAGATATACTTCAAGCTCTTGTTATCCATGAAGACCAAGAAGCGCTCCCCGATGAGGTAATGTCGCCACATCTTTAGTACGAACACGACTGCCGCAAGCCCCAGATCATGGGTGGAATAGTTACGCTCATGGGGATGCAATTTCCTAAACCCATAAGAGATCACCCCTTGTTATTGCATCAGCATACATCTGAGGCCTTGTCCTGAAGCATCATAGAACACCTCATACGCTACCCCTTCTTTTGGAAACCTCAGCACTAGGGCACTAACCAACTTCCCCTTCAGATAGTTGAAGGCTAACTTGCACTACCCATTCCACAGGAAAGCCTCATCCTTCTTGGTTAAGGATGTCAAAGGTACTGCAACTCGAGAGAAGTTGGGCACAAACCACCGGTAGTAACCTACCAGACCTAGGAAACTACGAACTTCTACCAAGTTCTTGGGTGATGCCCAAGAAACAACCGCCTCGACCTTCGATGGGTCCACCGCTATTCCCTGCTCAGACACCACGTGTCCAAGGAAGTGCACTTCTCGTGTCCAGAACTTGCACTTGGACAATTTCCCATAGAGTTGGTGCTGTCGGAGGACCTCTAAAACTGTTCTTAGATGCTCAGTGTGATCCTCTTCTGATCTCGAGTAGATCAGGATGTCGTCAATAAACACGACTATGAACCAGTCCAGGTATTCCCGGAAAATGGAGTTCATGAGCCCCATGAACACAGCTGGAGTGTTCGTAACGCCGAACGACATGACCACAAACTCAAAGTGCCCATATCTTTCCCTGAAGGCAGTCTTCGAGATGTCATCCTCCTTAACCCTCAACTGGTGATATCCTGACTGCAGGTCGATCTTGGAAAACCATCCTACCCCTTTTAACTGGTCAAAGAGATCATCTATCCTTGTGAGAGGGTAGAGATTCTTGATTGTTACCTGATTCATTCTCCTGTAGTCTATGCACAGTCTGAGACCACCATCTGCCTTCTTTGTGAATAAGACTGGTGCACCCCATGGTGACGCACATGGTCAAACAAAACCCTTCTTCATCAGATCTTCAATCTGAATCCGCAACTCCCGCAACTCAGAAGGCATCATCCGGTAGGGAGCCATAGAAATCGGACGGGCACCATGTTGCAACTCTATCCCGAACTCAACATCACGCAGAGGGGGTAGAGTCGCCACCTCTTCAGGGAAGACATCCATGAACTCATTGACGATCCCCGGGACTTCCACCATCTTTGTATCCGCTGACTCCACTAACAGTTCAACTAACAAGGAAAGGAGGGGCTCCACTCGCCGGTTACCTTCCTGGTAACCCCGCTCACTGATGAAATTCACACGTCGTCCGCCCAAGTCTGAAAACACGATCCTTCCTCGGAAGCAATCAATAACGGAAAATACAGAGAATAACCAGTCAATGCCTAGGATAACATTATATGGATGTATCTGCAATAGTAGAAGATCCATGATTGACTGATGTGGCCCTATCATCAGTCTACACCCTCGGTAAACATGAAATAAGTCAGTCTGACCTCCGACTAGTGTACTCTACACCAGGGGCACTGGAAGTCTCTCAGCTTCTAGACCCAAAGCACGGGATAGACTGGGCACAACAAAGGAGTGTGAAGCTCCTGTATCAAACAAGGCATAGGAAAGAGTACTAAACAAGCTGATCGTACCTCGAATGACTTTCAGCCCTACTGGAACTGCTGCCACGGCGTCATGTAACTGCCCACGCCTAGTTCCCCTGACCCTCGGCTATCAGCCACCTCCCCAACCGCACCCTGGTCGAGGTCCCTGAGGATCTCCCTGAGGTCGGCCTCCTCTTGCAATGCCTGCCCTTGGAGGAGTGGTAGCTCGCTATCCTTGATGCTGATGCTGAAAGGTCCAAGCTGGAAACAGTTGCGGCTGAGGCGGGTGCTGCACCGGCCCACCCCCACCATACTGTACTCGGTCTGGACACTGCTTCCGAAGGTTCCCACGGCTTCCATGGATGAAGCATCTCAGTCCTGGGCCCGAAAGGAAAGGGTGAGGACTGGGAGATCAGAACTGGAACTGATGAGGCCTGCTCCCTACTCGTCGAAACCTTGAGGGCCCTGATACTGGAGGCCTGATGCTAACAGCCTTCCCCTTTGACGAGCCCAAATGGGTTCCCTCTCGCGATACACCTCTCAGCGTGTGCATCCTTTCCACCACTTAAGCCTTCTTCTGGACCTCCATGTATGTCGGTAGGGTGAAGGGGGTAACCGCATACTGAAGAGAAGGTCAGAGTGCCTCCTCTAAATGTCTCGCCCGAGACTCCTCATCCGGATAGAGGTCCGGATCAAAGAGAAGGATATCCTTGAACCTGAGCCCCAACTCCCTCACTGACATACCCCCCTTCTAGAGGGAGAGTAGTTCCTGCCTCTTCTAAAGCTTCATCATGGAAGAGAGGAATTCCGCCCGGAACTCACTCTCGAAGTTAGTCCATGTCACCTCAGCCTCCCTCTTCTCCCCAAGATAAATCGTCCACCACTGACGCGCTGCTCCACGCATCTGGCTTACAGCCAGAGGAACCCAGTACTCCCTCGGACCCTGGATCAAGCTGAAATCTATCACCAACTCCTCTAGCCAGTTCTCTGTCTCCACGTCAGAGATGTTTCCCTCGTACTTCCCGAGGGTCTGCCACTGAAAGGCATGAAGTGTCTTCGGCCACTGATCATCCTCCTCCTCTCGGTCATCCCTCTTTCGGTCAGCCAAATCAACCTCTTGGGCCTCGATCGCCCACACTACCCTTGGTCTTCGTCCGGGTGCCATAGCTACAAGGTAATCAAGGAATGCCTAAGCCTAAGTAGTGTAGAAGATTGCTTTTAAATTTTATTAGACTTCTTATTCATATTAAATCCCCAAAACACCCAAGAAACACAAGAACACAAGTCATTATGATGCATGCAGCTTTCCTAGGGTCTCTACCCTGCAATCAATGTAGCCTCACTTGGTCATTCAGTTGGCTCAGAGTCCTTGCATAGGATCATGGGGGGGATAAAATCCCGTGTCCTAGCCGGTCTTCCCTGGCCTATTTCACGCACCAAGATTTTCCAACACTGTTTTCCTACCATCCCATGAAATCCTCACTATGCCTAACTCCGAACTCCATCCTATCTCTCAACCTCTCCTCTGATACCATTCTGTCACGACCCGCCTTCACCAAGATGAGAGAAGGGATAGCAGGTTTCTAGACCCTTCCTTCTTCAAGTTGAAGGAGAGATAATGACCCCTGAGACCAGCCTTCAATAGGTCCCGGAGTGGCGATTAGCACCAAGGGTATAGAATCACATATAAGATAGAAGGCATTACCCTTTTTATTTAATAGGATCGGGAGATAAGATAGTAATTCCCAACAACACCAAAGGTGGAAGTACAAGTAAAACCAAAACAAACCATTCACATATGCATGTTCCAAAATTAATGCTACAAAAGTACAAGAAAACCCCAAAAAAGTACCAAAGAAAAGAAAACATCAACAGCAACCGTCCCAACTTACGAACTAGTACGATCCTACACGATCCCTGAAGTCCTCCTGGAAACCTGAAAGAAGTTTTATATATGTAGGGTGAGCATAGAAGTATACTCAGTAGGGAAAACCAAAATATCTCATGCACAAGTGGGGAGACATTCTAATGCCCCGTGATAAAAGAGATAACCAAAACATCTAGCAAGGAAAAATATCCACCCAAGCCTCACCAAGGCACACTCCCCAAATAACGCAAGTCAAGTAATGTAATAGTAATAACACATTGACATTTGGGTACCTCGCGCCACTTTCCCACTAGTTATTGAAGTCATCATATGCATCGAACCTCTCTCTCCATTTTCACTACTGTCCCACTGCCATACCCCGCCCACACCCACCTGGTCCATCACCACACATCCCGCCCGCAGACACCTGGGATATATCAACCACACATAACCACGCCCATAAACACCTGGGTCAGAACAACCACTTCCACACTCGAAGACACCTGCGCCTCATCCCGAAGACACTTGGGAAACAACCTGCCCGCACACACCTGGGCCAACCCCCACAACTACCCTGCCTGAAGAATCTTGGGCTATAATGGACCTCAGGCTGTAACAGCCTGCCCGAAGAATCTTGGTCTATCCGAGAAAGGGAGCAGAAAAGGAGCTAATAACCAGCCACTCATAGGAGTGTTGGGAAAAACACCCTCCCTCATGAAATGGGGGTGTTCAGCACAAAGTGCTCAACATTGGTGGGGTGCGAATAAGAAACATAGGAACTACAATTATATGTATAGGTAACAAGCACTCATCCCAACTTATAGGTTCCAAAACCAACCTAAGCACAAACACCCTCGTTACTATTCATTCATCAAAAGGCACACCACTCACAACCAAGTCAAAACTCATTCCTAGAACCAATTCCCCATTGAACTCATTCTTGGTTTCATGTTCAATTGATTCCATTTAAGTAAATTCTGCACTACTGGGTAACTAATAGGCATAACCACGAGCTGTGGAGAGGAAAAAAACATCCAAATAGCACTTTTAAGCATCCACACTCGGTCCTTTTGTAAAGTTACAACAAAGGGATCTGTGAGATCCCTCTAAGTACTGGAACCAAACCAAGCCTCAAGATACATCCCCACACGGCCTCAGATCCACAACCAAAAACCGTACAACAACATAAGATCCCATCCTCATCCATATCACCCCATAAGCATCAAGTAGAACAAACAGAAATACCACCAAGATAGAGCAAGGAAGTTTCCAAACTCAAGTACATCATTCATTAAATTTCTTCTTTCTATTTGGTTAACTGGGATGATCACATAAGGATTTTTGTTCACTGGGCATCCAACTGGTTCCAAAGCCATTTAAAACCAATAAATGATATCTAAAATTCCTCAAATCCGGGAAACCTTTAACTTACAAAACGTATGGTTATTCCTTAGTGTCACACCCTTTCCCTGTACCTTCCAATTCCGCCCCTGTTGCGCGTTTTTCCTCTAATTAGAGAAAACTGTTTAACGCACAGTCATTATGGACACCACTCCGATGGGAATTATTAAATGGAAATTAATTCCATCGTGCGTAACTTCCCAACCACGTGGAAAACCACGATCTGACTTTAAAGCCGTTCAAAATTCTATATCCCGTAACAACGGGATCTCATCTTTATATCACGCTAGAATTTCTTCCTTCTTCTTCTTGGTTGGTCTTCTTTTTACTTCCTTGTACATTTGGAGTCCACCCCCTTCCTGAGGCAAGTGGTGTGCCTATGCTGGAGCTTCCCTACTCATCCTTGGAGTCCCCAGAGTTCCTCCCCTACAAGTCACGCATCCCCAGTTCTTGGCGCATAGGGTTAAAACGTCAATCCTTAATCAATCTAGGTAGGGTTTTTCCTTCATCTCTCTTTACTGTGTATCATGATGGGTGGGTATGCTATTGTCTCTACGAGGATGGATGAAACCAAACCTTAATGAAGATAATAAAGGGGCCTTTAAAGAATGAAGGGAGTGTGCTCGGTTTCTACTGTACTCTTTATCCTTGATTATGTGTTGTGAATTGTACGGGATTATGTCTGTTGAAAATCATGGTCGTTGGGGGTCTTTTCTTGCACACTAATGAACCTCTATTTTTCTGGATATTCATGTGATTGAATGACTGTAACATGAGAATTGGTTAATCATGTAAACTAGGCCGATTAAATGGATGCCCAGTGAACAACAATCCTTGTGTGATCATCCCTGTTAACCAAACAGAAAGAAGAAACTTAATGAATGATGTACTTGAGTCTGGAAACTTCCTTGCTCTGTCTTGGTGGTATGTCTGTTTGTTCTGCTTGATGCTTATGGGGTGAAAGAATGGGGATGGGATCCTCTGTTCTTGTACGGTTGTTGGTTGCGGATCGGAGGCCATGTGGGGCTGTATCTTGAGGCTTGGTTTGGTTCTAGTACTTTGAGGGATCTCACAGATCCCTTTGTTGTAACTTTACAAGGGGACCGGTTGTGAATGCTTAAAAGTGTTGTTTGGATATTTTTTTTCCTTTCCACAACTTGTGGTTATTCCTATTAGTTGCCTAGTAGTGCAGAATTTACTTAAATGGAATCACTTGAACATGAAACCAAGAATGGGTTCAATAGGGAATTGGTTCTAGGAATGAGTTGTGACTTGGTTGTGAGTGGTGTGCCTTTTAATGAATGAACAGTAACGAGGGTGTTTGTGCTTAGGTTGGTTTTGAAACCTCTAGGTTGGGATGAGTGCTTGTTACCTATACATATAATTGTAGTTATTATGTTTCTTATTCACGCCCCACCCATGTTGAGCACTTTGTGCCGAACACCGCCATTTCATGGGGGAGGGTGTTTTTTCCAACACTCCTATGAGTGGCTAGTTATTAGCTCCTTTTCTGCTCCCTTTCCCAAATAGCCCAAAACTCTTCGGGCAGGCTGTGATGGCCTGAGGTCCATTATAGCCCAAGTTTCTTTGGGCAGGGTAGTTGTAGTGGTTGGCCCAGGTGTGTGCGGGTAGGTTGTTTCCCAAGTGTCTTCGGGATGAGGGTCAGGTGTCTTCGGGCATGGAAGTGGTTGTTCTGGCCCAGGTGTTTATGGTTGTGGTTACGTGTGGTTGATATATCCTTGGGAGAGGGTAGCGATTCTTGACTGTTACCTGATTCAGTATCCTATAGTCTATGCACAGTCTGGGACCACCAACTGCCTTTTTTTCGAATAAGACTGGAGCACCCCACGGTGATACACTCGGTCGAACAAAACCCTTCTTCATCAGATCTTCAATCTGAATCTACAACTCCCGCAACTCTGAAGGTGCCATCCGGTAGGGAACCATTGAAATCAGACCGGCACCAGGTTGCAAGTCTATCCCGAACTCAACATCACGTCAAGGGGGTAGAGTCGCCACCTCTTCAGGGAAGACATCCATGAACTCATTGATGATCCCTGGGACTTCCCCCATCTCTATATCCGCCGACTCCACTGACAGTTCATCTAATAAGGAAAGGAGGGGCTCCACTCGCTGGTTACCTTCCTGGTAACCCCGCTCACCGATGAAAGTCACACGCCGGCCGCCCAAGTCTGAAAACAAGATCCTTCCTCGGAAGTAGTCAATAACAGCACATACAGAGAATAACCAGTCAATGCCTAGGATGACATCGTATGGATGTATCTGTAATAATAGAAGATCCATGATTGACTGATGTGACCCTATAATCAGTCTACACCCTCAGAAAACATAAAACAAGTCAGTCTGACCTCCTACTATTGTACTCAACACTAGGGGCACTGGAAGTCTCTCAGTGTCTAGACCCAGAGCACAGGCCAGAGTGGGTGCAACAAAGGAGTGTGAAGCTCCTGTATCGAACAAGGCATAGGCAAGAGTACTAAACAAGCTGATCGTACCTCAAAAGACTTCTGGATCTACTGGAACTGCTGCCTCCGCGGTGTGTAACTGCCCACGCCCAGCTCCCCTGCCCCTTGGTTGTCGGCCCCATCCCTGACCGTGCACTGGTAGAGGTCCCTGAGGAGCACCCAGAGGTCAGCCTCCTCCTGCAACATCTTCCCTTGGAGGAGCGGGAGATCGTTTTCCTTGTTACTGCTGCTGAAAGGGCCAAGCTGGAAATTAATGCGGCTGAGGCGGGTGCTGCACAGGCCCACCCACGCCGTACAGTACTCGGTCCGGACACTTATTCTGAAGGTGCCCACGGCTTCTAGAGATGAAGTATCTCAATCTTGGGCCCGAAAGGAAAGGGTGAGGATTGGGAGATCGGAAATAGAACTACTGAGTCATGCTCCCTACTTGTCAAAACCTAGAGGGCCCTGATGCTGGAGGCCTGATGCGGATGGCCTTCCCCTTCGACGAGCCCAATCGGGTTCCCTCTCGCGATACACCTCCCAGCATGTGCATCCTTTCCACCACTCCAGCCTTCTTCTGGACCTCCAAGTACGTTGGTAGGGTGAAGGGGCTAACCGCATACTGAAGGGAAGGTTGGAGTGCCTCCTCTAAACGTCTCGCCCGAGACTCCTCATCTGGAAAGAGGTCTGGAGCAAAGAGAAGGAGATCCTTGAACCTGATCCTCAACTCCCTCACTGACATACCCTCCTGCTGGAGGGAGATTAGTTCCTGCCTCTTCTTAGCCTTCATCTTGGAAGAGAGGAATTTCGCCTGGAACTCCCTCTCGAAGTCAGTCCACATCACCTCAGCCTCCCTCTTCTCCCCAAGATAAAGCGTCCACCACTGACGTGCTGCTCCACGCATCTGGCTTACAGCCAGAGGAACCCAGTACTCCATTGGAGCCTGGATCAAGCTGAAAGCTATCACCAGCTACTCTATCCAGCTCTCTGTCTCCACGTCAGATATGCTACCCTCGTACTTCCTAAGGGTCTACTGCTGAAAGGCACGAAGCGTCCTCTGTCACTGATCGTCCTCCTCCTCTCGATCTGCCCTCTATCGATCAGCCAAATCAACCTCCTGGGCCTTGACGCTCGCACTACCCTTGGTCGTCGTCCGGGTACCATAGCTGCAAGGTAAACAAGGAATGTTTAAGCCCGAGTAGTGTAGAAGATTGCTTTTAAATTTTCTTAGACTTCTTATTCATTTTAAATCCCCAAAATACCCAAGAAACCCAAGAACACAAGTCATTATGATGCATGCACCTTTCCTAGGGTCTCTACCCTGCAATCATTGTAGCCTCACTTGGTCATTTGGTAGGCTCAGAGTCCTTGCATCGGATCACGGGGGGCCCTAAAATTATGTGTCCTAGTCGATCTTCCCTGGCCTATTTCCCAAAGTGGCGACTAGCACCAAGGGTATAGAATCACATATAAGATGGAAGGCATTACCCTTTTTATTTAATAGGATCGGGATATAAGATAGTAATTCCCAACAACACCAAAGGTGGAAGTACAAGTAAAGCCAAAACAAACCATTCTCATATGCATGTTCCAAAATTAATGCTACAAAAGTACAAGAAAACCCCAAAATAAAGTATCAAAGAAAAGAAAACAGAAACAACAATCGTCCCAATGTACAAACTAGTACGATCCTGCACGATACCTGAAGTCCTCCTGGAAACCTGAAATCAGTTTTATATACGTAGGGTGAGCATACAAGTATACTCAGTAGGGAAAACCAAAAGCTCTCATGCACAAGTGGGGAGACATTCTAATGCCCCGTGAGAAAAGAGATAACTGAAACACCTAGAAAGGAAAACTGCCCACTCAATCCTCACCAAGGCACACTCCCCAAATAACACAAGTCAAGTAATGTAATAGTAATAACACATTGACGTTTGGGTACCCTGCGCCACTTTCCCACTTGTTATTGAAGACATCCTATGCATCGAACCTCTCCCGTCATTCTCACTGCAGTCCCACTGCCATACCCCACCTGTACACACTTGGGCCATCACCACACATCCTGCCTGCAAACACCTAGGCTATATCAACCACACGTAACCACACCCGTAAACACCTGGGCCAGAATAGCCACTGCCACGCACGAAGACACCTGGGCCTCATCCCGAAGACACTTGGGAAACAACCTTCCCACACACACCTGGGCCAACCACCACAACTACCCTGCCCGAAGAAACTTGGGCTATAATGGACCTCAGGCCATCACAGCCTGCCCGAAGAGTCTTGGGCTATTCGGGAAAGGGAGCAGAAAAGGAGCTAATAACCAGCCACTCATAGGAGTGTTGGGAAAAACACCCTCCCCTATGAAAATGGGGGTGTTCAGCACAAAGTGCTCAACATGGGTGGGGCGCAAATAAGAAACATAAGCACTACAATTATATGTATATGTAACAAGCACTAATCCCAACCTAGAGGTTCCAAAACCAATCTAAGCACAAACACCCTCGTTACTGTTCATTCATCAAAAGGCACACCACTCACAACCAAGTCACGACTCATTCTTAGAACCAATTCCCCCATTGAACCCATTCTTGGTTTCATGTTCAAGTGATTCCATTTAAGTAAATTCTGCACTACTAGGAAACTAACAGGCATAACCACAAGCTGTGGAAAGGAAAAAGAACAGCCAAACAACACTTTTAAGCATTCACATCCGGTCCTCCTGTAAAGTCACAACAAAGGGATTTATGAGATCCCTCAAAGTACTGGAACCAAACCAAGTCTCAAGATACAGCCCCACACAGCCTCAGATCCACAACCAACAACCGTACAACAACAGAGGATCCCATCCACATTCTGTCACCCCATAAGCATCAAGGAGAACAAACAGACATACCACCAAGACAGAGCAAAGAAGTTTCCAGACTCAAGTACATCATTATTTAAGTTTCTTCTTTCTGTTTGGTTAACCGGGATGATCACACAAGGATTGTTGTTCACTGGGCATCCATTTAATCGGCCGAGTTTACGTGATTAACCAATTTTCATGTTACAGTCATTCAATCACATGAATATCCAGAAAAATAGAGGTTCATTAGTGCGCAAGAAAAGACCCCCAATGGCCATGATTTTCAACGGACATAAGCCTGTACAATTCACAACACATAATCAATGATAAAGAGTACAGTAGAAACCGAGCACACTCCTTTCATTCTTTAAAGGTCTCTTTATTATCTTCATTAAGGTTTGGTTTCATCCATCCCCGCAGAGACAATAGCATACCCACCCCTCATGATACACGGTAAAGAGAGAAGAAGGAAAAACCTTACCTGGATTGATCAAGGATCGACATTTTAACTCTGCGCGCCAAGAACTGGGGATGCGCGATTTATAGGGGAGGAACTCCGGGGACTCCAAGGATGAGTAGGGAAGCTCCAGCACAGGCGCACCACATGCCTCAGGAAGGGGGGTGGACTCCAAACGTACAAGGAAAAAGGAGACCAGCCAAGAAGAAGAAGGAAGAAATTATAGCATGATATAAAGATGAGATCTCGTTGTTACGAGATATAGAATTTTGAACGGCTTTTAAGTCATATCGTGGTTTTCCACGCGGTTGGGAAGTTACGCACGATGGAATTAATTTTCATTTAATAATTCCCATCAGAGTGGTGGCCATAACGGCTGTGCGTTAAACAATTTTCTCTAATCAGAGGAAAAATGCGCAACAGGGGCAGAACTGGAAGGTGTGGGGAAAGGGTGTGACACTGAGGAAAAACCACATGTTTGGTAATTTAAAGTTTACCCGGCTTTAAGGAATTTTAGATATCATTTATGGGTTTTAAATGGCTTTGAAAGGGGGTATTGAATCATTTTTACGTCAAAAGATACGTTGCGGGAGCAGAAAAAGTCGGAAACTAGAAAAAGAACAAAGACCGCTCGGTTAGGACACGGTGCCACCGTCACGGTGCCACCCTTACAATGCCACCTTCACGGTATCACCCACATGGTGCCACCGTCACAGTGTCGCCCACACGGTTCCACCATCACGGTGCCCTTGTCACGGTGTCCCCACACGGTGTCACTGTCACAGTGTCGCCCACACTATGCCACCGTCACGGTGCCACCGTCACGGTGCCACCGTCACAGTGCCACCCTCACGGTGCCACCGTCAAGGTGTCACCCTCACGGTGCCACTGTTTCGATGTGAGACTGTGACCGGTGCCACCGTTTTGGTGGAACCGTTTGATGGAACCGTGTTTTGGCAAGGTACTGGACCAGGAGGGTCCGGGCCGTTACATCAGATACCTCTCAAACTACTCTCGTCCTCGAGAATCAAAACAAGACCAGAAGAAAAGAGGGGGGTCCGAACAACCACCTCGAAAGATACCTCTCAGGAGTAAACCTCATCCAACTTTCGAACGACTATGGATACACTACTGCTCCTCTCCCCCCAAGTAAGCACACCAATATTCAAGGGTCATACCATCCAGACATAGGGATTAAGGAGTTCCTTCCTCCATGTCAAGATATTATCCGCTTTGAGCGGCACTGACTCGCCCGCACGAGTTTAATTGCATCCACCTTAATGCGTCTTGATTATGGATCAGGTCCTCCCTTCACCACAGTTAGGACTCTTCACACACACACATCCAGAGAACAAGGGAATAGTCCATTACATAGTTAGCAAGGTAAAACGCTTCATCACAAACAAGTACAATCAAAACAGAATAAAACTCAAAACTGCTCTGGGTACTGGGCGCGCATATGTGCCTCCTGTTCCCAGGTACTCTCCTTGAGCCCACCATGCCTCCATAACACACAAACCAAAGGGATGGTTCGTCCACGGAGCACCTTCTTCTCACGATCCTCGATCGTCATCGGTCTTTCTACAAATGTTACGTCAGCATTGATATCTAGCTTTCCTCAGTCGAGGATGTGTGAATCGCTGTGTAGATACTGTCGGAGCTGAGACACATGGAAGACATCATGTAGTCTCAGTAGCGGCGGTGGTAGCGCTAGCTGATAAGCCACTTCACCGACCCGCCGCAACACTTCGAACGATCCAACGAACCTGGGAGAAAGCTTACTTCGCCTGTCGAACCTCTGTTTCCCACACTGAGGGGAGACCTTCAAGAACACGTGGTCCCCGACCTCGAACTCCAAGGGTCTCCTCCTATTCTCAGCATATGAATTTTGCCGGTCCTGGGCCGCATTCATCCTCTCCCGTATAATCTGAACCTTCTCTGTCGTGCTCTGCACCACCTCCGGGCCAAGAACACCTGCCTCACCGACCTCTGTCCAGCACAAGGGTGAGCGACACGACCTCCCGTACAAAGCTTCGAATGGAGCCATGCCAACGGTAGAGTGATGGCTGTTGTTGTAGGCAAACTCCACTAGAGGCAAGTGTCGTACCCACGACAGAGGATCCCATCCCCAAAATTACAAGTCCAATTCCCGATCCAGGGTGAGAAAATGAGGGAACCCTCAACAGTCCCTAGAATCACATCATAGCAAAACATCCAACAGGGGCTGCTCTATCACATCCAAACCCAGGGCCAAACATCACCACACATGTAAGGGCATTCCTCAAAGGACCCCACAAACCCATTTCAACCTATACACAACGGCACCCAGTCGTACCCGACACCCCATAGCACCATCCCATTCCAAATGCTTTATCCAAACCAAACCTCAAGCAATCGGATCATGAAGCTGATCCAATACTCAATCTTATCTTTCGGGAATTGTCTGGTAGATCTGAAACTAACCCACTTGGCATCATAAAGCCAAGTCAATCACCAAGATCACAACCCTCACTTGAGCTCAAACCACATCTTCCTCAAAAGAACTCTCACACCAAAACCCCAAGGGAATCCTCCCGCCAAACCTCACCCAAGCCAAATCACCTCACTAACAGCCTATAATCACCACGAGGCCCTCACCATAGCATCCTACGTAGGAAAAACACTCAGAATGGACTACTCACAAATTCAATTCCAGATCCAGGGTGAGAAAACGAACGAAAAACCTCCAAGGGAGAAGTGCACAACATGTACTGTGTGTACACAACACACACCTCCAGTGATCCTCCCTACATGTGAACTCTACCTAACTCAGTGTGCGCTTTACCCAACTATAAGACGTATACCGAACACACACAACGTGTGACCTACATGGGGTCAATCCAAGTACTCCACACGACTTCTAGTCGTGTACTTTATATGGGGTCTGGTCGTGTAACCTACATGCCCTGTACCCCTGCACGGGGTGTCTAGCCGAGCACTCGACCACACCTCGAGCCACCATACACGGTGTGTACTGAACTTACACATCGTGTAGTCATCTTCTCTAACCATTTGCTCAAATGAAAGAAAAAATGGTGTGTGTTTTTGAACTACACACCGTGTGATCATATTTCCTTAAAAGAAATCCCTTATAATCCCCCCGAAACACCCGTTTCTCCCAAAAACACCCCAAAACGACCCTCAGGGGGGCTCTAAACAGCTCAATAAACACTTAAAAACTAAAACAACTAATTTATGGGGATTTAAAGCTAAAAATTAAAATAGGGCCTACCTCATGGAGAAAACGTCAATGCTTTTTGCCCGGATCTGTGCCGCACAGCCACCACACCTCGATCCAAGTTCGATTAGACTCCCTTGGTGAAGATCTCCTCTCCAAGGGGAGACGTACACAACAAGCCACAAGGTGGAGGAAAGAAAAAGGAAATAGAAAAAAAAAAAGAAAAAATAAAAAGAAAAATGCTTAACCCAAGCCTCGGAACCCGAAGCGAGTTTACAGCTTGCTTTGAACCCCCCCCCCATTCTAGACTCATTTACAAAGTCAGAATTTCAATCTCAGGCTCTATTCAAGAGATGTCAACATTCACACGCGAAATTAATTAATATTTATTAATTAAATATTAATTATTTCATGGAAATATGACCGACTCAAAATTCCACCAAACTCCAACCCTAAGGTAAACACCATATTCTGAGACTAATGGAGCAATCAGAAAATTATTCTGAGATCATTTGCTAGGGAAAATTACCATTTTTCCACTCAAAATCACCCAAAAAAAATTATCTGCTTTCCTCAACCTGCAAAAACACATTTCGTTACAATAAAAGTGTCTTGGTGTAGGAGTCTACATCTGTTGGTCGAGGTATTTACTTGGGGTTTGTATTTATGGACAAGTGTTGTATATTAGTGAGTTACATTGTAGTCATTATTTGTTATGACATTGGATATATTATGTGTTTGACTACTTAACAAATGTTATGTTATATGTGCATTATTAATTGCATTTTGTTTGACCACTACATATGTAGGTATCTTTAGTGGTTGGAATTTACATGATTGCAATAATTTGAGGTGAATGTTTCCCATTTGTGTGTGTACACCCTCTTAGCGTTTATCACCGATCTTTGACCTATCGAAGACGAGCTTAGAGAGGCACACCCAATCTTATCATTGACCCGAGCAGGGTTTCGGTGAGACCGACTCCTTTTAGCATTGAACCCAAATAACCCGAGACAAAGTTTTTCCTAAATAAGGGAGATTGATGGCAAACAATTGGTGCAGTTTTTATAAAAAACGTAGAAGATGAAGACATTTCAAAAAAATCAAAGAATCCATTGACATTTAAGATAAGAAACATAACTTAAGGTATGGACCCATAATTAACTACCATAATGGGTTTAAATGATATTCTCATGGACTATTCAAGCTTGTTTTTTTGTATTTAACTCGACTTCAAATAATATATTATGTCAACTCAAATCACCAATTCCTTTCCAAATTATTGTAATATTGTTCCTATCTTAATTACTTGGGAGATTGATGGCAAACAATTAGTGGGTCTAGCCAATTTATTTTCTATTTTATTTTATTTGTTTTAAATCTTTATAATTTTCTTTGTGGACATGAATATCTTGATATTAATAAGGGAAAATATGAATTTTATATATTTTTAAAATATTGTTTGAATTTTTATAAAGAAATTTGTTTTTTAAGAGAAGTTCAAACAATGAAAATGAGAAAAACATAAATTATTTATATTGAAATATTGTTTTTGATTATTTAAATGGATAAAGATATAAGAATGAATCTTGAAACAATGTCACTTATGCATGTGATATAAGACAACACTTTACATTTCCCTCTTTGCAAGACTGATATGCAATAAGGTGTCTTCAAACTTGTGAGGGTTGGATTTGTTTGAATGTTTGAACATATACATCAATTTAGATTTTATTTTATTTGTTTTTAATCTTTATGTTTCATTTGCCTAGAACTGTTCGATTTGAAACTTGGATTTTAAGCATCATCGATTAATGAGTGTAAACTTGAATTAAGGCACCACTAATCTAATAACACAATTACGATCATTTAGGGGTATCAATTTATGACACAACACAATAACACGACTTGAAAACGACATGAAATTAACAGGTTTGAGTTTGAATTTTCTAACACAATTAATAAATAGGTCAAGTTCATGTCAACACATTTAATAATCATGTCGAGTTCAAGTTCATTTGTTTGACCTGAATTTGACACGAAATGATTCATTTAATTAAACATGCCACATGTCGACCTGTGTATGGTATGTTTAACCTATTTAACTCATTTAATTTGCATGTAATCATTTAATTGTGTCATACGGTATCAAAACATACCATCACAAGTCATTTCTAATCGGATTGTTTTAGGTTATTTAAAACTAATCATGTTGAACAGGTCATATCGTGTAATTCATGTAAAATCGTGTTGTGTTCGTGTTTGCGTTTTTGACACGGTTAATTAATCATATTGTGTTTGTGTCATATATAATCATGTCTATGTCATTGAATGACACAAAACAAACACAATCTGTCGACATGAATGGTCACCCCTGAATCATTAATTTGATCAAGCTCAGTTCAAATGATAAGATTTGTCAAAACAAGCCACGGTCGATATGAGACAAAGTCTCGCTACACATCTATGAATCCAATTTCAAAAAACCCATTTTCGGTGCTCAATTAAACACCATATTTTTTTCCTTTATTTGGAAAATCTGATTGCCTAAAGAAGAATTGAATGAAAGTGGAAAAATGAAAACCCCACAAAAAAAAAGTGCCAAGATCAATATTTACCACCAGTCCCCAACTTAAAATTGGCTGGTGAAGGTGCTTTGGGCTTACCACCAGGTGAATGTTTCAGCTTCCATTGTCTCTCTCGAATGCCATCCGCATGCAAATCTATGATGCAAAACAAAATTGGACATCATGAGCAATTTTCTAAGAGAAATACTTCCTCTGATTAAGGCCGTGTTTGACACCACTTACTGAAAAGTGCTTGTATCATTTGTTATTAGTGATAAACAACTTGAAAAAAAAAACAGTTTTCAATAACCAACCTAAAAATACTGATACAAAAGCACTTTGTTGAAATCTGTTTATAACACTTCTAGCTGACAAGTGTTTCTAAATACATGTTTCAAGACAGCTTTTTGAAAAATTGTTGTTCTACCACTGCTTATAGTTTTCTTTCGAAATTTAAGTACATGTGTTTTTTTCAGAAACAGAACGAACACCACTTAAATTTTCTAACTGTTCAATAAGTGATAAGTGTAATAAACAATATTCAATCAGTACTATCAAATGGACCCTTGAAGTTTGAATAAAAATGGAATTTGTTCTGTTTATGAAAAAATGCATGCACTTAAATTTCAGAAAAAAAGTGTTGTCAAACAGAGCCTTGATTGAAAAGCTGAGATGGACCGTTCACCTCTCACAGAATCCTTTTCCATATCAAACGCATGTTCCAGATTCCTTTTCAGCGACCTAACACCAATTGGAGACCCAGACACCTGGAAACAATTAAAACCCGGATTTGCAGCAACTTCAGTGCCACCACCTTTACCATCAGACTTCCTCAAGGGCCGCTTTCTAATGATCGAGGGCATCTCAAAGGGAGTTGAAAAACAAAACGGACTCCCCAGATGTTTTAAATCAACTGTTCTTGGGATTCTACCACTCTCTGAAAAATGTGAAGGGCCATGGGCTTGGCTTCTCTTCCCAACTTTGCTATTATCATCACTGAACCCAGAAGATGACAGACTTGAAAATGAACAGTCCAATGGGCTCCTGAACCTCAGATTAGTTGCATCAGAATCGTCGACTGAAACTTTAGAAGCAGAATTAAAAGGAATAACAGAATCATGTTCACTAATCCAGTCCTTGGAAGAGCTATCAGTTCCTGATGGAACAGATTTTGATCTTAAACCGCTGGAATTTCCGAGAACTAACTCAGCTGAACAGGTGTTAATGGTATGATCAGACCCGAATTTATCATCAGCAGTGGCAGTTTCACCAGCACTTTGTTGCGAAATTCTTGTTTTGAATTGTTCACTAGTTCCGAGAACCAAATCTGTAGAACAATGGCCAAATTCTGCTCTAGGGCCGTACCTGCACAATTCGGGCGACACAGTTCCACGCACGTCTTGAATGAAACCTAAAAACGAATCCAATTTCTTCTTCAATGAGCAATTCCAGTGATTTTTTATCGCGTTGTCAGTCCTATATAACAGGGGAATATCAATGTCAATCTTACATGAACACATACAGAGCATCTATGGAGGATCCGCTCACATCTAAACCACTATCCATTTGGATCCCGATCAAGGTATTTTGGGAGTGGCAACTAACCTCTATATTACAATGTAAGCAATTTTGTCATCACATGAATTCTCAATTGTATATAAATTGTATACATCAAATAGTTAATCAACATATTTCAGACTTGTCTTGGGCCCAAGACATTAAATCATACCTTTTAATTTACTTTAAAAAAAACACAAAATGTTTAAACATTTCAAACATGAAGTTTTTTTTTAAATAAAAAAATTATGTGCCATGCATCAGCATCTGAACTATAGAGGATGACAACATCCCTAGCTTCTGAAATATATGTCATGAATTTTTTCATGATATATCAAAGAAGTTGATCGCAAAAGCCTACCAAAGACAGAGTGATTAGAAATGGAAGAATTAATAAACTTTGATGCATACCTGCCAGGTAAGAACCTTGCAATTTCGGCCCACTTATTCCCATAAATGTTGTGATGGAAGTAAAGAACCGACTCTTCCTCTTTAGTCCATGCATCTTTCTTTATTGCAGGGTCCAGATGGTTGTGCCATCTGAGATCAAAGGTATCAAAATTTTCAAATAAACACATACCAGCTGTACAATAGTACATTCATAATTGATGCAAAACATATTATTAAAATAAAAGAAAACCTGTTTTCCAGGATTGGGCAAAATGAATCCGTATTACATAGAATATTACGGATGCAAAGTGAATTTCAGTGGGATAATAAAAAAAAAATGAGCAGAAAAAATTGCCAACCTTTCACGGCATTGCTTGCCTATACGACCCGGTAAGTACTTCGCAATAACTGACCATTTCTTACAACCATACTTTTCAACTAACTCTACTATACAGTTATCCTCCTGAAAAGGTAAGCAGAGAAGAACACATATCAGTGATCAATGATAATTCAAAGTAAAGTACACAAATTTATACCCTCAGGCAACAGGCAGGGTTTTCTATATATGTATGGTACCTCCTTTGACCATGGTCCTTTAACAAGATCGGGGTTGAGAACCTTCTGCCAGCGATGCAGGCATTGAACATCTGAACGCCTAGGAAAAAATTCAGCTGTGCAAAATAAGAAATGATGAAAATAAAGATCATTAGAGGAAATGGTAACCTAGGATTAGCTCGGACTGGATGAACATTGCCTTTTTTAGGTTATGTTTGGTGGACGACAAACATGGTGAGGTAAAAGGAATAAGAAGTGGAAAATGAGTTTCTAATGTTTTGTAGGCAGCAGTAGTAATTTACTTAGAAATCAAAACTCCATCATTTGAGGGAAACTCCTCTCCCTCTCCCCTTCTCTCATTCCCTTAGTCAACTCATACCAAACAAGCCCTTAGTTCCATCCGAATGCACGGTATCTAGACTGATATGACTACTAAACAAGTAGAAAACTCTAGAGAATTATTCACACTCCTGCAGAAACCACTAAAAAGCCAATGATAAATTACCACAATCGAGGGGGGAAAAAACTTGCCTATTCTCTTCCAATTCCTGCCATTGAACTTCTTCACCGTGTCAGTTAAAAGATTATCCTGTTAATAATTGCAGGAGAAAAAGAATAAGATATCTTTTTATGGGAATCCAGAAAGATGAGTACAATATAACACCTAACTAACAAGCAAGAACAAAACTTAGCCAAAAGCAATAAGAAACTACTTGATCAACCAGTTCAATTTGCGGATAACACTTTAAAAGGTCAACAACAAAAAGTAATCATAGGCCTCGAGTCGATATGGCCTCCTGTAATATTGCATTTTCAAGGTTCAAAAAGCTATAGTTGGGCACTTATATATAATACGATCAGCAAAATAAATGCACAATGTCCAATTATAAGCTGGGACAACTTACCTCTTCCTCGGTCCAGCCTCCTTTGGTCGAACGTCTAGTAGGACCACTGATCCTCCTGCAACAAAAAACTCGCGTTTTTCTTTCAATCACAAAAAACTAAACATAGTAAATGGACATGGAGAGCCAATTCAGACATGATAATGAAAGAAGTGTTTGGCATGATTAAAGCAATAAAATGCCAATATAAAGCACATTGAAATAGTCAGCCTAAACACTGGATTATCAACCTCTTCTCCAAGACCACTCTGCATGTCGTAACCCATGCCATAAGGTAAAGGCGGGTCCAATCAGTAGTGCATTTATGCACTTGAAATATCAATGGCTTGAAATTTCTAAAAATGCAGCTAGACAAGTATTCATCACAAAGATAATCTATCTATGACCGAACCCTGATGAGAAGAAAGATAACAGGACATGCAATAAACTAAAACCTGCCAACAGCAAACTTTTACTAAGTCCAGATCTCGAATACTAATTCACAGCATAACAATATCATCACGACATGATATGAGGGCACGAGAGCAAAGTGCGTACCTTTGAGCAGAGGCAGAACCCAAAGCAGGTGAATCATAGCTGCTCTCGGATAATGAATTTAAAGAAGCTGGAGCTTCTTTACATGCAACTATATTGAGCTCTCTCTCTGAATTAATGCTCACCATGGTCTCCTTGTGGGGGCAGCTTCCAGTAATCATGGAAAACTAACAGATAACGCTGAACACATATCCGACCTGAATGGTTAGAAATCGAAAAAGGATCCCTCTGCGATTAACACATCCACAAAAACTATAGAGGAATAAAAACAGATCATAAAACACATCACTCACAATCACGAGCATCGGTTTTGCGCATAAATTCAAACCCAGTCATTTATCGTCCCCTCCATGTCAGCGGAGACCCGAAAAACAAAGAGGCGCAATTCCAGGAGGAAAAACGTAATTTTCAAGCACTACCGGGTGGAACAGTACATATTTGTTCGTGATTGAAAAAGAATTCCAAAGCGGGAGCAAAAATTAACAAACAGAGACGAGAAGAAAAGCCACAAAAACAGTTTTGAGATGCATAAAAGAATCAGCTTCCACCGGGACCCGAGCTGAAGAGATCGGGTGGCCGTGGGTTAGGGTTCGGATCGAGGTGAGATCGGAGCCAGGAGCCGAAGAAACAGCGGGAAACTGAGATTAATTGGGGCAAAAAAAATTTAAAAAAAATACGGGAGGATAGAGCGTGCGGAACCGGTTGGTTTCAATTCTCGGTCCTTTTAAATGGGCGCTTTAAAAGCGTACGTTACAAGTAAACGGGAGCCGACGGGGTCGGCGTGCTGCTTTAACGGCCCCCCGCACGCGCCGTTTCATTGTAACGTTTGCCAACGCGCGGTAACGGTTTTTTTAAACGTCGTTTTTTCTGATAATAATATATTATTAATATCATTTAGTAAAAGTATTATTAAAAATCTGTATTTACTCCTAAATATACGGGATTGGTTACAGGATTTAACAATATTGTAAAACTATCGATAGCATTGATTGTAATTTCATTTCTCCGCATAAATTTAATTTCTATATTGATATATATCCAGTTTTTTTAAATACTTGGTATCTATCTTATTCTTTGTTTACGAGGGGCAATTTTAGAGAATTGTTTTCATATATACAAAATCTTCAAACTCACATACAAGTTATGCTCTTATCAGTGTAGTTCTCCCCCACCGTAGTGGATACCTAAACCTCGGGTCTAAAATGTGACTCGTGAAGAACTGGGTAAAACTATCGCACGTCCATTGACCCCTCAACAGATGGCGGGATAAATCTTTCATAGACGTCATTACAAACTTTGCGGTCAACCGGCATGTGACACACACACTCGCCTCTAGGGTGTTTGAATCACTCAAAAGCCACTTTCATGGAATATTTCACACACAAAACAAGAGTTAGCATGATGTTGAACATATATATAGAACTAGAATTGATGCATTCTGTTTCACTGAATCAAATCGTGCAATCAAGATCGCTGATCTAATCATGTATGACCTAACAAACTTGGTTCAATTTGAACATACATGTATATCCATAATAGACACATGCATCATCTAAAATGTTGGGACATTTTATGTGGATGCATTACAATACCTATGCAAAGGCATATCCTATATGGAGAAAGCAACCAATTCAATTTGGATGTCCTGTCCACCTCTACTAGTCCGATTTGGATTTCTTATCCACCTAGATCACAACACTCTTCTCTCAACGCAAGCGTCAAGAAGCTTTTCTACTATAATGCAACAACAAGATTCCTTGTAATCTTATGTTTTTCATGATTTCAAGAGATGTTCCCCAAAAAGTATTGTTGTGAAGTATAAAGGCATCACCTTAGTGCCCTAAAGAATTTTTGACCCCATCATCACTAATCATTCAAAGTCATCTTGTGGGGACGTGTAAGAAGAGTGATATTGTAGCATGACTAATCTCCATCATCACTAATCATTCAAAGTCATCTTGTTGACCCCATAATCCCTAACAATCTTAAAAGTAGATTATGTATTCAGGATGGACTTCATCATACTCAACATCATGGCCAAGTTTGAGAGGTTTGGTGAAAACTTCAAATGATTCCAGAGGAGGATGCACTTGCTTCTATCACCACTTAAAGTTGTGTATATGTCTTCTCAGCTCTCAAACCACCACAAAGTGAAAATCCCAATGAAGAGTCTCTCCATGTTTCCTATACTAAACAAAAACAGGGGAATAAGAATCTCATGTGTTGATGTCACATTCTCAACTTCATGATGGATAGCCACTTTGATTTGTATCAACATTTAATGGTGAAAAAAGAGATATGAGATGGACTTAAACATAAACACATCATTGATGATATTGCAAGTACAACCTTGGTGGGGGTGAGTGTTGTCCCAGACAAGCAAAGAGATTAACTCTGATGAGCAACCTTCAAGAGGGGAGTGAATAGAAAAACTCAAGCATAAACCCTTTTAAGCTTTCATGTTTTTCCATTTTCTACAGTGTACTTAATTGTTTTTTACTCCGATTTATTGATTTAACCATTTCATACCAGATAACTGAAAATCATTCCCAGAAGCATTTTTGGGAAAAAATACATCCCATAAAAGTTATCATGGAAAATATTATTATTCGTGACAGATTATCTTTATGCCCCAATTCTATTTTCGGATATAATAATAAAATCAACCCACCAACATGGTCAACCCATCCCGATCCAGACCCACCTGGTCCACTCAACCCAACTTCCAACCCATCTAACCCATTGACTATAATTTGTTGGAGGTCAAATATAAATATATATATATATATATAACATAAGTACCTTAATATAAAATATATATTATGTTATAATATATAAAGTCATTATAAATAATATTATTAATATTATAATAAATCCCCAATGGTGCAACCTTGTAACAACCCCAACTCTACTAACCTAGAGTCGATATCTACTTTATTACATTGACATAAGATACAAAGGATCTTATCCCGAAGGACTGATCAGTTTAGTAGTCTTTAAGAACGAGACACAAACGTGCTTCCCATATTACATTGGAAATAAAATATAAAACATAGTGAAAGTAAATATTCTGCATCATTGAACTCATTCAATGATTATTTCTTCATATCCTGGGGAAATGAAACAAAATAAGGGTGAGCTCAAATACTTAGTAAGAGTTACATACAATAGAAGCTATCGTGATTAAATAAGGCATAATCAATATGGTAAGGTAGATAACTGAAAACTCATGCCATTTAGTTAATAACTTGTGCATGAAATGTATACATGGATAATATCATTGAAATAATATCATGTATAATAATAATTGAATTCTTAATAAAGGAAAATCATAATGCTGGACGTCATGATCTCAAACATCATGATATTTTTACCACCAAGGCCTTGCTTTAAGATAGTTTAAACTATGGGTAGGTATACACCAAAAACCCATTTAATATGTTTGGCCAACTGGTTTTTCTTGTGAGACCTGTCGATTCATCGATGGACTATTTATAATCGGGTGCCACCCATCACTAGATGTCCAATGCATTCCTTATATATTGAATGATCAATTTAATTCACAAGCAATGTGACTTATCAGCAAGTATCTGTATTGAGTAAAAAATATGGAATATTAGGATTTCCCCAGGTAATCAAATATCTTTCATATTAAAACACGGTATGTAGAAATGGTATACAACTTAGGTAATAATCATATCCATGATATAAATAATATAGATATTTATGCGAAATGCAATTTCCAATGAAAAATGATTACAAGAAAGTGAATGTTTCAAGAGAAAGTTAATAACCGTAAAATTAATAAGAGATAAAAGATGACCATTAATTCATTAAAAATATAGGTTTTGAAATAAAATCATGTCCTTTGGAGAAATAAATAAAATAGAATCAAAACATTTAAATAATATTTTATTAAACAGTTTTCTTTGTAAAACCATTGATACCTAATAGAAGTAGCTAAATAGCGTAAATCAGTTATGGAGGTGGGAAAATCCATTACCATCGTATACGTTCAAAAGAAACATTCCTTTTGACTTTTTTAAAGAAATTAAAAAATGAACCTTTCAGAAAACATTATAAGGATTCCTTTCAAACCATGTAAAAAGTCAAGGATTATGACAACCCATATTTTTAATACACATTATTTCATGATTTATTACATAAAGATACACTTAATACAACCCCAGATGATTGTGAGGCCTGGTGTATTTGGGTAATTAGGCACATAACATAACAAATTAAAAAAGGAGTGAAAAAAAATTATTTAAAAACTTTATAACATGTGCATATATTCCATGGAACTTCTAAAACTGCACGTGATAACATGGGGACGTACATAAGAAATGGATGAGCTATAAAGCCCGGTAAGGGAATAAACAAAGCATAACATAAGTTAAAATAGTACATGTGATCTAATAAGCATATCAAGATAACATAAAAGGGGTGGGAATCATAATCTTAAATAATGAGGCATGATATAACATGACAACATAAAGGCAACATGAGAATGTGACAACACCATAAAACATGACATAAGTATAAGTCAAGGCTAACTTCCAAGACAACATCAAAAGGTGGAGAAATACCATAATAGATTAGGTTTACTTCATAATACCATATAATACTTATCATGAATTTAAAACATTAACTAATTCATTGAAGGGATATATAATTTCTGGCCCACTTATCACGTTCATATCATGTACATGCATAAGTGTGCCACATAGATCATATAACATAAGGATTCCTTTCATCACTTTTAATCCCATGATTAAGGAGTGTGATATAAATATATGTAAGTCCAAAATAAATTAAATATAGGTACATATAGGTGAATAACCTTAAGTGGAGATGGGTATAGGTATTCACAATATAAAAGTTTGGCATGAAAAACTACAGGATAATTTCAGCAACATAACGGGGGTATATAATGATTCATGGGAGGGATTACTGAGAGTGAAAGGGGAATATAATCACTTGGAAATCATAATGGAAGTAAACAGTATGTGGAAAAAAATATCCCAATATGAATAATTGGAAATCAAAAGGTATAATTTAAAGAAGGTTCTTATATAAAGAGGATGGGATCTCTTACCTTGAGAGGGTGCTTCTTAAAGCTTGAGAGGGGCTTCTTAAGAACTTCAGGGAACCTTGGGAGGGATCTAGAGAGGTAAGGGTAGAGTAATTTCATGATCCAAGAGTTTTTAGTGAAGAGTAATGAGAGTTTTGGTGATTTTATATAGCAAAAGAGAAGAGAATTATTTATTATTTTCCAAACTTAGGTTTTGGACTCTATATGGTAAAGTAATCAAAACCACAAATGTTCCCATGGTTTTACCCATGGTTTCTAAAAATTTGGAGTGGTTTTAATTATTTTACAAGTTTAATAATCGATCTCAATAAAATAATACCCTCGGTGATGTGTAAGTGATCCATGTTTATAAATAATTGATTTTAAAACATTAAAATATAATACAAGTTTTAGAGGATTCATTAAGGGTTTATAAAAATAATCAAATAATCTAAAAAAATAAATTATTTTAAAGGGGAAAGATAATTTTGATCGTGAACACTCTTTATGGTATTTATTACATCGATTTTGGGCTTTTATAATGTCATAATACACACAGTATATTTAAACCATATTTAATTTTGACCAAAAAATTCAACTGTCTCCAAAAATTATGAAAAAATCACTGTTGGATAATTTCAACATACTAATTTCAAAAAAAAATTATTTTATCTATAAAATTATCTAATTATGGGAATTTATTCTTTTAAATCAAATATACACATTTATTGAAAAATACTGGTTTTTTGACAATAATAGTTTTTTGACCCTTATAATTTTTTTAACTTTATAAAATTATATTATTATTTATATTTAATAAATATTATTTAATAATAATATTTTAATAAAATATCATTAATTTCAAAATTATTTAATTTATTAAAATGTGTGTATTTATTGAAACTATATATTTCCCAAAAATACAATTTGTGTTTCATCGTATCAAAAATATGATTCAAACTCATTATTTAAAGTAATATTAAAAGGGATAAATATAATCATTGATTTATTTAAAATAAAATATAAAAATTCAAACTTTTAGGGTCTAAATACATATCCCTTTATTACACCAATGAATGCCCTAAGGGTAATGTGTGCGATGGTGATATTTTCTTAGGGTGGTTTGACATACATGATTTGGGTCGTGATCTTGATGAGCTTTAACTTATCCAATAAATGGGTTTTCTCATGATTTAGTTGTTGAATTTTAGATTGATCTTGGTTAAGGTAAAATCCCATAGATTCTATCTCCCTCAGATGCTCTTATAAATGGGCTTTATAGGGTACATTCCTATTGGTCGAAGCCATTTCTTCTTTCATCTATGCCAATTGGACTTTATCATAACTCAATAAACTAATCTTAATGGTCACTGTATAATATATATATTACCAACAGTTATGATACTTAATAATATGTTAAATCAAATAGACTATAACTATTAGAAATAACCAAGGTAGTGCATGTGTTTTCTACAACTACATTACTTAATAATATATCTATTCCTTTTAAAATGAAACTTCGTTTATAAAAGTTTGGGTAGTTACATTATTCTTCCCTTCATAAATTTCGCCCTAAAAATTTTCATTTCATACACTAAAACATATAAGGGTACTTCTGTTTCATTTCCTCTTCTGGTTCCCATGTCACTTCCTCGAACTTACGGTTCTTCCACAACACTTTGACCAGGTGACCGTATTGTTTCGTCTAAATTTTTCTCTATGATCTAAGATCTTCATCGGCTGCTCCTCATATGAATGATCATTCACTAATGATAACACCTTTGGATTTAGTACATGTGAGGGGTCTAGTATATATTTCTTCAAGAGTGATACATGAAACACAGCATGCCCTTGAGATAGGTTAGGTGGGAGTGTTAGTTGATAGGCCAGTTCTCCGATGTGATCAAGGATTTCAAAGGGGCCAATGTATCTAGGAATAAGTTTTCCCTTCTTCCAAAACCTCATGAACTTTTTACATGGTGATATATGAAGGAACATTTTATATTTGACCTCAAACTCTATATCTCATCGATGATTATCTAGATAACTTTTCTATTTACTTTGAGTGGTTTTCATATGACATTGAATGGTTTGAACCTTCTGCGTCATCTCTTATACAAGATCAGGTACCATAATCTTCCGCTCTCCAACTTCATCCCAACATGTTGGAGTCCAAAACCTCTTCATATATAGAGCCTCGTAAGGTTTCATTTGAATTATAGAATGAAAACTATTGTTATATGATAACTCTACTAGGGGAAGGTACTGATCCCAGTATCCCTGGAAATCCATTGAATTAGATCTTAATATGTACTATAGAGTTTGAATGGTTCTTTCAGACTATCCATCCATTCGTGGGTGATAAATAGTGATGAATCTCAATTTTGTATCCAATTTTTGATGGAGGCTTCTCTAAAACCTCAAGGTAAACCTCATATCTCGATCAAATATAATAGAGAGTGGAACTCTGTGTAGTTTTACATCCCTTATGTATATCTTAGAAAGTTGGTTAAGATAGAAATATTCCTTGAATATAATGAAATGTTCTGATTTGGTAAGATGATCAACTACCACCCTGATGGCGTTATTACCTTTAGGTGTCCTGGGGAGTCCAATGATGAAATCCATGGTAATGTTTTCCTATTTCCATACTGGTATGGGTAATGGTTGCATCATACCCTTGGACTTATATTGTTCGGACTTGACTTGTTAGTATACCAAGCATCAAGATATAAACTCCACAATCTCCCTTTTCATGTTATCCCACCAGAAGTTTTGCTTCAAATCTCTATAGATCTTAGTGCTTTCTAGATGAATAGAGAAGGTTGAGTTATACACATCATCTAGAATATCTATCTTCATATCTGGTTTTGATGGGACACATATCCGAGTTCCAAACCTTATAACTCCATCTTTAACAAAGTTGAATTCCAGAATATTCACTGACTTCTTCTGTAGAAACTCATCATCTTTCTGGGTCTCCTTGATCCTCTCAAGAATAGATGGCTGAGTAGTTATTTGAACAAGGTAGTATAAAGATCATCTTATTATTCCCATGTCTATCCTCTGTAAGTCCAATAATATTGGATCCCTTATAATCCTTATCATGGATAGGGTTGCAAGATCCTTTCTACCGAGAGCATTTGCCACTTTATTCTCCTTCCCTGGATGGTAATGGATTGAAAAATCATAATCCTTGAGAAAATATAACCACCATAATTTTCTCATATTAAGATCCTTTTGTGTGAAATTATACTTTAGGATTTTGCGATTCATATATATGTCACACTTTTCTCCAAAGAGATAATGTCACCAAATATTCAATGAAAAGATCTCTATAGACAATTATATATCACGCATTGGGTAGTTATACTCATGTAACATTAATTGATGGAAGGCACAGGCTATCGCTTTTTCATCTTTCATGTTCACGCAACCCATGATTTTTTTAGATTCATCTATGTAAATAACAAATCCTTCCCCACTGATGGGTTGTTGGAGTTGGTGGTCTAGAACAAACTACTTTGTACTTTATTCATTAAATAAAAGCCTTATCACATCTTGATTGTTCTTCTGCGTGACATGTCATGTGATAATGTCCTAAGGACAGCTGTTGCATTAAATGGTCATAGCGGATCCCTACTATGATGAGAACCCGAAAGTTCCATAACACTGTTCTTGAATGTATGTTCTATGGCCGGATGATATTATTTGAGGGACACAAATAATACAGGTCATTAGGGGTGAGGACTCATAAAACTTTGAGGCACCTTCTCATGGTGTGCGCCCTTGGTAATATCCAGGAGGATATTATGAGAACGAGACCCGCCAGTAGGAAATCCACATTTCATAGTTTCATTGGATGTTCCTATCTACGGACGTGTGTATTGATCCTTAGACTTTAAGATTATTATTAATGGGTATTACAACTCACGCACTTAGATGTATTGACGAAAACTGTGACGACACACTGTTCGCAGCGAGGTAGGATACGTTGGGTGCGTCACGAGTAATACCGCATTAATAGATAATGCGAGAAATGATTTGTCCCATCCGTTCCATAACGGAAGTAGATATCTCAGGCCCTTTGATGGAATTGATATAGCCTAAATAAATCCATGGCCATGGTAAGGTATGGGCAAGTTCAATTCCGGGAAGTCAAAGAAAGAATAATCAAGCACATGGGTTGATGGCACTAGCATGCAACCCGCTTGATTGGAGATATCGAGACAAAGGGATTATTTTACACGGTAAGCGTTCGTAGGAGGTGACACGTCATTGCGGTGTTAACTTCTTTCTCTATGGGTGCCTTGGCGTGTTGCTAGACGCTAACCTTGGACTTTAGGCAGGCTCAGCCTAATGCCACTGAGAAAGAGGCCTAGAGGGTCACACACTAAGTGTGTCCATGTATCTTAGTTAAATATTAATTTAACAAGTTAAATAAATATTATTCCCGACTGTGGTTTAATAATTATTTAAGGATGTCTGATCACATTTATTTTGACACTAGTTATTCAAGAGAATATACTTTGGATAAAATAATATATTTATTAGCGAGTAATGTAGTTACATTTATTTAAGAAATAAATAGTCATTACTCAAGGTCTAATAAATGTGGTGGAGAAAAATGGAAAACAAAAGTACACGCCGTGTATATTAAATATACACGCTGTGTAGTTTTATGGAAAACAAGTACACGCCGTGTATTAATTATTACACGCCGTGTAGTTTTTCCAATTGGGATTTTGAGGATTTAATATTGTTTTATTAAATGATATTTATTATAATCAGCATGAGCGCATGTCAAGGAATTAATAATTCGACATGGGGTTTTTTAATAAGAGTTAATGAAATAAATAAAACACGTAACGCGTTTATTTATTGTCATAACTCTATTAACCTCAAACCTGATTATAAATATCCTCGCAACCCCAACATTTTTTGGAGAGCCATTGTTGTGCACAACGAATTTGGAAATACTCTCAAGCCAAGAGAGAATTCCCTTTCCACCAAGAACGCCCTCAAGTTACGAGAGCAAGATCCTCCACCGGATCAAGGCGGTCGAAGGCGGACATCGCAAGCGAAGGTTCTTCCGTGCTAGCACCCGGAGATCTCTTTGGTGATGTCCGGATATACGTGACACACGTGTGGATCACCGCTAGAGGAATCCTACACTTGGATTCTACGACGCAACGACGAATCACCGAATCGTGACCGGACACATCAACGAAGAAAGAATTCAAACAAGGTAATTCTTATGCATTAATTAAATTAATTATAATCAACATATGATGATCCTCCTCAAGGGTTCCAGGACTCATCTTTTCTTTTCGTTCTTCGTTCTATTCCAAAGATTCGATGTTTTATATCGTGACGAATCTCGGATTGAACATTGTTTAACGAAAAATTAAGTTGGGCAAACCCACCAACGTGCTTCCGCTGCGCCCGGAACCTACAAGTGGTATCAGAGGGAGGTTATATCGTTGGTTATAATTATTTAGTTTTTTGTTGGTGATTTACGCATTTAATAATTTAGTTATTTCAATTCATGTTTAATCGTTCTGGAAATCTGAATATCGAGATCTGTTCCTCCTCTCTCGTTTCTCGTTCACCTCACAGAAACAAATTTTTCTTTTAATTTTGATTAAAATAAAATAGAGGAACTCATCCGGAGGAGCCAAATGTTTCTGGCCGTATAACACCAGAATACACGGCGTGTATTCGGAAGTACACACCGTGTAGTCTAGGTTCAATGCATTGACTGATCCGCTAAATCAGGCCGTGTATTGGATTATTTCTAAGAATTTAAGACACAGTGTGTTGACCAGAAACAGGTGGCACACGGTTTCCGAAATACATGCCGTGTGGTCCAATGAACACGACGTGTAGTCCCTTCGGGTTAGGGTTGGGTCGTGTACTCCGTACATAGCCTGCCCGGCTGGAAACCGTGTAACGCGGAAACTACACGGCGTGTGTCCCACTGTACACGCCGTGTACTCCGAAAATTTCCGAAGTACATTAAAACGCCCTATCCCCGGGCATGTACTTCGGATGGACGGTGAAGAAAAAGTACACGCCGTGTAGTCAGAACTACACGCTGTGTACTCACCCAAATTACGCAGATTTATTAAAATTTATTATTATATTATACAAACCCTTGAGACGTGTACCATGGTGCATGCATAAAGCTGAGGCACAACACGTGATAGGTGTTTTATATATATGTGTTTAATTTAACATCTGTGTAATAAATGGGAATTCGCCGGGTTGCCTCCAAGGTACAAGTTGTGTACAAGGATAATTTTAAATGAATTTATTTTTTTAAAATTATGATGGATGAGAATCTCAAGGAAATTCAGAAAAGGGATTTAAGATAAAAGGATTGATTAATTAAAGATAATTAATTGATTCGAGCGTGATTTATCTTAAACAAGAACGATTAAAGAATTGAATGCTAGTTTTATTTATACGTAAATATCATTGCATGTATGGATGATCATGAGCTAGACCGAGACCTTTGTATGTGAATGGTTTCTTTTAATTTATTTATTTAAATTAAATTTTTTGTCCTACGAGCCATCTCCTCATTAATATGTAGGGCCTGCGTGCCCAAGGATTCTTTTATGTAAAAACCCCTTTTTTCCCCTCACCTGCGTGTGAGACAAATGCATATGTAATTGATGGAGCTCCCAAGCTAGTGGAGGCGGCTCAAGTTAGGAGCCAAGATGAAACAAATCCAAGGAGATACAAAGGTGGACAGGTGGAAAGCTGTAAACACGAACCCGAAAGGTTCAAGGTGTTTCTCCCCTAGGTCTTGGGTTAGTTTATCAACCGCTAGATAAACTAACCAATAGAAAAGCTCATGATCATACCATTTATTTTATTTCTGTCAGTTGCATGGTTTATTTATTGTGGGTGTGTTGTCACGATCACACAATTAATGAATTAAACGATCATGCAAGATAGAACTAAAATAAAATTGGATTATACGTAAATATTATCTTAGACATGGTTAATCACTTAAGTATATCCCACTTAATATTAACAAGCATGTAATCAAAGATAATAAAATGGAAATTTACGTATAAGGATAAAATCCCTCAAAATAAATATTAAGTTGGCATAGCCTTCCATAATCTTGGTTAGAATCGAACCATAGTTCAAAGTGCTTGACCAACCCTAGTTGGGGTGCTTTCAATTATCGGGGAATTCTAATTCAAGGTTTTGGGTTGACTTGACTTGGTTCGCATCAAGGGTTGACTGCCACAGCAGGACTTGGTGTGACCAAGAGGAAAAGGTTGAGGAAATCCAAAAAGGATTTCAGGATTGGGGAGTCCACTCAGCGGATCAAGGAACTGCGAGTTAATGCAGTTGGCATTTAGAATGCCTACCTAAAACCCTTCAAGTTGCTTGACCAACCCTAGTTGGGGTAATGCGAAGGGAAATATGGATCCTTGCCACTAGAATATTCACGCAATAGAATATTCAAAAGTCAATGGTGAGGGCTATTGGATTTCGATAAAATAGTGGGAGACTAATAAGTATTAATTTATTTATTTGTCTCAATTTTTATAATAAAGTACTAAACCTTTGCTCATCTTAAATTGTAGAAACAGCAAGAAAATGACTTCAAACATATCATTGCGCACCATACTCGAAAAAGAAAACCTTCTCATCGGCACCAATTTCCAAGAGTGGCAGAGGCGTTTACGCGTCATCCTTCACCACGAAAGGAAATTATATGTGCTGGAAGAGCCTATTCCAGTTGCGCCTGGGAAAGAGGCTAGTGATGAGGAATTATCTCTCTACATGAAACACATGGATGATTCCATAGATGTCCAGTGTTTCATGCTATCAGCCATGTCTAATGAGCTCTTGAAGCAACATGAAAACATGGATGCGTATAGCATGATGTCTCACCTTAAAGATCTCTACCAAGAGAAGGCGAGACAGGAGAGGTATGAGATCTCCAATGATTTGTTTACCACGAAGCTTGGAGAGTCTGCGCCAGCTGGGCCTCATGTGGTCAAGCTTATTGGCTACATTGAACGCTTGGACATCTTAGGGATTAAATTCCCAGATGAGTTGTGTACAGATCTCATCCTATCATCATTGCCCAAGACCTTCTCTAGCTTCATTGTCAACTATAACATGAGCGACAATGAGAAGAGTCTATCGGAGCTTCTGACCTTGATTCGCCAGGTAGATAAGGACATGGGGCGTGACAAACCCGCGATCCTTATGGTGAACATGAAAAGGAAGGATAAGGCAAAGGGGCCAAAGACTTATAAACGGTCTGAAGCCCCCGAGCACCGTCCCTCCAAGAAGGGGAAGATCCAGAGGCAGGGCAAGGAACGGGAAGCAGTGTGTTTTGCATGTGGCAAGCAGGGCCACTGGAAGAGGAACTGCACCCAGAAGCGTGGGGATGCTAAAGGTGCGTTCGTTATTGAGTGCAATCTTTCTATTTCTACACATTGGGTATTAGATACAGCTTGTGGGGCTCACATCTGTATTCAAATGCAGGAACCAAGTAGATTTAGAAAGATCGCCAGAGGAGAGGTAGATCTTCGAGCTGCCAATGGCGCAAGGCTGGCTGCGTTGGCTATTGGCAACTATCACCTCTCATTGCCAACTAGCATGATTTTGGTTTTACAAATCTGTTATTTTGTGCCTAGTGTTACCAAGAACATAATTTCTGTATCTTGTTTGGATATGGATGGATTTATTTTCAAGTTTAGAAATAAGGGTTGTCTCTTTTATAAGAACAATGTTTGGAACATTTGAATAATGGTTTGTATGTATTAAATTACAAAAACCAAGTGTTGGCAATCGATAATGAAACAAACTCACACGACTCATACATCACCCAGTTATGGCATCACCGCCTTGGTCATGTGAACGAGAAGCGCTTGACAAAGCTCTGCCAAGATGGCTATTTAGACTCTACTGAGCTAAAACCACTTGATAGATGTCACGCTTGTTTACAAGGAAAAATGACCAAGTCGCCTTTTGGTGGACAAGGTGAAAGGGCCACAGAGCTTCTAGGATTGGTACACACAGATGTGTGTGGACCATTTCCAGTAGAAGCTAGAGGTGGATATTCTTACTTTATTACTTTTACTGATGATTTGAGTAGATATGGCTATGTCTACTTAATGAGGTATAAGTTAGAGTCCTTAGAGAAATTTAAGGAATTCAAGAATGAATTAGAGAATCAACTTGGTAAGAAGATAAAGAAGCTTCGATCGGATCGAGGTGGAGAATATCTGAACCAAGAGTTCATCGATCTTCTACGGGAGTCTGGGATTCTATCTCAGATCACTCCTCCTTATACACCACAGTGGAATGATGTTAGTGAAAGGAGGAACTGCACCTTGTTGGACATGGTGAGGTCGATGATGAGTCATGCGGATCTTCCATTATCCTTTTGGGGATATGCATTACAAACTGCAACATACACATTAAACTGAGTACCAACTAAGGCGGAAAATGGAATTCCATCCGAGTTATGGAATGGAAGGAAACCCACTTTGTCGCACACACGTGTATGGGGATACAAGGCGTTTGTTAAGGCCTTCTCAGGCAACAAACTAGCACCCCGGGGCACGAAGTGTATCTTTATAGGATATCCCAAGGAAAAAAATGATATTACCTATATAAACCCCAAGACAAGAAAGTGACTGTCGCCATACAAGCCGTCTTTCTTGAGATGGAGCACATCCTCAAGAAGGATAGTGGGAGAAAGATTGACTTCGACAAAGTTGATGCTCAAGATACACAGGATTTGGTACATGAACAAGTTCCACAGGTCCCCGTGGAAGAGGTTCCAGAAACACAAGTACTACGTAGGAGCTCAAGAGAGGTAAGGGAACCAGAGAGATTTGGTTTCCTAGTCACCGAGGATGGTGAATCATTATTGTTGGACAATGATGAACCTCTCTCCTACAAGGAAGAAGTAGAAAGCTCAGAAGCTGCAAGATGGCTAGAAGCTATGAATTCTGAGATGGATTCCATGTATCAGAACCAAGTTTGGGTTCTGGTCGATGAGCCAGTTGATGTAAAGCCTATTGGATGCAAATGGGTATTCAAAAGAAAGCTGGACATGGAAGGTCAAGTTAGCACCTATAAAGCAAGGCTAGTGGCTAAAGGATTCAGACAACGTCAAGGAATTGACTATGATGAAACCTTCTCGCCAGTTTCCATGTTTAAATCCATAAGAATCATACTTTCCATAGCAGCTTACCATGACTACGAGATTTGGCAGATGGATGTCAAAACAACATTCCTTAACGGGAACCTTCAGGAAGATGTCTATATGACACAACCAGAAGGGTTTGTGACACTAGGTGAAGTCAAACGGGTTTGAAAGTTGCAGAAATCCATTTATGGATTAAAGCAAGCATCCAGGTCATGGAACATTCGATTTGATGAAGCCATAAAGGAATTTGGTTTCATTAAGAACGAATGTGAGACATGTGTTTATAAGCGGTTTAATGGGAATGCGGTCGTCATCCTAGTGGTATATGTTGATGACATATTGCTTATTGGAAACGACGTACCAGCCTTACAGTCAGTTAAGGACTGGTTGAACAAGTGTTTCTCCATGAAGGACTTAGGAGAAGCAGCCTAGATTCTAGGGATCAAGATCATTCATGATAGATCCAAGAGGCTGCTTGGACTAAGTCAGGGTACATACATTGACCAGATACTAAAGAGATTTAGTATGGAAAAATCCAAGAGGGGATTGGTTCCAGTGTCACATGGCTTACATCTTTCTAAGAAAATGTGTCCCCAGACACAACAGGAGAAAGATAGGATGAGCAAGATCCCATACGCTTCGGCTATAGGATCCATCATGTATGCCATGTTATGTACCAGGCTTGATGTTGCCTATGCACTGAGCATGGTAGGCAGATATCAAGAAGATCCAGGAGAACGGCATTGGACTGTTGTTAAGACTATCCTTAAGTATCTGAGAAGAACTAAGGATATGTTCCTGGTGTATGGAGGAGAAGAGGAGCTTGTCATCAGAGGGTATGCTGATGCTGGTTTTCAAACAGATCAGAATGATCTGAAGTCGCAATCTGGATATGTTTTCTGTCTCAATGGAGGAGCTGTGAGCTAGAAGAGTTCAAAGCAGCCAGTTGTCGCTGATTCTATAGCGGAGTCCGAGTATATAGCGGCTTCTGATGCAGCCAAAGAAGCCGTTTGGATTCGGAACTTTTTCTAGGAGCTTGATGTGGTGCCTAGCAGTAAAGATCCCATTACATTGTATTGTGATAATACTACAGTGGTGGCTCTTGAAAAAGAACCAAGGTCACATCAACAGACAAAGCACATACTCCGGAAGTATCACCTCTTAAGGGATTTCTATCAAAGGGGTGAAGTTGCAGTGAGCAGAGTGTCCATGGAAGAGAACGTGGTGGACCACATGACTAAAGGCCTAACTCAGCAGAAGCATGAATATCATGTGAGAGCTAGCGGGTTAAAGGTTGTTAGCAGTTGGCTCTAGTCCAAGTGGGAGTCTGTTGGAGTTGGTGGTCTAGAACCAACTACTTTGTACTTTATTCATTAAATAAAAGCCTTATCACATCTTGATTGTTCTTATGCATGACATGTCATGTGATAATGTCCTAAGGACAGCTGTTGCATTAAAGGGTCGTAGCAGATCCCTGCTATGATGAGAACCCGAAAGTGCCATAACACTGTTCTTGAATGTATGTTCTATGGCCGGATGATATTATTTGAGGGAAACAAATAATACAGGTCATTAGGGGTGAGGACTCATAAAACTTTGAGGCACCTTCTCATGGTGTGCGCCCTTGGTAATATCCAGGAGGATATTATGAGAACGAGACCCGCCAGTAGGAAATCCACATTTCATAGTGACATTGGATGTTCCTATCTACGGACGTGTGTATTGATCCTTAGACTTTAAGATTATTATTAATGGGTATTACAACTCGCGCACTTAGATGTATTGACAAAAACTATGATGACACACTGTTCGCAGCGAGGTAGGATATGTTGGGTGCGTCACGAGTAATACCGCATTAATAGATAATGCGAGAAAGGATTTGTCCCTTCCGTTCCATAACGGAAGTAGATATCTCAGGCCCTTTGATGGAATTGATATAGCCTAAATAAATCCATGTCCATGGTAAGGTATGTGCAAGTTCAATTCTGAGAAGTCAAAGAAAGAATAATCAAGCACATGGGTTGATGGCACTAGCATGCAACCCGCTTGATTGGAGATATTGAGACAAAGGGATTATTTTACATGGTAAGCGTTCGTAGGAGGTGACACGTCATTGCGGTGTTAACTTCTTTCTCTATGGGTGCCTTGGCGTGTTGCTAGACGCTAACCTTGGACTTTAGGCAGGCTCAGCCTAATGCCACTGAGAAAGAGGCCTAGAGGGTCACACACTAAGTGTGTCCATGTATCTCAGTTAAATATTAATTTAACAAGTTAAATAAATATTATTCCCGACTGTGGTTTAATAATTATTTAAGGATGTCTGATCGCATTTATTTTGACACTAGTTATTCGAGAGAATATACTGTGGATAAAATAATATATTTATTAGCAAGTAATGCAGTTACATTTATTTAAGAAATAAATAGTCATTACTCAAGGTCTAATAAATGTGGTGGAGAAAAATGTAAAATAAAAGTACACGCCGTGTATATTAAATATACACGCTGTGTAGTTTTATGGAAAACAAGTACACGCCGTGTATTAATTATTACACACCGTGTAGTTTTTCCAATTGGGATTTTGAGGATTTAATATTGTTTTATTAAATGATATTTATTATAATCAGCGTGGGCGCATGTTAAGGAATTAATAATTCGACATGGGGTTTTTTAATAAGAGTTAATGAAATAAATAAAACGCGTAACGCGTTTATTTATTGTCATAACTCTATTAACCTCAAACCTGATTATAAATATCCTCGCAACCCCAACATTTTTTGGAGAACCATTGTTGTGCACAACGGATTTGGAAATACTCTCAAGCCAAGAGAGAATTCCCTTTCCACCAAGAACGCCCTCAAGTTACGAGAGCAAGATCCTCCACCGGATCAAGGCGGTCGAAGGCGGACATCGCAAGCGAAGGTTCTTCCGCGCTAGCAACCGGAGATCTCTTCAGTGATGTCCGGAGATACATGACACACGTGTGGATCACCGCTAGAGGAATCCTACACTTGGATTCTACGACGCAACGCCGGATCACCGAATCGTGACCGGACACATCAATGAAGAAAGAATTCCAACAAGGTAATTCTCATGCATTAATTAAATTAATTATAATCAACATATGATGATCCTCCTCAAGGGTTCCGGGACTCATCTTTTCTTTTCATTCTTCGTTCTATTCCGAAGATTCGGCGTTTTATATCGTGACGGATCTCGGATTGAACATTGTTTAACGAAAAATTAAGTTGGGAAAACCCACCAACGCGCTTCCGCTGCGCCCGAAACCTACATGGGTAATGTGAGAAAAAATTCAATTATTATCCTCTTATTTAACTCTTTACATATCTATTAACATTCATCAGTCCATAAAAACTTGACACCCTTCTATGTTAGCTTGGTTAGTGGGCTTGATGATCATGAGAAGTTTCTCAAAAATTGATGATAGTTCTCAGTTAATCCAAGGAAACTACATATTTATATCATAGATATTGGTCTTATCCATCCTTCAATTAACTTAGTTTTTAAAGGATCCATGGATATCCCTTTTATGGTCATAAGATGCCCCAATAAAGCTACTTGTTCCAAAAGAAATTAACATTTAATGTACTTTTCATATATATTTTCCTTCTACAGGGTATTCAGTACAATATTTAAATTATCCTCATGTTCCTCATTGATTTTGGAGTAGATCAAAAATATCATCTATAAATACTACCAAAAATTTGTTGAGGTAATCCCTAAACACTATATTCATCAAGTCCATGGAGATTTTTGGAGCATTAGTGAGTCCAAATGAAATCACTATGAACTCATAGTGCCATTACCTTGTATGAAAATTTGTCTTGGGGATAACCTCTTTTTTCACCTTTACTTGGTAATATCTTGACCCAGGATCTAGTTTAGATAAGTATTGTTCTCCATGTAACTGATCTAAAAAGTCATCAATCCATAGTAGGGGATACTTATTATTGATCATTATATTTTTGATCTCATGATAATTAATGTAAAGGTCCATTAACCCATACTTTTTCTTGGAAGAGAGGAACGATGCACCCCATAGTGAAGCACTTGGGTGTATAAACCCTTTATCCAGATTATCTTACAGTTTCTTCTTCATCTATTCTAGTTCAACAATGACCATTCTATAAGGATTTTTGGATATTGGAAAATCTCTGGGTATAAGTTCGATTGAGAACTTAACCTCTCAACTAGGAGGAATAAATGAAAATTCTTTAGGAAACACATCAGAAAATTTCATTACAATGGAAATGTCCTCAAGGATGATCTTTTCTTTAGTCTCAATCATTTGAGATAGATACACTTTCTTGGAAGACAATAATATTTGTTCTTGAGATGTTGATACCAAAGAAGATTCATCCTCATCGATTCACTTGTATAGAATCAGAGAGCGATTTGTGATGCAAAGGGTGATTTCATTATCTCAACAATTTATGTGGGATCCATACAAGGAAATCCAATCCATGTCTAGAATAACATTGAATTCCTATAAGGGTGGTATCACAAGTTTCACTGGAAAATTCAAACCACAAATTTGGATATGGGTGAGTTATATTCTTGGAACACAACAATTAACCCATTCCTTGTCTTTAATAATAACCCATATTCCATGTTTTGAGGTGGTGTTTAAATATTTATACGAAAATTGAATGATATGAAAGAATACATAGAACTATAGTCGATAAGTCTACCTTTCACTATTTGATTATGTTTCTAATCTTTTACTTCATCCAAAATATACTTAGGGATGAGAATTTTCAAAATATTAAACACATAAAAGGGAAACCATGTACATTAAAGGGATAACACTTAAATGATATATATTATTTAACTTATGAATTTCTAGATTTTAAATCTAAGTTCTCCATGATCTATTCTCTAACATAAAATCGTACGGTCATTTTTTACCCTTAACAATGATTCATAATCAGATTGTGAATTTATAAAAGCATATCCCATAAAACTAGGTGTGAAACAAAGCTCATTTCATGCACCAGGTGATGATTGAGTCCAACTCAATGCACAATTTTTAGGGCTATTACCCCTAGGTACCTCTATTCCATAGCCACATCTACTTGCAGTATCCTGAGAGGGATGCATTTTCTTGGAACCACTTACTTTTAACTTTACTAAAATTTAGGGATGTATTTTCATGATTTATTATATAAAGATATAATTAATACAACCCTAAAAGATCATGAGGCCTAGTGTCTTTGGGTAATTAGGTAAATAACATAACAACTTCAAAAAGGAGTGCAACAACATTATTTAAAAACTCCATAACATGTTCTTATATTCTATGGATCTTCTAAAACTGCATGGGAGAACCTAGGGATATACATAAGAAATGGCTGAAATATAAATCCTAGTAAGGAAATAAAAAAATAATAACATAAGGTAAAGAAGTACATGTGATCCAAGAGGTATATCAAGGTAAAATAAAATGGGTGAGAATCAGATATAACATGGTAACATAAAGGGAACTTGAAAATGTGATAACAACATAAAACATGACTTAAGCATAAGTCAAGACTAACTGCCAAGAAAACATCACATAATGGACAAAGTTACATAATGGATTAGGTTTACTCCTTAATCCCATACATGACATCTCATGAGACTAAAACATTACCCAATTAATTGGATGAATATATAATTATGGGCCCACCCATCACATTCATATAATTTACATGCATAAGTGTGCCACATAGATCATACAACACAAGGATTAATTTCATCAATTTGAATCTCATGATTAAGGAGTGAGAGATACATAAATTTATGTACCAAATAAATTAAGTGTAGGAACATCTAGGTGAATAACCTTGAGTAAAAATGGGTATAGGTATTCATAATACAAAAGTTTATCATGGAAAATAATAAGATAATTTCAGTAGCATAACATGGGTACATAATGATTCGTGGGAGGCCTTAATGAGAGTGAAAGGGATATATAATCACTTGAAATCATATTTTTAGTAATAGTTATGTGTAAATAAATATCCCAGTATGAACAATTGGAAATCAAAATGCATAATTTAAAGAAGGTTCTTGAATAAAGTGGAGGAGGGAATCCCTTACCTTGAGAGGGCGCATCTTAAAGCTTGGGATGAGCTTCTTAAGATCTTAGAGGAACCTTTAGGAGGGATATAGAGAGGGAAGAAAATTTTAGATTCATGCTATAAGAGTTTTTATTGAATAGTAATGAGAGTTTGGGTGGGTTTATATAGAAAAAGATGGGATAATGACTTATTAATTTCTAAACATAGGTTTTGGACTTTATATGAAAAATTAATCAAAACCACAAACCTTCTCATGGTTTTCCCATGGTTTCTAACAAAGTGAAGTGGTTTTAATAATTTTAAAATTTTAAGAATGTATATCATTAAAATAATACACTTGGTGATGTGGAAGTGAATCATTTTTACAAAGAATTGATTTTAAAACCATAAAATATAATATAGGTTTTGGAGGATTCATTAAGGGTTTATAAAAATAATAAAATAATCAAAAAACACATTATTTTAAAGGGGAAACATTATTTTGGTATTTTATACTATTTATAGTATTTATTATATCACTTTTGGTCTTTTATGATTTCATAATATACACTGTATATTTATACCGTATTTAATTTTGACCCAAAAAACCGGCTGTCACAAAAAATTATAAAAAAATCACCATTGACTAATTTTGATATGATAATTTAAAAAATAATATTTATTTTATCTATAAAATTATATACATATGATAATTTTCACTTTTAAAACAAAAATTCACATTTATTAAAAAATACTGGTTTTTTTGACAATAACAGTTTTATAATACTTATAAATTTTTTTTTTACTTCATAAAATTATATTATAATTTATATTTAATAAATATTATTTAATGATAATAATTTACTAAAATATAATTTATTTAAAAAATCCTTGAATTAATTTAAAAGTGTCTTGATTGAAACTATATATTTCCCAAAAATACAATTTGTGCTTCATCATATAAAAATTCCAATTCAAACTCATTATCTAAAGTGATATTAAAATAGATAAATATAATAATTATTTTATTAAAAAGAAAATATATAAATTAATATTGTTAGGGTCTAGATACATATCCCTTTATTACTCCAATTAATTCTCTAAGGGTAAGGTGTGTGATGGTGTGATTTTCTTGTTGTGGTTCGACGTACATGGTTTGGGTTAGGATCTCGATGAGCTTGAAATTATCTTGTATTTTTTTCTCATGATTTAGTTATTGAATATAATATTGTGTTTATTTAAGGTAAAATCCCATAGATTCCTTCTCCCTCAGAATCTCTAATAAATGGGCTTCATATGGTACAATCCTACTAGTCAAGGACATCACTTCTTTCATCTTTGTCAATTGGACTTCATCATAACCCTTAATATTCTAATCTTAATGATCACTGTATAATGACTATATTATCAATGTTTATGATTCTTATCAGTATTTTAAATCTAACAAAATATAACCATCATAAATAATAAAGGTAGTGCATGTGTTTTCTATATCTATATTACTTGATAAGTAATTTATTCATTTAAAAAGGGAATTTAATTTATAAAAGTTCAGTTTTTTAAAAGTATATAATTAAATTATCTTAATAAATCATTTTAGTAAATAAAATAGAATTCTTTAAAACAATTTTGAAAAATATATACATAGAAGAAAAATATACTTGACCAAATGAGAAATACGATCAGATTTTCTTTTAAACATTTATTTGCTTTATTAAAGTTCCAAAGAGAAGAAAATATGGAATAAAAAATGGAAAATCCATAAATATATATAGGATAAGAAAATATATAGATTTTATGAAGGTAGATTATAATATTACTTCAATGGAAATAAGTAAAATCCCCCAAAAAGTGAGATTGTAAACTAAATTCTTACCTATGGTATTTTTCAAATTGTAACCCCTTGAAAGAGTAAACTTGAATTGAAACTTTAATCACCATGAATAAATATATATTCATGTTAAATACATCAAAGGGGTAGTATATACATCACATAAAAATAAATAGGTGCATAATACCAAATATGACTCAATGGAGTGGAAATTGAGATGAAATCCCTTACAAAGATCATATCATTGAAATGAGAATTAGTCAATGAAGAGATTATTTGTAACACATGTAAATACACACAAGATAAGTATAAATAAAACATAAAACAATCAAATTTAATTTCACACATAATATTGACATAATAGATGTAGGTTCCAAGCATAGTGGAAGCATCCTTTGATGGTATGACCAAATATATATATTTTGTCTTAATTTGCATGAAATCATTATCCCACATGATGAAAATATAATATCTAATGAAAACCATATAGTACTTTATTATATTAAAATACTATAACCAGAATAGTAGGATCTTCACATGTAATTTATAATTAATTTAAAAGCAGATATAGAATTACCTCAACTTGAAATTCTACTTTCATTAATGATTTAGTTGACTAGATCTCATCGTACCATCATTTCGATGTATAATCCGAGTGTAGAATCCCTCTAGAGGTGATCCAAATGTGCACCATAATCTTTGAATGTCGTCATATAATCATTGAGTGTTAGAATGGCCAATCATGATCGCCTGCATTATTTATGGTTGAGAGAGTCTCTCTCTATCTATTATTTACAACAAAAGTGTATTTAGAAAGTGTTATAATTAGATATTTATTATGGAAGTTTTAGGGTTGTTAAATCACACATAATCCCTTTACCAATTCCATAATTCTTAGTTAACCCCATGTCTAATAATAATAATATAAATATTATTATTAAACTATTGAAATGTGCAACACATTAAGAATATAAATATCATTTAAACCATTTCCAATTAGACCATTAAACCTGGTCCGCTTTCCCTCATCCGCATTTACCAATCCATAAAAAAATTCTATTTATTTAATAAATAAATATCATTGCATTATTCATCAATAAATATAATAAAGATTATATTCTCCAGAAATTTCAAATAAATATTTATTATTATCATTTAACTCACTTATTCTTTCAAATAACTTATGATTTAATTATGGAGATCAACCAAACTTGAATAAAAATTATTTATTCCAACTTGTTAAATTCAATACTTGAATGTAACTGAGATTGTGGATACACTAAGTGTGTGACCTTCTAGGACTCTTTCTAAGAGGCATTAGGAATAACTACCTAAAGTACAAGGTTAAAATCTAGTAACATTCCAAGGAATCCATAGAGAAATAACTTAATTTCATAGTGAAATTCAACCACCATGAACACTTACTATGTAATATAATCCCTTTATTGAAATATCTTTAATCAAATAGGTTGCATGTTGGTTCCATCAACCTTTATGATCGATACCTCTTTCTTTGAATTTATGAAAATATACTCCCCCACAAAAGACCAGGGTCATGGATTTATGTAGATAGTTCCATTCCCATCAAATGTCCTGAGATATCAACTTCTATTAAGGAATAAAAGGAATAAATCCTTTCTCACATTATCCATTAATGTAACGTCAATTTTGATGTACCCAACATATCATTCCTCACCACGAGCATATGTCATCATAGTTTTCATTTATATATCAAAGTACATGAGTCATGATATTCATTAATGATAATCTTAAACTCTAAGTATTAATATACATGTCCGCTGATAGGAACATATAATGACACATGGAAATGTGTATTTCTTATTAATGAGTTTTTTATCATAAACTTCTATATTAGAAATTACCAAGGATGAACACCATGAGAAGGTGTCTCAATGTATTATGAGCCTCCTACCCCTGATATCCTATATCATTTGTGTCCCATCATACAATATCAACTAGCTATAAAACATATATTTAATAATACTGTCATGAAACATCCTAGTTATCATCATAGCAAGGAACTATTATGACCTTTCAGTGTGAAATTCATTCTTAGGACATTATCACATACAAATGTCATGTAGAGGAACAATAATGATGTGATAAGAAAACTTCATTAACAATAAAAATTTATAATCAAGTACTAAGAAATTAGGTTATAGGGAACCAACTCCAATAGTCTACCACTTAAACTAGATCCAAATGATAATAAATTTTAGTCCACTAGCTCTCACACAATACTCATGTGTCTGTAGGTTCTGGGTGTAGCAGAAGCTCGTGGGTGGATGTGCCCACTTGGCTTTTTGTCATTATCAATGATCAACCCAGGATCAATACAACGATAAACACCAGACTCCACAGATTGAATCATAGAAATAGACAAATAAGAAGAATAGTCCCAGAACCATCGAGAGGATCATCATATGTTGGTTATAATTAATTTAATTAATTGACAAGAATTACCTTGATGGAATTCTTTCTTCATTGATGTTTCCGGTCACGATCTGATGTGATCCGTCATTGCGTCACATAAGAAAAGTGTATACTTCCTCTAGCAGTGATCCATACATGCACCACATATCTCTAGACGTCACCAAAGGAATCTCCGAGTGCTAGAGTGGAGAAGCCTTTTCTTGCATTGTACACCTTAGATCGCCTTGATCCGATGGAGGAGGATCTCTCTCGGTCTTGAGAGCGTTCTTGGAGGAAGGAGTTCTCTAGACCTTGAGAGAATTCTCCAGAATTATTGTGCACAACGATTAAGGAAAAGTGTTAGGGTTGTGAGGATATTTATAATCAGGTTTGAGGTTATAGAGTTATGATAATAAATAAATGCATTACACATTTTTATTTATTTCATTAACTCTTATTGAAAAACCCCCATGTAGAATTATTAATTCCTTAACGTGCGCCCACGCTGATTATAATAAATATAATTTAATAAAATAATATTATTTCCTCAAAATCCGGACTGGAAAAACTACATGGCGTGTAATCATTAATACACATCATGTACTTGTTTTTCATTTCCTTTCCAAAATGAAAACTACAGGGCGTGTACATTCAATGTAAACAACATGTATATCTTGTTTTTCATTTTATTATTCCTCCAACATTAAAAAAATTTAGGATTCCTTGAATAATTATTAAACCACACATGAGAATAATATTTATTCTACTTTAGATACTTGGATACACTAAGTGTGTGACCCTCTAGGCCTATTTCTCATTGGCATTAGGCGGGCTTGCCCAAAGTCCAAGATTACTGTCTAGCAACGGGTCAAGGCACCCAAGAGAAAGAAGTTGATGCCTTATTGATGTGTGACCTCATACGAACTCTTACCATGTAATTTAATCCCTTTGTCTCGATATCTTTAATCAAGCGGGTTGTATGCTAGTGCCATAAACCCATGTGCTCGATTATTCTTTCTTTGATTTCCCATAATTGAACTTTCCCATACCTTACCATGGCCATGGATTTATTCAGGCTATATCAATTCCATCAAAGGGCCTGAGATATTTTCTTTTTTTATGGAACAGAAGGGACAAATCCTTTCTCGCATTATCTATTAATGCAGTATCACTCGTGACACACCCAACATATCATACCTCATTGCGAAAAGTGTGCCGTCACAGTTTTTGTCAATACATCTAAGTATGCGAGTTGTAATACCCATTAATAATAATCTTAAAGTATAAGGACTAATACACATGTCCGCAGATAAGAACATCCAATGACACTATGAAATGTGGATTTCATACTGGTGGGTCTCGTTCTCATAATATCCTCCTGGATATTACCAAGGGCGCACACCATGAGAAGGTGGATCAAAGTTTTTTGAGTGCTCACCCCTAATGGACATTATTATTCGTGTCTATCAAATAACATCATCTGGCCATAGAACATATATTCAAGAATAGTGTTATGGCACTTCCGGGTTCTCATCATAGCAGGGATCCTCTATGACCCTTTAATGCAACAGCTGTCCTTAGGACATTATCACATGCATTGTCATGCAGAAGAACAATCAAGATGTGATAAGGTATTTATTAATGAATAAAGTATAAAGTAGTTGGTTATAGGCTACCAACTCCAACAGATTCCCACTTGGACTAGAGCCAACTACTAACAACCTTTAACCCACTAGCTCTCACATGATATTCATGCTTCTACTGAGATAGGCCTTTAGTCATGGGGTCTACCATGTTCTCTTTCGTGGACACTCTGCTCACTGCAACTTCACCCCTTTGATAGAAATCCCTCAAGAGGTGATACTTTCGGAGTATGTGCTTTGTACATTGATGTGACCTTGGTTCTTTTGCAAGATCCACTGCTATAGTATTATCACAATACAACATGATGGGATCTTTACTACTAGGCACCACATCAAGATCTTGGACAAAGTTCTGGATCTAGATAGCTTCCTTGGCTACATCAGAAGCCTCTATATATTCAGACTCCACTGTAGAATCGGCGACAACTGGCTACTTTGAACTCTTCCAGCTCACAGCTCCTCCACTGAGATAGAAAACATATCCAGATTGTGACTTTAGATCATTATGATCTGTCTAAAAACTAGCATCAGCATACCCTCTGATGATAATCTTCTCGTCTCCTCCATATACCAGGAACATATCCTTAGTTCTTCTCAGATACTTAAGGATAGTCTTAATAGCAGTCTAATACTGTTCTCCTGGATCTGCTTGATATCTGCATACCATGATCAGTGCATAGACAACATCAAGCCTGGTACATAACATGACATACATGATGGATCCTATAACTGAAGCGTATGGGATCTTACTCATTCTATCATTCTCTTGTTGTGTCTAAGGACACATTTTATTAGAAAGATGTTGGCCATGTGACACTGGAACCAATCCCCTCTTGGATTGTTCCATACTAAATCTCTTTAGTATCTGGTCAATTTATGTACCCTGACTTAGTCCAAGAAGCCTCTTGGATCTATCACAAATGATCTTGATCCCTAAAATGTAGGCTACTTCACCCAAGTCCTTCATGGAGAAACACTTGTTCAACCAGTCCTTAACTGACTGTAAGACTGGTACATCGTTTCCAATAAGCAATATGTCATCAACATATACTACTAGGATAATGATCTCATTCCCATTAAATTTCTTTTAAACACATGGCTCACATTCATTTTTAATGAAACCAAATTCCTTTATGGCTTCATCAAATCGAATGTTCCATGACCTGGATGCTTTCTTTAATCCATAAATGGATTTATGCAACTTGAAAACCCGTTTGGCTTCACTTTGTGTCACAAACCCTTCTGGTTGTGTCATATAGACATCTTCCTAAACGTTCCCGTTAAGGAATGTTGTTTTGACATCCATTTTCCAAATCTCGTAGTCATGGTAAGATGTTATGGCAAGTATGATTCTTATGGATTTAAACATGAAAACTGGTGAGAAGGTTTCATCATAGTCAATTCCTTGACGCTGTCTAAATCCTTTAGCCACTATCCTTGCTTTATAGGTGCTAACTTGACCTTCCATGCCCAGTTTTCTCTTGAATACCCATTTGCATCCAACAGGATTTACATCAACTGGCTCATCGAACAGAACCCAGACTTGGTTCTGATACATGGAATCCATCTCAGAATTCATAGCTTCTATCCATCTTGAAGCTTCTGAGATTTCTACTTCTTTCTTGTAGGAGAGAGGTTCATCATTGTCTATCAATAATGATTCACCATCCTCAGTGACTAGGAAATCAAATCTCTCTGGTTCCCTTACCTCTCTTGATCTCCTACGCAGTACTTGTGTTTCTGGAACCTCTTCCACGGGGACCTGTAGAACTTGTTCCTATACCAACTATTGTGTATATTGAGCATCAAATTCGTCTAATTCAATCTTTCTCCCACTATCCTTTTTGAGGATGTGTTCCCTCTTAAGAAATATGGATTGTCTGGTGACAATCACTTTCTTTTCTGAATGGTTATATAGGTAATATCCTTTTGCTTCCTTGGGATATCCTATAAAGATACACTTAGTTCCCTAGGGTGATAATTTATTTATTGAGAAGGCTTAAAAAATGCCTCGCATCCCCATACATGTGTGTGTGAAAAAATGGGTTTCTTTCCATTCCATAATTCGGAGGGAATTCCATTTTCCGCCTTGGTTGGTACCCGGTTTAATGTGTATGTTACAGTTTGTAATGCATATCCCAAAAGGATAATGAAAAATCTGCATGACTCATCATCAACCTCACCATATCCAACAAGGTGTAGTTCCTCCTTTCACTAACACCATTCCACTGTTTTGTATAAGGAGGAGTGAGCTGAGATAGAATCCCAGAATCCCATAGAAGATCGATGAACTCTTGGTTCATATATTCTCCACCTCGATCCAATTGAAGTTTCTTTATCTTCTTACCAATCTAATTCTCTACTTCATTCTTGAATTACTTAAATTTATCTAAGGACTCTGACTTATACCTCATTAAGTGGACATAGCCATATCTACTCAAATCATCAGTAAAAGTAATGAAGTAAGAATATCCACCTCTAGCTTCTACTGGAAACGGTCCACACACATCTATGTGCACCAATCCTAGAAGATCTGTGACCCTTTCACCTTGTCCACAGAAAGGCGGCTTGGTCATTTTTCCTTGTAAACAAGCATGACATCTATCAAGTGGTTTTAGCTCAGTAGAGTCTAAATAGTCATCTGGGCAGAGCTTTGTCAAGCGCTTCTCATTTACATGACCGAGATGGTGATGCCATAACCGGGTGATGTATGAGTCATGTGAGTTTGTTTTTTTATCGATTTCCAACACTTGGTTTTCGTAATTTAATATATACAAACCATTATTTAATTGTTCTATACCATAAAATATGTTGTTCTTATAAAAGAGACAACCCTTATTTCCAAACATAAAAATAAATCCATCCATATCCAAACACAATACAGAAATTATGTTCTTGGTAACACTAGGCACATAATAACAGTTATGTAAAACCAAAATCATCCCAGTCAGCAATGAGAGGTGGTAATCACCAATGGATAACACAGCCAGCCTTGAGCCATTGGCAGCTTGAAGATCCAACTCTCCTCTGGCAATCTTTCTAAATCTACTTGGTTCCTACATTTGAATACAGATGTGATCCCCAAAAGTTGTATCTAATACCCAATGTGTAGAAATGGAAAGATTACACTCGATAACGAATGCACTTATAGCATCCCAACGCTTCTGGGTGCAGTTCCTCTTCCAGTGGCCTTGATTGCTACATGCAAAACATACCACCTCCCATTCCTTGCCCTGCCTCTGGATCTTCCCCTTCTTGGAGGGATAGTTCTCGGGGTCTTCAGACCGTTTATAAGTCTTTGGCCCCTTTGCCTTGTCCTTTATTTTCTTATTCACCATAAGAACTGTGGGTTTGTCACACCCCATGTCCTTATCTACCTGGAGAATTAATGTCAAAAGTTCCAATAGACTCTTCTAATTTTTTCTCATGTTATAGTTGACAATGAAGCTAGAGAAGGTCTTAGGTAGTGATGATATGATGATATCTTTACAAAACTCACCCAGGAACTTAATCCCTAAAATGTCCAGGCGTTCAATGTAGCCAATAAGCTTGACTACATGAGGCCCATCTAGCGCAGACTATCCAAGATTAGTTGTAAACAAAGTGTTGGAGATATCATATCTCTCTTGTCTCGCCTTCTCTTGATATAGATCCTTAAGGTTAGATATCATTCTATACGCGTCCATGTTTTTATGATTTTTTAAGAGCTCATTAGATATGGTCGATAGCATGAAACACTGGACATCTATGACATCATCCATATGTTTCGCATAAAGAGATATTTCCTCATCACTGGCCTATTTCTCAGGTGCAACTAGAATAGGCTCTTCCAGCACATACAATTTCCTCTTGTGGTGAAGGATAACGCGTAAACGTCTCTACCACTCTTGGAAATTGGTGTCGGTGAGAAGGTTTTCCTTCTCGAGTATGGTTCACAATGATATGTTTGAAGTCATTTTTTTCTCTTAGTTTATACAAATTAAGATGAGAAAAGGTTTAGTACTTTATTATGATAAAACTGAGACAAATAAATAAATTAATACTTATTAGTCTCTCACTATTTTATCGAAATCCAATATCCCTCACCATTGACTTCAGAATATTCTGTTTCCTAAATATTCTAGTGGAAAGGATACATATTTCCCTTCTCATTACCCCAACTAGGGTTGGTCAAGAAACTTGAAGGGTTTTAGGTAGGCATTCCAAATGCCAACTGCATTAACTCGCAGCTCCTTGATCCATTGAGTGGACTCCCCAATCCTAAAATCCTTTTGTTTTGGATTTCCTCAACCTTTGCCTCTTGGTCACACCAAGTCTTGCTGTGGCAGTCAACCCTTGATGCGAACCAAGTCAAGTCAACCCAAAAACTTGAATTAGAATTCCCTGATAATTGAAAGCACCCCAACTAGGGTTGGTCAAGCACTTTGAACTATGGTTTGATTCTAACCAAGATTATGGAAGGCTATACCGACTTAATATTTCTTTGAGAGATTTTATACTTATACATAAATTTCCATTTTATTATCTTCTATTACATGCTTATTAATATTAAGTGGGATATACTTAAGTGAATAACCATGTCTAAGATAATATTTACGCATAAGCCAGTTTTATTTTAGTTCCATCTTGCATGCTTGTTTAATTCATTAATTGTGTAATCATGAAAACACATCCACAATAAATAAAACATGCAACTGATAGAAATAAAATAAATGGTATGATAATGATTTTGTTCTATTGGTTAGTTTATCTAGCGGTTAATAAACTAACCCAAGAGCTAGGGGATAAACACCTTGAACCTTTCAGGTTCATGTTTATAGCTTTCCACATGTCCACCTTTGTATCTCCTTGGATTGGTTTCACCTTGGCTCTTGACATGAGCTGCCTCCAATAGCTTGGGAGCTCCATCCATTACATATGCATTTATCTCACACACAGGTGAGGGGTAAAAATCAGTTTTTTACATAAAAGAATCCTTGGGTGCATAGGCCCTACATATTAATGAGGATAAGGCTTGCAGGCCAACAAATTTAATTTAAATAAATAAATTAAAAGAAACCATTCACATACAAAGGTCTTGGTCTAGCTCATGATAATCCATACATGCAACGATATTTACGCATAAATAAAACTAGCATTCAATTCTTTAATCGCTCTTGATTAAGATAAATCACGCTCGAATCAATTAATTATCTTTAATTAATCAATCCTTTTATCTTAAACACTTTTTCTAAATTTCCTTGAGATTCTCATCCATCAAAATTTTAAACAAATAAATTTATTTAAAATTATCTTTGTACGTAACTTGTACCTTGGAGGAAACCCAGTGAATTCCCATTTACACAGATATTAAATTAAAAACATATATATAAAACACCTATCACGTGTTATGCCTCAGCTTTACGCCTGCACTATGGTACACGTCTCAACGGTCTATATAATATATTAATAAATTTTTAATAAATCTGCATAATTTGGGTAAGTACACGACATGTAGTTCTGACTACACGAATTTTACTTTTTTATCACTGTCCATTCGAAGTACACGACTGGGGACATGGTGTGTTAATGTACTTCAGAAATCTTTATAGTACACGACGTGTTTAGTGGGACACACGCCATGTAGTATTTGTATTACACGGTTTCTAGCTGGGAAATCTGTGTACTGGGTACACGGTCCAACCCTAACCCGAAGGGACTACACGTCGTGTTCAGTGGACCACACGACGTGTAATCCGGAAACTATGTGCCACCTGTTCCTAGTCAACACACAATGTCATTTATGACTTAGGTATACTCCAATACACGTCCTAATTTGGTGGACTAGTCCAATGCATTGAACCTAGACTACACGGCGTGTACTTATAAATTCACACCGTGTATTCTTGTGTTGTACATCCAGGAGTGTTTGGAACCTCCAGATGAGATCCTCTATTTTATTTTAATCAAAATTAAAAGAAAAATTCATTTCTATAAGGTTAATGAGAAATGATAGAGGAGGAAAAAATCTTGAGATTCAGATTTAAAGAACTATTAACTTGAATTGAAACAATAAAATTATTAAATGTGTAAATCACCAATGAAAAACTAAATAATTATAATCAACGATATGACTGCCTCTAATACCACTTGTAGGTTTCGGGCGCAATGGGAGCTTGTGGGTGGATGTGCCCACTTGGATTTTTTTCATTAGCAATGATCAATCTGGGATCAATACGATGATAAATTCCAGACTCCACGGATTGAATCACAGAAATAGACAAAGAAGAAAAATAGTCCCGAAACCATCGAGAGGATCATCATATGTTGGTTATAATTAATTTAATTAATTGAAAAGAATTACCTTGATGGAATTATTTCTTAGTTGATGTTTCCAATCACGATCTGATGTGATCCATCATTGCATCGTAGAAGCCAAGTGTAGAATTCCTCTAGCGGTGATCCACATATGCACCACGTATCTCTGGACGTCGCCAAAGGAATCTTCGGGTGCTAGTGTGGAGAAGCCTTTTCTTGTGTTGTCTTCCTTAGATCGCCTTGATCCGATGGAGGATGATCTCTCTCAATCTTGAGAGTGTTCTTGGAGGAAGGAGTTCTCTCGGACTTGAGAGAATTCTCCAGAATTGTTCTGCACAACGATTAAGGAAAAGTGTTGGGGTTGTGAGGATATTTATAATCAGGTTTGAGGTTATAGAGTTATGACAATAAATAAATGCGTTACATGTTTTTATTTATTTCATTAACTCTTATTGAAAAAAACCCCATGTCGAATCATTAATTCATTAACATGATCCCAAGATGATTATAATAAATATCATTTAATAAAACAATATTATTTTTTCAAACTCCCAACTGGAAAAACTACACGGCATGTAATCATTAATACACGACGTGTACTTGTTTTTCATTTACTTTCCAAAATGAAAACTACACGGTGTGTACATTCAATGTACACTGTGTGTATATATTTTTTTCATTTTATTCTTCCTCCAACATTAAAATAATTTAGGCTTACTTGAATAATTATTAAACCACATACGAGAATAATATTTATTTTACTTGAGATACTTGGATACACTAAGTGTGTGACCCACTAGGCCTCTTTCTCATTGGAATTAGGCGGGCTTGCCTAAAGTCCAAGATTAATGTCTAGCAACGGGTCAAGGCACCCAAGAGAAAGAAGTTGATTCCTCATTAACGTGTCTCCTCATACAAATTCTTACTATGTAATTTAATCCCATGGTCTCGATATCTCTAATAAAGCGGGTTGCATGCTAGTTCCATCAACCCATGTGCTCGATTATTATTTCTTTGACTTCCTGGAATTGAACTCACCCATAACTTACCATGGTCATGGATTTATTCAGGCTATATTAATTCCATCAAAGGGCCTGAGATATCTGCTTCTGTTATGGAATAGAAGGGACAAATCCTTTCTCACATTATCTATTAATGAATTATCACTCAGGACACACCCAACGTATCCTACCTCGCTGCGAACAATGTGTTTTCACAGTTTTAGTCAATACATCTAAGTGCATGAGTTGTAATACCCATTAATAATAATCTTAAAGTCTAAGGACCAATACACATGTTCGCAGATAGGAACATCCAATGACACTATGAAATGTGGATTTCCTACTGGTGGGTCTCATTATCATAATATCCTCCTGGATATTACCAGGGGAGCACACCATGAGAAGGTGCCTCAAAGTTTTATGAGTCCTCACCCCTAATAGCCTGTATTATTTGTGTCCCTCAAATAACATCATCTGACCATAGAACATATATTCAGGAACAGTGTTATGGAACTTCCGAGTTCTCATCATAGTAGGGATCTGCTATGACCCTTTAATGCAACAGCTGTCCTTAGGACATTATCACATGCATTGTCACGCAGAAGAACAATCAATATGTGATAAGGTATTTATTAATGAATAAATTAAAAAGTAGTTGGTTCTAGGCTACCAACTCCAACAGTGTCTACTGAGATAAATACTTGGTCAAGGGGCCCACCATGTTTTCCTCCATGGATACTCTACTCACAAAAACTTCAACTTGGTGAGAAAAATACTTAGAGATAAATTTTTTGAAGTATGTAATTTTTCCTCTAATGTGACCTTGGCTCATTGGAAAGGGCCACCACTGTAGTGTTATCACAGTAAATTATGATAGGGTCTTGACTATTAGTAACCACATAAAGTTCTTGGACAAAGTTAAAAATCCAAACTAATTACTTGGCTATATCAAAAGACACAATATACTTAGAATATACTGTAGAATCAATAACAAATGGATTCTTTGAACTCTTCCAGCTCATGGTTCCTCTGTTGCGATAAAAGACACATTCATACTATGACTTTAGGTCATTCTGATCTATCTAAAAACTATAATATATATAACACCCACTGACTAGATCCTCATCTCCTCCATACAATATGATCATATCCTTAGTTCACCTTATATACTTAAGGATGACCTTGACAACAGTCCAATGTTGTTCACTTGGATATTCTTGATATCTTATCACCATGCTTAAATCATAATCAACATCAAGCCTCATACATAATATGACATATATGATTGATCATATCACATAATCATATGGGATGTTAATCATTATATCACTCTTTCCTCTTATGTATGAGGACACATTTTCTTGGAAAAATGTATACCATGTGACACTAGAACCAATAATATCTTAGATTGTTCCACATCAAATCTATTTAGTATTTGGTCATTGTATGTACCTTTACTTAGTCCAAGATACCTCTTAGATCTATCATGAATTATCTTGATCCCTATAATGTTGGCTACTTAACCTAAGTCCTTCATGGAGAATCAATTTCTCAAACATTCCTTCACCTATTGCAAGGTTGGTATATCATTTCCAATTAGTAACATGTCATCAATATATACTAATATGAAAACAACTGTACTCCCACTAAACCATTTGAAAACACATAGTCACATTCATTCTTAATGAAACCAAATTATTTTATGAATTCATCAAAACAAATATTCAATGATTTGGATTCTTGCTTTAATTTATAAATGGATCTATATAACTTGCATACCTTTATGGAATTTTTTGGAGTCATAAAACCTTTTGATTGTGTCATATACACATCCTACTAAAGGTTCTTGTTAATTAAAGGAGTTTTGAAATCCATTTTCAAAATCTCATAGTCATGGTAAGCTGTTATGGAAAGAATTTTTTTGATGAATTTTAACATGGAAACTAGTGAAAAGGTTTATTCTTATTCAATACCTTGATGTTGACTAAACCCTTTATCCCTTATTTGTGCTTTATAGGTATTCACTTTAGCTTCCATGTCCAACTTTCTCTTTAATACCCATTTACACCCAATGGTTTTTACATCAATTGGAAGATAAGAACCCAAAATTGGGATTGATACATGGAATCTATCTTAGAATTCATGGCTTCTTGCTGTCTTATAACTTATAAGCTCTCTATTACCTCCTTATAGGAGATGAGATCATTCTTGTCAACCAATAATGAGTCACCATCATCAGTGACTAGAATGCCATATCTCTTTGCTTCTCTTACCTCTCTAACGCTCCTATGTAACACTTGTGTTTTAAGAAAAAATTATTTCACAGGGATCTGTGGAATCGGTTCTTATACCAACTCTTTTGTATCTTGAGAATAAACTTCATCAAAGTCAATCTTTCTCCCACTATCATCCTTGGGGATGTTCTACCTCTTAAGAAAGACAACCTATCTTATGACATTTACTTTCTTGTCTGAAGTGTTATATATATAGTATCCCCTTGTTTCCTTAGGATACCCTATAAAGATACACTTTATGCCCAGGGAACTAGTTTTTTTGTTTAAGATATCCTTAACAAATTAATCACAACCCCATGTATGAACATGGGATAGAATGATTTTATTTCCACTCCTTAACTCCAAGGTAATACCGTTTTCTACTTTAGTTGGTACTCAATTTTGTAAGTATGATGCTATCTATAATGAATATACCCAAAAGGATAAAGGAAGGATTGCATGACTCATCATCAACCTTACCATGTCCAACAAGGTATGATTCCTCCTTTGACTGACACTATTCCACTTTGGTGTAGAAGGTGGAGTGAGTTGAGATAAAATCTCAAACTCTTGTAAAAATTTGATAAATTATTGGTTAAAGTACTCACCACCTCGATCCGATCAAAGTTTCATTATATTCTTACCAAGTTAATTCTCAACCTCATTCTTGAACTCCTTGAACTTCTCAAAGGATTTATACTTACACCTCATCAAGTATATATAACCATACCTACTCAAGTTATCGGTAAAAGTAATAAAGAATGAGAATCCATCTCTAGTTTCTACTTGTAAAGGTTTGCACACATCAGTATGTACCAATTATAGATTCTTTATGGCCCTTTTACCTTGACCCCAAAATAGTGGTTTCACCATATTTCCGTGTAAACAAGCATGAAATCTTTCAAGTGGTTTTAGTTAAAATGAGTCTAAGTATCCATCTTGATAGAGCTTCATCAAGTGATTCTCATTTACGTGGCCAAGAAAGTGATGCCATAACTGGGTTTTAAATGAGTCACACATATTTGTTTCATTATTAAATGATAATATTTTGTTTTCATAATTTAATACATAAATACCATTATTCAATTGTTTCATACTATAACATATTCTATTTTTATAAACGTAGAAATCCTGATTTCCAAAGTTGAAAATAAATCCATCCATATCTAAACAAGAAATAAAAATTACTTTCTTGGTAACACTAGGAACATAATATTAAATATTTAAAACCAAAATCAATCATGTTGGCAATGTGAAATGGTATTATCCAATGTATATAGCAACTGTACTCACTCCATTGGCATCTCGTAGATCCACCTCACCCCTTGAAACCTTATGAAATCTACCTAGTTCCTATATTTGGATAAAAATATAAGTATTAAACATAGTATGTAATACCCAACTTATAGATATATAAATATTAAATTTTATAATGGATAAATCCAAATATTCCCCTTAATTTTTGGGTTGGGTGAAATTCCTCTTCTAGTGGCCCTTCTTTTCACATGCAAAACATACCACATCCTATTCCTTTTCTTGCCTCTGGATATTTTTCGTCTTGGAAGGGTGGTGCTCGGGAGCCTTAGACTTGGTTTGAGTCTTTGAAACCTTTTCCTTTATCCTATCCTTATTACTAAAAGGAAAACAGGTTGTTCATGCCTGATATCTTTATCAACTTGGTGAATAAGAGTAAGAAGTTCAGATAGGGTCTTCTTGCCATTGCTCATATTATAATTCATAATAAAAATGGAGAATTTTTTGGGTAGTGAAGACATAATGAGATCTGTGTGCATCTCATTAGGGATATTAAAACCCAATATGTACAGGTTCTCAATGTATATAATCATCTTGATTACATGTGGCCAAGCTAGAACTAACTCTCTAAGCATGCACATGAACAATGCATTAGAGATCTCATATCTCTCCAATCTTGAAATCTCTTGATAGAGATCATGAAGGTGATAAATGATGTTATACACATACATATCCTCATATTAATTTAGAATCTCATTGTATATTTAGGATAAAATAAAACATTAGACATCCATTGCATTGTACACATTCCTAAAATAGAGATATACTTCTTCCTCGCTATCCTCTTTGGAAAGCAACTCAAAAAGTGGGGTTTCCAACATGTATAATTTTTGTTTTTGGAATAGTATAAAACATAAGTGCCAATACAATTCATGGAAATTCACATTGGTGAGATGGTTATCCTTCTCTGGTATGGATCATAGTGATATTTTCGAAGTCGTTTGATTTTAAATTTCAACAAATTAAGAGAAAATAATTAGTACTTGTTTGATTATAAAAAAATAGATTAATAAATTTAAATTTAATTAAATTCCATTAAACTATGACTATTTTTTGAAACCTAATAGTCCTCACCATTAGTTTTGGAATATCTTGTTGCTTAGATATTCTAGTGGAAAAGACCCATATTCCCTTCTCATAACCCAGACTTGGGTCTAAAAAGTTATTTTAAAGGGATAGTTAGGTGTAACTTTCCAACTAATTTAACTCATATTTCCTTGATCTGTTGAGTGAAATACTCAATCCTGAAATCCTGTTCAAAAAATTTCTCAACCCTTTTCTCTCAGTTACACCAATTCCTACTTGGTCAGTCAATCCTTGATATAGACCAAGTTAGGTCAACCCAAAACTTCAAGCTTAAAACTTACAGGATAATTAAAAGTTCCCCAACTTGGGTTGGTCGATCACTTTTGAACTATGAGGTTAATTTTAACTTAAGTAGTGGAAGACTATACCGACTTAGTATTTCAATAGATGGATTTTAATTGCTTGTACATAAAATACAATTTTATCTTATTACATGACTTGTTAATATTAAGTGGATTTTACTTAAGTGATTAACCATGTATGATAACACATTTTATGAATAATCTAGTTATATTTTATTCAATTTTGGATCCTTATTAATTCATTTATTAGGTATAATCCAAAAGTATAAATAATTAACCATGTAACTAGAAAAAATAAAACATAAGTGGCATGATTATGAGATTATCTAATGGTTAATTTATCTAGTGGATGATAAACTAACCCTTGATCCTAGGGGAAAACGCACATTGAATCGTAGCTTGGTTCATATTGTAGAATTCCACCTTGGATCCTATGCATTGAATCAATTTTTTTTCACCTTGGCTCCTAGGCTCAGACCACATCCTCTCACTTAGGAGCTCCATCCTTACATAATATTTTACTCACACACAAGTGAGGGGATCCAATGGATTAAATAAAAGGGGTTTACATAAAAGAAACTATAAGCATGAAAAACCTTACATAATATTGAGGAGGGGATGAAACACATACCATAAAATATTATTTAATCATAATAAATTAAAATAAACCAATAACATACACAGGGTTGGTCTAATCTTGTGATCATCCACACAACATCCAACAAACATACATTTTCAATCTTATTGTCCATTAATTAGATTCATTAATTAATTATGATAATGCACCATGAATTAATCCAATTAATTAAATTTATATTAATTACATCCAAGAATCCTTAACTCACTATCATCTATAATTTAAAAAAAAATTAATTTCATTTAAAATTAATGGAGTAAAAAAGTGTACTTGGAGGAAACTGCATGTGCTTATCCAAAATATTGACACACAAATATAATTAATATATAATTATCAATATTATGGCATAGAATGTATTTTTTCAAATAAATTACACATGGAACACATGTGAATAGGTTTGATTATATATTCAAATTTTCTCTATGAAAAACTAGGAATACAACCTACAATAGACTAAACGATGTGTACAATAGTAAACGATATGTACTGTCTTTTTCCCATGTCTGTATCATATTCTAAGGGATTTGGTGTATTTCCTACTAAATAGGAGTTTTATTTACATGACATGTACTAGTTTTACATGATGTGTGGCCTCATATTTTCAAGTATTGTAAGTCCTCGTGTCATGTATCTGATACACGACACATAGGGACACCTCGTGTTCTTGGCAATGAGAAAATTGATATACACATCATGTTCAATGGTTATATGGTGTGTAGTTATTTATGCCACATGCCAGTATATTCAAATCTATACCTTGATCCTATGTTGTTTGATCTTAGATCTGATTTCATTAGATCTAGTTGAATTTGTTACCAGATACGAACATGAAAATAAAAATACATGGTGTGTATGTAGGAAGTACATGCTATGTACTCTATTTTTTTCTAGGAAGAACCTTTACAACCTCTAGATTGTGTTTTTCAAATACTTATTCATTTTTAAACATTAACTGATTACTGATTATGTTAATGAGAGTGAATAAAGGAAGATATGATGATGTTTGAATACTAAAATGAATTGATATAAGTAAAAGAAAATGAAAAATCATTCAAATAATAAATGAATAATAAATAATTATAAATTAATCATGTGACCGATCTGATACCACTTGTGTGTTTTGAGCACAGCGGAAGCGTCCTTTAATGGTATAACCAACTTATATTTTAGTATTAATTTATTTATAATTATCAGCACATATGATTAAAATGTGATGTCTAATGAAAATCATAGATTACTTGACTATATTAAAATTCCATAATCAAAAGAGGAGGATATTCACTTGTAATTTATAACTAATTTATGAGTAGATATATAATTACTTCAACTTGTAATTCTGCTTTCGTTGATGATATAATTGACTGGATATCATTTTACTATCATTTCTCTATATTATCCAAGTATATAATCCCTCTAGTAGTGATCTACATATGCACCATAATCTCAAAACATCACTAGAGAATTGTTGGGTGCTAGCATGGCCAATCTTGGTTGCTTACATTGTTTATGGTTGATCGTAGCAAAATTTTGCTTGATAGAGGAATACCTCTTGATTTTTTCTCGATGGATTGAGAGAGGAGGAGAGAAGATCACTCTTAGATCTCTCTATAGAGCTTAAGGGAGTCTCTATCTATCTGTTTTTTACACCAAAAGTGTTTTTGGAAAATGTTATAATTAGATATTATTATGGTAGGTTTAGGGTTGGAAAATCACACACAATCCCTTTCCCAATTCCATAATTCTTAGTTGAATATATGTTTAATAAAAATAATAATATAAATATTATTATTAAATTCTTAACATGCACAACACATTAAGAATATAAATATAATTTATACCATCTCCAATCGTACCATGAAACCCAACCCTCTTTCCCTCATCTGCATTTATCATTCCTTGAATAATGGAAATTTGTTTAATAAATAAATATCCACATTATTCACTGATAAATACAATAAATATTATATTCTCCAAACCTTTAAAATAAATATTTATTTGTATTATTTAACTCACTTATTCTTTTGAATAAATTGTGGTTAAATTATGGAGATTAAACAAACCTGATTAAATATTATTTAGTCTAACATGTTAAATTCAATACTTTAATTTAACTGGGATTACAGACACACATAGTGTGTATCCCTCTAGGCTTCTTTCTTAATGACATTATACATAACCACCTAAAGTACAAAGTTGGAGTCAAGAAACATGTCAAAAAATCCATAGAGAAAAATTTAATGTCATAACAAAATTCAACCTCCCATGAACACTTACCATACAATATAAACCCTTTATCATGATATCTCTAATCGAGAAGGTTTCATGCTGGTGCCATTAACATTTATAATTGATGACTCTTTCTTTGAATATTCAAAAATTAACTTTCCCACTAAACACCGTGGACATGGATTTATATAGGTAGTTCCATTCCCATTAAAGTGCCTAAGATATCAACATATATCAAGGGACATAAGGGATATATCTTTTATGAAATTATCAATTAATATAATATCACTTGTGACATACCCAACATATTATACCTTACCGCAAGTATATGATGTCAAAGTTTTCATCAATACATCAAATCACATGAGTCATAATATTCATTGATGATAATTGATAAGATAAAATCATATATACATTTTGGTTTCATTTTATTAAGGATTTTCAATGATTTACTTGATAATGCACTTGGTATGTGTTGATTATTGTAGGAAATAGGATTTCAAGGTTTCAAAGGAAAAAATGTAGAAAAGGAGAAAAATTGGCTATTACATGTCATGAAACATCATTATATGATGTGTATTATCATTTCACCACATACTACAAGCCATGAAAAGTTCACAATGTGAATCATCATTACAAGATGTGAACCATCCTTACATAATGTGAATCTCTAGTCCATGATGTGTAACATTCAAATCACATTTAACTCTCAAAATGATCCATTTGAAGGAAGCGTCTCGACAAAACATCCAATTACACGACATGAGAAGGGTCAAAATTCCAAATCTCAGATGAGATTCTCATGAGATACATACAGATTAAAAAATCTATAGAGAAAATATTGGATCAACATTACACGACATTAATACCCATTACACGTCATGTAATTTTCCATCTATATATGTAGTAGGTGTGCATAGTAATAAGGGTTGAAAAAATTTATTTTCTTTCATTTTTATCTCATTTTCATTTTAATCCCTTTACCCAAAATTGTGTTTCTTCAATTCTTTTCATTTTTTTACTTTAATACAATCACCTTGGATCGATTTAGAAAAATATTCTTTATCACTTTTTTCATCACCTAAACCATTCTTCACACATTCATCATTTCAAGCATCGATCATCAACAAACCTTTAAAATTCTTGTTCTTATTCTTGTTTCAAGTAAGTAATTGATTATAACTATGATCGAATCCATATATTTATTCTTAATTCATGATTGTATGTTCATTAATTGATAAGTCTCAATATTTTCATGATATTTAATTGTCCAAACCCAATTGTTATTTGTAAACTCGACAAGTTTTAAATCTTTTACCCATTCTTGATAAATTCTAGCATGAGTGGCTAAACCACCTAGGGTAGGGGTTGAGAGTAATGGTATATGAATTTAATAAAACTCTAGTTCTCAACTTGGTAATATTAAGAATAGTAATTAGGTTAAAAAATAAATTTTTATCCAATTCCTTTGACCGACCCTGACCACGGGAAGTTCAGATGAATGACCCCAACCTGATTGGAGTATATTAGGCTATGACCAATAGCCTATGATACTTCCTGCCTTAGAATCTAATATTAATGTTCTTAGGTTTATATTACATCTGGACCAAGGAGTAGCCACCACATATGTAGAACTATTTGGTTTGAATATAATCAACTAGTGACCTTCGCTTGCTTTATAGCCTATATCTTAGGACCATACCAAGTTAGAATAGAGATCATATTTTACCTGAAACCCAAAAATTGACCCTGATTCCTTTCTTATCTCTATTCCTAATCCACAAGTATTTATTGTTAGTTTTCCCAAACTTAAAAAAACTTGTGATGAATCCTACATATAGGGTTTTAAGCTGTAAGTTCCTATTTCCAACACAATTACCCATGGGATCGACCCCACACTATCACTATACTACCTCTCAGTAGAAAGTGTTGTTTGGGAAACAATTAAATTAAATATGATCGTAGTCCGTACGAATTAAAATAAATGTGTGGTAAAGTCAAATTTTGGATTCATTGTTGGGGAACTTTTATTGTGCTTCACATGGAATCCTACAACAAGGACCTAGGAATAGCTCTCCCTTTCCCAATTTCCCTTATCTTTCCCTTTCCCTTTTCTTTAAGACACCACTGTGCCCTTATTATTCTTGTAGCATAGTGAATGAATTAAGAACATTTGACTCAATCAAAAAGCCTTGATGCACAAGAATAACTTACCTTTGAACCATAAATTGGAATATATATCTCTGCACGCCACTGGTTAAACATGGATGACCAAAACAATCTAGTGGGACCCAACCCACCAAACCTTCCAAACATGCAACTATTAGTTCATGGAGAGAAGACTCCACATAAAGAACACACCATCATGTATTATGGATTTCCATCAATCCATGGTGCTATGCCAAGCATTTCATGTCCTCCTATTCAGGAACACACCTTCGAGATCAAACCTGGACTCATTCACATGATCCAAAACATGGGACAGTTTAGTGGGATTCAAAGTGAAGACCCCCATGAACACATTTAGAACTTCTTGGAAGTTTGTGATACCTTTAGAAACCAAGGAGTTTCTTTTTACACTATAAGACTTAGAGTATTCCCCTTCTCTCTATAAGACCAAGCCAAGGATTGGCTCAAAAGTCAAGCACCCGAGTCCATCACAACTTGGGATGATCTAGCTAAGAAATTTATAGACAAGTACTTTCCTCCATTCCATACTTGGAAATTGTGAAACGACATCCATAATTTCACTCAACTAGACGGAGAATAAAAATGGGAATCATAAAATTGTTTCATGGAACTAATGAGAAAGTGCTTGATCCATGAACAAGACATGTGGATCCATCTCCAGACATTCTATCAAGCCCTCTAATTTTCTACTCACACATTTGTTGATACCGAAGATAATGGAGGACTGATGTTTAAAATACCTAAGGCAGGATGAGAAATTATAGATGAAGTATCTCATAATTTAAGTCTATGAAAAAGTGATTGTGGAACACCTTGGTGTGGTATCCACCAAGTCAAATAAAATACCCAACTAGCTGCACAAGTATAATCCTTGACAAAAAATCTTGAATCCTTTCAATTACTTACTACACCACCTCCCTTTCTTTCTCCTATAATGGCAGTCTAGTCATAAAAAAATGTGTAGTAGACCACATTCTATCAAGAATGCGTAGAAATTATTAATGAAAAACCAAACCAATATTATAATTATGTTAATTATAATAATAAAAATCAATAGTTCCAACAACCGCAATAATATTTTCAATAGAGGCACACACAAAAAAATAGTAGAATAATCAGGTGTATTAACAACAAAGAAGTGGTCAGGAAGCTTTTAGGAATCAAGGACCACCAGGATATCCACCTATGAATCTTGTTCCCCAACCACCAAAACAAGAAGCACAACAACCCTTTCCTCCAAGAGAATAACAACAATTCCAGCCAACTCCACCAAGACCTTAACAACTAGCTGTAACTCTTCAAACTAATATGGAAAATATACTCTCAACCTTTTTTCAAAAGGAAGATAACAAGATGAACACCTAAGGAACTAAAATGTGGAATCAAAGGGAAGCTCTTTGTAACCTTGAGCATCAAATGGTTCAGATATCCAAGACCTTGTCAGATAGATTACCAGGAACTCTATCTATTAATACAGATACATACCCAAGGGAAGAGGCAAAGGCAGTGGTTTTGAGGAGTGTAAAATTGCTATATTTTTAGAAACCATGCTGAGGAGATGAAAGAAAAATATGATGAACTCAATAAACATACAAAATTTAAAAAACAAGTTGATGTAATTACTCAAGAAATACCACAAGAGGCACCCCTAAAAATCCAAACACCTGAGAAACCCAAGGAAGAAGTTTATGTTACTCAACCACCCTATAAACCACCCCTTATGTTTACATAAAGAACAAGGAAATTAATAATTGAAGTGAAATACAAGAATGTTTTGGAAATTTTCAAGAAATTTCACATTAACATTCCATTTTCTGAGGTAATCGATCAAATGCCCACCTATAAAAAATTTCTCAAAGATATCCTTTCAAACAAAAGGAAAATGGAAGACCTAGGATTCATCTCACTAAATGAATAGTTTTATGATATTTTTAGTAGAAAATCCCACAAAAAACAAGAGACCCTGGGAGCTTTTCAATTTCATGCACAATAGGGGAATGTAAATTCATAAGAGACCTATGAGATTTAGAATCCAACATAAAACTTATGATGATGAGTGTATTCAGAAATATAGGGATTGAATAAATAAAACCAACCAGGGTTTCAATCTAATTAACTAACCGATAAATCAAATATTCGCAAGGAATTCTTGAGGATGTCCTAGTCAAAGTTGACAAGTTCATTTTTTCATAAAATTTTCTCATTCTGGACATGGAAGAGGAAGGAGATGTTCCAATCATCTTGGGACAACCATTCCTAGCCACTGGGAAGGCATTGATCAATGGCAATCAAGGAAGAATTATATTCTAAGTAGGATAAGAAAAAGTTGTGTCCAATCTAAAAAAGGAAGCACAACAAATAGATGATTCTTTTGATTGCCAAGAGATATATCTCACTGAACAAAGAGAAGGCTACATAAACATTGAAGAAGAAAGTGACAACATACTACCTAATGAAGATAAGGAATATGAATTTGAGGAAGTAAACTACATAGAACCAATTATAAGGGACAACATTCCACCTTTCATACCCTTAGTCATTCTTCCACAAAAACTGGAACTGAAACCCTTCCCCAGTACACTTAAGTACTCCTTTCTAGAAACTTTTACTATAATAATAGTTATCATTAACTATGAATTGTCATAATCATAAGAGGAAAAACTAATTGAAGTCTTGAAAAGACATAAGAAGTCAATTTCCTAGTGACTGGATGATATAAAAGGAATTAGTACTACATTATGCACCCAAAAAATTATACTTAAGGAAGATGAAAAGCCCAAAAAACAACCTCATAAGAGACTCACACCATTGATAAAGTAGTTTATTCAAAAAGAAGTGCTGAAAATTCTAGATGATGGAATAATTTTTTCAATCTCAGATAGTGAGTGGGTGAACCCACCATAATTAGTTCCTAAGAGAGGTGGCCTCACAGTTAAAAATAATGATGAAGATGAATTAATCACAACTCACACCATCACTGGATATAGATTATGGGTGGAATATAGAAATCTAAATGTGGAAACCCATAAAAATCATTTTTCCTTGACCTTTATGGATCAAATGTTGACAATAATATTAGGACATGAATTATATTGTTGCTTGGATGAATATTTAGGATACAATCAGATTGCAGTCAACCTAGATGATTACTCTAGGACAACATTCACATGTCCATTTGGAAATTTCACCTACAGGTGCATGTCATTCGGTATGTTAAATGCACCAGTGAACTTTAAAATGTGCATGAAACATATATTCCACAATATGGTGGAAGAATTCTTAGAAATTTTCATGGATGGATTTTCAGTTTATGTAAGATCTTTCGAGGTATGCCTAAGTAATATTGAGCTAGTCCTATAATGCTATAAAGAGAAGTGTCTAGTTTTAAACTAGGGAAAATGTAACTTTATATTCCAAGGAGACATAGTCCTTGTACATAAAATTTCAAAGAATGTAATGGAATTTGATCCTGCCAAGATAAAAGTGATCAAATATTTACCCGAGCCTTCAACAACCAAAGGTATACGGAGATTTCTGGGCCATGAAGGATTCTATCAGCGATTCTTAAAATACTTTGAAAAAGTTGACCACCCTTTTAAGCACCTGTTATCAAAGGAAAATTCATTTGAATTCACTGAATAATGTTGAAAAGAATTAAATACATTAAATAAAAGTATGACAACTACTCCTGTAATCATTTCACATGATTGGGATAAGGAATTTGAATTGATGTGTGACGCCAACAACTTCGCAGTTGGAACTGTTTTAGGGAAATGAGTTGGTCACATATTCTGTCCTATCTACTATTCTAGTAACATGATTAATGAAGCTCAAGTCAACTACAAAACTGTAGAGAAATATATCTTAGAAGTTGTGTATGCTTTTGATAAAATTTGTTCCTATTTTTTTTTGTTCCATGGTGATTGTGCACACCGATAATGCTACCCTGAGATATTTGATGAAAAAAAAGATGTCAAGCAAAGACTGATAAGGTGGATCATTTTTCTCCTTGATTTTTACATCGTTATCAAGGATACCAATGGAATTGAAAATGTGATCACTGATCATCTATCCTGACTTCCACTGCCACTCATAAAGGATGATGATGAGATCTACATTGAAGTCAACTTTCCTGATGAAATAACTTTTAATATAAATGTACAACTGTGGTTTTCAGATATTGAAAATTATCTCTCCATGTTATTTTTACACCAATACCTCTCTTAACAGCAAAGAATAATATTTTTAGCTGAATAATCACATCATTAATGGGATGAAACACTCCTGTTTAATTACTAAACTAATAGATTATTATGGTGCTGCATTCCAGATGATGAAATCCCATATGTCTTAGCCATGTGTCATACGTCACCAACTAGAGGAAATAATGTAACATAACACACAGTAGAAAAGATCCTACAAAGTGGAATTTTTTGTCCCACATTACACCAAGATGCAAGGGATTATTATCAAAGTTGTGATAGGTGCCGAAAAACTAGCACCATTAGAAAAAGAAACAAAATGCCTTAAAACCCAATCATGGAGTAGAAATATTCAACATATGGGGAATAGATTTCATAGGACCATTTCCCAATTCACATGGAAATTCATATATTGTTATTGTCATTGACTATGTCTCCAAATGGATAGAAGCTGAATCTACATCACATGACATAGAAAAAGTGGTCATGAATTTCCTAAAAAAGATTTTTTTCTCAAGATTTGAATTTCCAAGATTACTCATTAGTGATCGGGGAACATATTTTACCAATCAAGATATTAAAGGACTGCTGAAAAAATATGGAATCCGATATAACACTTGAACTTTCTACCACCCACAAACAAGTGGTCAAGTTGAATTGTCAAATAGGGAAATCAAACAAATCTTGGAGAAGATTGTGAACATAATTCAAGGTGGCTGGAGTCTAAAATTGGATGATTCAATATGGGTGTACCATACTACATACAAAACATCCATTGGTATCACACCTTTCATATTTGTTTATGGAAAACCTTGTCATTTTCCAGTCGAATTAGAGCATCGCTTTTAGATACTCAAAAAGTTGGTGAAGGTTGGTTTCTATAATTATATGAGTTGGAAAAAATAAAAAAATCATTCTTCTGAAAAATCAAATATCTACAAAGAAAATAAAAAAATAAATGGAATGATCAATGCATTTCAAGATGCATCTTTGTCCTAAGAAATAAGGCACTATTATTCAATTTGAGATTAAAATTTTCCCTAGGAAGATGAAATCTAGACGGTCAAGAACCTTCATACTCATTCAAGTTTTCCCCTATGGGACCATTTAAGTTTAGAAGGAAGGTGAACTACCATTAAAATTCAATGGTAAAAGATTAAAAATCTATCAAGAACCCTTTCGTGAAGGCTGTGTTATCAGCCTGAAATTCATTTGATCATCAAAGCATCAAGATATCAATGTTAAAGAAAGCGCTGAATAGGAGGCAACCTAGGATAGGTCACCATAGTCTATATTAGGCTATAATAATCCTTATGGAATCTTATGACATTCCAAGATAAAAGGACAAGGGTTTTAACCACAACTGAGCAAAAAGTAAAATTACAAGTCGTGTAACCCTGTTTCACGACATGTATATTTTGCTGCCAAACATTCGTAAAAATCAGAATTACATGATGTGAAACTTAATTATATTTTGTGTAATTCCTAAAACCAGTTTTTAAAAAATAGGTTGTGAACCTAGGGCTCATGGCCCGAACCCCCCTCCTCCCTCCCACGACCCCTCCCATCCCCTCCCCTTCTTCTCCTGAGAAACCCCCACACCTCTCTTTCTTCTCCTGCAAACCCCCCTCCACCCTCTCGCACAAACCCTAACTCCACCCTCTTAGCCAAACCCATCCTCCTAACCACCCCTACCCCCAACCTACTCCCATGATGGCACACACAATGACCATTCGCCTTGTACTTGCTGAATCTACATCTGACCACGATGATCCACCTCTGGAGAAGCATCCATGAGGTGTTGCACCTCCTGCACCCCCACAACCTTAAGTATCATCCCCCCCACCTCTCTCTACATCTCATGCTGAACCCAATACTCATAAAGACTCCCAATTCATCTCTAGTGAATCATTTGGGGATCACCACCCACATTTTCACCCCATCCTACATTTCTCCGACCCCAAGCATTATGTCTCCCTCAACCGGCTGCATGCAAAGCCAATGTGGACCAATAAAACCATTGATATGGCCATAATTTCTCATCTACATATTATACAGGAGGTCCTCCAGCTTCTTGAGTGCCTCCATATTTCATCCATTATTGAGGTACGTGAGGAGATGTACCAGGAGATATTTCTGGAGTTTCTCTCCACATTTGAGGTCGCAATGGACAACCTCTTCTTCAGACTAGGAGGAGACCTCATGATATTTGATTTGTGGAATTTGAAATAGGACTCAACATTTAAACATAGGACTTTTCTAAATCTGAGGTATTTCCTACTCTACAACTAGAGCCTCTGAAAACCGATTCAAGGTGGATTTCACGAATGATTGCCCAACATGCTCAAATTGAGCATGATCCCAGGATTACCCAATCCACATAGATCTAAGGCCTATCACTATGTATCTTGCATAGATCCATAACACATGGATGATTTACCCGAACTGTGTCCCATGATAGTGTTAGTAAGATGGATTTAATCATTCTAGATGCAGCCATGGGAAGCCCCACCATCAACATGGCTGCTCAGTTTTCATTTTAATATAGAGATCACACTTAGAGGATGAGAGGAACATTGATGGTAGGTTCCTTCATCACTCACCTGTCCCACCATCTCGACGTTTTTGACGCCACCCTTCCACTCACCTCCCTTAGCCCGATGGAATACATTGATCTAGTTTTACTAAATAAGATAAAGCTTCTAATCTAGGACGATGATACCTACAGATGGGTGCCAAAAGTCCATGAGGCAGCTGATGAGGCCCTATGAGATCATGCAGCAAACCCTACACCTGCTCCGCCCACCACTTCACCTCCACCCCCTACCGCCCATATCCCTACCTCTAACACCACCACATACCCTACTCATCCACCCACCCATTCCTTCCCAACAGATCTTTGGGCCATGAAGCTTTGCATCATAGAGAATATGAGATGAATCAACGTGAATCTGCACATTCCTTTTATAGAGCTATCCCATTTCACAACCCCTCCACCACCCTCATCTCCTGTAGCATCTTAGACACCACTGGACCCTACCAGACCCTCCTCTTCTACCACTCCATCTGTAACGACCCAATGTTTTTCAACGAAAATTCCCTTCATATAAATATGTCATAAAATCGCATGAAAATACAAAATAATGAACAATTAAGTGCTAAGTGACCTTTAAAGATAATTTTTTCACTTCTGTGTTTTGAATTTTGAAAATCTGACATACACGGTTGCAATCAGTAAGTTATTTGGAGTCTGATAAGGAAAAAATAATTTTTGGCGAATAGTAACTTACCCTTATGAATAGTAACATACCCTTATGAATAGTGCTATACCCTAATGAATAGTAACCTTACCTATGATATTATAAAAATAATATTCAAGTGAAAGTATGATGTACCTATATTTTAGAATAAGTAAATGGATGTTTTAAAACTGTTTTTTTAATAATAAATTATGAGTTTAATTAAATATTAAATTAATCATATTTATAAAATTATTTTTTAAAAATGGACTTCATTTTTGAATTCTACATATTGAAAAATGTTTAGGGTAAATTTTTGATATTTTTCTGAAATAATTGAATTTTTAGTGAATAGTAAAATACATTAATTTACCGTATAAATACACTATAGTGAAAATCCACTATTCCTGACATCACAAGTGATGTAAGCACCAAAATCTCGAACTTAAATGAATTTATTACTATTCTTGTTCATGTAATACTTACTATTACTTTTCTGGTGAATAAATAATAAATTAATGATTATAATATTATGAAAACCCTCATCCCCTCCACTATAAATACCACCCATTCTTACCTCTTCTCTTCACTCCTCTCAAGCCTTGTGCCTTGCCAATATTCTACTAAAATATCTCCCCAAGATCCTTCCCCACATTCAATAGTCCCTAGTCTCTTTAAAATACCAAAACCTCTCCCCTTAAGAGGTTGTCAAAGGAGATAATCTCAAGAGGTAAACTCCTCTTTCAAATTCTTTTGTTTCTTTTAAGTTCTTTTCCTTTCTTGTTTCTTTCCTCAGCTCCCTTAAAAAAAATAGTATGATAACTCTAGTAACATACATGTAATGGGATATTGTTATGATAATGGGATATTTCATTATCATCTCTCCTTTCTCCATATTTTATTTGAAAGAAATGAAAACACCGTTTGAGATGTGCTAATTTAGAACATTCAAGGACAACAGTTTATAAGTTTCTATTATCATCTTTAATTATGGTCATGAAACCATTTGTGTTATGGTTGAACCAGATTAATATATATGTAATATATATATATATATATATATATATATTAGTTATGGTTCTGTAATCCTTTTGTACAATGGTATTAAGTTATAAATCAAAACATGTTCGTTGTAATCAAAACCCACCAATTAACAAAAACGGTTGTCACTTTTGGTTTTATATAATAATTCATCTTCACTACCAATAACAAAATGAATTAATATAACCATGTAATCTCCTGTATTTTCACTAATATAATATAACTTCAATTCTGGACAAACACTTTCATTATATGTGTTTATCCAAACATGAACCGATAATTAAAAACGAAGCAAGCAAACTGACCCGAACAATTAAATTGAACCTTATAACCAATCAAAAAGGTATTGAATGAATTAAAAAGGGTTATAATAAATAAATTAAATATATAATAGGTTCTGGAATTATTAATTAATAAACCTAATTTTTTATCTATTTCATTAAGTTCAAGAAAAGATCACCAACATACTTAAGGTAAGGGATCCTCTCCATTTCACTCTCAATCATGATGTCCTCTATGATATGCCTTTTATGTGTAATCCTAAAATGATGGGGTATGTTTTTTCACCTCCCCCAAACTTTCATCATGATTTATAAATGATTATTAACCCCTTTTATCTCTCATAAATCACTCTTAGGTACTCCCAACACCATGCTAATAAACCGTAACGAATTCTACCCGAACCTCCTTTATTCTTTCGGGTTGCCTTATCTTTCTTTATATAAAAATGGAGTTGTCTTATCTGTTTATGTAAATAATCTAAATGATGTTTAGGTTTATAAAATTCATTTATGAAGACCCTTTAAACACTCTCTTTTGGGGATATACATGTTTTTAAAAGATTCCCTCCTAATAAATTTCAAATAAGCAAACCTGTTTTAAGGGAACTTCCCAAATTTTTACTCGATTTCAAGTGCCCTCTATCCCCTATTTTAAGCCAAAATTGACTTTATAAAATCAGAATTTTTATTATGAAAACATTCTTGGTTCAATTCTGGTTTTATATAAAATATTTTCCTTTTTTCTATTTTAAAATCTCTATGATATTTTCCATAAAACCGTACAAAAATGTTTTAATGCTAATGTTTCTCAAATACATTTATTATATGTTGTCAATTATATTTGAAACTAATTACCATGTTATATTAATTTTTTTACCTTAATAACATCCATGTATCTCTTAATCCCTTTCTTTCATGGTCACTTTCATGATACGCCCTTTGGTTATGCTTTATGTCATGATTGTGGTACCCAATTCTTTCCATGGGTACCCTTATGTTTATGTATGGTTGATTATATATGATTATTTATGTGGCAAGAATATTCATGAAAATGTTGAGATGGGTGCACCCAGATAGTTCTCCAATGCATTGGGTAAAGTAAAGTCTCATGAGATGCGATGTGAAATGGGATTTGCAGTTAGCCTTGACCTGTACTAAAATGGGAAATGGGATTGGCAGTTAGCCTTGAACTGTAATAAAATGGGAAATGGGATTGGTGGTTAGCCTTGAACTATACTAAAGACATGTTTTATGATTCTTCCACATTTATATGATTTCATGTTTATATGATCCCATGCTTATACAATATGATTTCATATGTTCCATGCTTTGGATATCATTATGTCATGCCTCCTAACTCATGTGCTTAAGATGTACCCTTATGTTCATTCCCTTACTGGGATTTTTATCTCATCCCTTTGTTCATGTGTTCCCTAGGGTACCCAATGCAGATGTAAGGGCTCAAAGGAAGTTAGGAGCTATTTATGGAGATTAAATAAAGAAGAGTTTTTTAGCCCCATGTTTTATGTTCTATGTACCTAGTCTTCTAAGACACTAGACTTAACGATCCTTGGCTTGTACTCTGGTGTATAATTATGCTTAAAATAATGAAACGTTATGTGTAAAAGGCTAAGGTCTCTATAGTTGGTATTATAGGATGGTCTAGTTATTTTTGGAGATTAGGAATAGAGCACCTTAGTGAGAACCTTAAGGTTGATAATAAGTATAAGAAAACATTCCTAAATATTGGTGAGTATTGAGTAAGTGGTTTATCAAGAAAATACATCCCTATTTGGATACGAGCAGGTAGAGGTGGATCTAACACCGATGTACCTAGGAGTGAAAACTTCGATAAGGAGTTTCAGGCTTGACCTAGGGTTTCCTGGTACACGACAACAGGCCTTTCTGCACTCTTAGTTATGACACTCCCAGGGGATATGCTTTGGTAGATTCACGAGCTTAGTACAAACCATTATTAAGGGACAGAAAATCCCATAAGAATATAAGATAAGAAATAGATCGAGCATGACCTAGATATAAACCTAAGGAATCACAAGTTAGGATATACTTATCCTTTACAAGTTTATCCTTTTATGTTCAAAGTTTCCTTTATATGATCAATAGATAAGTATTAAAGTCCTATAATTATACGTTCTTTTTCTTAGTTAATGACGAGAAATAGAAGAACACGTTCCAACAACCAATGTGATAGGCAATGTGAATATTGCCCTAATGATATGCCTGATATGACAGGAGTGAGTGCTCAAAACATCATGACAGTACTTGCTCAGCTGGATCGAGTTATGAATAATAACTCGAATAATGAAGAACGCCCTCCTCCTCCAAAGAAAGAGAAAGTTTTCATAGAATCCTTCATGCAGAAAAGGCCTCCCATGTTTAGTGGATCTTCTGATCCCTTCCTCGTGAAACAGTGGATTAACTCCATTGAAAAGATATTCTCCATCCTCTAGTGCTCAGAAGAAGAGAAAGTTGTACTGGCGGTCTATCATTTTGATGGGGAAGATGATCAGTTGTGGACACTGATCAAGAATACAAAGTCCCAAGAAGAAATTGATTCCATGGATTGGGAGGAATTCAAGAGGATGTTTTTCAACAAATATTTTCCTCAAACCCTCCGTCTCAAGGTGGAAAGAGAGTTCCTTGAACTCAAGCAGAAGGAAGATGAGTCCATCAGGGCATATGAAGAAAACTTTACAAGGCTTCCAAGGTACGCCTATGAATTTTTCATGAACACCGAAAGCAAGGTGGATCACTTATTTAGCGAACTAAAGCCGAGTCTAAAAAAAGCGTTGGAAATTCGAGGCTTCTACAGTTATGAGGATATTGTATGTTGTGCCCTCAAGGTTGAAATGGAGATGGGAGAATCTCAGTGGTATCGTGGGCCCAGTGAAAAGAAGCGGAAAATGGAGAACAACATGGGTGGTTCATCAAAAAAATCCCATGATGGAAAGAAGCCTAAATTTTACCCTTGTAAAAGTTGTGGGAAGAAGCGTCCTGGTAACTGTCTGAAGGGAACCAAGAATTGATTCAAATGTGGAAAGTTTGGTCATCTGGCCAAGAACTGCCACTGGGATATGAATAATCCCACTAATGCAGAAGAAGAAAGGAAGGTTTAGATCAACACTCAGCCTGCAGTGCAGTGTTACTGTAACACCCCAGGTAAATAAAGAATATGACATTTTCATATTTATCCATATTTGTGAATAAAATATTAATATGACTTTAAAGGGGACGCTATGCTCGATGGCGTACCCAACACGCAACAACGAGTTTCTTGGGAATCTTACGTTGCACTCTAATAATAAAATAATATTATTTTAAATGGTAGTTAACATGTAGCCGTTGTAATGGTGGGAATGGATAGAAATAACTAAAATATGATTATATATGTTCTTAAATATTTTTACATTTATCCAATAAAGGATAGAGGCTTAAAATACGGAAAGAATTCAATTTTAGGCGTATATGCCCTAGTTTTCACTAAAGGTTCACTTATCGCCTTTTAATGGAGAACTGTCATTAAATATAGTTTTGATCACTCTTATACATTCTTTTGGACCAAATAAAACTCTTATTAAGAATCGGGACATCAAATTTTACTTTGTGTAATTTTTTGGTATTTTTCCGATAAAGTTCATTTTTTTTAATGAATAGTGTAGAAAGTTGTGTTTTAATTCAAAACCTCTTTTTAATATAATGATTAGATAATATTTTGAATTAGTTTTAAAGTGAAATTAGAAAATATTTTTACCATTAAATCCAATAGTGGTCGTTGGAATTAATTTCACTTTGAAATCAGACTTAAACTAGTGTCAATCTTTTGATACTTATTGTTTTATAAAAACACGCTATTTGCTCTGACAGCGGAAATTAATTATTAAATTAATTAATGTGACTAATATATTTTGAATTTTGTAAAACGGACTTCATTCTTGAATTCGGAATATCAAATATAGCTTAGGGTGAATTTTTGGGATTTTTCTGAAAAACTTCAATTTTTGATGAATAGTGAAACCACTAAGTGGTACTTATAAAAGCTGATTTTTTGTTTAAATGAAATTTTACCACTTATGTGTTTTGAATTTAAAAAATCCGACATACATGGTTGTCATTAAGAAGTAAAATGTGGTTCAATGGGATAAAAATAATTTTTTGGTGAATAGTAACTTATTAAGTTTTTAATCGCGATTAGTGGTAATTAGTGTAGTTTAAGGTAAAAATAATGCTTTAATAAAATGAAATGGACTTGACACATGTCCTAACCTCATTCTATGTGTAATGGCCGACCAAGACAAGCCATGGGTCAACTTGGGGACCCCATGGATCCACTTTGGTTGGGAAATGACATAAATAACTTTTTATTTAATGTAAAAGTAAAAATGACACAAACATGACATGTTTTACTAAAACAATTTTTAAGTGGGGTTATAAAAGTAATATTTTTGATTATAAATAGTCATTGGAAAGATAAAAAGATTTCCTACATCATAGTATTTTTTTTATAATTTTTAGACATTAAATAAATTAAAGTATTTATGACATAATAATGATGCAGTGATGACATCATTATTTGACGATTTAAATAAAATGAAAAGATAATGTAAAATCTATGAACTAAACATGTCCAAAACTTATTGGATGGGTGGATTTAGAACCCTTATCACCTTATACACGAATTATATCAATGTGGGACCTTTTAAAACCGAAACACATTTTCAAATAAAGTAATATTTCTTTACTTTCCAAAAGTGCCCCTCCTCTCCTCTTATAAAAGGCCCCCACCTCTACCTCATTTCACACACTCTTTAAGCCTTTGGCTCGGCCAAACCCTGCCCATTTACTCTCTCCACATCCCTCTCCTCATCCTATAGGATTCCCTTTGGGCAGAATCCTTTCAAAGGAAGCCTTTATGCTTAAATCAAAAGGAGTTACACTTTTAAAAGGTAATTCATTCTCTCATGTTCATTTGATTTATTTTGCTTCTCCAACCCCCTAAACTCTTTTTATTTACTTCTTTTGTAACAAAACCAGTATCTTCAATATACTAGGATGTTGTTATAAGATTTATTCGAGCTACACGCTCACACAACTACATCAAATGGTTAAAGAACATACGATTTCCGTGGATGGTGAAATTCTGCCTCCCGGAACGATGATTGTTCAATACTCATTTAACACCTTCAAAGGTGGCCATTATGATGTCACTATTTTTATATATGATATATAATATGTTTATGTTTTACTTATACTTCTGTATTTTTCATTTGTGCCTTACCTTTATGGCTTCCATTATGGGTATACGCGATATCTTCATTTTAGGAAGTGCGGACTACCGCCCCCTCAAAGTGATGTGATTCGTTAATGCCATACGTGGGACGTATAAGGGATGGATTTAATGTTATTATATATGATGTTATACTGGAATTATTATATACCTCTATATCATTATTATTTCTTTCCATTAAAGTATGAGATAGAAATGAAAGTAGCATTCATGCGTACGTACGGCTTACCGTCTCCATGAACGGTGCATTTCATTTCTTATCCCCGAATGTAATGTACTATTATAAGTACATGTATATAATGGATATATATGATGAATGATACATCTAAATTATGAATATAATTCTGTAATTAAAATATACATACCTCTCATTTAGTTTTAATTCCATTAATATGACAAAGAAATGAAAGTAGCGTTCATGTGTACGTACGGCTTACCGTCTCCATGAACGGTGCATTTCATTTCTTACCTCTAAATGATTATGTAATATTATAAATACATGTATATTCTAGATATATATGATATATATGATATCCAAATCATGAATGTCATTCTGGATATAAAGAACCTTTGACCACACGAACAACATGTAATTGTAAGAAGTCCACTTTCGACTTAAGAACCAAATATCGACAAAACAAACATTATTAACTTAGATGATTACCTAATGTTTACAACATGTCAATAATTGATATAAAAGGAATAATGAACTTTAAAAAGGTTATTAAGGAAGTATAAATTAACTCAAGTTTATTATTCAGGAGATTATAGAACGATCGAGTCAAGTCGGACCCGAGGTAAGGGATCCTACTCCTCTCTTTCTTTTTAAGTACACACTTTTATGTCATTCCTTTTAAAGCTCATCTTTCTTGTTATTGGGATGATCTTTTATATTAAATTTACTGTAATTTTTATGTTCATGAGCTGAGAGACCCTATTCTCTCTCATCAATCCATTTTGGAAGTTTTGAGTGGCGCCGTTAGGCTGCCGAACTTTCGTAAGAGATCTAACCTCTCTCTTTCTTTTTAAGTACTCTCCTTTATGTCACTTCTTTTAAACTCCTCCTTGAAATGTTGGGGGATTTTCTTTTATATTAAACTTGCTGTAAATTCTATTGTAATATGATGGGATACTCTATTTGATCTCATCAATCCATATTCGGAAGTTTTATGTGGCGCCATTAGGCTGCCGAGTTTTCGTAAGGGATTTTTCATCTCACTTTTATTCCCGTGAGATTTATGCTACATTCGCCACAAATTCCATTGAGTGGTGTATGTACTGCCAATTATTATACTCTTTGTGTAATATACTTTAGTTTATGAGTATTTACATCAATGACCTATTGTCTTTCTTTCATGGGGTGTATGTTTTGAAAGATACCCAAGTCGGTAAGGGAACCTTTCACCCTCCTCTTTTTTAAAAGACTTCTTTTATTGGGTCTTTTAATTTACATATTTTTATGTTGGGATATGTTCTCATACATCCTTATTGATGTAAATTTTATGTCCAAGTTATGAGATACACTTTTTATCTCTCATCAACTCATTTTGATGTGATGCCGTTAGGCTGTCAAGGGAACTTTTTAACCCAATTTCGATTTCTTTGGGTTCAACTTGTAGTCATTGAATATGTCATCCATTGAATATGTGTGAATGACCTTTTATTTTTTTACACTTAATATCCACTTATATTGGGTGTATTTATTTTTGTCACACATATTTTTGAGATTTATTTTTCCTTAATTTAAGGATACCTTCTCTATAAGGGATTTCATCACATTTGAAATTTCTATTGAGGGTTCATTGTTGTTATGCACCAATTCACTCTTATATGGTGTATATACTATCCTTTGGAGTATTATATCATGAATCCTTTTATTCTCATGATATTATAAAGTTCTGACTAAATGTTATTCCTCGATTATTGTATTCAAGTGTCTCTAATTTTGGTAAAACCCCTTTAACCAAAATATCGTTTTAAATGTTTTAATTATTTGTTCTTATTAATATCCATGTTTTCAAAATTGATTTAAGGATTTATTTATATGGATATTAATGGTTTAAAATGTTAAAAGATTCAAGGTGGTATGGGACACTTTGATTCAAAAATATCTTTATTAAATGTTTTAAATGGTTTTGGAAATGGTTTCTTTTTGAATGGATTCGTTATTTCAATATCCTAAAATGTTATATTGTGATTGAAATGTGGAAATGTTATGTTTCCTTTATTCATGTTTTATGTGACACATTTATGTTATGGTTCTTGGGCATTGTTATGAAAACGGGTGGTTCCGTGATAAACTAAGGGCGGGTGAGCTCGATATAGCTCTCCAATGCATTGGGTAACGCAAAGGAGTGAAACGTTAAGGTTTCTCCGAAGAGATTTAGGGAATATACTGTGATGGGTATTCCAAACGTAACCAAGAGGGTTACTCCCTACATAAGAATGTTATGAATGCCTCAAGTTACCTTTATGTCTTATGTTTTCTATGATTTATTCATGATTTGATATGCCTATGTTTTATGGGTAAAGTATGATTTCATTCTTATGTATATATGAACTCATGTTTCCTTTCCATATTTTTATAACCCTTATTGAGCTTTTTATGCTCATCCCAAGTTTTTTAAATGCTTTTCACAGGTCAAGGGAAAGGTACATGATGTGATGATAGTGTCAAGGATGTGTCAAGAAAGAATCCGTGTTTTATTTTAAATAGGTTTCCATTGATGGGAAGAATTAATATTGTCTTTTATGTAACCACTTTGTCTAAATATGGAATGTAATGCAAGTTTCATGATCTAATTCTCTAAAACTCTAAACCTGAAAAGATCCTCAATGTGTAATCTTGTAATAACTCAAGTTTAAGTAAGGTTTAAGGCTGAGGCCTTATAGTTGGTATCAAAGGTCGGTTTAGATAACTTTAGAGGTTAGGGTATTCTTTAAGCATAAGTGACATTACCATAATGGTTAGGATTTCAGAAAGAGTCCTAATTTTAGATAAAGTGAATGAGTAAGTATATCTTAGTGTTTACCTTCCTCATTAGTACATGATGGTTTTGTTGATATACTCACACTGAACTTTTTGGTTTTAGTAAATAGCTGGATCTAGCAGGAACCAAAGTGACAATGGGTTTGAAGGAAACTGTGGTGGTTCTCTGATTAAGATACTGGATGAGATGGGGGACTCAATGAGGAATCTCATAGTTGTTCTAAACCAACTATCAAGGAGTCATGATCAATCACTTCAACCTTGGTGAGTTCTCTAATGCATCATGTACGAGATGGCCAACTCGATGTGGAAATTCAGGTACTAATTATTAAGGTAACCATTAGGGTTTATATGATACTTAATTTTTAGGTAATTATGGGTTACTCTATGATATGATGGAAAATGAAAGGAATGAGATAAACTTGAGGTTAAAATATGTTATGATTATTCTTGAAGATTTTATCTCATTTTGGGGAATGTTTTAAGAATTATATAGTTTTGGAAAAAGGACAACACGTAGACCGTGTGACATCCCGTCACGTCGGACAAAGCTGCGGGAATCGAACCCACAACCAATGTGCGACTGGTATTTATCGCCTACCACTGGACTATGTGAAGTCCCTGGTTAGTTTGACTGATTCATTCTAGTTATATGATTTTATGAATTAAGATTAAGTTGATTTTGGGTTATTTATGAAAATGATTAACCTATCATGGAGGATATGTGATTAGGTTAATTACTTTTCAAAACGAGACTTTAGGAGAAACTAATATTGTTTGGAGATAAATGTTACGATTTATCTTGGAAGACTATGCGACTAAATCCTTCAAATATTTGGGTTTCAATCTTATATTGGTTTACTTTGAAGAATTTTATGGACAAATTGATTATAGAATGTTCCTCGTTGAACTTTGGGTTTTGTTGGACAAATTTTGGAGATTAAGAATAGATTTTCTTTTTATAAAGGGTTATCCTTTTCTGGATTATCTGAACTTGTACTAACCTTTTTGGTTTTGGTTAAAGCCTAAAGACATGGGATGTATATAGTTCTATTTGGTGGATTAGGTGATTCTCTAGAAGTTGATTATAGTACTCTTAATGTGAACAAGTCTCCCTAAATACTCGTCTTTTGGAAAAAAAATGATTTTGATTAAGGAATCTAGTAAAAGTTGAGAGTCAACATGATAAGTGATTATGTTTCCTTATGAATAAATTCCTCAATAAAAAGTAACTTAAAACAAAAATGTTGTCTATTAACTTTTCCTACTGGGGAATCGAATACCGTTTAACCCATCACAAGTTTGTGATTTTCTTGTGGTTAACTTTCTCCTAAACATGTTTTCTATCACTCTCCATCAGAACATGACCCTATGTTTTCTCCTCCATGTCCATGTTTTCCTACATGGAATCCTAGTATGGGTTAACTTGGGTGACCTCTGTACTTATCTTCCTTTATTTTAAAGTGATTGTTTTACCGACTCTTGTTCTGATGTGGGACTTTCAAGAATGTTTCCAAGATCAATTTTAAAATTGCGAGGACGCAATTCCCAAAAGGGGGGAAGGATGTAACACCCCAGGTAAATAAAGAATATGACATTTTCATATTTATCCATATTTGTGAATAAAATATTAATATGACTTTAAAGGGGACGCTATGCTCGATGGCGTACCCAACACGCAACAACGAGTTTCTTGGGAATCTTACGTTGCACTCTAATAATAAAATAATATTATTTTAAATGGTAGTTAACATGTAGCCATTGTAATGGAGGTAATGGATAGAAATAACTAAAATATGATTATATATGTTATTAAATATTTTTACATTTATCCAATAAAGGATAGAGGCCTAAAATACGGAAAGAATTCAATTTTAGGCGTATATGCCCTAGTTTTCACTAAAGGTTCACTTATCGCCTTTTAATGGAGAAATGTCATTAAATATAGTTTTGATCACTCTTATACATTCTTTTGGACCAAATAAAACTCTTATTAAGAATCGGGACATCAAATTTTACTTTGTGTAATTTTTTGGTATTTTTCCGATAAAGTTCATTTTTTTAATGAATAGTGTAGAATGTTGTGTTTTAATTCAAAACCTCTTTTTAATCTAATGATTAGATAATATTTTGAATTAGTTTTAAAGTGAAATTATAAAATATTTTTACCATTAAATCCAATAGTGGTCGTTGGAATTAATTTCACTTTGAAATCAGACTTAAACTAGTGTCAATCTTTTGATACTTATTGTTTTATAAAAACACGCTATTTGCTCTGACAGCGGGAATTAATTATTAAATTAATTAATGTGACTAATATATTTTGAATTTTGTAAAACGGACTTCATTCTTGAATTCGGAATATCAAATATAGCTTAGGGTGAATTTTTGGGATTTTTCTGAAAAACTTCAATTTTTGATGAATAGTGAAACCACTAAGTGGTACTTATAAAAGCTGATTTTTTGTTTAAATGAAATTTTACCACTTATGTGTTTTGAATTTCAAAAATCCGACATACATGGTTTTCATTAAGAAGTAAAATGTGGTTCAATGGGATAAAAATAATTTTTTGGTGAATAGTAACTTATTAAGTTTTTAATCGCGATTAGTGGTAATTAGTGTAGTTTAAGGTAAAAATAATGCTTTAATAAAATGAAATGAACTTGACACATGTCCTAAACTCATTGGATGTGTAATTTACGACCAAGAAAAGCCATGGGTCAACTTGGGGACCCCATGGATCCACTTTGGTTGGGAAATGACATAAATAACTTTTTATTTAATGTAAAAGTAAAAATGACACAAACATGATATGTTTTACTAAAACAATTTTTAAGTGGGGTTATACAAGTCATATTTTTGATTATAAATAGTCATTGGAAAGATAAAAATATTTCCTACATCATAGTATTTTTTTTATAATTTTTAGACATTAAATAAATTAATGTATTTATGACATAATAATGATGCAGTGATGACATCATTATTTGACGATTTAAATAAAATGGAAAGATAATGTAAAATCTATGAACTAAACATGTCCAAAACTTATTGGATGGGTGGATTTCGAACCCTTATCACCTTATCCACGAATTATATCAATGTGGGACCTTTTAAAACCGAAACACATTTTCAAATAAAGTAATATTTCTTTACTTTCCAAAAGTGCCCCTCCTCTCCTCTTATAAAAGGCCCCCACCTCTACCTCATTTCACACACTCTTTAAGCCTTTGGCTCGGCCAACCCCTGCCCATTTACTCTATCCACATCCCTCTCCTCATCCTAGAGGATTACCTTTGGGAAGAATCCTTTCAAAGGAAGCCTTTATGCTCAAATCAAAAGGAGTTACACTTTTAAAAGGTAATTCATTCTCTCATGTTCATTTGATTTATTTTGCTTCTCCAACCCCCTAAACTCTTTTTATTTACTTCTTTTGTAACAACACCAGTATCTTAAATATACTAGGATGTTGTTATAAGATTTATTCTAGCTACACTCTCACACAACTACATCAAATGGTTAAAGAACATACGGTTTCCGTGGATGGCGAAATTCTGCCTCCCGAAACGATGATTGTTCAATACTCATTTAACACCTTCAAAGGTGGCCATTATGATGTCACTATTTTTATATATGATATATAATATGTTTATGTTTTACTTATACTTCTGTATTTTTCATTTGTGCCTTACCTTTATGGCTTCCATTATGGGTATACGCGATATCTTCATTTTAGGAAGTGCAGACTACCGCCCCCTCAAAGTGATGTGATTCGTTAATGCCATACGTGGGACGTATAAGGGATGGATTTAATGTTATTATATGTGATGTTATACTGGAATTATTATATACCTCTATATCATTATTATTTCTTTCCATTAAAGTATGAGATAGAAATGAAAGTAGCGTTCATGCGTAGGTACGGCCTACCGTCTCCATGAACGGTGCATTTCATTTCTTATCCCCGAATGTAATGTACTATTATAAGTACATGTATATAATGGATATATATGATGAATGATACATCTAAATTATGAATATAATTCTGTAATTAAAATATACATACCTCTCAATTAGTTTTAATTCCATTAATATGACAAAGAAATGAAAGTAGCGTTCATGCGTACGTACGGCTTACCGTCTCCATGAACGGTGCATTTCATTTCTTACCTCTAAATGATTATGTAATATTATAAATACATGTATATTCTAGATATATATGATATATATGATATCCAAATCAGGAATGTCATTCTGGATATAAAGAACCTTTGACCACACGAACAACATGTAATTGTAAGAAGTCCACTTTCGACTTAAGAACCAAATATCGACAAAACAAACATTATTAAATTAGATGATTACCTAATGTTTAAAACATGTCAATAATTGATATAAAAGGAATAATGAACTTTAAAAAGGTTCTTAAGGAAGTATAAATTAACTCAAGTTTATTATTCAGGAGATTAAAGAACGATCGAGTCAAGTCGGACCCGAGGTAAGGGATCCTACTCCTCTCTTTCTTTTTAAGTACACACTTTTATGTCATTCCTTTTAAAGCTCATCTTTCTTGTTATTGGGATGATCTTTTATATTAAATTTACTGTAATTTTTATGTTCATGAGATGAGAGACCCTATTCTCTCTCATCAATCCATTTTGGAAGTTTTGAGTGGCGCCGTTAGGCTGCCGAACTTTCGTAAGAGATCTAACCTCTCTCTTTCTTTTTAAGTACTCTCCTTTATGTCACTTCTTTTAAACTCCTCCTTGAAATGTTGGGGGATTTTCTTTTATATTCCACTTTATGCAAATTCTATTGTAATATGATGGGATACTCTATTTTATCTCATCAATCCATATTCGGAAGTTTTATGTGGCGCCATTAGGCTGCCGAGTTTTCGTAAGGGATTTTTCATCTCACTTTTATTCCCGTGAGATTTATGCTACATTCGCCACAAATTCCATTGAGTGGTGTATGTACTGCCCATTATTCTACTCTTTGTGTAATATACTTTCGTTTATGAGTATTTACATCAATGACCTATTGTCTTTCTTTCATGGGGTGTATGTTTTGAAAGATACCCAAGTCGGTAAGGGAACCTTTCACCCTCCTCTTTTTTAAAAGACTTCTTTTATTGGGTCTTTTAATTTACATATTTTTATGTTGGGATATGTTCTCATACATCCTTATTGATGTAAATTTTATGTCCAAGTTATGAGATACACTTTTTATCTCTCATCAACTCATTTTGATGTGATGCCGTTAGGCTGTCAAGGGAACTTTTTAACCCAATTTCGATTTCTTTGGGTTCAACTTGTAGTCATTGAATATGTCATCCATTGAATATGTGTGAATGACCTTTTATTGTTTTACACTTAATATCCACTTATATTGGGTGTATTTATTTTTGTCACACATATTTTTGAGATTTATTTGTCCTTAATTTAAGGATACCTTCTCTATAAGGGATTTCATCACATTTGACATTTCTATTGAGGGTTCATTGTTGTTATGCACCAATTCACTCTTATATGGTGTATATACTGTCCTTTGGAGTATTATATCATGAATCCTTTTATTCTCATGATATTATAAAGTTCTGACTAAATGTTATTCCTCGATTATTGTATTCAAGTGTCTCTAATTTTGGTAAAACCCCTTTAACCAAAATATCGTTTTAAATGTTTTAATTATTTGTTCTTATTAATATCCATGTTTTCAAAATTACTTTAAGGATTTATTTATATGGATATTAATGGTTTAAAATGTTAAAATCTTCAAGGTGGTATGGGACACTTTGATTCAAAAATCTCTTTATTAAATGTTTTAAATGGTTTTGGAAATGGTTTCTTTTTGAATGGATTCGTTATTTCAATATCCTAAAATGTTATATTGTGATTGAAATGTGGAAATGTTATGTTTCCTTTATTCATGTTTTATGTGATACATTTATGTTATGGTTCTTGGGCATTGTTATGAAAACGGGCGGTTCCGTGATAAACTAAGGGCGGGTGAGCCCGATATACCTCTCCAATGCATTGGGTAACGCGAAGGAGTGAAACGTTAAGGTTTCTCCGAAGAGATTTAGGGAATATACTGTGATGGGTATTCCAAACGTAACCAAGAGGGTTACTCCCTACGTAAGAATGTTATGAATGCCTCAAGTTACCTTTATGTCTTATGTTTTCTATGATTTATTCATGATTTGATATGCCTATGTTTTATGGGTAAAGTATGATTTCATTCTTATGTATATATGAACTCATGTTTCCTTTCCATATTTTTATAACCCTTATTGAGCTTTTTATGCTCATCCCAAGTTTTTGAAATGCTTTTCACAGGTCAAGGGAAAGGTACATGATGTGACGATAGTGTCAAGGATGTGTCAAGAAAGAATCCGTGTTTTATTTTAAATAGGTTTCCATTGATGGGAAGAATGAATATTGTCTTTTATGTAACCACTTTGTCTAAATATGGAATGTAATGCAAGTTTCATGATCTAATTCTCTAAAACTCTAAACCTAAAAAGATCCTCAATGTGTAATCTGGTAATAACTCAAGTTTAAGTAAGGTTTAAGGCTGGGGCCTTATAGTTACAACTGCAAGGAGCATGGGAATTATGCAAACAATTTCCCTAAGCTGAGGGTTGTTAGATTCAATCAGCAACAACCTCTAAGGAAACAAGGAATGACTTATGCTATCACCACTACTAAGGTGGATCCAGAAAACAATGTGGTGACAGGTACACTAGTTATTCATTCAAGAATATAGAATTTACTATTTGATTCTAGTTCTAGACATTCTTTCATATCATGCAAGTTTAGTAGAACTATTAAAGCACCACCTTAAAATTTGGAGGAAAAGTTATCTGTGAGAACAACGAATGAATAAATTATTGCGTTCATGGTTTATAACTCCTTCCTGGTTAATGTTTGTGGACTGAACCTCCTAGAAAATATCTTCATACTTCCTTTAGTGGAGTTTGACACTATCTTGGGCATGTATTGGATATCTTTATACAAAGAAAACATCAACTGTCAGGAAAGGGAGACCACTCTTCACATCCCGAAGAATCCTCCAATTATATACAAGTGTAAGGAGGAAGGTGAATCTCCTTTCAAATATTCATCTCAAGTATGGATATTGTTTTCTTATGATCAAGCATATATAGCTCAAATGATTGAGACAAAGGAGAGAATAATTCTTCAACACATGCACATCGTGAGGGATTACACTGATGTATTCCATGAAGAGTTGTCTGGTCTTCCTCTTGATCGTGAGGTTGAGTTCTCAATTGAACTTATCTCTGAATCTCTACCTATATCAAAGACACCTTACAGAATGGACACTGTAGATCTAGAAGAGCTGAAGAAGTAGTTACAAGAGAATATGGAGAAGTGTTTTATATGCCTGAGTGCTTCACCGTGGTGTGCGCCAATCCTATTCATCAAGAAGAAGGAAATATCAATGCGCCTATGAATTTATTATCGTGAGCTCAATAAAATCACAATAAAGAACAAGTATCCCCTGCAACAGATAGATGACTTGTTTGATCAGCTTTGTGGAGCCAGTTATTTCTCTAAGGTGGACCTTCGGTTGGGATATCACCAATTAAAGGTGAGAAAAAAAAGATATTCCCAAGACTGCCTTTCGAATGAGGTATAGACACTATGAGTTCATAGTAATTCCCTTCAGAATCACTAATTCTCTAGAAATTTTCATGGATTTAATGAATAGAGTCTTTAGAGATTACCTCGAAAATTTTTTGGTAGTCTTTATTGACGATATTTTGATATACCCCAAGAGCAAGGAGGAACATGAGGAGCATTTGAATAACGCGTTAAAGACTTTGTGAAGGGAGAAGTTGTATGAAAAGTATAGTAAATGTGAGTTCTAGATGGAGGATGTATCATTCTTGGGGCATGTTATCACCAAAAAATGGATATTTGTAGACCCTTCCAAGACAAAGGCAATTGAAGAGTGGCCCAGGCTGACATCTGTAATAGATATCCGCAACTTTTTGTGTCTAGCTGGGTACTATCGACGATTTGTGAAGAACTTTTCACGATTTTCAAACCCAATGACCAAGATGACATGGAAGGGGGTAAAGTTTTTATGGACTCAGGAATGTGAAGATTGTTTCCTGGAGTTGAGAAAGAGGCTTATCACTGCACTAGTACTCACACTACCAACAAGTGGAGAACTTTTTGTGGTGTACAATGATGCTTAAAATAAGGGCTTAGGCTATGTGCTGATGAAAAATGATAAAGTGATAGCCTATGCCTCAAGGAAGCTTAAGATACATGAGAAAAAATATCCCATGCATTATCTGGATTTAGAGGTTGTGATCTTTGCGTTAGAAAATCTGGCAGCATTATCTCTATGGGGAGAAGTGTGAGATATATACTGACCACAAGAGTCTCAAATATATATTCACATAGAAAGAGCTCAATATGATCCAATGAATATGTATAGAGCTCATCAAGGATTATAAATTCTCAATCCACTACCATCCCGATAAGGAAAATAAGGTGGTAGATTCTCTAAGTAGAAAACATCCTGCATCTTTATCAATGATGAGAATTGAAAAGGATCTAATATTCTAAGATTTTCAAAGGATGGACATGAGAATCATTAAGGGAGGAACATCATCAATCCTTTTTCAAATTATTTCTCAACCATCCCTCTTAGAGAAAATAAAGGATGCTCAAAGAAAGGATGTGGATATTCTGAAAAGGGTGAAAGCTGTTAAAAATGGGAAATAGTCTGATTTTAAAATTGATGAGGAAGGATTTTTAAGATTTGGGACACAATTATGTGTACCATCCGATCTAGAGATAAAGAAGGATCTTCTGAAAGATTCACATAGCTTGAACTTCTCTATCCATGTAGAGACCCGTAGCCTGACGTACATGGACATTACATTACTTTTGCGGAATACTTAGTACATAACAAAAACACACACACACAAGGATCGTAATAGTTTAGTGTCTTTGGAAACTCGGAACATAATCTTCTAATCGTGATGAAAGATCTTCAATATCTCCCATAAAGATCTTCCCTTTTTTTTTACCTAAAACCTTTTTTTATATCCTGGGGAAAAGAAAACATAAAAGGGTGAGCTCAAATTCTCAGTAAGGGTAAACAAAAGAAATATCAATCACATCATATTCATAAGAACATAACATTTTGGAAATCATAACCTGCAAAAGAGAGCATAATTTCATAACATGGGATAAATCATGGCAGTGAAATGTAATCACAATAATCATAACTTAAAACATGAAACTTTGTGGCATTCACACATAATCATAGAGAATCATTTCTTGTTAGTCAAGACTCATTGCCAAGACTATCTTAGTGGACAAAGTCCCTTTCTGAATCGAGTAACCCTCGTTTCAGTCCTGTTTCACTGAACCGGTATAACCTACCATTCCAGCCATGTCTATCTCATGAGATATAAAATCTTTACCCAATGCATTGGAGGGAGATATAGGTCCCACCCATCTCATAATGATACCATTCTTATGTGTGCCACAAAATCATAAACCATACATCATAGCATAACCCATGAAATAAAATGGGATTCTTAAACATCATGTCATCATAATCCATAAAAAATTGATATCATAAGAAAATTGATACCATTTAAATCATAGAGAAATTTTACTTGAAACATACATATCAAATAATGTCATCTTAGATGGAAAATAGTTTTGAGAAAAACACTTGAAATGAATTCTTGAGGAAAATATCCTTTCTTCTTTAAAATCATTTTCTTTTCAAAAAATTCCATGCAATTTTAAAAGATAAGGGTTTTGTTGAAAATAATAATGAAATATTGTAGAGTAACTTCTTGAAAATGAGGTGTTATGAAACCGTAAAAATCCTTTCAATCCATATAAGTTAAAAATAACATTCTCCTCGTACTTTTGTCGGAAAAGTCAAAAAGTACCTTATATGGTAACCAAAGGAAAGATCCCATTCATAAAATGTGGTAAAAAGTCAATAAAGGGTAAAAATGACTTTAAACATTCATGGAAGAATTTTAAACATTTTATAAAAACATTTTTAGAAAACATGGTCATGGATGATAAACGTAACCCCAGTAAATACTTACGTATAAGCAATCTCGGATAAAAAATGAGATTGAAAATTTATCCCTTACCTTAGGTCCGATTTGCTTTGTATGTGTCCGAAGCTTCTGTATAATGGTTTAAATAATGTTATTGACTTATTCCAGAATCATACATATTGATATGATATCATATATGGTCATATTCTTAGCTTCTTGTTAGTAATATTTCATTGTTACTTGTTACTTGGGTCTTTATTGCCTTTTGTTCTTATGCGTGTTTTGCCGAATAAATTCTTATTCTTCTTTTAAGGTTATAGATACCTTATATCCAGAATGGTATTAGTGTAACATATATCATATTTATTCATTCAATTCATTTATATAATTACTATGTAATGATGATCATGTAGAACGAGTCGCATCACATCGTGGAGACGGTATTCCGTACGTACGCACGAGTGATGATATCGTTCCTATGATCGTGGAATTGTATTGGAGTACAAATATATTATTTCAGTATCAATATTACTTTATAATAATCATAAATAGTTACTCATCACACCATTATACCCATCCTTGTAAGGTGGTGGTGGAAAATAGATTACACCACGGCGTGGAGACGGTATTCCGTACGTACGCACGCGCGGTGATTTCATTTTTCCGTAGGATGGATAGAAGGTGAATTAGGGTTGTTTCATATTTATAATAACATATCAGTATGTATGTAATACTGATGTTATTACTTTATCATGAAACAACTAAAGAAGAAGAAGTTGAAGAAGAAAGAAATTGAAAAGATCGGTAACATATATTACCTCTTCTTTGGAACGCTTCTTTGAATCCTCCACTTAGGGAACTAATATTGGTCTTTGAAGAAGACCAAGAACTCTAGTATTATTCTAGGGAAGTGGAGAGGAGAAAATGTCAGGGTTTGGCCGAGCTTGAGTGCTCAATTTGGTGTGAGGAGGAGGGGGAGGAGGTGCCCTTTTATAAGGGAGGAGAGGGGCACCTTTGGAATTCTTAAAAATATTAATTTATAATAAATCTAACCCCAAATAAAAACCTCCAAAAATGACTCATATTAGAATATTAGATAAGATAAGGTTGTACTATCATCAAACAATATAATTTAGACATGTTAGGAATTTATTTTAAACATTATCAACATGATTTATCCTTATTTAATCAATTTAATTTTATTTGTGGTAATAACAAAAATAACAAATAATTACTTATTTGTTGTGAATTGTCCATAATTGGATTCTTAATAACATTTTAGATCATATAAATTTTATATTTATAATTTTTAAATATTTTGTGATTTTTAATCAATTTTATAATATGTTTTTTTATAAAATAACAATAGTGTCAATTTTGACACTATTCATTAATTTGAATTTAAATAAAATAAATACAGAAGATATGTTCAAAATAAAAGTTTTAATAGATTCATAAAATGTCATATGTATCTTAAAAATTATTGTATCACATTAAATAGTTCATATAATATTTATTTTATTATTTTTGAAACCATTTATTTGGTTTATCTCTTAATAAAATAAATACTACAACATTTTTTTATAACTATTTAATATACTTATTTGTTGCATAAAAATTAAAAATAAAATCCTATGATGAAAATAAATCTATTACCTTTCACAATAATACTTTTACTCGAATTTATCATCTTAAAATCACAATATTTAAATTGTTATATTTATTAAATTATGAAGGTGACAACTTTGGCATCATTTAAAATAAAATAATATAAGTGTCATAATCGCTTTTATAAGGCTCCAAATGGTCAAATATTCGACCATTGGATGATTATGGTTTAAATTAACATGGCCAATAAGTTTTTGTTAGGTATTTGTGAATTTTATGGTCACTATTAGTTTAATAAAAACAATATTCTTGATTTTTCACTAGATAAACAATTTCTGCATCACTATTGTGTCATAATTAATGATAATTATTTAATCCCTAAAAATTATAAATAAATTTATATGATGTAGATAATTTCATTATATTTCTGGAGACTATTCATGTTCGAAGTTTCATGAAGTTTATCACTAAATTAAAATTAATATACTTATAAGATTTAAGAGAGTGACATGTTGTCACTTTCTTTGGTTTTAATAATAATTAAGTTATTTTCATGGACAAATGTCCATTAAATGATTCTAATCCGACCCTTAGGTGATATGGGTCGACCTTTAGTCATCTAATAGGATTTTTACATTTGTTAGGGTAATTTTAAAATATTATATTTACCCTTAATTACCCGATTTACCTTTAACTATGGTAAATAAAATTTACCGTAGTTACTATTCATAATTCCCATAAATAAAAAGTAGCTTATTAACATAATTTGGACCCACTTATTCCAAATATGGAATCCATTTTTCCAAATTCAATACACAAAAGATGCAGAAATTAAATTAAAATTAATCCCGTTGTCGAAAGAAACGGGTTTTTCTTTAAAACATTGCAAAAGATTGAATTGATTTAACCTACGAATTCAAGGCAAAATAAATGCTAATGACATAAATTATATTAAATGGTAAAAATATATTCTATTTATACTTTAAAACCATTCAATATTATAATTTAACCACATAAGATATTACGATGAAAAAAGTTGTTTTTAATTAAAATATAGCGTGTTTTTACTATTCATTAAAATATGAAAGTTATCGGAAAAATATCAAAACTTTATCTAATGTAAATTTTTATATCCTGATTCAAAAGAAGAATATTATTTTTTCAAATTGAACATATAAACATGTCAAAAACTATATTTAAAGTGGGTGCGCCATCAAAAGGCGGTAAAACTGCATTTTTTGAAAAATACTTATTTTACCCGAAAAATTTATTTTGTTCTTATACCATGTTCTAGAAATGTGTAAGATGAATAATAATGTTATAAAATTCAAAATTTAGTTAATACTATTCATAACGGCTAGTTCATGACAATATTATAATAATATAACATTGTTTATTAGAACCCGGTATTGCGTACAACACACGCTATCGAGGAAGGTCGCGATTGCGTGTAATGCAAGCCAAGTCAGGGTTGCGTGTTGTGAAAGAATCCTTCGTTGTTTCGTATAACAGAATCCAACCATATTTCATTTATACATTTAATATATATATATATATACTCAATGTTGCGTAGAATAACTATTATCAAAATTGTGGGTAACACGGTCCAAGAATAGTGTTGCGTACACTGCAAGCTAATACGGTGTTGCGTATAGCGCAGGGTAATCTTGGTCTAGAATACAACATAAGACATTAATGAAATTAAAATAATATTTTTCATAAAATCTAGGGGTGTTACATTCTACCCCCCTTAAAATGAATTTCTCCCTCGAAATTCGTCGGGGTTATAAATGGTTTACTATTTGAAAGTTTCTTTGATAGAAACCCACATCGTAAAAAGGAATACCAAAACTTATCTTTAAAAACAAAAGTATGAAACGTAACGGTTACCCAAATAAACTAATCACTGGGTTTCCACATAGGTGAAAATATGGATATGGAAGAGAAATCTAACCATCATGTTCTGATGGAGAGTGGTAGAGAACATGGCTATGGAAATGCTAGCAATCACAAAGCCATAAATTTGTGATGATCTAGGGTACCATCTGATTCATCGGGTATAAGGGAACTATGACAACATTTTTGGTTTTCAAGATCATTTCCCTAAAGTTAAAAATTTGAATTAGAATAAATACTTACTTTATTTTGGTACAATCTCACTGTTGTTCGTGCCTTGAACAATTTCCACTTCATCTCTTAAATAAATGAAGATGAATTTGTTATTCGTGAAGTGTTAGCAGATCATGTGATAGAATGACGGGTCATTCCATCTGTCTCAAACAAAAGGTTAGCAAAAATTATATACATAAGTCGATCTATAGTGAGATTAATCATATATTGTTCCTAAAATGGACTTATACTTCATATATCATACTGCTTAATATAATAAAACTAGTTTCTACTAAACAGGGACTTCCTGTAGGCCAGTGGTAGGCAATAAAGGCCAGTCGCACTTCGGTTGTGGGTTCGATTCCCACAGCCTTGTCCGACGCGATGGGCTGTCGCCCGTCCTGCAGGTTGTCCTTTTTCTAAAACTATATTACTATAACATCCCATCAATAATATCGAAAAAAGAACTTCTATCCTTAAACAATACTAACTTATGTCCAACATAATCCATTGTAATCTTTAGGCTTATCCATAATACTGCAGTCCACTCTCATAATATAGTGAAAACGATTACCAGAGATTTAATACTGTCGTTGATCCCCATATATCATAAGATATGTCTTGTTGGTCACATTCCAAACATTCAAAGGCCTTAATCATGTATTCTCTTGAAGAATGAATACCCATTGAACCTTAGTGAAATCATGAATACTGTTAAAAGCTAACACTTTCCACATACCAAAATCCAAAAACTCTATATACTCAAACCATAATATAACCTTCTCCTTATATCAGTCATGAGCTCATGAATACTATCAAACATTTAATTTTCTCCTTATCCCTATATTATGCGCATATCATCTACATTCCAAAAATATCTGAATAACCTTCCATGGATACTGGTAACATTAATCATACACTTTCAAAACTCAAGGAAAGACAATAGTGTAACAATCCTTAGATGTCTCATTATTCCAACATTACACATGATAAACATGTAATCATTCCACTACATTCTTAAACCATTGTCCAAGATTCAACAATTCTTTCATCTCACATATCATTTGTAGTCTCTTCATCATCATCAACATAAATACTTCCCATACAACCATACTGATTCTCTTCATGAGACTTTCCCTTAGGGCATTGGTTTGCATAATGCCCGTACATTCCACATTTAAAACATTTAACCAGTGTTGATGTCGTAGCAATACCATTATCCTCATCCCTGGTGTTAACTGAACCTTTTCCTTTGCACTTACTGGCTTTGTGTCCTTCTTTTCCACACCCAAAGCATCTTCCAGTTCCTTTGAAACATTCTCCTTGATGCCTCTTCCCACATGAATTACATAGGGGAAATTGAACTTTCTTTCCTCTATGATCATCATGAAACTCCATCTTTCTCTTATTAGCCGAGTCAGGAAACTTACCAAATTTTACTTTATTGATCATATTATGAGATTTCTGATTCGGCATAATAATTATGTTTGGACTTCCAAATCCCATTTCATTATGAAGAATATCATTCCATTGTCCATTATATCCTCCATTATCGTGAATCATCTTGTTTCCAGCCATTTTCTAAAACCCAAAAAGAATAGTGTGAGAGGCAAAAATCATGCTAGGGAAAACAACATAATGAAGGGGAAGTACCTTCAATATATAACATCTTAGGTTTAATTCTATGATCGTTAGCGTAATTCTAGTACTATAACCTATACATATACTTAACCTTAGGGACATCCCTAGACATACCTTAGAAATATCTCTAGGGATCTCACTAAAGTTCTCGCATCCTAGTTTCCAAAGGTTGACTAAACCTTTCCTCTGATACCAACTGTAGAGACCCGTAGCCTGACGTACATGGACATTACATTACTTTTGCGGAATACTTAGTACATAACAAAAAAACACACACACAAGGATCGTAATAGTTTAGTGTCTTTGGAAACTCGGAACATAATCTTCTAATCGTGGTGAAAGATCTTCAATATCTCCCATAAAGATCTTCCCTTTTTTTTACCTAAAAACTTTTTTTATATCCTGGGGAAAAGAAAACATAAAAGGGTGAGCTCAAATGCTCAGTAAGGGTAAACAAAAGAAATATCAATCACATCATATTCATAAGAACATAACATTTTGGAAATCATAACCTGCAAAAGAGAGCATAATTTCATAACATGGGATAAATCATGGCAGTGAAATGTAATCACAATAATCATAACTTAAAACATGAAACTTTGTGGCATTCACACATAATCATAGAGAATCATTTCTTGTTAGTCAAGACTCATTGCCAAGACTATCTTAGTGGATAAAGTCCCTTTCTGAATCGAGTAACCCTCGTTTCAGTCCTGTTTCACTGAACCGGTATAACCTACCATTCCAGCCATGTCTATCTCATGAGATATAAAATCTTTACCCAATGCATTGGAGGGAGATATAGGTCCCACCCATCTCATAATGATACCATTCTTATGTGTGCCACAAAATCATAAACCATACATCATAGCATAACCCATGAAATAAAATGGGATTCTTAAACATCATGTCATCATAATCCATAAACAATTGATATCATAAGAAAATTGATACCATTTAAATCATAGAGAAATTTTACTTGAAACATACATATCAAATAATGTCATCTTAGATGGAAAATAGTTTTGAGAAAAACACTTGAAATGAATTCTTGAGGAAAATATCCTTTCTTCTTTAAAATCATTTTCTTTTCAAAAAATTCCATGCAATTTTAAAAGATAAGGGTTTTGTTGAAAATAATCATGAAATATTGTAGAGGAACTTCTTTAAAATGAGGTTTTATGAAACCGTAAAAATCCTTTCAAGCCGTATAAGTTAAAAATAACATTCTCCTCGTACTTTTGTCGGAAAAGTCAAAAAGTACCTTATATGGTAACCAAAGGAAAGATCCCATTCATACAATGTGGTAAAAAGTCAATAAAGGGTAAAAATGACTTTAAACATTCATGGAAGAATTGTAAACATTTTATAAAATTTTTTTAGAAAACATGGTCATGGATGATAAACGTAACCCCAGTAAATACTTACGTATAAGCAATCTCGGATAAAAAATGAGATTGAAAATTTATCCCTTACCTTAGGTCCGATTTGCTTTGTATGTGTCTGAATCTCCTGTATAATGGTTTAAATAATGTTATTGACTTATTCCAGAATAATACATATTGATATGATATCATATATGGTCATATTCTTAGCTTCTTGTTAGTAATATTTCATTGTTACTTGTTACTTGGGTCTTTATTGCCTTTTGTTCTTATGCGTGTTTTGCCGAATAAATTCTTATTCTTCTTTTAAGGTTATAGATACCTTATATCCAGAATGGTATTAGTGTAACATATATCATATTTATTCATTCAATTAATTTATATAATTACTATGTAATGATGATCATGTAGAACGAGTCGCATCACATCGTGGAGACGGTATTCCGTACGTACGCACGAGTGATGATATCGTTCCTATGATCGTGGAATTGTATTGGAGTACAAATATATTATTTCAGTATCAATATTACTTTATAATAATCATAAATAGTTACTCATCACACCATTATACCCATCCTTGTAAGGTGGTGGTGGAAAATAGATTACACCACGGCGTGGAGACGGTATTCCGTACGTACGCACGCACGGTGATTTCATTTTTCCATAGGATGGATAGAAGGTGAATTAGGGTTGTTTCATATTTATAATAACATATCAGTATGTATGTAATACTGATGTTATTACTTTATCATGAAACAACTAAAGAAGAAGAAGTTGAAGAAGAAAGAAATTGAAAAGATCGGTAACAGATATTACCTCTTCTTTGGAACGCTTCTTTGAATCCTCCACTTAGGGAACTAATATTGGTCTTTGAAGAAGACCAGGAACTCTAGTATTATTCTAGGGAAGTGGAGAGGAGAAAATGTCAGGGTTTGGCCGAGCTTGAGTGCTCAATTTGGTGTGAGGAGGAGGGGGAGGAGGTGCCCTTTTATAAGGGAGGAGAGGGGCACCTTTGGAATTCTTAAAAATATTAATTTATAATAAATCTAACCCCAAATAAAAACCTCCAAAAATGACTCATATTCGAATATTAGATAAGATAAGGTTGTAATATCATCAACCAATAGAATTTAGACATGTTAGGAATTTATTTTAAACATTATCAACATGATTTATCCTTATTTAATCAATTTAATTTTATTTGTGGTAATAACAAAAATAACAAATAATTACTTATTTGTTGTGAATTGTCCATAATTGGATTCTTAATAACATTTTAGATCATATAAATTTTATATTTATAATTTTGAAATATTTTGTGATTTTTAATCAATTTTATAATATGTTTTTTTATAAAATAACAATAGTGTCAATTTTGACACTATTCATTTATTTGAATTTAAATAAAATAAATACAGAAGATATGTTCAAACTAAAAGTTTTAATAGATTCATAAAATTTCATATGTATCTTAAAAATTATTGGAGCACATTAAATAGTTCATATAATATTTATTTTATTATTTTTGAAACCATTTATTTGGTTTATCTCTTAATAAAATAAATACTCCAACATTTTTTTATAACTATTTAATATACTTATTTGTTGCATAAAAATTAAAAATAAAATCCTATGATGAAAATAAATCTATTACCTTTCACAATAATACTTTTACTCGAATTTATCATCTTAAAATCACAATATTTAAATTGTTATATTTATTAAATTATGAAGGTGACAACTTTGGCATCATTTAAAATAAAATAATATAAGTGTCATAATCGCTTTTATAAGGCTCCAAATGGTCAAATATTCGACCATTGGATGCTTATGGTTTAAATTAACATGGCCACTAAGTTTTGGTTAGGTATTTGTGCATTTTATGGTCACTATTAGTTTAATAAAAACAATATTCTTGATTTTTCACTAGATAAACAATTTCTGCATCACTATTGTGTCATAATTAATGATAATTATTTAATCCCTAAAAATTATAAATAAATTTATATGATGTAGATAATTTCATTAGCTTTCTGGATACTATTCATGTTCGAAGTTTCATGAAGTTTATCACTAAATTAAAATTAATATACTTATAAGATTTAAGAGAGTGACATGTTGTCACTTTCTTTGGTTTTAATAATAATTAAGTTATTTTCATGGACAAATGTCCATTAAATGATTCTAATCCGACCCTTAGGTGATATGGGTCGACTTTTAGTCATCTAATAGGATTTTTACATTTGTTAGGGTAATTTTAAAATATTATATTTACCCTTAATTACCCGATTTACCTTTAACTATGGTAAATAAAATTTACCGTAGTTACTATTCATAATTCCCAAAAATAAAAAGTAGCTTATTAACATAATTTGGACCCACTGATTCCAAATATGGAATCCATTTTTCCAAATTCAATACACAAAAGATGCAGAAATTAAATTAAAATTAATCCCGTTGTCGAAAGAAACGGGTTTTTCTTTAAAACATTGTAAAAGATTGAATTGATTTAACCTACGAATTCAAGGTAAAATAAATGCTAATGACATAAATTATATTAAATGGTAAAAATATATTCTATTTATACTTTAAAACCATTCAATATTATAATTTAACCACATAAGATATTATGATGAAAAAAGTTGTTTTTAATTAAAATATAGCGTGTTTTTACTATTCATTAAAATATGAAAGTTATCGGAAAAATATCAAAACTTTATCTAATGTAAATTTTTATATCCTGATTCAAAAGAAGAATATTATTTTGTCAAATTGAACATATAAACATGTCAAAAACTATATTTAAAGTGGGTGCTCCATCAAAAGGCGGTAAAACTGCATTTTTTGAAAAATACTTATTTTACCCGAAAAATTTATTTTGTTCTTATACCATGTTCTAGAAATGTGTAAGATGAATAATAATGTTATAAAATTCAAAATTTAGTTAATACTATTCATAACGGCTAGTTCATGACAATATTATAATAATATAACATTGTTTATTAGAACCCGGTATTGCGTACAACACACGCTATCGAGGAAGGTCGCGATTGCGTGTAATGCAAGCCAAGTCAGGGTTGCGTGTTGTGAAAGAATCCTTCGTTGTTTCGTATAACAGAATCCAACCATATTTCATTTATACATTTAACATATATATATATATATACTCAATGTTGCGTAGAATAACTATTATCAAAATTGTGGGTAACACGGTCCAAGAATAGTGTTGCGTACACTGCAAGCTAATACGGTGTTGCGTATAGCGCAGGGTAATCTTGGTGTAGAATAAAACATAAGACATTAATGAAATTAAAATAATATTTTTCATAAAATCTCGGGGTGTTACAATCCACCTAGGGAGCACAAATATGTATCGAGATCTCTAAGAAAACTTTTGGTGGGACAATATGAAAAGGGATATTGCTGAATATACATCAAAGTGCCTGGTATTCCAACAAGTGAAGGATGAGAGGAAAAAGTCTAAGGGGATGTTGCAACCACTACCCATACCAACATGGAAGTGGGAGAACATTACCATGGAATTTGTCACTAGATTTCCAAGGACATCTAGAGGAAACAATGCTATATGGGTCGTTGTGGATCATCTTACAAAGACAACTCCCTTTATCGTGATTCGAGAGGACTTATCATTGGATCAACTTGCACAGATTTACATCAAATAAGTGGTAAGGATGCATGAAGTACCACAATCTATCGTATCCGACCATGATCTTAGATTCACCTTGAAGTTCTGGAAAAGTCTCCAACATGCTCTAAGCACTGAACTAAACTTCAGTACGACCTACCATCCTAAAACTAATGGATAATATGAGAAGACTATTAAGACACTAGAAGAAATGTTGAGAGCATGTTCTATGGAATTCAAAGGAGGATGGGACCAATATCTTCCACGAGTTGAATTCTATTACAACAATAGTTTCCACTCGAGCATCAAAATGACACCATATAAAGCCCTCTATGAGAAAAGGTGCAGAACACCAGCGTGTTGGGATGAAGTCGGTGAGCGTAAGCTGCTAGGATCTGAAATGGTTGAATAAATAGTGGAGAATGTGAAAACCATTCAGCAGCATATCAAGGCAGCCCAAAGTTGATAAAATATTTATGCAGATAACCGTCGATGAGACCTTGAGTTCAAATTTCGAGACATGGTATTTCTATGCATATCTTCATGGAAGAAGGTCATGAGGTTTGGAAAGAAATGGAATTTAAGTCCTGGGTACATCGACCCCTTCAAGATCCTTGATCAAGTCGAAGTGGCGGCCTATAGACCAGCACTTCCACCTACCATGTAAAAAGTACATGATGTCTTTCATGTATCCCTCTTATGGAAGTACATACTAGACCCTTCTCATGTACTATATTTAGAGGTGGTTCAGTTGGAGGATGATATTTCCTATGAGGAGCAGACAATGAAGATCTTGGATCATAGAGACAAAGTTCTACGCAACAAGACTACTCATCTGGTCAAGGTACTATGGAGAAACTATAAGTACAAAGAGGCAACATGGGAACTGGAGGAAGCAATGAAGAAAAAGTACCTGAAACTGTTTATGGATTAGAATGTAAAATGAAATTTCAAGGGTGAAATTTCATAAGGGGGGAAGAATGTAACGACCCAATGTTTTTCAACAAAAATTACCTTCTTATAAATATGTTATAAAATCACATGAAAACACAACATAATGAACTAATAAGTGCTAAGTGACCTTTAAACACAATTTTTTCACTTATGTGTTTTGAATTTTGAAAATCTGACATACATGGTTGCAATTAGTAAGTTATTTGGAGTTTGATAAGGAAAATTTAATTTTTGATGAATAGTAACCAACCCTTATGAATAGTAACATACCCTTATGAATAGTTCTATACCCTAATGAATAGTAAAATTACCTATGATATTATAAAAATAATATTCAAGTGAAAGTATAATGTACATATATTTTAGATTAAGTAAATGAATGTTTTAAAACTGTTTTTTAATAATAAATTATGAGTTTAATTAAATATTAAATTAATCATATTTAGAAAATTATTTTTGAAAATGGAATTTATTTTTGGATTCTACATGTTGAAAAATGGTTAGGGTGAATTTTTGATATTTTTATGAAATACTTGAATTTTTAGTGAATAATAAAATACATTAATTTACCGTATAAATACACTATAGTGAAAATCCACTATTTCTGACATCACAAGTGATGTAAGCACACAAATCTATAACTCACATGAATTTATTACTATTCTTGGTCATGTAATACTTACTATTCCCTTTATTGTGAAGAAATAATAAATTAATGATTATAGTATTATGAAAACCCCCATCCCCTCCACTATAAATACCACCCATTCTTACCTCTTCTCTTCACTCCTCTCAATCCTTGTTTCTTGACAATATTCTGACCAAATATCTCCCCAAGCTCCTTCCCCATGTCCAAAATCCCCTAGTATCATCAAAATACCAAAACCTCTCCCTTTAAGAGGTTCTCAAAGGAGATAATCTCAAGAGGTAAACTCCTCTTTCAAATTCTTTTGTTTCTTTTAAGTTCTTTTCCTTTCTTATTTATTTCCTAACCTACCTTAACCCAAATAGTATGATAAATCCAGTAACATACATGTACTTGGATTTTGTTATTCTAATGGTATATTTCATTATCATATATACTTTATCCATCTTTTATTTGAAAGAAATGAAAACACTGTTTGAGATGTGCTAATTTAGCACATTCAAGGACAACAGTTTATAAGTTTCTATTATCATCTTTAATTCTGTTCATGAAACCATTTGTGTTATGGTTTAACCAGATTAGTATATATGTAATATATATATATATATATATATATATATATCCTATTTATGGTTCTGTAATCCTTTTGTACAATGGTATTAAGTTATAAATCAAAACATGTTCGTTTTAATCAAAACCCACCAATTAACAAAAACGGTTGTCACTTTGGTTTTATATAATAATTCATCTTCAATACCAATAACCAAATGAATTACTATAACCATGTAATCTCCTGTATTTTCACTAATATAATATAACTTAAATTTTGGACAACCACTTTCATTATATGTGTTTATCCAAACATGAACAGATCATTAAAAACCAAGCGGGCAAACAGACCCGAACAATTAAATTGAACTTTATAATAAATCAAAAAGGTATTGAATGAACTAAAAAGGGTTATAATAAATAAATTAAATATACAATAGGTTCTGGAATTATTAATTAATAAACCTAATTTGTTTATCTAGTTCATTAAGTTCAAGCAAAGATCACCAATGGACTAAAGATAAGGGATCCTCTCCATTTCACTCTTAATCATGATGTCCTCTATGCTATGCCTTTTATGTGTAATACCAAATAATGGAGTATGTTTTTACACCTCCCCCATACTTCTCTAATGAAGTATAAATTATTAGTAACCCCTTTTCTCTCTCATAAATTACTCTTAGATACTCCTGACACCATGCCAATAAACCGTAACGAATTCTACCTGAACCTCCTTTGTTCTTTCAGGTTGGATTATCTTTATTTATATCAAATTGGAGTTGTATTATATATTTATGTACATATTCTAAATGATTTTTAGTTTTAAAAAATTCATTTATGAATACCCTTTCAGAACTCTCTTTTGGGGATATACATGTTTTTAAAAGATTCCCTCCTTAGAACTTTCCGATAAGCAAACCTGTTTTAAGGGAACTTCCCAAATTTTTACCTGATTTCAAGTGCACTATATCCCCTGTTTTAAGCCACAATTATATTAATAAAATCATTATTTTTATTATGAAAACATTCTTGGTTCAATTCTGGTTTTATATAAAATATTTTTCCCTTTTCTATTTTAAAATCTCTACGGTATTTTCCTTTAAACCGCACAAAAATGTTTTAATGCTAATGTTTCTCAAATACATTTATTATATGTTGTCACTTCTATTTGACAAAAATTACCATGTTATATGACTTTTTTTACCTTAATAACCTCTATGTATTTCTTAATCCAATTCTTTCATGGACACTTTCATGATACGCCCTTTGGTTTTGCTTTATGTCATGACTGCGGTACCCAATTCTTTCTATGGGTACCCTTATGTTTATGTATGGCTGATTATGTATGATTATTTATGTGGCAAGAATATTCATGAAAATGTTTATATGGTTGTGCCCAGATAGTGCTCCAATGCATTGGGTAAAGTAAAGTCACATGAGATGCAATGTGAAATGGGATTGGTAGTTAGCCTTGACCCGTACTAAAATGGGAAACAAAATTGGCGGTTAGCCTTAACCTGTACTAAAATGGAAAACATGATTGGTGGTTAGCCTTGCACTGTACTAAATATATGTTTTATGATTCTTCCACATTTATATTATTCCATGTTTATATGATCCCATGCTTATACAATATGATTTCATATGTTCCATGCTTTGGATATCATTATGTCATGCCTCCTACCTCATGTGATTAAGATATACCTTTATCTTCATTACCTTATTGGGATTTTTATCTCATCCCTTTGTTCATGTGTTCCCCAGGGTACCCTATGCAGATGTAAGGGCTCAAATGAAGTTAAGATCTCTTTATTGAGATTAAATAAAGAAGAGTTTTTTTATCCCCATGTTTTATGTTCTATGTACCTAGTCTTCCAAGACACTAGACTTAATGATCCTTGGCGTGTAATCTAATATATAATTATGATTAAAATAATGAAATTTTATGTGAAAAAGGATAAGGTTGCTATACCATCCCCACCCATAGCCCAGATTGACCTACTATTAAATCTCTCTGATCCTACGACCCAACAGGGGTACCTTTCAGAGTAGGCCCGATAGGGCAAGGGACCAAACACCACCCCTCTAGTGAGGTTCCATTTGTTTATCCGACTTCCAAAAGCATGACCCCAATGAGGATCAACACATCCTCACCACCTACCCCAGAGTATCCTACTAGCACCACGACACCGCCCTCAGTAGCTGACCCACCATCCACTTCTGACATTGCTGTCATTGACCAGGAAGGACGAATACAACCACCACAAGCATAGATACCCTTCCTTTCACACTATATCCATACTCGATATGCACCTAAAGTGATCAATCCTACCAAAATACTCTGAGAGCTATAAGAAACTGCCACGAGTACCTGCAGACGATAGAGGAGAGATGAAGATAATGTATAAAACAACTAGATAATTTTCTCCATCCATCTAGATGATGATTTTATTTTTTAGCACTTTATGGGTGTTAACCCATATTTTGTCCATTTTCTAATATTCTCAGTTATTCTTTTTCCTAGTCATCCTTTTATACTTTTTCTTTTTCATCATAAGTCCCTTTGAGATTTATTATATAAAAATACCTATATTTAAATAAAATATGTTACATTGATCATCATACTATGAACCTCTTAAAAATGTTTCAAACCTATGAACTAATGCTTCTTCTAGTGAAGGATTTCTATTTCTAACCCATTTTTCATGTATCCCCATTTCAAATCAAAATTTCCCAAGTTTTCCCATGGTATGCCACTTCTTATAGGGAGATCTCAATTCTTTAGTATTTCATTTTCCAATTTGCATTTATATTTCTACAAATTTATCTTCCATACCCCTCCCATAGTACTTCCATGGAAAGTTCGAACACTGTCTCATTCTAAGTGTGGGGGAGTTTTTCATGAGTTTCACTTTCGATACACTTGATTTTTTTTCCTGATTTCATTTTTCTAGGGGACATTTTTCATTTAGAAGATAGTTTAAACCTGAAACTCATTATACCCATTTAAATAAAAGAAAAAGTTAAGTTGGTAATTGTTGGAAATCCATGTTTTTTCCCTATTTAGGTTTTTATAATGATTTTTGAGCTTAGTAATTTAAATAAAAATTATTATTTTTTAAATTACTTTTAATTTAATTGTTACTTGGTTTCATAACATATGTGATTGCCAGTTTCTATATTTACTCACATTATCGAGAGTATTGTGAGCCTATAATTACATATTCTTTTCTGAGTATATTTTTTGAGTGACACCTAGGACATGTAAACCTATCAAAACTTGTATTGAGATCTTATTTAGGATATGAATGAAAAAATAAAATTTTAGAATGATTGAGGAAATTTTTGTTGAGCTAATTTTTCCTGATACCCACCTTAAATATTTCCTTCATTAAGCCCATATTTTCCATGAATGACTTTATAGGATGCAGTTATTCTAAATCAATTATACCTTCTTACCATGATCATTTTATTATGCATGAATTTACTTTGAACAAGCGTGGGGGAGTTTTTTATCCAGCACAAGATGATTCTGCCATGGAGATTTATTATATTGATCATCAGACCATTTTATTATGATCCATGTGTACTTTGTAGTATTTCAGACCTATCATATTCCATTGAAAAATATAAAATAAAAGAAGAAGATTTGGGTTGTGTACTAGGAAGGTAAACAATCACCATTTTCAGACCGATGAATCCCCTAAAGATCATATGTGTTCAGGGTATGGATGTGATATCTGGACTAGACGCGACTTTTGGGAAATAAAAATACAAAAGAAAAAGAAAGGAACATGATACCCTTCTTGCACTCACTTGATATATATACATGGATCCAACTTGAGCTATTGGGATAATGGACTTTAGTAGCTATGAAGGATTTGTTTCATTACACTTATCACAAAATTCATAAATTTTAATCTAGAGCCTACCCTCCTTTTTGAGATAGTTTTTTAATTATTTACCCACCTACACACAACCTTAGATTCATTAGAACCTAATTTCTAAAGCCATCATGACTGATTTTTTATTTTTCTTTATGAAGTAGAGATGTTAGAATCAATGTAAGCCTATGGTCAGGAACATGTACTTAGGGTATGAGCACAACTCTAGTTTCATTCCACCCTGAGCAATGAGAGAAAATTCATTGTGAGGTAGATTGAAAATGGGTATAGAGTTTAAAGAAAAGTTAAGAAATTGTGATTAAAGGATTAAGAATTTGATTAAAGAAATGAGCTATGGGGCATGACTAATTTTCCATGCATGGATGATTCTAGGGACTAAAATTTTCTACTTAAACTTATTTTTATTTTCCTAGATATAATAAATGTTTCCTATTTTATAAATTTCTTACCTTTTGAAATCCCTGTTGAGATATTTTTTCTTGAGGATAAAAAGTTTTTCAAGTATGGGGAAACTTGATAATCTAAAACCAGATATACATTTTGGTGTCATTTTATTAAGTATTTTCAATTATTTAATCAATAATGCACCTGATATGTGTTGATTATTACAAGAAATAGGTTTTAAGGTTTTAAAGGAGAAAATGAAGAAAAGGAGAAAAATTGGCTATTACACATCGTGAAACATAATTACACGATGTGTAATATCATTTCCCCACATGATGTAATCTGTGAAAATTTTAATGATGTGAATCATCATTATACAACATAAACCACCCTTACATGATGTGAATCACTAGTCCACAATGTGTAGCATTCAAATAACTTTCCCTCTCAAAATGATCCATTCGAAGGAAGCTTCATGATGTGATATATAGTTACATGATGTGGGAAGGGTTAAAATTCCAAATATTAGATGAGATTCATGCGAGATACATGTAGATTCAAAATACATGGAGAAAATATTAGATTGACATTATATGATATGAATACTCATTACATGTTTTTTAATTTCCAATCTATATATATGCAGTAGACACGTATAGGAATAAATGTAGAAAGAATTCATTTTGTTTCATTTTTCTCTTGTTTCCCTTATAATACCTCTACCCAAACTCGATTTTCTTCAATTATTTTCATTTTTTTACTTTAATACAAGCACCATGATCAATTTTTATGATTTTCTTCATCCCTTTGTGCTTCACTGACACCATTCTTTGCACGTTCGTCATTTTGAGCATTGATCATCAATGAACCTTTGCTGTGCTTGTTCTTGTTCTTATTTTAAGTAAGTAATTCATTATAATTTTCATTTAATCCATATCTTTATTATTAATTCATGATTTTATGTTCATTAATTGATAAATATTAATCTTTTCATGAACTTTAATTGTTCAAACCCAATTTTTATTTGTAAACTCAACATATTTTCAATCTTTTACCCATTCTTGATCAATTCTACCATAAGTGGATAAACCACCTATGGTTGGGGTTGAGAGTAAGGTTATATGAATTTAATAAAACTCTAGTTCTCAACTTGGTAATCCTAATAATATTAATCAAGTTAAAAAATGTTTATCTAATTTTTTTGAGCAACCATGACCATGGGAAGTTTGGATAAACGACCCTGACCTGATTGGAGTAGATTAGGCTATGACTAATAACCCATGATATTTCCTACCTTAGAAGATAATATTAATAAACATAGGTTGTAATTACTTCCAGAACAAGGAATTGATTACTCCTAGGTAGAAGTAATTTGTTTGACCATATTCAACCAGCAACCTCTGCTTACTTCATATCCTAGATCTTAGGACCATACCAAGTTAGGATATAGATCAATATTTTATATGAAACCTCGAAATTGACCATGCTCCCTTCCTTATATCTATTCCTAATTCAAAAGTCTTTAGTGCCAATTTTCAAAAAATTGACCAACTCATGAGGACTCCTACATATAGGGTTCTAAGCAGTAAGTTCCTACTCCCAGCTCAATTCCCTATGGGATAGACCCTACATTATCACTATACTACGTCTTAGTAGAAAGTGTTGTTTGGAAAACAATTAAATCTAATATGACAGAAACCCACATAAATTAAACAAATCTTTTATGGCATCAATAATATTAAAGTCTAAGGATTAATATGCACATCCTTTAATGGGATCATCCAATGAAACATAGAAATGTGGATTTTATATTGATGGGCCTGTTCTTAGAACCGCCTATCTTAGAGATTACCATGGGTGAACACCATGATAAGGTTTCTCAATGCCTTATGATCCTCCTATATTTTATATATTATATTGTTTATTTCCCTTCATACAATAAAAACATGTCCTGGTTCTCATCATATCATGGAACTGTTATGAACTTTTATTACGACATAAATTCTCAGGACATTATTATATACAAATTTAATATTGAGGAATAATAATGACATGATAATAAAAATTCATTAACAATGATAGCACATAATCAAGTAATAATAAATTACATTCTATGGCACCAAATCCAATAATAGAATCAATGGATAAGTGATACAACTTAATGAAATGCAATTGTGTTAAGAAACCCCTTATCTCATGCTTCCACTTAGCTGAACATGATTTATACTCCTTTATAATAAATATATATTTATTATACTTACATAATATAACCATATACATATTTATAATATCATATATGACCCACTTATAACATCTTATCAACCGTTCATTAACAATATTTCATCATTATCATTATTTCAGTTGTTAAGTGCTTAGTTTTATCATGTATGTTTCATCATAGTTGATTTAGTTCTTGTGAATAGTTTATAGTTTCATCATATCCAGAATTATATTAATGTTATAAATATTATATTTATTAATTAGATACATTTTTATAATCATTCTTGAAAGGTGAACATGGATAATGAATCACATCACTTCATGGAGATGGTATACCATACACATGCACAAGTGATGTTCCCAATTTTTTAAAGAGTGAAAGGGTAAGGAAGTAGATGATATATTAAATTTATAGAATTAATATTATTTCACAAATACCATATTATAGTATTAAAAAATTCTACTATATCCATAGGCAAAAAACGTGTCTATATATTTATAAACCATGGCTATAGGTAATAACCATAGTCCAACTATTCATGGATCCTATTTCTGTGGAAATAGGGCTAAAGATATTTCCACAGTTGTCTCCCATGGAAATAGACCTATATCCATGGTTTTGACCATGGTAATATCCCTATAACCATGGTTTTACCTATGGAAATAGGGAAATTTCCACGACCCTCGCCCGTAGCTACTTCTCATGGTAATGACCACTTGTTTCATGTATAAATCCATGGTTTAAACCATGGAAATTGGTCTATTTCCATGGTTTAAAACAATGGATAAAAAAATTGAAACCATGGATACAAGATCCAAAAAAATGTTATTAGACAGGTTTGAACCCCAAACCTCTAATTTCAGACACCAAACACTTAACCACTTCACTACGCAACATTTTCAGTACTAATATATATATTATCAATATATATTTAGATAAACCATGGAAATAGGTAGTAAACTAGGGATATATGTCTTACTATGAAGTTACCATGGGAAAATATTTTCCTGTGATTATGTGGAAATATTATAGCCATAATTTTCTTAAACCATGGATATAAATTGTACCTATAGCCATATTTTATATAAACCTTGGATATAACCTTGGCCCAAAAACCTATATCCTTGATTTTAGAAAATTGTGGCTATAGGTATGGTCTATAGCAATGATTTTTCTAGAAACTATGGATATAATATTGTTTTCTAATAGCACTATTTCCATCATTATGACTAGCCATGTGTGGTGGTTATGGGAAACAAATTACATCAGTTTGTGATGTGGTAGTCTATCATACACACAAGTGATGGTTTTGTTTCCCATTTCATGGAGAAGAATATGGATAAGTATTATTACATAAAGAATAACATCTTAGTATATGAGAGATACAAGTGTTATTATATTATATTTTTAGAATATAATTGAAGGTGGTAAAAGAAGAAGTAAAAAAAGAGATTGGTGAAGATGATTATCTTCTCTTAAAAAAACCTCCTCTGGATATCTTCCTAAGGACCATAGAGTTGGTCCTTTGGGAGGACTAAAACCTATATAAAGTGGATAAGGATATTGGGTAGATATTTTTTTAGGGTATGGTCTAGCTAAAAGTCATAAGAGGTGTTAATAAGTGAGGGGAGGAGGTTCCCATTTATAATTGTGGTGTGTTACATACTTGTAAATTTTCAAAATTTTAAAATATTTTCAAGTCCCTTTCTTGGAAAAAAGGATCAAAAAAATGGATCATATTTTAAGGTGATAAGGATAAGTTCAAAATAAACCAACCAATGATGTTTAAGCATGTTTCTAGGCCATTTTAACACTTATATTTTGGTTTAACCTATCCATTAGCCATTTTAACCTTAATTGTGATAACAAAATTTTCAATCTTAAAGGATTATAATTTTACTTATAAGTTGACACCTGGACCATAAATGGATAAGGGATGAAATATTTGACCATTTATAATACTACTTGTCCACTTTAAATATTTTCATTATTTTTAAATAATTTAATTAAATATTATTTAACATAAAATATCATGAATGTCATTTTTGACACTATTCATTTAATTTGATTTTAAAGACATGAAGATAGTAACGAAATTAGAATATAAAATTTTAAAACATTATTAATTTGTATTAATTATATAAATAATTCATGTAACTCAAAAATTAATCCTAATTATAATATATTTAATGTTTTAAAAAAATAATTTAGTTAATTTTTCTACTGCTTGCACAAGCACTGTGTCAGCATTGTATAAATGTTTAATGTAATTATATAATCACTAAAAATTAGAAAGAAATTAACATCATAAACATAATTTCTATATTATCAAAACAAATTGTAATATTTGTTCAAAAATTATTTTTATCCCTATGTGAACATATAAGAGAAATTAAAAACAAGAGAGTGACATTTTAGAATTTTCTTTACTTAAAATAATATAAATGTCATTATCAAGGGAAAATGGTAACAAAATGTAATATTTTATAGTTTGGGATTTATATTATATAATTTATCTAATATAATGAAATATGGGAATGTTTTGGGTTGATTTTGAGACATTATCTCATAGTTTTAACCTTGTTTTACCCATTTTACCCATACCGGTGTGACAAATATTTACCATGACTGCTATTCATAAGGACAAAAAGGGATATATTTACCAAATTTGGACCTACTGGTTCCAAATTAGGTATCAATTTTTAAATATTAAATCTATTTAAGTGGAATAAATCAATTTTAATATAAATTCATAAAACACAATGAAAATTAGTTTTAAAATTTTTTTTTTTAAGCATAAAAATTAACTTACATCAAAATCATTAATATTTTTGATTAAAATAGAATTAATTAGATTATTCTAAATATAATAGATAATATTTCAATTTAATAACAAATCCAAAATATAATGGTACTTTTAAATTACTTTATTTAATGAAAATAAATGAATGTATTTTAAAAATCGGCATTTTTCACTATTCAATAAAAAATCAAACATTTCAGAAAAATAAAAAAAATTCACCCTAAGTTAATTTTGATATGATGATTTAAAAAATGATATTTATTTAAAAAAATACAATTTCTTATAATTTTAGATATTAATTATAATTTACACGCATAAAATACAATGAAATCATTTTTGAAGCATAAAACAACTTCACTAAAAATTGAGTACTTATTTCTTAAGAATTCATAAATAAATTTGTATTGAGTATAACCATTATACATATATTTCATAATGTGTTTACTCATATTAATACCCAATAATTCAATATATAGTATATAAAGGTCACATCTAAATAATAATATTTTTATAATATATCTCAATTCGTTTAAAGATCATTATCAAATGTTAATAAATCTATCGAGCTTATTATCATTTTAATCTAAAATTTTGTATTGTTACGTTCTCTCCACTTAAATAAAATTTTCCCTCATAATTTTATCTCGGTCATAAAAGGTTCAATATCTGAAAATACCTTTATTGAAAGCTCACATTATATAGGGGGATAATAAAACTTATTTTAAAAAGGGGAAGTGGGAAGGATATAGGTTATCTTAAATAACACATAATCAGGTTCCTAGATAAGGATAATATGGGTGGGAAGTTAAAATATAGATATAGAAGATAAAAATACCATCCAAGGACTAACATAGAGTGACATAGAACATGGTCATGAGAAAATTAATGACAAAAAAACCATAAATCCGTGAGGGGTGAAAATACCATCAATTCATCAGAAATAAAGGTAAAAAGATAAAATTTTATTTAAATATACTTTTATTAAATTTGAGGTATTATTTTACTATCAATATAGAGAACATAATAAAATTTACTTACATGATTTATTTTCATTTCATAATCATAATTTTATTCTTTGGTTTTTCTTTGATGAATTTCCACTTCATATCTTATTCAAAGAAATGAATATTCAGGATGTTTTTTTATTCCCGAAGCACTATAATTAACTTTTAATGGATCATACAATCCATAAAAAATGAGAATCCATTCCTTACTTCTCTAAATATTTAACAAAACCAAAATGGTTATCATAATTTACCTAATATAATACATTAATCTCTAAAACCTCAATAATAACCCCCAAAGTTCAAATTAATCCATTCCATAAATAGCTAAACATAAGAATCCTCCAAAATATGTTTGAAAAAAATTCAAAACCTAATAATTTGTAAGGTTTGGTCAAACATTCCCCCCTAAAAATATAAAGGAGCTCATAATGTCACATACCAAACATGCAAATCTCTTGTTTATATATTCTCTTAAAACATACTAATAAACTAAAGGACCATAAAACCTCAATGAAAACATTTATTATTTAAAAATAAATAGAAAATGTATTCCTAAAATAAAATCACAGACTATTGAATATATTCCATAAATCTAAAAAAGAAATAAAGTTCATCAAAGATGAACTAAATCACTTTTTCATCAAATCACTAACCAATTTCAAGGTTACCAATATTATCCAATTTACTTTATCAATTTTAATCATCTATTTATCCTAATTAAACATCATTATCTCAATATTGAGAAAATATTAAGGGTTATATTTCCCTTAATTATGTATTCTAAAAAAATATCACTTTACCAATAAATAACTTTTCTAGGTTATTAGTACCATTTAAAATATGCTTTCAAATCCTTTATGAAAAACTACCACTAAATAATACTTAAATGTTTCATTATTATTATAACCATAATATCATTAGTATAACACTTCTAAAATATAATTCTCGAATCCCAATACATAAACACTTCAATACTTTCAAATCAAATATTGTTATAAGTAGTTCTTTGGTCTAGGAGTTAGCTATTAGATTAGGGAATTGACTTGGATAATGCCCATGTTCCCCACACAAAATACATTAAACTATAAATGTCACATTAGGATTAAATTTATATTCCTCCATCAAAATTTTCATTTTTACTTAGAAATTATGTAAACTATTCCATTCATTTACATACATAAAATATCTTCTCATCCTTTGAGACATTTCCCTGAGTGCTTCTTCACACATACATGACATATAGGAAACTGAATCTTCTTCCCTCTATGGTATTCATGAAACTCCATTTTTCTTTTATTAGGTGTGTTAGGAAACTCAATCATGTTGATATTGTTAATCATATAATGAGATATCTAATTAGTCACAATCCCAAGGTTTCACCTTCCAAATCTCACTTTATTTGGTTTCTTATAAGGATAATAATTCCATTTTCCATCACATCCAATTTTAACATGATTCCTCTTAGTTCTGAACATTGACTAAAACCAAAAATAATAGTATGAGAAATAAAATCACAGTGGGAAATGATATAATCATGAAAAATCATTCATAGGATGTCTAAATCATGACACCTTATTTTTAATATATGAAACCTTAGGTTTAACCTAATTCATTAATGACCATAATTTATTCAAATTATTCACAATGGTTTATAAAGAAAATATGATTTAACCTAATAATATCCCCCGAGAGTGTCAAACTAGGTACTTAGTAAGGGAACACTCACCATTCACCATAATGATAGTCAAGATATATTCAACCAACTATTTTTTAGGTTATTACCCCTAGATGCATCTGTATCAAAACCATATCCACTTGTAGTATCTGGATATGGATGTTTTTATAGGAAAACCACATAATATCTACCTTACCAAAACTTTAGGATTTTGTCCTATACTTAGACTTATCCTTAATGTTTGTCATAGGGTTATGTTCCCTAATCTATGTTTTCCTAAATCTAGTTCCCAAGATTTATACCAAAATTCCTCTGATAAAATCAATAACAACCCCAAATCTAGTAACATAGAGTTGGTTTATAATTTATTAAATTAGAATAATATATAATGGATATCATCCCTAAGGAAAGATAAGTTTAGTAGTCTTGAAGAACCAGACACAAACACACTTCACATATTACATTGGAAAAAATAAAAAACATTGTGAAAATAAATATTCTTCATCCTTGAAATCATTAAAAAATTCATTCTTCATATCCTAGGGAAAATAAACAAAATAAGGGTGAGATAAAATGATCTATATGTTCTATGTATAGTGGAAGATATCATGAGTAAATAAGGCATAATCAATATGGAAAGGTAGATAACTGAAAAAACATGTCATTTTGTCAATAACTTGAGCATGTAATGCATCCATGAATAATATCAATGAAATAATATCATGGATAATAATAACTAGATTCTAAATAAAGGAAATTCATAATATTGGACATCATTATCTCATAAATCATGATATATTCACCACAAAGTCCTTTCCCCAAGACAATTTAAACTATGGGTATGTATACATCAAAAACCCATTTAATAAGTTTGGCCAACTGGTTTGTCTCATGAGACCCATCGATGCATTGTGGTGATATCTATAACCAGGACCACCCATCACTGAATGTCTAATTCATTCCTTATATATTGAATTATCAAGTTAATTCATAAACAATATACCTTATCAATAAGTATATGTATTGATTAAATAATACGAAATATTAAGATTTTATGAGTCAATCAAATAACTTTCATAGAAAAAAATTTATGTAGAAATGGTATACGGTTTAGGAAATAATCATTTATATGATAAAAATAATATAAATATTTAAGAAAAAATTAATTTACAATGAAAAATTATCATAATAAAGTGAATGTTTCAAGAGAAAGTCAATGAATATAAAATTAATAAGAGATAAATGGTGTTTATCAATTCATCAGAAATATAGGTTTTGTAATAAAATCACGTCCTTTAGAGAAATAAAGAAAATAGAAGTTAAAGATTAAAATAGTATTTAATTAAATATTTTTCTTTATAAAAATATTTAAAACTTTTATAATAAGATAAATAGAATAAAATAGTTTTGGTGGTGGGAAAATCTGTTGACACCGTATACGTTAAAAAGAAACATTGATTTTGATTTTTTTTAAAGAAGGTTGGAAATTATCCTTTCATAAAAAATTATAAATATACCTTTAAAACATTTTAAAAATTCAAGGATAATATACAATATTCACAATAAATCATTTAAGTAAATAAAAAGGACTTTTGTAAAACAATTTTTAAAAATATGGTTATAGAAGAAAAATATACCCGATCAAAAGAGAAATAAAATTGAATTTTCTTTTAAACATTTATTTTTTAATTAAAGTGAAAAAGAGAGGAAAATTTGTAAGAAAACATGGAAAATCCTTATATATCTATAGTATAATAAAATAGATGGAGTTTATAAAGGAAATATCATAAGATTCTTTTAATAAAAATAAGAGAAATCCCAAGAAAATAAGATTGTAAATTAAATTCTTTCCTCTTTGGTAACTTTTATATTGTAACCCATTGAAATAGTAAAATTGAATTGAAAATTTAATAATCATGAATAAATATATATTCATTTTAAATACATCAAAGGGTTAATATATACACCACATAAAAATAAATAGGTGCACAATACCAACCATGTCTCAATGGAGTGGAAATTGAGATGAAGTCCATTAAAAAGATCTTATCCTTGAAATGAGAATTATTCAATGAAGAAATTATTTGTAAAAAATTTAAATATACAAAATATAAATTTAAATACAACATAAAACAATAAAAGTTAATCTCACACATAATCTCTACATAATAGAATCAATGAAAATGTGATATAACCCAATGAAAGGAAATTGAGTTAAGAAACCCCTTACATCATGCTTCCACTTAGTTAAAAATTATTTATCCTTATGTATAATAAATTTATATTTATTATACTTTCATAAAATAACCATATAAATATGTATAATATCATATATTATTCACGTATAAAATATTTTAACATATTCATTAATGATCTTTCATTATTATCATTGTTTATGGTGTTAACTACTTAGTTTTATCTTATATGTTTCATCATGTATGTTATGGTTCTTGTGAATATGTTATAGTTTAATCATATCAAAAATTATATTAATTATATAAATATAATATATATTCCTTAGATATATTTTTATAATCATTATTTAAAGGTGGATATGGAGAATGAATCACATCTCTTCATGGTGACGGTAATCCGTATGTACACAGAAGCGACATTATCGTTTTTTTAATGAGAGAAAGGGTAAGAAAGTAGATGATATATTAAATTTATAGAATCAATATTATTTTATAAGTATAATATTAATTAAATCATTATGACCAGACCTATTAGGGGGTGATGGAAAACAAATTACATCGGTTCACGAGGCGGTAGTCTGTAGTACACACATGCAATGATTTTATTTCCCATTTTATGGAGATAGAGGTGGATAAATATTATGATACCAACATAATAGAAATATTAGTATATGGTACATAATAGTTTTATTATATTTAAAATTTTAGGACCTAATTGAAGGTCATAAAATTAAAAGTAATAGGAAAGAGATTGGTGAAGATGATTAGATTATCGTAAAGAAACCTCATTTGGATATCTTTTTAAGGACCCTAAGGTTTGTATTTTTGTAAGAAAAATCCTCTAAAATTTGGATAAGGATGTTGGGGAGATATTTTTTTAAGGGTTAGGTTGATCTAAATGGATCAATAGGTGTGAATAAGTGAGGGGAGGAGGCTCCCTTTTATAATTGAGGTGAGCGATACACTTGTAATTTTTCAAAGATTTAAAATACTATTAAGTCACTTTCATGAAAAAATGTCTCCAAAATGACTCATTTTATAAGGTGATAGGTCCAAGGTTTAAAAAAACCAATAAATTAGGTTTAACAAAGTTTTCGGTCATTTAACCCTTATCTTTTAATTTAACGCATTCGTTAACCATTTTTAACCTTAACCACGATAACAACTTTTTCAATCTCAAAGGGTAATAATTTTACTTATAAGGAGAAAATTGATTCATAAATGGAAAAAGGATGAATTTTTAAACCATTTTCATCCTAATTGTTCTATTTAAACTATTTTATGATTTTTAAATAATTTAACAAAATATTATTTCACATAAAATATCATTAATGCAATTTTTGACACTATTCATTTAATTTAACTTTGAAGAGATTAATATAATAATTAAATTAGAATATAAACTTTAAAAAATTAATATTATATCATATTTATATACATAATTCATGGAACTCAATAATTCCTTGAAATTATATTATTTCCATGTTTTTTTAAAATCATTTACTTGATTTTTCTACTACTTGCACAAGCAACATTCCAGCATTGCATAAGCATTTAATGTAATTATATGATCAATAAAAAATATAAATAAATTAACATTATAAAAAATTTAATTATGTAAAAAATAACCTTTAATATCCATTCACAGCTTATTTTTATCCCTATGTGAACATATAATATAAATTAAAAATAAGAGTGTTGTTTTGGGATTTTCTTTACTTAAAATAATATAAATGTCATTATCAAGGGAAAATGAAACAAAAATTCCATATATTAAAATTTGGGATCGATATATTCAAATTTCCCCCATCCAATGAAATAAGGTCATGTTTTGGGTTGATTTTGAGACTTTATCTCATAGTTTTAACCTTGTTTTACTAATTTTACCTATACACAGGTAACAAATATTTACCACTATTACTATTCATAATAATTAAAAATAAAATAATACTATTTACCAAATTTGGGCCTCCTAATTCAAAATATGGTATCAATTTTTAAATATTAAATCTCTATAAGTATTTTTAATAAATTATAATATAAATGTATAAAACGCAATGACAAACAATTTAAAAAAAACGCTTTTAAGCATAAAAATTAACTTATATAAAAATCATGAATATTGATGATTGTAATGGAATAAATTATATTATTCTAAAAAAAATTAATCATGTTTCACATTAATACCAAATACAAAATAAAATGGGCCTTTAAAATTACTTTATTTAATAAAAATAAATGAGAGTATTTAAAAAATCGATATTTTCCACTATTTACTGAAAAATTAATCATTTTAGAAAAATTAATCATTTTAGAAAAATCCCAAAATTTCACCCTAAGTTAATTTTGATATGTTGGTTTCAAAATTTATGTTCATTTTATAAAATATAATTTCTAAAAGTGATATAAATTAATTATAATTTCCATGCACAAAATGAAACAAAATCATTTTGAAGAAAATGCATTTTTGAAGCATAAAACGACTTCACTATAATTGAGTAATTATTTACTAATAATTCATCAATAAATTTGTATTGAGTAGGGAAATTATAAATATATTTCATAATTCAGTTACTCACATTCATACCCTCCAATTCAATAACTAGGTCATAATGGTCACATTTAAATAATAATATTTTTAGAATATATCTCAACCCTCTTAAAGCTCGGTGTTGGATGTTAAGAATGATATCAAGATTCTTATTCTATTGAACTAAATTTTTGGGGTGATACAACATAGTGGTTTCATCTTTGTGGAGTCTCAAGGTTGAGTCTCTCTGAGTACGTTATAGGTTCTAGTATATCTTCTTTGTAATTTGTAATTCTCCCTTTCCGAACGTTTATAAATATTATAATATTTTTTTTAAAATAATTAACATTAATAGATTCTAGATAATTTTAATAAATATTATATATAAATTACAGTGTAAATATATAACCTTAATAAATAAATAAATTTAATAAATAAAATTAGTACATAATTATTATAAATATTATAATAAATAAAAGGTTAACAGATAAAGTTAATAATAACATTAATAACCATTTATTATAAATATTATAATAAATAAGTAACAATAACATTAATAAAAAATGATATTATTTACAAATATTATAATAATTTTTTTAATATAAATAACCTTATATATATATATTATAATTTATAATTAATAAATATATATCTATTTAGAATTTATAATAATAATAAAGAAATAAGTGTAATAATATTAATGTAATAAACTGAATGTAATAATATTATGGAAATAAATGTAATTATAATATTTATTTATAGAAATATTTATTTATATTAATGTAAGAATATTTATTTGTATTAATATTTATTTATAATAATTTTTGAGGTTAAAAAACGTGTCCAGGAAAATTGAAGGAGGAAGAACAGTCAAAGGAAGAGATTTTGGAACACATAGCTAATGTCTCGCACAAATCCCTAACTTGTGTGAGGCCATTTTCAAAGTCATTGTGGAAGCATCTAGTTCCATGAGTTTGTAACTCCTAATTTTTGTGAGATCATATCTGAAGTCACCTCGATATCTAAATGTTCCACGAGTGCACAACCTATACTTGTGTGATCCCTCTAGAGGCTTATTATTTATTTATTTATTATATTTTTTAGAAAAGCGGTGACATGAATTGGTCACCCAATTCATTCCCCAAAGAAAATTATTAAATAAAAAGAGTTACAATTCATGTTCGAGGTGTAATGAGTTTACACAAACTCAAAATTGAAATAGATACATGATGATGTATTAATAAAGTTTGAACAACAGTTCACAAAGAAGCAAATAGGCACAAAACTTGTCTTCAAGTAATAGATCACCTCATGTAGGAAGGATATCAACTTCAAGAAAGATCTACCCAAGTTATCTTGTTCAATCCACTCTAGTGCCTCCAAAAAACTTCAACATGACATAATAAGCAAACCATGGATAGTCCATGGAATGAACCTCCAAGTAAAAAATACGTCCAGCTAAGTTGAATCAACTTCGAGAAATATCCAAGACCTTAAAATATGAAGCAAAAACATCCATGAAAGGAGACATGCAGGCATGACCATGGCATAAAAGAATAAGCTAGTCAAAAAACAAAGCAGCACTGATAATAAGTTAGGGAGTTTATTTAGACTCTTTCGCCAACTTCTGATTAAACATTTGAAATTTGATATCAAGATAAGTATCTGTAGAGATTTCACCATTTCTGAGCCTTTGATAAGCTATTTCAACAATCTGGTCCAAGTATTCATTCAAAATCCCCTCATGAGGTACAATAGGATCAACCTTAAGCTGCATAGGAAAATCTGAAACAATATCCCAGGAAGCATCAAAAGTGACAATAGTCAGATCAACCGCACTTGCTGATGGTGTGATTTCAGTTTTGTCCTTTTTGGAAGTGTCACACCCCGACCGCGGACATCAGTAATTTTTCTCCTTTCTTGGTCCCGATTTAAATTTTTCGGAGTTTAATTTCGATTGGTGGTTTTGCGCCGGTGCGCGGTCACCGTATCGCTAGCAGTTACCGTGCTTTCAGCCCGGGTGGCTATGTGCTCACCCGGCGTTTTAAATACTAATGTTTTTGCGTTGACATTTTATTATTCTCACTATTTAAATTGTGTTATTACTATTGTATTTATTTTTAATTTTATATGTGTTTGTATATGAGTATATGTTATGTATATATATGTATATATATATACATATATGTTTGTTGTATTTATGTTTATATGTTTTTATAAAGGTATATGTATATACATATATCTAGATATATATTTGTGTTTATATATGTGTGTTTTCTTATTATTATTATTTTTTTAGTGGTTTTATTATTCTAAATACTTTGGTTATAATAATTATTATTATAATTAGCTAACTTATTATTTTATTGTTATGATTATTATTATAAAGTTTTATTATTATTATTATAAGGTTTTACTAATATTTTTGTTATAAAATTTTATTTTTATTTAGATTAGTTTTCATGATTTTTATTTATCCTTTTATTATTATTATTATCAATTATATATATATATATGTAGTATAAACCTAACCCTAATGCTACCTCCCCGTAGCCGCCACCCCCCTCACCTCTCTCTCTCTCCAGCCTCCCTCCGCCTTCGCCACACCCAGCAGCGGCCCCGCCGCGCAGCTCTATCCTTCTTCCTCTCAGCCGCACCAAGCCACCGCCTGCATCCCTCCCGCTCGACCCGGCCGACCTCCTCTGCATTCCCCCCTGCTATCCTCCTTGTCCAGCCGAAGTCCCGCTGCCCAGCTTCCCAGCCAGCTGACCCCGCCTCCGGCTCCCGTTCCTCTCCCTCACTTTCGCCCTCGCCCAAGGTCCTCGGCCTCGCCCCCTGCTTCCTTCCCAGCGCTGGCCTCTGCACCCAGGCCCTCCGCCTTTGAACTCACCTCACCCCTCGTCATGCTCCGGCTCCCCGTTTCCTGTCGGCCTCCCCTGCTCTCCCCCTGCGCACTCTGCCTCGCCGCGCCCAGCCTCTCCTCCCCGGCTTGCCCTCGCCCAACCCCGCCGCTCCGGCTCCTGCTCCGTCGCTGCACCGAGCCGCCGCCCCGGCCGCTCCCCTCCCCTGCTCTCCCCCTGCGCACTCCGCCGCGCCCCGCACCCAGCAGCCTCCCTGCCGTCCTGCGACCCCGTCGAGCCGGCCTCCCTGCTCCGCCGCCTCCCGCGCGAACTCCCCCCCTGTCCCGGCCTGCCGACCTCTTCCGACGACCCAGCCGCCGGCCTCCTCCCTGCTCCTCCGCCTTGCGCCGACCCCGCGCCGCCTGCTCCTTCCGTCGCCAACCCGTTCCCCCCTGCTGTAAGTTGTTTTCATTTTTATTTTTTTTATTTCTTATTTTTGGTCAATTTTATATAATGTTTATTATTTTTGTTATGTTAATAATATTATAATTACATTATTATTAGTATGTTATTATTATTATTATTATTATTATTATGTTAATATTTGTATTATTATTATGTTAATATTTATATTTATATTATTATTATTATTATATTATTATTATCATTATTTTTATTGTTATTATTATTGATATTAACATTTCATATTATTATTATTATTATTTTTATTATTATTATTATCATGTTATTAAGTTATTATTTTTATTATTATTATTATGATTATTTTATTATTATTATTATTATTATTTCTATTATTTTATCACTATTGTTATTATGATTATTATTATTATTATTATATTATGTTATCCTTACTATTATTATTATATTATTACTGATATTAACTTTATATATTGGTTACTACTGTTATATTATTATTATTGATCGTTGAACCCGTTCTACGGTCTTCTGTTTTAGGACCCACACAGGGCTTTTTCGAGAGAGTGCCATTGCTGCGCTTTGTTTCCGAGGTTTCGTCGTCTCCGCGCCTCAGTTTCGAGAGTGTTGGACTTTATCACGTGGCTTCGGACACACGTCGTGTCATCACGCCTTGGTTCCAAGGTCGTTTTGCGGTCGCGCTTGGATCTTGAGGTAGGTCTCCCTATGCATTTGCCTCTAAATTAAGAATTTATTTATTCCTTGTCCTTTTATTAAATTTCAGTAAATTTAAGAAAATAATATTAAGTAGTTTTTATAGTGTGGTGATTTGCTGATAATGCAAACTGTTTAATTCTAGAATTTCATTAAAAGTGTTTTCTTGGTTTCAAATGTGGGATTTCATAGTAATGTCGCTAAATGGTCCTTCCTGAGTAACGAAAGACATGTTGAATTGGGTTTTGAAATGTTTTTGGCATGTGTAAATTTGTAAACGTACTGTTTATGGAAAATGGTGTTTTCTTATAACCTTGATTAGAGAAAACGTCGTGTGACCTTTTGAAATTGTTTTTGGAAACTTTACGTGTGGTTCTTGGTTGACGAAAGATGTTTTCCCTTGTTGTGTTATTAAAAATAATGCTTTCTATGTTGTGAAAGTTGTTTATGTTCTTGTGTGGGAGTTTCCAAGAAAAGGGGTTTTTGCGAAATGATTAGGTAATGACATTTATATTTCTAGAAAGGTATTTTTGGCGTGCGTGAGTTTTGAAATTTTGTTTGGGTGTGGAAATGGTGACTTTTGTGTGCGATATCTCGTTTGGCCTGCGATATGAGGAAGAAATATACTATGTGAATGTGAAGCTTGTTTGAGCACACGGGGAAACCCTGGGTATCTAGGTGGGCAGACTAGAACTAGTGTGCTAGTGAGCCGGATGGGTGTCGTCCCTGTTTCACTTAGCTGGATTGACGTTTGCAACACTAACTAAACATATGATATCTGAGGGTCGTGGCCTTCTAAGCCACGTGTTCTGAGGGTCGTGGCCTTCTAAGCCACGTTTTCTGAGGTTCGTGGCCTTCTAAGCCACGTTTCACCGAGACACGAGGTTCTAGGGTCCCACGCGAGCTAGATGAACCTTAGGGGATTTACCCATAGTGCTCTACCATCTCTGGCGTGGTGCCTTCCGTCGGCATACGGGGGACCACTTGGGTGTGAGTGTGTGCGTGTGTGAGTATGTGTGTGTGTGTGTGAGTGTGTGAGTGTGTGTGTGTGCCCATGGTTATTGCTGATAACTTCTGGTTTATTTTTTACTTGCACTTGTTTTTCTTTCCTTGTCTGTTTACTTCTACTTGCACTTGTTTTCTTTCCTGCTTGTTTACTTTCAGTTCTTCTTTACCGCTTGTACTGGTTGCTTTGCGAAAATGGTTCTCAAATAAAAATGCGTTTTTCTCTTGTGTAGTTAAACTGAAAATGTAACACTTCTTTATCGTTCAGAACGAATTTAGAATCAATGAAAAGAAATTCAACTTTTAAAAAGGAGTAAGGGTAATGGCTCGTGTTTAGTTTTTCAAGTGAAACATTATAAAAGCATACTTTTATACATTGTAGTTCAAACCTGAAATAGGTAGATTCTTTATTTACTGGCAGTGCATTGGGTTTTGTTGTGGGGCTCACCTACTGAGTACTTTTGTGCTCACGCCTATCTTTTACCTCTTCAGTTGCAGGTTCCTTGTGTTCAGGTTTTTCCTGGCTTGAGTCGCTCAGTGATGGGGCGACGTTGGTTTGTAGTTGGGTGGTGACCCGCGAGGTCACGTGGAGGTATGTCGTGGTGTAGGTTTTTTTATGTCTTTAGTGTCTGTTTGTTTGTTTAGTTTATACTCATTCTTTCGATCCTGTTTTTAGTTTGGGCTGAAATCGTTCCCAACGATTAAAGTTTCAATGCCCGGCACTTGTTGCCATCCCGGGGGGATCGGGAACGCTCCTCGGGACTTGCCGCGGACCGGCTCGGGTGACCGGTTCAGGGTCGACCCGGGCTGGTTCGTGACAAAATGGTATCAAAGGTGGTTCTTGGTTCTTGTTATTTGGGTTGTCCGGTAGAAGGAGATTAGGACTGTCGGAACTCGAGGGGTAAGTACGGGAAGAGCGTCGCGAACTCTTGCTCGCACTGATCTTCGAGTTACCAGGGGTAGTTCGGGAATTGTGTCCTTGTCTTTTCTGGTTTGCCTTGGATTGAGAGATGACAATGGAGGCAAGCCGACGTTACGTCGTGATTTCACATGGAGTAGTGACCCATGTGGAGTCCGAGTACGTGGTTTGAATTCCTCCTAGTGGTCGACGCTGACTTGGGACATGGCCCACTACCATGTCGCTAGGTTGAGCGTGACTACTGGTCCCTCATTTCAGTGATTGATGCAAGTTTGGATGTTGTTTTCGTTTTGGTCTGTGTGAGTGCGTAGTTGGAAATGAAAAAGGTTTTTGAAAATTTGACTGGTTTCTTTTAAAGGACTTTAAATGTATAAAACGGGTTTTGAAACTGAAATCTCTTGATTTGAAAATCTGTTGTTTGCTTGGAATTGGTTAAGAATGATTTGGAATGAAACCCGAGGTCCTATTTATGAACGTTCGCACATGTGTGAGAATGCATGGAAAGTGTGTGTGGATGCACGTATGAATGGAATGTGGATAAAGACATGTGCAACGGTTCATGAGATTACCTGGGTGTGTATTTGAAGTTAAAGGCTTGACTTTGTTTTCTAAATTGTTTTTAAATGGGAAACAGTTTTGGAAAGTTTTTGGTTTGAAAATGGATTGGTTTTTGGAAAGTGATCTTGGGAAAGGGTGGTTTTGAAATCAAAAATGAAAAAGGGAATTTTAAAGAGGAGATTTTATTTTGGGTTGTGTTGTATCTGTTTGGTCCTTGTGCTGACTGTTTTTGATGAAGACGCTTTTATTGATGTCGCTTCGGTTTGATGTTGGTTTTGGCCTTGTGTTTTATATGTCGCTCAGGAAATGCCGCCCAGAAAGGTCTCTAAGGATTTGGATATGTCATGCCCAGTTTTTGGTCCTCCTCAGACTTTGTCTATTCTCCATGGTGATCAGGGTCCGTTAGAGGCAGTGAAATGGCTCGAGGAAGTGGAGCGTGTTTTTAGAATGTTGGGAACTCTCGATAATGTTAAGGTTCGTGCAATTATGGAATTGTTCGAGGGTCCAGCTCTGGACCAGTGGAAGATGGTTACCCCACCGTCAACGCAGGGTGAAATGACGTGGGATTTCTTTAGAGTCGCTTTCATCCAGTGGTTTGTACCTGAGGAAGTGAAGCTGGAGAAAAAGGGAGAGCTTGTGCATATTCAACAAGGTCGACGGACGATGAAGGCATATGTTGACCATTTCAAGGAACTAATTTCCTTTTCTCCAGATGTAGTGTCGCATGAGCTCATGAAGGTCTCTCTTTTCACTGGGGGTCTTCGTCCAGAGATCAAGAAGCGAGTCCTCCCTTCTAAAAACCTTTGTTTCGAGAAGCTGGTGGAGGAAGCTTTCTTGGCTGAGTTGGTTTCCGGTGTGCGGGTGGTTAGTACTTCAGCGTCCCTAGTTGTTCGTAAGAGTTCCTCCTCTGGTGTGGAAAATATGCCAGAGATACCTGTCCCCAAGGAGTTATCCCCTTTGGTCCCAGCTTCCAGTTCATTAGATCATTCGATGGTATGCTTTCAGTGTGGTCGTTTTGGGCATTTAAAGTCGTCTTGTCGCAACCCTCCGAAGACGTGTCATCGCTGTGGTTGTCTGGGTCATCTGGAGAAGTTTTGCAAGAAGCGTCGCTTGAAAAGGAAACTGTGATGGGAGAATGTCAGTACCTGACTGTGAGGCAGGAGATGCTTCAGCCATCAGAGCCCCAGCCACAAGTCTCGGGGTGAAGCTCGCGCACAGTCAGGAGTCCCCAGGGGTGTGAAGCCTTGGTCCAAGTTCTGTATTCCGTGTGGACGGTGGAGCAATTAAAAACCTTTTCAGGTTTGTTTCCCTGCTATTGAGGTCCCAACAACGTTGTAAATGCGTTGTTTTTCTATAAAGTGATGGTGGACTTGTTCTATGATAATCTAAGTAGACTTGTCGTGTGGACGTGGTATTCTGAATCGCGTGTCTTTCTTACAAGTGTGGTTGACCCTTCGGTGGGTTGACCTTTGTTTAGCAATGCTCTTCAGATGTGGTCGTGTTTCATGGATTTCATTGGGCCATGTTTCTAACTCGATGTTTTGGTTTTCGTGGGTTTCCCCTAGTATTGAAGGTTGTTGACTCTAGTCGTGGGTTCAAGGTTTCGACAGAGGTGTTGTAGTAATCGTGTTATAAGAGTTGGTTCAAATCTGTTGGGAGTTCCCGCGTCGACCCCCATTCCCGGGGTTTTCTATTTAAATGGTCATCTTTTCTGCACTAGTTACGTTCTTGTGGTGGGGAGAACCCCTTCGTGTTCTCCCCTCAATCTCGGACCCCAGTTTTCTCTTGAACCGGTCGGGTGTGACCTGTGTAGAGTAAGGTCATCCCCGAGAACTTCAGTTTTCTTCAGTACTGTTGGGAATAGACTTGGATTTTTGGCTGACTTGTGACCTGGTGACTTTCTGGGGGCAGAAAGTGTCTGTGGTGGGGAGAATTGTCACACCCCGACCGCGGACATCAGTAATTTTTCTCCTTTCTTGGTCCCGATTTAAATTTTTCGGAGTTTAATTTCGATTGGTGGTTTTGCGCCGGTGCGCGGTCACCGCATCGCTAGCAGTTACCGTGCTTTTAGCCCGGGTGGCTATGTGCTCACCCGGCGTTTTAAATACTAATGTTTTTGCGTTGACATTTTATTATTCTCACTATTTAAATTGTGTTATTACTATTGTATTTATTTTTAATTTTATATGTGTTTGTATATGAGTATATGTTATGTATATATATGTATATATATATACATATATGTTTGTTGTATTTATGTTTATATGTTTTTATAAAGGTATATGTATATACATATATCTAGATATATATTTGTGTTTATATATGTGTGTTTTCTTATTATTATTATTTTTTTTAGTGGTTTTATTATTCTAAATACTTTGGTTATAATAATTATTATTATAATTAGCTAACTTATTATTTTATTGTTATGATTATTATTATAAAGTTTTATTATTATTATTATAAGGTTTTACTAATATTTTTGTTATAAAATTTTATTTTTATTTAGATTAGTTTTCATGATTTTTATTTATCCTTTTATTATTATTATTATCAATTATATATATATATATGTAGTATAAACCTAACCCTAATGCTACCTCCCCGTAGCCGCCACCCCCCCTCACCTCTCTCTCTCTCCAGCCTCCCTCCGCCTTCGCCACACCCAGCAGCGGCCCCGCCGCGCAGCTCTCTCCTTCTTCCTCTCAGCCGCACCAAGCCACCGCCTGCATCCCTCCCGCTCGACCCGGCCGACCTCCTCTGCATTCCCCCCTGCTATCCTCCTTGTCCAGCCGAAGTCCCGCTGCCCAGCCTCCTCGCCGCACCAGCCGGCTTCTCCCTCGCCCAGCTTCCCAGCCAGCTGACCCCGCCTCCGGCTCCCGTTCCTCTCCCTCACTTTCGCCCTCGCCCAAGGTCCTCGGCCTCGCCCCCTGCTTCCTTCCCAGCGCTGGCCTCTTCACCCAGGCCCTCCGCCTTTGAACTCACCTCACCCCTCGTCATGCTCCGGCTCCCCGTTTCCCGTCGGCCTCCCCTGCTCTCCCCCTACGCACTCTGCCTCGCCGCGCCCAGCCTCTCCTCCCCGGCTTGCCCTCGCCCAACCCCGCCGCTCCGGCTCCTGCTCCGTCGCTGCACCGAGCCGCCGCCCCGGCCGCTCCCCTCCCCTGCTCTCCCCCTGCGCACTCCGCCGCGCCCCGCACCCAGCAGCCTCCCTGCCGTCCTGCGACCCCGTCGAGCCGGCCTCCCTGCTCCGCCGCCTCCCGCGCGAACTCCCCCCCTGTCCCGGCCTGCCGACCTCTTCCGACGACCCAGCCGCCGGCCTCCTCCCTGCTCCTCCTCCTTGCGCCGACCCCGCGCCGCCTGCTCCTTCCGTCGCCAACCCGTTCCCCCCTGCTGTAAGTTGTTTTCATTTTTATTTTTTTTATTTCTTATTTTTGGTCAATTTTATATAATGTTTATTATTTTTGTTATGTTAATAATATTATAATTACATTATTATTAGTATGTTATTATTATTATTATTATTATTATTATTATTATTATGTTAATATTTGTATTATTATTATGTTAATATTTATATTATTATTATTATTATTATTATATTATTATCATTATTTTTATTGTTATTATTATTGATATTAACATTTCATATTATTATTATTATTATTTTTATTATTATTATTATCATGTTATTAAGTTATTATTTTTATTATTATTATTATGATTATTTTATTATTATTATTATTATTATTTCTATTATTTTATCACTATTGTTATTATGATTATGATTATTATTATTATATTATGTTATCCTTACTATTATTATTATATTATTACTGATATTAACTTTATATATTGGTTACTACTGTTATATTATTATTATTGATCGTTGAACCCGTTCTACGGTCTTCTGTTTTAGGACCCACACAGGGCTTTTTCGAGAGAGTGCCATTGCTGCGCTTTGTTTCCGAGGTTCCGTCGTCTCCGCGCCTCAGTTTCGAGAGTGTTGGACTTTATCACGTGGCTTCGGACACACGTCGTGTCATCACGCCTTGGTTCCAAGGTCGTTTTGCGGTCGCGCTTGGATCTTGAGGTAGGTCTCCCTATGCACTTGCCTCTAAATTAAGAATTTATTTATTCCTTGTCCTTTTATTAAATTTAAGTAAATTTAAGAAAATAATATTAAGTAGTTTTTATAGTGTGGTGATTTGCTGATAATGAAAACTGTTTAATTCTAGCATTTCATTAAAAGTGTTTTCTTGGTTTCAAATGTGGGATTTCATAGTAATGTCGCTAAATGGTCCTTCCTGAGTAACGAAAGACATGTTGAATTGGGTTTTGAATTTTTTTTGGCATGTGTAAATTTGTAAACGTACTGTTTATGGAAAATGGTGTTTTCTTATAACCTTGATTAGAGAAAACGTCGTGTGACCTTTTGAAATTGTTTTTGGAAACTTTACGTGTGGTTCTTGGTTGACGAAAGATGTTTTCCCTTGTTGTGTTATTAAAAATAATGCTTTCTATGTTGTGAAAGTTGTTTATGTTCTTGTGTGGGAGTTTCCAAGAAAAGGGGTTTTTGCGAAATGATTAGGTAATGACATTTATATTTCTAGAAAGGTATTTTTGGCGTGCGTGAGTTTTGAAATTTTGTTTGGGTGTGGAAATGGTGACTTTTGTGTGCGATATCTCGTTTGGCCTGCGATATGAGGAAGAAATATACTATGTGAATGTGAAGCTTGTTTGAGCACACGGGGAAACCCTGGGTATCTAGGTGGGCAGACTAGAACTAGTGTGCTAGTGAGCCGGATGGGTGTCGTCCCTGTTTCACTTAGCTGGATTGACGTTTGCAACACTAACTAAACATATGATATCTGAGGGTCGTGGCCTTCTAAGCCACGTGTTCTGAGGGTCGTGGCCTTCTAAGCCACGTTTTCTGAGGGTCGTGGCCTTCTAAGCCACGTTTCACCGAGACACGAGGTTCTAGGGTCCCACGCGAGCTAGATGAACCTTAGGGGATTTACCCATAGTGCTCTACCATCTCTGGCGTGGTGCCTTCCGTCGGCATACGGGGGACCACTTGGGTGTGAGTGTGTGCGTGTGTGAGTATGTGTGTGTGTGTGTGAGTGTGTGTGTGTGCCCATGGTTATTGCTGATAACTTCTGGTTTATTTTTTACTTGCACTTGTTTTTCTTTCCTTGTCTGTTTACTTTCTTTCCTGCTTGTTTACTTTCAGTTCTTCTTTACCGCTTGTACTGGTTGCTTTGCGAAAATGGTTCTCAAATAAAAATGCGTTTTTCTCTTGTGTAGTTAAACTGAAAATGTAACACTTCTTTATCATTCAGAACGAATTTAGAATCAATGAAAAGAAATTCAACTTTTAAAAAGGAGTAAGGGTAATGGCTCGTGTTTAGTTTTTCAAGTGAAACATTATAAAAGCATACTTTTATACATTGTAGTTCAAACCTGAAATAGGTAGATTCTTTATTTACTGGCAGTGCATTGGGTTTTGTTGTGGGGCTCACCTACTGAGTACTTTTGTGCTCACGCCTATCTTTTACCTCTTCAGTTGCAGGTTCCTTGTGTTCAGGTTTTTCCTGGCTTGAGTCGCTCAGTGATGGGGAGACATTGGTTTGTAGTTGGGTGGTGACCCGCGAGGTCACGTGGAGGTATGTCGTGGTGTAGGTTTGTTTATGTCTTTAGTGTCTGTTTGTTTGTTTAGTTTATACTCATTCTTTCGATCCTGTTTTTAGTTTGGGCTGAAATCGTTCCCAACGATTAAAGTTTCAATGCCCGGCACTTGTTGCCATCCCGGGGGGATCAGGAACGCTCCTCGGGACTTGCCGCGGACCGGCTCGGGTGACCGGTTCAGGGTCGACCCGGGCTGGTTCGTGACAGGAAGCATCGAGTGATCTTGTAACAATTGTTCATTCAAGATTAGAGTATTCCATTTGTTTCCTCGTTTTTTTGGGATTGGGAGTGATGAATCCATCAGCATCTACCATTTGTTTTTTACCTTTTCTATAGCTTTATTTTAAAAAGTCCTCCTCAATTTGAGTAGCTTTATCTTCAGCCTTCAGAAAGGGTGTGCAGTGAGGCTGTGTAGGGCCCTCTAGAGGTTTATAAATACCCCTCAACTTGTCATTAATGGGGACTTTTGTAGATCAATATTTTGGTTCTTTTTAGTAAGTTGAAGCATATCATATCACACAACCTTGAAATCCATGCCTCACATAAGCCGATTGAAGCAATCTCGATGGAATCCTGTAGGTGAGAAAAATTATGTGAATTAACTCGTGTAAGACCTTAAATGTATTGAAAAATATTTGATTCTAGATCACACAACTCATTTCCATGAAGAACACCATTCTCACAAAGGTGTAATGCCTTACACATGCCAAACTCTCATGCAACCCACTACTTGTGCGAACTTACGTTATATCAACCCATTTCCTCCCCCCTTTGTGGGGACACTTTTTGTGAATAGTGATGTAAAATGGGAGCTCAGATATTCCCTATTTAGGATTATGCATAAAAATTCCATATGCACAACTAGAATAACTACCTTTGATTGATCAACCCTTTTCATCAGACATGGGATGACTAGTTTATGTATAATCCCCACACATATTATCATTGCTTCCTGTGGTGCATCTATGAAGCCCACCCATAGGATTTCCCCTTATAGGAATCCAAATGCATATGACCTATGTAATCCCTTTTTGTTATCCCTTTTATGATGAAGGTTTCCTCACTTCATGTTGTTAAACAACATGGACCAATCTTGTCACATGACCTTAAACTATGCAACTCAAACTATATAGGTTTTAATTTTTGTCTACATGATTGGAAGGATGACACTTTTAGGTTAAATCCCAACCTTTTCACCATTCCATATCCCTCTCTAGTGGTGGTATACCCATAACCTAATTATCATCCTAGGGGGAATTAAACCCCCAAAGTTGATACCTTTAGGGATTCATTACCTAAAGAGTCCCCACTGGATTTTAAACCATGAATGTCACCACCAGACTCTAAATCATGAGAATCCCAATTAGAAACTAAACCATGAGTGTCCTCAATGGACTCTAAAACATTAATGTCTCCACTAGAATATAAAATGTGAGTGTCCTCAATTAACTCTAAACCATGAGTGTCCAAAATGGACTCTAAACTATGAGTGCCTTTTTGTTTGGATTTAAAACACAGAGTTCAACACATGCCTAAATTTAAACCTAAAGACCCATCCTCTCTTATATTATGATCATAAGATTCCATAATGTCCAAACATGAGGAAGATAAATTAGTGTCCAAATGTACCCAAAAAATTCATTCCTTTGATAGTATGGTCTTTGCTCCGCTAAGGTAGCAATAAATGTAATTAACCAACATCCATAAGGATGGAATCAGGAAGGGTTTCATGGATACCCTTAAATATATAAGGGATTCATGGACTAGGAAATATAATCCTTAGTGGGATGAGTTGACCTACCATCCTCTGATATTAGCAAAGGTTCCACCACCATCACTCGAATTATGAAAGGTCACCTGCATTTAGAAGGTAGGAATATAGGACCAGGATCAAACTAAACTATGCTTCCAAAATTTCCTAATGGAAAGTTTCAGAAATAGGAGTGGTGAACTCGATGTGAATATATTATCCTTCAATAATGAGAAGATGAGTATCTTTGTGTATCACTATCATTACACAACTATTTATGGTTGGATATTCTTGTAGAATGTCAAATGTTGCACATGCCAGGTGATGTGCCCCTACCACTTCCAGTAAGTAAAGTTGTATGAGAGACACCCTCCACATTACTGATACTAATAGGAACCTGAATGTGGTGATTTCATAAACTTATTACCAAGTAGAGACTATTGTTTCTATCATTACTTTTGTGCACCCACACCCCCTTTCCTTGATGGAGGTCATACAACATCGATTTATCAATACACTTTTTTGCCAGTACAAGCATGAAGACATTATCCCTATCTAATAATTGGATCAAGAGCATTTGGAATCCATAGATCCATGCCAATGACCTCAACAATAGAGGCCTCATAGGGAAAAATTACCTCCTATCACTACCATAACCCACTTAGAGATTTAGTCCATGGTGTGTGCTGATGTCACCTCCCCCTACAATGAGGATGTGGGGGAGGTCTAAGGAATACCTACTCCATATACTACTAAGAATTCATTGAATAGGAATCCCAATGATAGATGTTTCTATCTATGTAATACCACTCATCTAATAGTCAAACATATCAAACTCACTCCCATTCAGGATGCCCCTTTATAGGATGTATGGTGCCAACACTAGGGGAATGCCATTACCCTAGCCCCAAAGGAGGTTATTATACCTGATCTATAGTTGGATTGTCTATTAGTTGTGATTGCATCCCCTACCATCCCAACCACTATACAAGGGTAAATCTCAATCAAATTGGGATCGAATCCCCAACTACCCTCCATTCATTCCAGGTTGGTTCTCCCAGCCACTGATGCCCTTAGAAATCACTATAGAGGTCTTCCTTGTAGCAAAGAATATAACTATCATAGACTTTCTCCCCATGATGAATAAATTTGTCACCCCTAAGGTCCTCCCTAGGGTGAAACACTTGTTTTGAATTATAAATCTCTTCCCAATAATACCTATAACCATGTTCATGGGAATGATCCCCATGATACGAAGAATCCCACACTCGGGGAACCCCCCGTGCTAGAAATAGAAGGCTAATAGGGGGCATCAACAATAGATAACTCTTAATATTTTATAATCATAGGCCACTGAGGGCTCAGATAAGAAGTTTTGGCCCCACCACCACAACCCTTGAAATATTTTACTTTTCATTTGAGAATTTCCATTCCAATATCGAAGTGCACATGGTCTTGAAGACCCTCTACAAGCACCTATGAATGGAGGACATATTTTCATTTTTTCATGGTATTTCCATAATGATACCCCCAATGTTATCATGATTATTTAAATATACTTATACCCTAGTGTTGGGGCATTCTTAAGGGTACAGATGAGCATTTTCTAATGAAGAAAAAAATCAATAGGTACCTAGAATATTCCCTCAAGAAGAGGACACATGGTCCATATCCTATCAAGAGACGTTTTGAAGCATGAGATAACTTAGTAAACCATCTCTCCTAATTTGGGTAGGGTTTCTTAGATGATATAATTCACACCCAGAGGTTTGTAGTGATATAGGTCCTCATCATTCCCTCTTGTGGATTCCCACCAACCTAGCATTGGAGTCTATGGTAGTGGGAACTCTTCATAGAATTCAACTAAGAGTCAACCCAACACTTCAAAACATATTTTTCCTTTTGATTAATATTAATAGAATAACAATATCTTGTGGTAGGATCTATCCACATACCATAACCCAATCACGTTCTAGCCACATTTCACTCTACACTACTCTATTCTATAGCTACTTGTTGAAAACCACACTGCATGCCTATGGAAAAATATGTGGGTGACATTCAACTACCTTAATATTCAGAAGTTGGCATCTCCTAGAAGTGTCGATCACCTTAAGTCACTTGAGAAACACTGTTTAAAGATTGAATTTTCCACACTTTTGATGGCACAACAACCTAACTCTAGTAGATGTCATCATAACTTCTAGTGGTTATATACTAAAAGTCTTGCAGTATTCCACCGGATCATTGAATGGGAATCTTCCCTTGTGTGCATCATAGGCTGGGGAAGTATGTTTCACTATAGTTTAATTCCCTTAGACATTAACAATATTCCTATAAAAAATAATCACCTAGATATTTAATAGAGGAGGTATATGTGACATCCTATGACATGGTTTCAACTAGAACTTGAATAATTAGGAATCATGGTTTCCATTCTCAAGTTATTTAGGACACTCTCCCTATCTCTTGATCATGAAGGATACTTGATCAATATCACATAAAACTTTCAAGTGATTCCATAGAGCTGTTTAGCAAGTGAGGGATACACAATTTCTATATCCACCCATTGAAAGTTATCCTTATCAATATCAACAGGATATATTCCCCTAGAATCACTTCACTAAGCTGGGGGAGTTTCACAAGACGATCTACCCTCCTTTTACATCTTTGTTCTCAATATTTTCTCCTACTGTTGCTGGCCAACACTTCCCCCATGACCAAGAGATTATTATGAGTGATTCAATCATAGTAAAACTCTATGTTGGACTAATACTGATGTCTATAAGGGGTTATAGGAAACAAATGTGAAATCTTAGAGGTCCTATATCTACCATTTTTCAGATGGTGTAACTAGAATATTGATAGGTGTATATAATGTCATATATGGAAATAAACTTTTTTGTCCCTCCAATGATGTTAGTGACTTATCACTACTGAACACTGCCATAGTGAATGCCATCTCAGTTTCCCCCTAATAAATAAAATCATGACACTATAAGTGAAAGTGTATGAGGAATACTTTCTCCCAGAGGACCCATCATGAAAAGTGAATCCTTATGGAGGTGTTCACATGAAACAAAAGAGATAGGACATGGTTATTGGGAGTAATCTTACCATACCACTCCCCAATACCCATGAAAACCTTGGAAAATGTAAAGTCTTGCCTGAGACTTTTGGTGTGCCTGAAACCATTGAAGTAATCTATATAGATTCCCAAATTTATGCCTTACTCCATGATTTTGAGATATATTAACAAATTAATGCCAAGATCCTTAGGGGATACCTCTGCGATTGGGATGATTTTAAAGATGACCCCATCATACCTCCCATGGAGTTCTTTCAAACAAAAACCCTTGTTCAATCAACCAGGACTGAGGTATGGTGATCCAAAAACCCAAGACAACATGTTATAGTCCTCATTTCTCCTCATATGATGAATAAATATGATTTATTTCTTCTAGACCATGGTTGGTAATCTTCATGAGTGATCTAACTACCAAGGGTACATATGTGTGAGGATGTTTCCTTGAATGAGTTAATTAGTTCCCTTAATGCTCACAAATTATTCACAAACTTCATCTCTCGGTGTTTCCCAATGATGAGGACCTTATAGAAACATGATGTATCCAATATTTAGAGATTTTTTTAAATAGTGTAAGTATTTACCTTTGTCTTGTATAGTAATGTAGTGCTAGGGTCCATTTCCAGTTGTGAGGATCTTCTCTAATAGTTTCTTACCAGTTTAGATCCACCTTATGTAGAACAAGTGTTAGTGACCTCTCTAAGTAAAAATAGTGGGATAATGAGAATGTCACTAACTTAATTATTCAGTAAAAGGGTCTGATGCACTCCCTTTACATTTAACTACCATAAAATCAACTGTTAGGGAAGTTCATGGAGAACATCTAGGATTATATTCTCCCAACATAGTCTCCTTGAAGTATCTGGGTGGATTTCGAGAATTCACCAAGATGGAACAACATATGTAGGAGGCCAGGTAGTATAACAAGAAAAGGTCTTGTCCACCACCTCCCTCACTTGTGCGAACTACTAGAAGAGAAGATAAAATTGATGGGATGTAGGATTAAACCCCTCAACCAATTTGGTTCCAGATGTCCCCATAGAAAAAAACCCATCAAGCACAAACTTCTATTAGGAATGATGCATAGGGATCCCATCTAGGGTACACAACCAAAAACGTTTAAGATAGAAAGAATAAGGTCTACTCCTTCAAGGATGATAAAGTTCATGGATTCTATATAAGTTCCATGGAAAGGAACTTTCTTAATCTTTGGTCATTAGGAAGATATAAGAAGTTACAATAAGGAATCAAAACAACTATTATACCTACCATAGGTTCCTTGTACACACCATCCAATACTATTTTTTCTTTGAGTATTAGCTCTAAAAGATGGTAGAATGTGGTATAGTGGAATTGGGAAATCCTCATATGCATGTCAAATTAATTTCAGACACCTCAAATGACAATTAATGTATATCAAATTGGAAACATAACTCAAATTGAGGTTTATGAAAGTTTGATGATTGGATAACCTAAAATTTTTCTACTTGAAACCATAAGATAATTCATACATGTCTGAATTAGTCAACACCATCCCCAAGAACCTCATCCTCTTTGATGAAATCATTAGCTTCACAATCCTATAGCGCTTGAAAGATTCAGTATTGATGTCACAAGGTTAATGCAGATCCCTTTTTGGTGACAAACTAAATCTAAACTCTCATATATTTCAAATTTCTTACATTTAGAGTAAATTAAATGGCCTACTAGGTGCTTGAGGAATCCACTAATAAGGAATTATGGTTTGCCTCTTTTAATTCCATTAGATTGGTAGACCACTATGATGAGACTAGGGATGAAATATACCCACCAGATATCCTTGAAGTCTCTAACCTATGCTCTTGAACCAAGGAAAGAAATTACTTGGGCACATATGGAACCCAAGGAAATTTTTCTAGAAACATTATTTATATTTTCAAGAAAATAATGAAAGCATTATTTTAGGCTCAACAGGAGAAACCATCCATGTCAAAAATATCTAATGAAACTCTATATCCCATTTTGGATAGTTTACTACCTAGATGATCTATAACCACCAATTTTCAATGATAGGTTCCAACCAAGAACCATCACCCTAGTTAGTCAGGATCTCTATACTTCTGGTTGGGGAAGGAACCCTTATGAGTTGAAGTATGACCCTGCATTAGAAGTATGATGTACTCAAGCACCACAACAATATACATGATATAATCACAATACTTTATGCACTCTTCCTGTCAAAGGTACTTAGTGTGGCCCTTATTAAGGCCTTGGAGATCCCTTTGGAGTCTGAGATTGGAGTAGCTATCATCAAATAATATCATGTTGAAAAATGTGAGCATGAAGAATGTCAAGCCATTATCTATTTTTCTAGAGAGGATATGGGTATTATCATATAGGTCCATATATTCCCCTTATATGTTTTAGGAAATCTTGATGGTGCAGATGTACACCGATGCTTGGTGGATAATGGATTTGAGATCAACCTTGTCCCGACCTAAACACTCCACCATCTAGGACATACAAATGTCGATCTATCCCTATCCAACTTAAAAATTCATGTGTATGAAAAGAGTGAGAAAATGTCACTCAAAAAGAACCAGTTGAAGATATAGTTAGGTAAATTTGTATTCAATAATACCTTCATGGTAGTCTCACAATACACTACCTTCAATGACTTACTAGGGAGACCTTGGATACACTTTCATGCAGTCATTCATTATTTATATTGCCAGTTCCTAAAAAACTTCCTCAACAGTCAAGTAGAGGTACTCCATAGTGATGTTTCCCCATTTGAATCATCTGAAACCCATTATATTTATGCTGAGTATTTAAAAGGACTGGGAAAAAGCCTCAATTGGAGGGATCCAATTGTATCAATGACCCCAATGACTTGTAAACCACCTCAGAAAATACGTGGGAAACCTTAAGGAGTGATTTTCTACTACCGATCCACCACTTGGAAGTGAAAACTCTAAATCTCTAGAATCACTTCACTGTGACTAAAACAAAGGATTTCTTCTAGATCACATACTTCTTATTTAAGGGATTTGTGAATCCAAATATATAGGAACACTCTCCCAACATACATTGAAGAGTCCTCCTTGACATATCGTGGGGCATTGTTACTTCATAAGGGTTATCAAATTTATAAAATAATATTACTCTTTCTTAATCACAAATACAAAAGCATAGAATATGGTAAAGTTAGATCTCAAAACCACATAAAAAATTTCTACAAAATACTTACAATAATTAAGACAAGGAAACTTGGAAATAAATTTAAATCAAAAGAGATATATCAAGTTTTATAAAATCTGAGATCATGTACTTGTGAAGTGAAAAGGTAAATAAATTAACAATGTTTTCATTAGAATTGGGTCTATGAAATGCCTTGGTCTTTCTCATCACTACCTAACTCAAAAAATACATTTTCTTATAGTTGATTACTTCGGTTAATTAAGGGGAAATATGAACCAAAAACATATTTAAACATAAAACCTAATCAACCCAATGGTCACAGACAAGGCTAAGCACTAGTACTTGCATTAAAAGAATAACCCTTCACTTAAAAGATAATGAACGTGCTCAAAATACAAGGAAGAGATATTAAAGATAGGAAAAAACCCAAATTTAATTAATCATAAAATGAATAATCCACTTAGTACAATCCCCCTTCATCACATTTCTTGACACTAAAAACACTCACCCCCTTATGCTAGTCATGAGAGACTGTAAAAATTAATGAAACCTCAATAAAAGTAGAAAACTTCCACTGAAGTCACTCTAGATACAAAATTAATCCCTCTAAGATTGAATTATTATTCCAAAGTAATAACCCTAAACTTTATTTATAGGAATATGACTCCACTTCATATCCATATTCATCTCCATGAAGATAGGTGCTGACATCCATGTATAAAAAAACTTAAAATTATCCCAAAAATATATCTTCAAAAATATAATAGAAAGAATATAGATGATATATATTTTTCTATAGATAAAAAACTCACAACATGATAACATCCTTCATGAAACGACACTAAATCATCCTTATAGTCTTTCTTGGCTAGGACATAATCCCATGCATGCACTCCATGAGCTTCTTCCATTATATCCATAAAAACTATATCATCTTCCCCTGCATAGTTATGAAGCAAACCTCTGTATCCATTCTCTGACAAAACTCTTTATGTCCACAAACTAGATCCATCATGGACCCCCTTCACCATCTCATCTCTACTTTATGATCATGTACATGAACTTATCTTCCCATGTCATAAAGGGAACCATGAAAACAGTTGATGCTTCATAGATACTATCACTCATGGCATGAAAGCTTCTTCCAAAACCTTATAAAGGTAATATCTTATGAATTTAAGCTTCACATTCATTTACTCTTAAACACTCTTCCAAGGAATCTTATGCTAGAATCTCATGGCATGATAATAATAGTTACAATGTGAATCACCCCTATGCATGGACAACCCATATCATGAAAAAGTATGAATCTACATGCATGACTCTTATATAATATCTTATCACAACATGTCATCAGTAGTTTTGGGTGTCTAATTTTAGAATATGTCATGTTTCATCTTTATACTAGTAAACTCAAGGATTCACAACATGGTTTCAACATGCATGGTGAAAAAACTTATTACATATGAACTTTCCTCATCCTTGTCCAATATGCTATGCGTTTCTTTGTTCTTTAAATAGGGATAGCGATTCAACTTTGATCTTCCACTTTGACCTCCTATGGATCTTTATTATCATGGTGCAAAACCAACAGGTGTAGTGAAAAAACCCCAAGATCAGGGAAGATGATTCATGATATGTAGTCACTTCATTTATTCCACATACTTTATTTTATTTAAATAGTTCTCACATTTTGTTTCCCCACATTATAATTCTTCTTGTGTGGTGACTTATTGATCATACAATACACTCCAAGGAATAACCGTTTTCCTGCCATGGTGTCATCCTATACCACGACCACTACTCTCCTCCCTTTACCAATACCAGTCCATGAAAGGATCTTGATCCTTTATCCTTCTACTACTCTGAATAGGTACTAGAATTGAGATTTTTTCACATATCACTGGCCTTAATCTAGTGGTCTAAGCCGGGGATGACTAATTTTTACTCCAAAAATATTTCCCCTTCACACTTCAAATATATTTTCATCTTTTTATTATATTTTCCTTATTTTTTCTTAAAATATCCCTAATCTTGAATATAAGTATTTCCCTAAAGAATAAATTAAATAGGTAGGAATAATCAGTTAAATAATAAAATCAATTAATTTAATAATAAAAATTAATGCATGAAATTAAGCTATCAAATCACCCGCACTTAAACTCTTGTTTTTCCTCTAGAAAAAAATCTCTACATATTACAAAGAAAATCTATCCTACAAATGTTTAAATATCATAGTAAGAAAAATCAAGAAATTTTCAATAAGGAATAAAATCTCAAGCATCACACAAGAAATATCTCTTCAACTCCTCACTTTTGAATAAAATCAACCAATCATGCAATTTAATTCTCCTCTTAAAATAAAGATACTTCTTATTAGATTCTATTCACATCTTTAAACTTATTATTAGTATGCATTTCAATTTTTAATCTACCTCACTAGAAAATTTCTATCTCATCACTCAAGGCATATATGAATAAAGTTATGCTCATACCCTCAGTACATATATCCTATACACAAGCTTCCAAAGAATCTCATATCAACACCATAAAGTCCAAAATCAATATTAATTATGAGGTATTTCATTAAAATGATTAAATAACTCTAATTGAGTTTTGGTAGGTAATTTATGTAAAAATTCAAAAAAAAGGTTAAAAAATGTGGGCTAAACTCTAAAGAACAATGAATGATGACTATAGAATTCTTAACAAAAAACTCATCCAAAAATTAAATCACCCAAAACCCCTCTTTTTCATCTCATAGGATCACAAATCACAATAATAAGCATACTGAATTAAACACCCTATTTTTATAAATAATTATTTTTTCAAATCATATTTTTTATTTCATGCTCTCTTTTTTGATAATGATATTTTTCTTAATTATTTTACCTTTTCTTATTTTTCTCTTAGAGGGTAGATAATAAAGAACAATAAAAATAAATTTATAAACCACTTCCCCACACCCAATGATAAAACCTCACATATTTAATTTTTTAATACATTACTATAGGTTCCAGGTGTAGAAAAATTGACTTGGATGGCATGACCAACTCATCTTTTAATCTTAATTTATAGATAATCATTGCTGCACATGAAAAATAATGTCATTTCCAATGAAAACCGCATATTACTTGACTAAATAAAATGCCAAAAATAAAATATGAGGGTCTTAACATGTAAATTAAAATTACTTTATGAGTAGATATAAAATTATCTCAACTTTTAATTATGCTTTTGTTGATGATCTGATTGACTAGAACTCATCAAACAATCATTTCACTACATTATCCAAGTGCATAATTGCTCTAGTGGTGATCCACACATACACCAAAATCTCTAAACATCAGCATAAAATCACATATTTCTAGCATGAACGATCTTGATCACTTTCATTTTTCATGGTTAATCACAACTGAATTACTCTCAAAGGAGGAAGAACTCTCTATGTTCTCTTTATGGATTGAGAGAGGAGGAAGGGATAGAGAGAGAGAGTGCACTCTAGATATCTAGATCTCTCTCTCTCTCTCTCTCGTGATTGATATATTATATCTCTATCCTTTGTGCACAATTAGAGTGATTATGGAAAGTGATATAATTAGATATTTACTATAGAAGGTTTAGGGTTTTAAAATCACACACAAGCCCCATTACAACTTTATAATTCTTAGTTGACCCCATTTCCATTATTAATAATAATATTAACATTAATCTATTGAGATGCACAACACTTTATAAATATAAAATAAATATCATTTATACCATTTCCAAATTAGACAATTAAGCTCCACCCGCTTCCCCTCATCGAAATTTAAGGATCCTTGAATAATGAATATTTATTTAATAAATAAATATCACTGTATTATTTATCGATGAATATAATAAATATTATATTCACCAAACCTTGAAAATAAATATTTATTATGATTATTTAACACAATTATTGTTTCAAATAACTTGTGATTAAATTATGGTGATCAATAAAACCTAAATAAATATTATTTATTCAAAATTTTTAAATTCAATACTTAAATTTAACTAAAATTGCATATACACTTAGTGTGTGACCCTCTAGGACGTTTTATTAGTGGGATTAGACATAACCACCTAAAGTACAAGGTTAGAGTCTAACAACATGCCAAGTCACACATCATAAAATAAGTTAAAGTCACTATAACATTCAACCTCCCACAAACACTTATTGTGTAATATAATATCTTTTCCATGATATCTCAAATAAATTAGGTTGCATGTTGGTACCATCAATTTTTATAAATGATAACCATTTCTTTGAATTTCAAAAAATGAAATCCCTCCCAAACACTATGACCATGGATTTATGTGGGAAGTTTCATTCATATCAAAGGGCCTAAGATATCAACTTTCATCAAGGGATAGGGGGATGAATCCTTTCTCTCATTACCCATTAATGTGATATAACTCATGACACACCCAATGTATCTCACATCACCATGATCATATGTAATCATGATTTTCATTAATAAATAAAAGTTTTCAATTCATGATACCCATTAATGATAATATTAAAGTTTAAGGATCAATATACATATCCATAAATAGGAACATCCAATGACACATGAAAATGTGGATTTATTATTGATGGTTATGTTCTCAAAACCTCATATCTCAGAGATTACCAAGGGAAAACACAATGAGAAGGTGTCTCAATGACTTATGAGCCTCATAAACTTAATTTACTATATCATTGATGTCCCATAAAATAATATCATGTAGTCATAAAAAAGTATTCAAGAATATTATCATGGAATCTCTAGGTTCTCATCATAGCATGAAATTGCCATGAAATTTCAATTAGACATATATTCTTAAGGACATTATCACATGAAAATTTCATATAGAGGAAAAATAATAATGAGATAAGAAAATTTTATTAATAATGAAAACATGTAATTAAGTATTGATTCTAGGGATGAAACTCTAATATACTCCCACTTTCACTAGATCCAACTAGCAACAGCTTTCAATCCACTAGCTCTCACATGATACTAATGCCTTTATTGAGATAAATCCTTGGTCAAGGGGTTTTCCATATTTTCCTCCATGGATACTCTACTCACCAAAACTTCACCTCATTGAGAACCCCCCAAGAAATGAAACTTTATAAGTATGTTCTTTTCCCTTTGATGTGACCTTGAATATTTGGAAAGGTCCATCACTACAGTGTTATCAATATAAACTATGATAGTGTATTGAAATATCAGAACCACATAACGATCTTGAAAAGTTTTTAAGTCAAACTACTTACTAAGCTATATCGAAAGCCATAATATACTCAGAATCCACTGTAGAATTAGTGACAACTTGATGCTTTGAACTATTCCATATCACATATCCTCCATTGAGGAAAAATACATATCCAGAATGTGACTTCATATAATTATGATATGTTTGAAATCAAGAATATTTATAGCCCCTAATGACTATATCTTCATCTCCTCTATAAACTAGGAACATATCCTTAGTCAACCTCAGGTACTTAAGGATATCCTTAACAGTAGTTTAATGTTGTTCACCTATATCTTCTTGATATCTACCCACCATGATCAAATAATAGGAAACATAAATCCTTGTACATAACATGGAATACATGATAGATCCCATTATAGAAGTTCATGGGATCTTACTCATTCTATCTCTTTCCTCTTGTGTATAAAGACACATTTTCTTGGAAAGATGTATACCGTGCGACACTAGAACCAATATCATATTAGATTGTTCCATACTAAACCTATTAAATATCCAATCAATGTGTCTATTTTTATTTAGTCCAAGTAGTATCTTAGATCTATCACACATGATCTTGATCCCTATAATGTAGGTTTCTTCACCTATGTCCTCTATAGAGAAACACTTGCTCAACCATGACTTAACCTCTTATAAGGATTGTATATCATTTCCAATTAGTAATATTTCATCAACATATACTATTATGGAAATAGTTATACTCCCACAAAACTGTTTGCAAACACATATCTCATATCCATTATTAATGAAAGAATATTTTTTAATGGATTCATCGAACCAAAAGTTATAGGACCTGGATTCTTGCTTTAATCCATAAATGGATATTTAAAACTTGCATACCTTTATGGAATTTCTTAAAATCACAAACTCTTCTGGTTGTATCATATACAAACTCTCTTAAAGGTTCCTATTAAGGAAAGCTACATTGACATCCGTCTTCCAAATCTCATAGTCATGGAAAGCTAGTATAGTAAGCAAATTTCTGATGGATTTAAATATGAAAACCAGAGAAAAGGTTTCATTAATGAAAATTGGAGAAAAGGTTTCATCATATTAAATCCATTGATGTTTATAAACCCTTTAGAAACTATCCATGCTTTATAGGTATTTAATTTACCTTCCATGTCCACTTTTCTCTTAAATACCCATTTACACCCAACAGACTTTACATCAACTGGAAGATTGGTCAGAACCCAAAATTGGTTTTTATACATGGAATCCATCTCAAAATTCATGGATTATTTCCATATTACAGCTTATAATCTCTCTACTTATTCCTTGTAAGGAAGAGGATCATTATTATTAACCAATGATGAGTTACTATCATGAGTGACTAGAAAAGCATATCTATTTGGTTCTCTTACCTCTCTAGCACTCTTACATAGTTATTATACGTTTTAAGAAAATATTATTCCATGGGACCTAAGGAATCTATTCATGTAACAACTCTTGTCTATCTTGGGCATAAAATTCATCAAATTCAATCTTTCTCTCCCTATCCACCTTAAGGATGTGATCCCTCTCAAGAAAGATAGTCTGTCTTGCAATAATTACATTCTTTTCTTAAGGTTTGTATGGATAGTATCTCCTTTTTTCCTTGGGATTTTCTATAAAGATACACTTCACACCTTAGGGTGATAGGTTTTAACTTCATCTAGCCTTAAAAAAAATCAATCAACCCCATTCATGAACATGTGACAAGAAGAGCTTCTTTCCAATCCATTACTCAAAGGTAATATTGTTTATCACTTTAGTTGGTACTCGGTTTAGTAAGTATGAGGTCAATTGTAATACATATCCCCAAAAGGACAATAAAAGGATTTTATGACTCATAATTGACCTTACCATGTCCATTAGTGTATGAATCCTCCTTTCACTAACACCATTCCATTGTGGTGTATAAGGTGGAGTGAGTTGAGATGAAATTCCATACTCCCATAGAAATTCGATAAAGTCTTGGTTAAGATATTCACCACCTCCATCCAATAAAATTCTCTTCATATTCTTACCAAGATGATTCTTAGAATCATTCTTGAAATCTTTTAACTTCTTAATGAATTCAGACTTATACCTCATCGAGTAGATATAACCATACCTTCTCAAGTCATCGGTAAAAGTAATAGAGTATAAGAATCCACCTCTAGATTATATTTAAAAAGGATTTCACACATCAGTGTATAAAAATTATAGAATCTCTATGGCCCTTTCATCTTGACCACTGAATGGTGGTTTGGTCATATAACCTTATAAACAAGTGTGACATCTTTTAAGTGGTTTAAGCTCAAAAGAGTCTAAGTAACCATCTTGATAGATATTTTTCAATCACTTCTCATTTATGTGACCAAGACAGTGATTCCAAAACTGGTGTTATATGAGTTGTGTGTATTTGTTTCACTATAAATTTCCTATACCCTATTTTTTTAATTTAATATATAAAGACAATTATTCAACTATGTTATACCATAACATATTCTATATTTATAAAAGCATCAACTCTTATTTATGAAGATGAAAATAAATCCATCCATATCTAAACAATAAATGGAAATGATGTTCTTGGTAACACTAAGTACATAATAAAAAATTCATTGAAACTAAAATCAATCTCATTGGAAACTTGATATGGTTTTCTCTAATGTATAGAGTAGACAACCTCACTCCATTGGTATCCTGTAGATCCAACTCGCCTCCAGAAACCTTTCAAAATCTACTTGGTTCTTATATTTGGATACAAATGTGAGCACCACATGTAGTATCTAATAACTAAATTTTAGATATGGAAATATTACACTTGATAAAAAAACCTTTAATCTTACCCTTACTTATTTGGATGGTTATAATTCCTCTTCTAGTGGCCCTACTTTCCACATGTAAAACATACCACATCTTATTCCTTTCCTTACCTCTGGATCTTATTCTTCTTTAAAGAATGGTTTTATAAATCATTAGACTTGGAATGAGTCTTAGGAACCCTTTCTTGTTCCCCTATTATTATTCACCATAAGGATAGTGGGTTTGTCACACCCTATGTCTTTATCAACTTGGAGAATAAGAGTATTAATTTTCTAAAGTTTCTTCTCACTATTTCTCATATTATAATTCACAATAAAACTCAAGATGTTTTTGGGAAGTGAGGATAGAATGAGACCCATGAAAAAATCATTTAGGATATTAAAACCCAATATTTTTAGGTTCTCAATGCATCCAACCATCTTGAATACATATTTCCCAGCTAGCATTAACTCTCTAATCTTTCATGTGAACAATTAATTAGAGATCTCATATCTCTATGATGTCACATTCTCTTGATATAGATCCCAAAGGTGAGAAATAATGTTGTACGCATCCATATCCTTTATAATCTCATTATAAATGGAGGATATCATGAATCATTGGACATACATTATGTCATCCATATGCCTCAAATAGATAGATACTTCTTACTTACTAGTCTCTTTGGCAAGTGACTCAGGAAGTGGGGTTTTTAGCATGTATAATTTCTGTTCATGGAATAGTATAATGTGAAAGAGCCTATAAAATTCCTAGAAACTCACATTCATGAGAAATTTATCCTTATCTAGTATGGATCATAATTATATTTTGAAATTCATTTTATTTTACATTTCTAAAAAATAAGAGTAGATAATTAGTAGTTGATTACAAAAAACTGATAAATAAATTAAAATTTAATTAAATTCCATTAATCTCCCACTATTTTGTCAAAACCTAATATCCCTCACCATTAGTTTCATAATATATTGTTTCATAGATATTCTAGTGGAAAGGATCCATATTCCCCTTCTTATAACCCGTACTTCCTAATAAGTTATTTGAAGAGTTTTAGGTTGGCGTAACTTTCCAATTGCAATAACTCAAAAATCATTGATCTGTTGAGTCAAATAATCAATAATGAAATACTAATTAAATATTTCCAAAAACCTATAATCTTAGTTACACCAATTAATGCTTGGTCAGAAAACCCTTGATGTAAACCAAGTTAAGTTAAACCAAAACTTGAACCTTAAAACTTACACAATAATTGAAAGCACCCCAAATTTGGTTGGTCATGAACTTTGAACTATGAGGTCTATTCTTACTTAAGTAGAGGAAGGATATACCAAATTAATATTTTAGTTGATGTATTTTCATTTCTTATGTGTAAAATACCATCTTATCTTATTACATGCTGTATTAATATTAAGCGTATTTTACTTAAGTGATTAACCATATCTGATAAAATATTTATGCATAATATAGTTTTATATTATTCCATGCTACTTTCTTCTTAATTAATTTATTAGGTGATCACACAACATCAACTAACATAAATAATTAACCATAAAACTTATAGAAGTAAAATATAAGTGGCATAATCACGAGATTCTATAATGGTTAGTTTATCTAGATTCTGATAAAATAACCCTCAGCCTAAGGGGAAAATACACCTTGAACTATAGCTTGATTTGTATCACAACATTCCACCTTGGCTCCTATGTATCACCTAGATTGGTTTTTCTTGGACTATTTAACTCAGATAACCTTCTCTCACTTGGGAGATCCATCCTTATATATGTTTTTACTCACACATAGGTTAGGGGATCCAATGGGTTGTATGAAGGAGGTTTATATAAAAGAAACCATGAGAACACATGCCCTTACATAATAAAGAGGATGATATGATACACATACCATCAATTTTAATTTAATCATAAGAAATTAAAATAAACTAATAACATACATAGGGATGGTCTAATCTCATGATCATCCATACAATATAAAACTTGCATAAATTTTCAATCTTGATTATCAATTAATTTGATTTGTTCAATAATTAAGATAATTTGACATGAATTAATCCAATTAATCCAATTAATCTTTATTCCATACAAGAACCCTTAACTCACCAGCATCTATAATTTTAAAAAAATTATTTCATTTAAAATTAATTAATTACACAAGTATACTTGGATGAAACTGCGTATGCTTAATTTTAACATGAAAATTGATTTAATATATAATTATAAATCGTAATAAATGGTTTGTAATATAAAATAAATGAATCCAAAAACACATGTGAATAGGTTTAATCATATATTTAATTTTTATCACTATGAAAAATTGGCACACTCTCTGCATTAGACTACATGAGGTGTACTTCTGTCTGCCCGAGTCCATGACACAAAATTAGGGACTGGGCGTATTGCCTTCCATGGATGAGATCGAGGTATATGGAGTGTTTCCTAATATACATGGTTTTTGGACTCAGATTTACATGGATCTTCAGTCCCTATGTCATGTATCTGGTAAACAACACACTGGGACACCTCGTGTTCTCAACTATGAGAAAATAGGGACTACACATCATGTACAATGATCACACAAGGTGTAGTTCTTCATACCATGCGCCAATCTATCCGAATCTAAATGAAAATCCTCTTTTATTGGATCTTAGATCCAATTTTATTAGACATGACTTGATATAGTGAGATACAAAAAAGAAAAACAATTACACATTGTGTATTTAGGAAGTACATGACATGTACTACAGTTTTGTTTGGGCAGAACCTTTAGCACCTCTAGATGGTGTTCTTTAGATGTTTCTTCATTTTTGAATCTTAACAGTTTAATTTTTATGTTAGTGAGAATGAAGAAAAGTAGAGATGAAAATGTTGGGATATTAAAATTAATCGAATCTAAGTAAAATAAAAATCAAACGAATGTAAAAAAATAACAAATAACAAATAATTATAAATTAAACATGTGACCACTCTGATACTACATTTATGTTCTAGACTTAGTAGAAGCACTTTGGATGGAATGAACAACTCATATTTTAGTCTTAATTTATGGATAATTATTTACACACAAGAAAAATGGCATAATGTATAATGAAAACCATAGATTACTTGACTAAATAAAATATTGGAACCAGAAAAGGATGATCTTAACATGTAATTTATAATTAATTTATGAGAAGATATAAAATTACCTTAACTGTAATTATTCTTTCATTTATGATCTGGTTGATTAGATCTCATCGAACCCTCATTGCGCTATAGGATCCAAGTGAAGAATCCCTCTAGCGGTGATCTACATATGAACCACAATATCTGAATATCTCTATTGAATTCCCAGGTGTTGGCACAACCAATCCTAATCGATTAAGTTGTTTGTGGTTGATCATAGTAGAATTATAATCGAAGGAAGAAGAAATCCCAATGTTCTCTTGATGGATTTATAGAGGAGGAAGAGAGACCGTGATCTAGATCTCTAGATCTATCTCTAGGTCTCGAGAGAGTCACTCTCTATCCATTGTTCACAATAAGAGTGATTATGAAAAGTGATATAATTAAATATTTTTCACAATAGGTTTAGGGTTAGAAAATCATACACATACTCATTTCCACCTTTATAATTCTTTGTTGACCCCATTTCCATTAATAATAATGATAATATTATAAATATATTGACATAAACAACCCTTTAAGAATATAAATAAATATCATTTATAACTTTTCCAAATCATACCATTAAGATCAGTCTACTTTCCATCATCAACATTTATCGATCCTTGAATAATGACTATTTATTTAATAAATAAATATAACTACACTATTAAATGATGAATATAATAAAAAATATATTCACTAAACATTGAAAATAAATATTTATTATTATTATTTAAATAAATTATTATTTCAAATAATTTGTGATTAAATTACGATGATCAACAAAACTTGGATAAATATTATTTATTACAACCTGTTAACTTCAATACTTGAATTTAATTTTGATTGTATACACACATGTTTTGTGACCTTCTAGGCCTCTTTCTCAGTGGAATTAGGCATAACCACATAAATTTCAAGGTTAGTATCTAGCAACACACCATAGAACCCATCAAGAAAGAAATTAATGTCACAATGACATTAAACCTTCTATAAATGCTTAGTGTGAAATATAACCCCTTTATTGTGATATCTCAAATCAAGTAGGTTTCACACTAGTTCCATTAACCTTTATGCTCAATTTATCTTTATTTAAATTACCATAAATTAACTCCCCCTAGAAAACCATGGCCATAGATTTATTTTGGTAGTTTTGTTCCCATCAAAGGTCCTAAGATATCAAATTCCATCAAGGGAAAAGAGGGATAAATAATTTCTCACATTATCCATTAATGAGTTATCACTCGTGACACACCTAATGTATCATAACTCATCGTGGTAATATCTCCTCACAAATTTCATAAATACATAAAAGTATGCGAGTCAGGATACCCATTAATGATAATGTTAAAGTATAAGGATGAATACACATATTTTTATATTGGAACATCCAATGAAACTGAGAAATGTGGGTTTTTTATTGAGGGTTCTATTATTATAACCTCATATATTGAAGATTACCATGGGTAAATGCCATGGGAAGATGTATAAATGTATTATAATCCTCCCATACATGATAGCCTGTATAATAAGTGTCCCTTAAAACAATATCATCTAGCTATAGAATGATATTCAAGAATTTTGTTGTGTCACCTCTAGGTTCTCATCATAGTAGAGAACTGCCATGACCTTTCAGTGAGACATATATTCTTAGGACATTATGATATGAAAATGTAATGTAGAGGAACAATAATGACGTGATAATAAAACTTCATTAACAATGAAAAAATCTAAACAATTACTAATAAATTAAGTTCTAGGGAACCCACTCAAACAACTACATCCACTTAACACCGTGGAACAACCTTCCCTCCACACTCCTCCCATTGTAAAATACAAAATACTACAAATACTAGGGTAGGAATGATAAATATCCTTGTAACATGGATTCATTATCAATGTCATTAATGGATTCTATAGACTCAAAATAAATATTAAATTTCAAGGTAGTCCTCAATGTTATAAAGGTATTAAATAAAAATTCCTCAATCATCTTAAGGATTCTTTTTTCTTTTATAGCTTTGACAAGATATCAATGCGAGTTTTAGTAGTAAACATGTCCCAAGTATCTCTCAAGAAATAGAGTATAAGAAAGAATATGAAAAAATGGACTAGAACCCTAAAATAAATAGGAAACATAAAATTTTTAGTCAATTACTCATGACATGAATAATAATAAAAAATTAATGAACATAAACTTTAGAAAATCAAATCATGAAAATTTTAGAGGAATTTATTCCACAAAAATCAATCAATTTTACTAAATCAAAATTCATAAAAACAATTCTATTGTGCTTATCTCTAATCATTCATTCCCTATCTTAATTATTCAATATTATTAAAAAATATATCTAAAACATGGATTTCTGGTATTCCTAAGAAGGTTTTTTCATCATAGATGAAAAATGTAGCAAAAAATATAAGGGTGACATGAAAATTATCTTTAACCTAAAAAATAATATTGACCAAATATAGGGAAAGTAAAAGAGATATTGAATTTAAATAAATAATCCCCTATTCAATGAAGCTCTTTCCTTTAAAATTCTATTATATATTTTCTTTTTTACTTCCTTAATCATGGACCTTCAAAATCAAAACAAACTAGTGAAATTACAAGCTCTATTTCCATTAAAGCCTAAAATAGTAAGGGGGTTGAATCTGGATCCCAAAATAGATTCCTAAAACAAATCCTAAAAACTAATTCCTAATAAATAATGATAAAAACATGGGTTTCCTTTTATGAATTGATTTTTTTAATGTATTTGATCTAGACACTACCAATTTTTTAAGTGATAAAATATTAATAAGATGTTACCTAACATAGATCAATGAATGGTTGAAGTTAAGATTAATACAAATAGATTTATGTTCTTACTTTCTCTAAAATAATATTCACTCTTACACTTGAGGAAACAATTTCTATACTTATATAGGGATAATCCACCTGTTTTTAGTCAATCTTGAAAAATGAAACATTAAATCATGGACTAACCAAACCCATTATCCTTCTTTAAACTAAACTTTCATATTATCTTCTCCAACATATTAAATCCTCTCTAGAAACAATATTTTCTCCTTATTTTACCCAATTTCACATTTTTCTTCTTCTTCATATAATTTAATTCTTCCCTCCCATCTAGGTCAATAACATCCTCTAATAATAGATTACTGTCCTCACTCAAATCCTCATCCTTTTTTATCAAAAATATTCATATCCTAATGAATATTAAATATAATATACTCACCGATGACCCTTATATCAAACTCCTTACTTTGAAAACAAATAATGGCCCTTAAAATTTCTAAATATAGCCTTCATAGAATAAATTTTTTCTTCTATTCATCCATCTCAAGCATTAGAAAATCCAAAAAAATAGAAATTATCCAATTTAACTAAAATATCTTAAATCGAACCTCATGGAAATATCACCATTATGTCATCCAATTGAAGAGAAACTCTTGGGGGGAATTATATCATCCAATACTAAGATCTTGAATCTTGATCATGACATGATGTCCACACTCTCTTGTAGATTACACATATCTTTTTCAAACTCATAAGATCTAATTTTAACAAGAATTGTAAAACTATTTGAATCTTATTGATACTTTGGTAGAATACTAAAATCCATAATTGAGCATTATCCCATGAGTGCTATTGTGACCATATCCTCACGTTTCCTCTTATTTGAAATCAAATCTTTCATAAAATTTTCATATGTGATCATATTTATTAAATCTTATAAAAATGGGATATTAATACGAAGTTTCATGAAAATTTCCAGAAACTTACCTCTATATTCCTCAATCTTCCCTTGTTTCATACTTTATAGGAATGATAGTGGTGGTTTTTAAGGTATTTGGGATTCCTCTTTAACCTATTTCTCATATTCCTTTTCCTTATACTTCTTATTTTCCTCCATTTCATTTTCTAATTATTCCTCTTATTGTTTTCTTATTTATTTATCACCATCCTCTATGGGTTTTCCTCTCCTCAAGGTGATAAGCTTCAATTATCTATATGGATTGACCTTCGTGTCACCTGATATCATCCCTATAAGCCACTCATAGAGTTGTTTAATAATTTTTCAAACTTGGAATCCTATATTCCTTATAAAATCCTTTTGATCGTTTGATTTAGGTTTCAACTCATTAATATAAACCCTAATATTTGTCATGATTACTGACAATCTCTCCTCTAATGAAGTGATTTGGAATTTAAGAGATGTTCCTTTTTATTCTTAGAACCCCAATGCTCTTTTTTGGAACCCTTGACTATTATTGTGTCCCCCAATCCTACAAATTATTTTTATGGTTATAATCAATATAATTATCATCTTCAGTGCACATACCTTGGGGTCTGTGCATGACTATAATTGAATCTATCTTCTCTATCAAGGCTTCCATTTTTGAATCCATCCATTTATTTATCATTAATGTTGAATCTTATCTATTTTATATTATAATATATTTATGGACATCTCATTCAACAATTCATATCATTCTATAGGTAGCTTATTTATTAGTGAACCTATAACAATGGTATACATAATTGACCTGTTACCTTAAGATATATCATTATAAAAATGTTTGGATCAACAATTTTTTTATACCATGATGAATAAACTTCTATAATAAGATTTTAAACCTCTCACATAAATTTTAAAGTTATTCTATATCAAATTTATTGAAATTTGAAATATCGCATGAATATTCATAAATTTAGTGGAAGGAAATAACCTTGTTATAAATTTCCTTGCCATATCATCCCATGTAGTTGTGGAATGTGGTTCCAAGATTTAGATCAATGCCCTTGATTTTTCTTTTAATGAAAATCTAAATAGCTTCAATCATACTGTATCACTGGAAACATTATTGAACTGGAAAGTATCACAGAGTTCTAGGAAACTTCCTAGATTTGTGTTTGGATCTTCATGTGGTAGGCCAATAATCAAAATTAAACATGTGATCATTTGTATTGATCTTAAAGTGGTTCATAGTTACCAAATGAACTAAGATACTGAGTTGAACTACCATTCTTGAAGGTAGATCATACTCTATTAGTGTTCTTTTCCTTTGTTCTAATCCCTACAAACCTTTTTATGCTCCTTGTTCACTCTATACACCATCCATTTCTCTTTCTAATTATTTTTATTCCTCAATATTTAATCTAACTTAGGATCATAGTTTATAAATCATTCTCCCTTCCCTTGAGTTGAGTTCTCATGTATTAAAAATATAGCCTAGAAATCACAGAATGAGAAAACCTAGTGTAATAAATAAAATAAAAACTAAAAATAAATAACAAAACAAAATCTTAATTATCCTAAGTCCTAGATATAGGTCCTTAGAAATGGTGATAAACACTTTGATTCCCCTGAGTGTGTTGTTACTTACTATGGGTTATAAAGTTTAAAAATTTATAGTACTCTATCCTAATAAAAACTATAAAAGTATAACACATGGTCAAGTCTGAAGGGTATCAGTTAGGGATAAACTTAACAATGATAGGGGTTGAATCAGTGTTGATGAATTTTAATCCTTTTTACAATTTAATCATTTTCCTTCTCTACCTTTATCACTAGTTATGATGAATGTATCTCTAATTATCTCTTTTAACTTTTGTATTCGCATTTATAACATTCAAAACACACACACACATGCACATGGGGAACAACAATATATGAGGTTCACCTCTCAATGTGAGATGGATAATCTTTGGTGTCATTCAGAACTCACTGAAACCAAACTACCCACTAGAATTCATCCGTGAGTACAAATGAGTAGGGTATAAACTTTAAACTCATATTGTCACATCTCCTGATATTGCTTTGGTGTATCCCACTCCTAGGTTCCTCCTAAACCTATGATAGTATAAGGGTAACAACTGAAGATTCTATCACCACTTTATAACTCCATAAGCAGCTGACGTGGTTCTTGTATATTTTACATCTTCTCTTAATTTCGCAACAGCCTGCAAGCAATACTTATTCACAATAATAGGTGATAACTATTCGTTATTATTATTCTTATTCATATTCTTCTGCATTCATAGTAGTGTTCACAACCCCCTTCTCTTTACAACGACTTATATATATGCTATTACTTCTTCTTCTATTTCAAAAGTGCAATACTCCTATTCAGTGTGAACTGGGCTGCACATAACTCTTCTTCTTTCTATAAACTTTATGACCAACTCACTTGGTCTCTTTTTTATTATTATTATTATATATGAATAATAGTGCATTCAAACTCCATTAATCTTCATCTGGTAACTTTTAGAAGATCCACAATTCTTAGTTTCTTCGATCCTCTATAGAAAAATTCCATGGAAACCAATTCTAGTGTGAAATTATTTACTTTATTATTCATTTGTATTACATACTTTTATATATAAATTAATGATATTTATAATTGAATGTAAATATATGTAATCATGGATTCATTATTCATGGCACAAACCTCACAAACCCCACTTCCTTCTTTAATCTTGAAATTCCTACTCTTCTCTATCCATGATGTCCACAAGCAATAAACTGTATTTGAAATGATTGAAATTATATATACATGATAGATTAATCGATATCATGGAACCTTCATATTCTTCAGAATCAATTTCCCCATAGAATCTTCTTAACATTTCTTCATGACTGCAACCTGAATTATAATAAAAATAACTTATGATTATTTTTTCCATTTAATAATCACATACCTGGAATTGAATGGATTATATATTTAAAATTCTATTTTAATTTCTAAAAATATCCCATATGATAATTACATGTTAAAATTTGGATTAGCTTTATGAATCTCATAGAAACTTAGAGTTAGCTTTACACATATGAAATTTACCCTTATTAAGATCTTTACACAACATTAAATGACCTTTAAACTGGTCTCAAATGACCCTTACATGTTATTAGATGACATTTATGTAACCATATTTTTTCTAAATTACCAATATGTAGGTCCTTTGATTCTCTATAACTTTATAAACTCTATTATCCTTTGCTGTTTTCAAGCATAAAAATATTGGTATCAAGATATTTACATCACTGAAGTTTGGTTTAAATTATAATGAATGATTCAAATGATTTCATGGAATGATAATATATGTGAATTATTTTTATTCTATATTTATTTTATTCGTAATAATCTCGAAAAGTGATGATGTTTACATAACTGAGTTCATGTATACAAAAAATAAATGATGTTTACATAAAGACATGCATGATGCACACAAAGAGTGATAAGCATAGTGGACTGTGTCGAATCACATGGGGAGAATTAGGTGTGGACCAATTTTACAAAATTACAAATATTAATCTCTACTTTATACCATTTTTTATTTGAATCATTGATATATATTAGTATATTAATGAATATTTTATGTTTCACCCAACATTCCACAACCACATTCAATGCAAAAATTAAACAAGACATTAGCACATGATATTTTTACTAGATTCAACCCAAACGTGGGAAACCCACTACTTCCCATGTAAACTAATTTAGAGTCATAAATTATCTACTATAACAAAATCACCAATTAAAATGGGTGTCTATGGATTATCCTACAACTAAGTTCACACAATATTACACATGTGTGGCTTACTATATTACACAAGTTAACTTGTATACTTGTGGGTTCTTTAAATTCACATCCCACAAGTTCTCCAATAACATCCTATTCTTAAAGTAGATATTTAAATCATTGAGGGTGGACCTACACCATAAATATAAGATAGGTTTCCTCACCCTAGATTGAATTAGACTTTCTTAAAGTCTTCAATAACACAGTCATGAAACTATGATCTCTCCTTGCTTCCATTTATTCTTCAAAAACTATTTATGGTCACTCAAAAACTCAATATTTTCAAGAATAATACCCCAAATAATTGTTACATGGCTCTTATACAATGAAACACAACAAAAAAAATCTTTTCTTAGATATACACAATGAAATAGTTTGGTCTTATCTTATTCTCTTGCTTCAACACATTAGATAACTAGATCTTTATTAGCAATATTACTTCTTATTCTATTCTTGTTAAACATATCATATGATCTTTCTTGGATTTTGTATTATTGAATTCTTATTCTTTTATTCACTACATGTTGTAGCAGGTTCTTGTTCCAACTCCTCAAGATAGATAGTCCTCTCAACTCTCAATATGTGTTAACATTTCCCATTCTCATTAAATTGTATACATTCTTCATAGAATCATCGACTATTGAACTTCCAAGATATCTAGACATGCCTTAATTATAGATGGATCACTCAATACATGGGGTCACTTTAGTTTTACATTAATAGAAATGTATGAATCTCTATAAATCACATGCCCATGCCATACATTGATTTCTCTTTTTCCTATGATCTTCACAAATCTTCTTCATTAATTATTTTATCTAATTTCTACATAGATGTATCATAAAAAATTATATATACACCCTCATATTATTCCTTCAACATATAACAACTACCTAACTCAGTTTCTTCTCTTTAATTCATTGATTCTTGGTTAATAAAAATATAGGTCATAAAGAACAACATGAAGTTCTATGTAAATATATCTACATTATTATTGAAAATTCATAAAATAAATTTTCATTATTCTTCTTACTCTCTTTGATCTTATTATCTTTTTCCTCAAAGATAAATTTTATCAAGATCATATTATGGCTTTACAAACCTTCAAAATGGATTGATCATGAATTGACAACATGGAAATCAACAAACTTTCATTTCTTCAAAATTAACAAATTCCAAAAAACTCAATTTTCCACGTTTTGTAGAACACCCAAAAATTCTATAATTCAAATATCTCATGTGACATAAAATATCATACGAGATTTGAATAAATCATATGAGATAAAAAATTTATTACGTGACTCAGAAATTTTACAATCAGTATGAAAATTTGCCTTGATATATTCCAACTTAGTTCAAATATCAAATGAGACCTTCCATATGACAATTTCCTTCATCATTTTTCTCAAATTGTCTCCATCGGCTCAAAATCACATAAATATGTATCAAATCATCTATATCATATTAATTTTTCCTTTGAACTATTTTGGAACCCTTAAATATCATAAATATTAACAAATCTACTTCACGTTGATAAAATATCTTATATCTGCTTCAAATATCTATTTATATATGACTTTTCCCATTGGAAAATTTCAATAGTATCAAAATATCAAATGGGATTCAAAAAATATCATATGAGTGGATTAGATAAGATAATTATGTTTACTGTTTTTCAATAAATATGCACTGGAAATATTATAAACTAAAATATCATATGCCTTGGGAAATATCTTCCACATAGGTGAATTATCATATATGCTAGTTTTGTAGGATAATTTTCTTTTACATTTTACACATTCCATCACATGATATACAAACTTATTCAAATGATATCTAGAGTGAATTCAAATGTACTGAAGCCTCCTCAGTCCTCTTGAAATCATCTTGAAGCATCTTCAAATAGTTATAGGAATTATTAAAACAATTCCAAACTCCTTCAAGCACTTTTTTAAGGTGTTTCAACATATAAAACACTCAAATTGCATCTTTTTAATAACCTATTCTACCTGCTCAAGTTCAGAATTCTTTCAAATAAATCCCAATTCATCTCTAAATTACATCAACCTTTATTTAGGTGTGTTTCTCACTTATTTAAGAAACTGATATATTATAAATTCTAAGGATAAATTTTCCACTTTAAACTATATACTCTAAAAGCATTGAACCTATTTTCATCTTGTTAAATAAAACCAACTAATCCATTTAGTTTGGTTAACTTATCTTGGTTGTTTATATTTAGAAGTGACATGGATGTTCAACTTCAGAATTGACTATTTTAGATAGTGATTCTCCAAACTTTAGAAACCATATTAGTCATAAATATTAGTATAACAAATGTTAGATGTTATGGCTAATACTTAAAGTTTTCCAACAAAGTCATTAAGAACTAATCACTTTTTTCAAACTGTTGTAGATAAGACTTCACCACCATAAGTACTTGCCTTTGTCTTGAGTAATAACACATAATATCATATAATGTTATTAGTATAATTAATCTATCCATCCATATATTCTAGGGACCTTTGTTGTTCTTTTTTGTGAAAACCAAATGGTAAAAAATTCATCATCTTTCATGGGTGGATACTTACTTATTCACCTGAGTCATTTGAACACATTGACAAAAAATAAAATCACAATTCAAAGTAAACTTAAATATCCATATTTTTATTTGACATCAACACATACATTGATTCCAAATTCAATGTCTTTTCTCTCCCCTTTTTTGATAATAAATGAAAAGTAGAGGAAGGTCCTTCTCCACAATAAACACCATTGGGTAGGAATGAATTTTTTTCTTCTCTATTTAATTCCATACCTTTTTATGTAAGAAAAATAACTCTTATAAATTAAAAAAAACACATATTATCCCCATATTTTGATCCATATCTAAAATTTCAATCAATTTTCATGAGGGAAGTGTGACACCACATTTAACTAAAGAATGTGTCATCAACCAACCAAATATTAGTCTACATGAAAAAAATTTTATATAAAACAAGATTGATTATTTTAGATAATTATTTTATCCATTAACCAACCTCAACATGACAGCACATCTTCAAATCGTGGGGGTTGCTCGAATAGATTTTTAGAGAATTTCAAGAACCTTAACTCACTTGAACAAATGCATTAGAATATTTCAAGTTTAAGGTCTTCTACATTTAGTCAAGTAATCACTCTCCTATGATAAACAAAATATTTAAAGGTTATGAAAGATATTATAGAATTAAATCCTACCTCAACCTTAAAATTTTAATAAGGCTATCCAGATTTATAGAATCGAAAAAATTATTAAAAATCTACCATCTTCACATATTTTTGAAATCCTCCTCCCTCAAGGGATACTCTATAACCTTCATCACCATGAATTAATAGATTTAGAACAAAAATTTATACTAGGGAATATGGTGGACTAACATCAGAAATTCAATGTGATCTATATGGATGAGACTTTGATCCCAACCTAGTAGCTCCTTTCTTGGAAGCTCTAAAGTGCCAGGCCCTCTTCATGTTTTTATCCTCTTTATGTTTATAGATCTATTAACCTTTGGGAAGCATGTTTCTATTTCTATATTAATCTTTCTTCTTAGATGGATTGAGCTTCTACACTTTAGTAAATAGAGCAATGTGATTCTTTTTCAGCTTGATCTAATATCCTAGCCTCTTCTAACTATTTAGGCATTATTATTAGAATATCTGTATTCCCATGATTAACTCTATCTTTGGGTGTTGATTTCTTCTATCCAAATATGATTTTAGATTTTTAACTTATAGGTGCTTTCCCCTTTTGTTTTTTATATCCAAGAAAAATAGTCATACATTTGATAGCCAAGTGTCCTAACTTGTTTCACACACCACACACATTTTCCCCAACTTTTACTTTCCCCTTCTTAGATAGATTCTTATACTCTTTATAAGGAGTGTTAGTCACTAAGCTAACACAAATAACTCTCTCTTAAGTTGAATATTTTCTTTGTGTCTCTATATTACTCCCATTAACATCGATCTTAGTTAACACCTTAAAATGGTCCATGACGTGGCCTCTTTTACCATAATATAAAAATCTTATTTTTTAGGTGTGACCACCCTTTTCTTAGGAGTTTCAAATATTTACTTATTTTCTCTTCACCCAATATTATCATTTTTACTCTTAGGATTTACTTTGACATGCTTAATCTACTTCTCATTTTTTGGTGGTTGTTCAGTCTCTTTATCTTGAAGAAAATACCTAGATGGGTTATACTAGAATTCATCGTATTAGTGACCACATATGTTACAAATTTCATAGAAGGTTTCAAAGATATAGAATCTATTTACTATGGAAAAATTATTCCTCTTCTATGAGGTCTATCTTCTTTTAGAAGGTTTCCTTTGAATTTCATCTTTTATCCCTCTTACTTAAGGCCTTCCATAACTTGTAAAAATAGACACATTATGCCATTAATAAATGGTTTTATTCTTGAATATCCAACAGTACCAACATCTCCTAATTAGTCTTGATTTTTTTCTTGTAGGTGCATTCTATAAAGATCTTATATCTTATTGATTTTGGAATGGAACACCAAAATTTTATGATCCATTTTAGGGGAAAATTTTCTTAGATATGTCTACTTTAACCCTTAACTTATTAGCGGGATTATCAGTACTTTTACACTTCTATATTTTTACATAATTTAAATTTTATCCTGAATTTCTAGAAAACCAGATTCAGTATTAAACGATTTAACTTGATAGAGGGTTACATTATTTTAAGAGCTATAGGAAGAGGCTTATAAAATTGATCTTAGGATCCTCAGAAAACAATTATGAGCCTTATTTAATGTATGCCTCATTTATAAAGTTTTTTTGACAACACTTATCTTCTAAATTATTTGGGAAGACTTAGATTATATAGAATCTATATTTATTAATTTTATTTCCATCTCAAGGAACTTCATATTGAGAGAATGATTTTCATACTCAAATAATCTTATTATAGTCTACCATTATTTTTACATATTTCAAATATGATCCTTAGGAATTTATCCTACCCTGATAAGATAACTTTCTAGATCTTCCACCCTTGGTAGCTTAACTTCTATTTGGGTAGACTTGAAAACCATGGAGATTTTATAAAGCTTCTCTAATGCATAGAGAACCTCCTTGAAAACATTATCAAATACTTATCTCTCATAAACAACTCCTTAAAGTTATTTATCAATTAAAGAAGTGGTTTTATTGAAAAGTGTGTCTAATTCTTCCTTATCATTTATAAGCTTTGTGAGAGTGTTATAGGAACTCATTTTATTAGCCAATTACTCTTCCATTGAATCTGATTCTAGTCATAGCTATGATTTTTCATCAATCAGTGCCTTGATATATGAAAACATATATACAAAAACTTCTTTAGGAACCTTTTTCTAGTAATCCTTAATTTCAGAATAGAATTAACCAAGTTACTTACCAAAATAATTTTCTTCACAACTTATGATTTCTATATTTGAGGAATCAACTTCAAAAAATTTATAATTACGATTACCACTATGAACTACCTTAGTTAGTGGTGATTAATATTTTATGTTTTCATTATTCCTCAGCTTCTTGGATTTATTATTTTTCTTATTTCTTAGAGTGTTGTCTGAAACCTCTATTTCAATAGAAATAGGAATAGGGAAAGACAATTCTATCTGAAGGTCTTCTTCAAACTCAAATATGAATTTTATGTATATTAAGTAAAATAACTTGGAAAATTTTAAAACTACTTAGATGGAACCTTGTGATTCAAATTATAGTTATGATAATATAATAAACATCCAATCAGAGGGAACTTAGGATCTAATACCAATTGAGATTACCAGTGGACCACGTAGACACACCTAATAGAGGGGGGGGGGGGGGGTGAATCAGGTGTGGACTAATTTTACCAAATTCAAAATATTATTTTTGAATTATGAAATTTCAAGGTTATAACCTTCTTGTTTGTACTCACAGGTGAATTTTAGTGGGTTGTGTGGTTTTAGTGAGTTTTTAATCACATCAAAGATCAAACTTCTCATATTTATAGGTGAAACCTGTATATCTTTATTCCCTATATATATGTGTGTGTGTGTTTTATGTGTTGTATGAAAAGACAAATGCAAGAAGAGGTAATAAGATATCCATTCACAATAACCAGTGATAAAGGTAAATACGTAAAGATATTAAAGTGTAAAAAAGATTAAAAGTCATAAAAAATAACTCACTCACCTTCATAGTGTTAAGTTCATCCCAAACCGATCCCTTTTAATTGGTATTAGAGATCAGTTCACCTATGATTGGATTATCTATTTTTTAACTTGTTCTCTTTTTGATATTTTATCTTCTTTACTAATTTATAATTAGGTGTAGTTTTAGTGAAGTTCTATCTTTTCTAGATCAGAATTATGTTTCTACCAAGACCTTGATAAATAATAAAAATAAAGAAAATAAGAGAATAAGGAAATTATCTCTTTTATTTAAATAAAAATAATGTTCAATTCCTATATGAAATAATACTATCGAAGAAAAATCTAATGTAAATAGTGAAGAAATAGTGGTTCAACCTAGCACACTCAGGTGCCTCCTACACCTACAATGAGAGTATAGGGGAAAAAATCAAAGAGTCTATCACCAATTTAGAACTCCAAAATTTGTGGATGCATTGCATGGATCTTTATATATTATCTTACTTACAAAACATATTTCAAGAAGTAATTCTTCAAAATAGTAGGAGATAACTGCTCCTTCTTCTATATATTTAGTAGTATACACAATCCCTTTCTCTTCACAAAAACATAAAAATATGTTGCTAGTTATTATTATCTTGCACAAGTGAAGGACTCCCATTTAGTGTAACCTAATGTTCACAGAACTATTATTCTTTCTATGAATTTTATGGCCAAATCACCTATTATATTATTCTTCTTATTTTATATAAACAAGAGTTCACAAAACACTTCCCTCTATGCTGTAGAACCAAAAACTATTTATCTTTTTTCTTAACTCTTCTCTTCTCTTATTATACAATGCATACGATCTACATGAGTTATTCCTTCTTATATTCGACTCACAGGATTCATGAAAACAATAATAGAGTTGGATCTCCTACCTCCATCATATTCATTGATAACCTACACATATATATAGTATAATTCATGCAATGTAAGTTTATTCTTCATTATCATTCATTGAAATGCATGAATATATAATTTTAAAATAACAAGATTTTCAATGATTCAAACTCCATAGATCTTTATCCAGTACCTTCGAATAGATCCACATTTCTTAGTTTCTTTAAGCCACTATAAAAATATTCCATGAAAACCACTTCTAGATTGAAATATTCTACTTTATTCTTCCTCTATCCACAATTTATTTATTTAAATAATTTCATACATGCATGTATAATATTTACACTTTCCTATAAATATATATAATCATGGGTTCACCATTCATATTAAAAACCTTGTAAACCCTTATTACGTATTTAATATTTTTCATTATTCCTCTTCTCTATCCATGATGTCCAAAAGAACTAAATGATATTTGAAACACTCCTAATTATATATGTATGATATAAAAATAGATATTTTGGAACCTTAATATTCTGTGGTATAAATCTCCCCACAGAATCCTCTTATTTTTTCTTCATTACTACAACCTAAATCATGATAAAAAAACTCATGATTATTGTTTCCATTTTAGAACTTATTTTATAGAATTTACTAGATTCTTTATGACGAATTATTTTTTAATTTCTGAAAATAACCCATCTAAGTATTCCTTGTTAACTTTAGGATCATCTTTACATAGATCATAGAAACTAGGAGTTACCTATACTCAAATGGAATTTACCCTTAAGAATACATTTACACTACATCAAGTGATCTTTAGTCGGGACTCAAATAACCCTTACATAGTAGTATATGACCAATATACAAGGCTTATAGGACCTTAATGTAACCAGTGATTTTTCCAAATTACCCATACATAGGTTCTCTACTTCTCCTAGACTTTACAAAATCTATTCTCTTTTATTATATATAAGAATCTTTATAACAGTATCCTGATATATAAATTGTTGAATTTCAGTTCAATTTGAAATGACTGATTCAACTCCTTTCATGGAATGAGACACCCTATGAATTCTTATTACTATACATTTCCATTCATTACAAAAAACTCACAAATTGATGATGTTTATGTCGCTGAGTTCATGATTATAAAAAAATTATGATTTTTATGAAAGTTCATGAATGATTATTAAAAAGAGTATATGATGTTTAAATAAATTTAGATTCATGATTATGGAACAAATATTATGTTTACACAAGGTCATGAATGATGCTTATTCACTTTTCAAGTTCATCCATATGAATGTTCTGTTTCTTCATATGGTAAAATTTAAGTATATATAGAGTTATTGTGATCATTGAGAACTCTATATTAGTTCATAATAAAATTTTTTGTGTTTCAATGGTGGAACACAAGTTTAAAATACTGGCTCGATGTGCATTCAGTGTCGCATTAAGAGGTGATGGAAGTACACCAATTGATTTCAAGCCTCGTAAAATGTGTTTTAATTATTGAACCATATCAGTTAAAACTATGTCACACATAAAAGTGAATCTCAACATGCCAATAATTTATATATAAGATTCTATCATCAGTATCCTAATGAAATCCAACTGGAGTTAGTGCTTTCTAGGGGTGTGTTGTGTCAACCTGCACGGTTTCGATAAGCACCAATCCATACTCCTCTAACCTCTTACTTTTGTTCTGACCCATTTTGAGGATCTTCCTATCAACCAATCATGGATGGATATCCTTTGAGCTAGTCTAGTTTTCTCTACTTGATTCCATGGATACTCAAGTAAGCTAGCTTGAATTTGGTATATTTTTTTCAAACTCTTAAATTCCTTTAAATAATTAACCATAAGTATGCCAAACATAAAGACCCAACTTCCATCCTTCTTAAATTATTTAATTATTCTCTTTTTAATCAATACTACATCATCAAAATAATCATAGGGATAAAGGATTTTTCTTTATAAATATTTTAAGGGACTTAAAATATCCAAACATTATTTTTTTCCTTTAATAATTATCTAAATATTTTAGGGAAATAACTTAAAATAACTTCCAAAATGTGTCTTAAACTTTCATTCACTTAATATAAGATGACACCATACTTGGGATATTATTTTTAAAAAATCATTGGATTATACTTTTAACATACTATTGTCAAACTCTATCAATATTTCAAGCTAATTGACCACAAATACAACACATACAAAGAGGGATCAAAAAATTTTGTGGTCAAACCCATAAATAAAAATTCTAGAAAATATTTATAATAATTAGGACAAGGAAATATGAAAAGAAACTTCAATACATATAGGTGTACTATGATTTAGAAAATCTAGGTTCATGTATTAGTGAATTTAAAAGATAAATAAATTAACAAAGTTTTCATCAGAATTTGGATCTATGAAATGCCTTGGTATTAGTCATCACTCTCTAACTCAAAAACACCCCTCTTCTTAGGGTCAATTACTTCCATTAATTAATGATAAAAGAAACCCAAAATCATATTTAAACATATAAACTCACCTAACCATTTTTAAAAAATAAGGGTAATCACTAGTAATTATATTAAAAAGAATTCCCCTACTTAAAAAAAAATGGTCATGCTCAAAAGATATGGAAGAGATATGTAAGGAAGAATGAATGCAAAAACCCAACTTAAATTAATCATAAAACGAATACTCTACTGAGTACCACCCCACTTTATCACATTTATTGGAACTAAAAAAACTCAACCTCTCATACTAGTTAAGTGAGTGTGAAAAAATAAAAGAAACCTCAATATTAGTAGCAAACTAACTCTGAAGGAACTCCATATGTAGACTTGATACCTTTAAGATTAAATTGTGATTATAAAGTAGAAACATTGACATTTATTTATAGGTAAATATATCTACTTTATATCCACCTCCAACTCCATAAATATAGGTGCTAAAATATATGTATGAAAATACCTCAAACTCCCCTAGAATACATCTTCCAAAATATCACATAGAGAAGATAGATGATATATATCTTTGTTATAGTTACAAAAATCACATTGTGATGGAATTCTTTTTTTCATGATAATAAAATCATTCTTACTATATTTCACGGATGTGACACAACCACATTCATGAACACCATGAAATTCTTCCATCATATCCATTGAAAAAACCATCTCCATTACCCCTGAATAGTCATAATGTGACCCTTTATATCCATGTCATGACATTACCATTCATGACTATGAACCAACTCCGTTACACCCCCTTCATAGACTCATCTTTTATTCAGCATCATGTCCATGAACTCAACTTCCCAAAACACAAAGGGAATCTTTAAAAAAGTTTAAATGATACAACAACTTTCACTCATGACATAATAACTTCTTCCAAAACCTCACAAAGGAAATATATTATAGTTTTAAGCATCATATTTAGTTACTCTTATAAAATATTCCAAGGATTATTATGCTTGAAGCTCATGAATTTATAATACCAAGAGTGATGTAAATCACCCCTACACATGAAAATACCATCTTGTAAAAAAGGTAGGATCCACATGCATGAGTATTATATAATATCTTCTCACAATGTGGTATTTTTAGGTGCATATATATCCTCCATGAACATGGTGTGTTTCATATTTATACTAGTAAAGTAAATACTTCATGGCATGGTATTAGTATACCTAGAAAAAACACTTCTTACTTAAAAATTTACCTCAACCTTTTCATTCATGATACAAGCATCTTTGATCTTCAAATAGGGATAAAAAGTTATCTTTGAGCTTCCACTTCAGCCTCCTATGTCATGTTTTTATCACCTCATGAAACCAATAGGTGAAATATGGAAAATCCTAGATCAAGGAATATGACACATGATATGGTAACACTTAATTTATTCTAAACATTTCATTTTATTTGAATGGTTCCAACATTACATTGTCTCACATTAGAATTATTATTGTGTGGAGTCTTGTTGATCATACATGATGATCCAAATACTAACCACTATCCTCTCATGGTGCCTCCCCTCACCAAGACCACTACTATTTTCCCTCACCTAGAACCAACCCAAGATGAGCTCTTTATTCTTACTCTTACTACTACTTATACCATGTGCTGCCATCAAGCTTGTTTTTTCCCATGACTATCCTTTCTCTGGTGGTCCAAGCTGTGGTTTTCCTATTTTTAGTACAAAAATATTTTCCTTTCACACATAAAATATATTTTCATAATTTTATTCTATTTTCCTTCCATTTTCATCATAGTTATCCAATCTTGAATATAATTATTTCCTTAAAAAAATACATTTAATTAGGCATGAATTATCAATTAAACAAAAAAAATCAATGAACTTAATAACAAAAATTAATGAATAAAAAATATCTATCATAACCTATGCCTATTAATTAGTGCCTCTCCTATGTATATTAGAGACAGGGATTTTCTAAATGGTGTTCATTTGATCCTAGATGCTTCAACATGATGGTCAAACCATATAGGAAAATATCAAAAATATTGGGAGACATGAAATCTACCAATATGTTTTTCAAATAACAAAAATATAAATAGACACTTATGAGGATCCTACACCCATACTAGGAGAAGATACCCATTCAGAACTATCTATGACCGATTAGTTGAAATTCCCCTATATCCCTCATGCTTATGATGAGGAATAATTGGGTGATGAATTTTCTACCATTGAAGAGTATTTTCCACCACCATCAATGAATAGACGAAATTTAACCTTTGTACCTAGGAAGAACCAAGGATGATATTGATCAATACCATCATGTCTCCCGATGAATAAGAAAAGTATATTTCATTATTAAAGTATCATTGTGATGTATTCACGTGGAATTACAAGGATATTTCAGGTCTTCATCCTTAATTTTTCATTCATCATCTAGGTATTCCCATTGACTTTCATGGATATAAGCAGGCACCCAGAAGGATTCACCCCTCTCATGGCGACATGGTCAAGGATGAAGTTGAAAAGTTGATCAAACCCAACTTTTTTATAGAGTGACATAACTATCATAGGTGTGGATAATATATTTAAAACCTATGGTTATTAGATATTTAGTATATTGGAAACCATAGGTTGTTTCTAAATAAAGGTGTAAGAATTTAGTGTCATAATTTATAATGGGGTGGGGAAGATTTTGGTGAATTTAGCTTAAAGAGGACTTCGAAGAAATTTAAACAATAATATTTAACCAAATATATGAGAGGTGATGGGTTAAAGGATTGTATTATCAGTTATAATTATATCATTTTATTGAAAATAGTCCACCCTTCTTCTTTATAATTTTAAAATAAAAGAATATATTATTTCTTCATCATTTTCCCTAGGTTGAAATAAATGGTGAGGTATAATTTAGAAATAATCACTTATTAATCACCCTCCTTCCAATGTCTATGAAAATATATCACAAGACACCCAAAAAAATAAACCAAATCTAGATTACTTTGAAAATACCCAATTGGGAAAGTCTTATCCCATGAAATTCAAGGATCATTTGTTAACTTCACATGCTTATCAACAATCACTAGATACTTACCACTCAACCTAGAGATTTATATCATATATAATATAAAATAAATAGTGAGAGAAATAAAATTATTGCTAAAGTCATCATGAAAATAACATGAATGATAGAATTGAATATAATCACACTAAACTACTACCCAATCACTCAATACCAAAATCTATTAACATAAAAACAATTTTCTTCATTGAAGTGTAAGAATCAATAAATTAAAAAAGGTACTTGTTCCCCTTCTACAATCAACAAAAGATTTTACCCCTCTATTTGAGAGGTAATATAAATGAAATGAATAATAAAAATGAAAAAAATATAGTATCAATAGAAAATCAATAAAAAATACTAAAAAATTTACCCCTTTCTATATCATCATACTCTTCTCTTTATAGATTCTTCTTTTGTTTCTTCATTCCTGGTTAATCACTGGAAATATTATTTCCACTTTTAATTTTAAACATACTCCTCAAGTTCTTTGTTAACTTCCCTCAAGTATATAGATTAAAATTATTTCATCCCAAAATCGGTCAATAGTTGGACCTAAGGGATTAATTCTTTCTTGATTCATATATCTTCTCCCATTCTTCTTGATCAATTGAATATATTGAACATTCTTTTGAAGAGATAAGAGTATCATGATATATTACACACTATAATCCATACTTTAAATATGTGACACAATATTATAGGGCATTATCCATGGAATTTATCTTAATAATATGTTTTTTCTCACCCCCTACAACAGGGATGCATTTTCCATAGTTCAATCTTTATATTAATTTCCCCCAATGTTTATCTCAGGAATCCAACATGGCCTAACTCATATTACATAGAGTGGGTACCCCCATATTGGTAATAATACCAAAGTTTTCTAAATAATCTCTACATTGTGGCTTAATATATATTGGTGTGGGGCTTTACTTCTTATTTTTCAACTTATATGACCATCACATACAGATCTCGACCAAAATTTATCTAAGTGCATAGACCTTACTCATCCTAAAATTTTATTTTACTCATCGGTTAGTGAACTTAAGAAATCACCATACTTAGCTAAATTTCCTCCACTTATTTGGAATGACTCTTATATATTGTTTTGGATGAATCATACATCTTTTATGAATTTTCTATATTTTTGAGTTTAGAGTTAGAATGAATCTTATAAAGTAAAAAACTATTCTTATGTGACTCTATCCATGTCCAATTTCTTGATTAAAGAGTTAGAATAACTCTTATGCACTCTAGGGAGTTTCTTGATGATTATTATAGATAGAGACATTAAATTTTACACATATATCACTTACCTAATTTTCATCAAATACTTAAAATTGATTTTTATGTATGATTTCTCTTCTTCCAAAATGACTCAAACACATGCAAAACCCTGGTAGAGTTACTTTTATGCATGGACACACTTTTCCAAATTCATGATATGCCATAAAAAATTCTTCTCCATTGCTACATCCTTAATTGATTTAGCCATTTTGTTTAAATTTAAAATAAAATAATATAGGATAATCAATATCTAGCCAACCATTTATACCAAAAATTAAATAATTCAATTAAATTCTCAGTTTTTTCCATTTTAAGAAATATTCACTAAATCTATTAAGATTAAAGTTTAATTATAAAACAACCTAAAAATCAATCAATAAATAAATATAATGTAATAAATTAATAAAATGTTGACAAAATATATTGAATTTATTACCACTTATTTTATCCATGAATTATATTAAATTTATTTATAATTTTCAATGCACTCTTACTCATTTATACCTACCTTCCCAAAACTATTTATCTCATCACACAAATAATGAATTTTAAGAAAAAAGGGTCACCATAGGTTTGTTGAGTTTTTAAATATCCACCAAATGAGTAAATTATTTATTCTTATCATGAGAAATTTTAAAGGTTTTTCTATGGATAATTTTTGGTAGGTTCTGATGTTAAAATATTCTAAGTAAGAATAATGATATTTTTCTCTATTTGAAAAAAATACATGATTTATAGTTTCCACCCAAGAATATCATCCTCACTCAATACACCTTACATTAATTAATCTCCTAAATACTTATGGATTCTCATGGAATGTTCACACATAAATTTCTTCAACATTTATAAATTTATCTTTTCTCAATTTACTTTAGATATTTTTTCCCAGTTCTGCTTAGATTTTAATTTTTGAAGGAAGAGAAGAATATTTGAACTTTAAGAAATTAGGTGAACTTACTTTCTAAATTTTGGAATAATGTTTCCATTCCATGTTTCCAATATTTGATGTTTTTCCCTAAAAAATGTTCTTCCTAGGTTTGATTATAAATAAATCTACCATTTTATCTAGTTCTTCTCATAGACAACCTAAGTAATTGTAGTTGTCATAAAACTGTATCCTCCCCCACACTTGAGTTCAACTAGGATCATGTAATTATTTATAGATATTGGTAGTTAGGGATTTTGATCTTTTAATTTGGTTTAATTGACAAGGTAATTCATATATTTTAGGGGTTTACAAGGTTCAAATTCATAATCTAGGCCTGATTAGATTTTTCTTGTAAAATATATCTTTTCAAACCAATATAATGCCTTAATAATTTTCAATACAAGTTCCTCAATTCTCCATGATTTTGAAAATATTACTCATTTTTTTTATTCAATCATTTTTTGGTTATCTTAAGAATTGAGGGCATTGTAAATAATATATACAAATTGTTTTAAAAGTATCTCAGGTAATTTATTTTAATATCGGAATTATGTTTTGGAATAAGATTAAAAAATACATGATATTTTCATGAATCTACCACACTTTGAATTTTAGAATAAGTTCATTTCAACATTAATCTAAGCTAATATCCATGAGAAAATCAGTTTCACAGAATTAATATAAACTCAAAATTTGAAAAGGCAGTTAATATGATCTCAAAATGTTTCAAAACACATAAAAAAATGATAAATAAAAGGCAAAAATAAAAAAAATTTAAAAATAGAAATTAAAAAAACTACAAAAGTTTCCCACCTCTAAATTTTATTGATACTTCATCGTCAATGAATTCTAACAGTGATGGAAGTTTCAATAGATTTAATCTAAGAAAAATAATATAAAAGTGTTAAAAAATGTACAACCTGGGGGTTCTATTGAAAAATGGGTGGAGGAGTGTGATCTCATCTACTAGTGTGTGTGGAAGATTCCCATAATACTTATTCAGCCCATACCCATTGACTATGAAAGAGTTTTACTTTCCTTATTTAACTATCATAATGACACTAAATGGGTATAAATTAGTTACAATAAATAGACATTCCCATATTGAATAAAGTTTACCTAGAATTAAATTTATCCTTGAGCTTTATAGTAACACTTTTTCTCTAGAATGGGAGTCTTTTTAATAAATTAGCTTGTCATATTACACTCTAGTTATTTCCTTGTAAATTTTATAATTTACAAAGGATTATCTTCTAATTTATTATAGTTTCAGAATCCATAGTCTTCTATCCTTTATATATCTTTCAAAATATATATTCATCTCTTTTACTTCCTAATAGGCCTTGTTTTCTAGCTCCATGGGTAAATAATTTTTTTTCACATAGATCAACCAGTGTGGTCTCATTCTAATTAGAGTTTTATAGACTTTCCTATAAGACCACAAGGTGTCTTCCAACCTTTACTTAAATTCTTCATGTTTGTCTTGATATCATTTTCTAATATTCCTTTAATATCTCTATTTGAAACTTTATCTTTCCCATTGGTTTTTGGGTGGTAAGGTGTTGATGTTAGATGACACACCCCATACTTTCTTATTAAAGCTTCCATACTCACGTTGTAAAAGTGAGTTCCTTGGTCACTAATTATTTCTATTTATAATTTAATCTATAAAATATATCATTCCCAAAAAAATTAAAAACAACAGTATAATCATAATTCTTGGTGGCTTTAGCTTCTACCCAAATTGAGACATAGTCTACAACTAATAATATTTAAGAATTTAAAAATGACATGAGAAAGGGTCCCATAAAACCAATTCCTTATAATTTAAATATTTCAAAAAAAAGTTAGTGGTATTTAAGGAATTTCTTGTCTCATAGATATGTTACCAGTTAATTGACAATACTCACATTTCTTACAAAATTCATTATCATATTTAAACATTGTGGTCCAATATATGTATGATTCTAAAACTTTCCTATAATTTATTTGAGGTACAAAGTGGCCTCTATAAGGTAATGTATAATATAATTTTAGCGTATATTATATATAAATTTCATGAAAACACATCCTGATCATTTTATCATTACAAATATTCTATAGATATGGATTATCCCAAACATTAAACCTTAAGTCAACTTTGAGTCTAAGGTTCTATTATTGGTTTAGGTGAGTGGTAACTTGAGAGGTTTCTAATAAATTTACCATGTCACCATACCATGGTATCTATACCTCAATAAAATATAGTTTTTCTTCTAGAATCGAGTCATTGAATGTCTCCTTATCTATAATTTATAACTTTATTGTGTGGGGAAACCAACTCAAGTGTCTATCCACTTGATTCTTAGCTCCTATATTATCATTGATCTCTAAATAAAACTCTTATTGTAGTAGAATACATCTTACTAGCCTTGGATTTGGTTCTTCCTTATTCGTTAGGTATCCAAGGGCTGTATGATTAGAGAAAATAGTAACATTAGTACTAAGAAAATATGATATAAAATTATCCAAATAAAAAAACTAGTAAAAAATATTTTTCAATGGTTGTGTAATGGTTTTTAGTTGCATCCCATGTTCTTGAATCATATGAAATGACATGATTCCCACATTAAATTTCTTAGACAACACTTCTCTAATAGTTTGGTTGGAAGCATCACATAACTACTCAAATGGCTGCTACCAATTGGGTGGCTACATCATTAGTGGAGTGGTTAGTTCACACTTAAATTCATCAAACTATTTCCTGTAAATATCATTAAAAGTAAATTCCTAAAATTTTAAAAGAAATAAAGATAGTGGCACATAAATCTTACTAAAATATCTAATAAATCATATATATAATATCACATTTTTGAAAAAAAATTAACATGTTTTACACAAGTTGGGTAAGTTAATGCATCGATTACTTACATTTTAGATTTATCAATCTCAATCACTTCTTGAAAAATCACATGTCCTAGAAAACTTCCCCAATCCACTATAAAATTTCACTTTTCAAAATTGTGAACCAATTTTTTTTCAATGCATGTTTTGAAAACTTTTTATAAATTTCCTAATAAGTGGTCCAAATAATTTCCCAAAATAGTAAATTCATCCATAAAAACTTTCAGACCATCCTTAATAAGGTCAAAGAAAATTATTACCATGTATCTTTGAAATATACCTGGTGAATTTCACAATCAAAATGGAATCCTTATGTAAGAAAATGCGCCATAATAACATTTGAATGTTGTGTTTTTTTCTTTGGGAATAATGGGTTCCTAAAAATATCATGAAAATCCATCTAGAAAACAATAATGAGTTTTTACTAATAATATTTCTAGAATTTAGTTAATAATGGGAATGATAAAATGATCTTTCCCAGTGTAATGGTTTAATTTATTATAGTCTATGCACACTCTCTAGCTATTTTGGACTATCATTGGAAATAGTTCATTTTTATTATTCTTTACTATGGTCAATCTAGTTTTCTTAGGCACTATGTGAATGGGATTGACCCATAAAGAGTTAAAAGTGGGGTAAATTTACCTTATTCTAATAATTTTTCAATATCCTTCTTAATTACCACTGAAATAGTTGGGTTGAGTCTTCTATAAGAATACCTAATTGGTTTGGAATCTCAATATAATTAAATGCATGATTTTTCTTCTTCTTAATTCTAGTTTTTATCCTAAAATCTAACCTATTACTTTCACATTTTCTTTGAAAAGTTTTAATGATTTCTATACTTGGTTATGATACAAGTTTCTAGAAATGAACACTAGTAACTTGTTTTCATCCATTAGAAACACATATTTTAAATCAGTGGGTAAAGGTTTTAACTTTAGTTTTGGGGGATGCACTAATTATGAAATCAAATTTAGTCAATTTAACACTACATCATTGGATTTCTTCATAGAAGATGATTTTTTTCTTTTTTATCATTTAATAAACAATAAAAATCATAGAAAAACTAGAATTTGACTCAAATTTAAATGTTTTTATAGGGTCATTATGTTTCTCCCAATTTATTTTAATTTGTTTTTCAAATATTCACTGATTACCTAAACATAAAATCTCTTTTAACACAATATATTCTTTATAGAGATCAGGTTTCGTAGATTGTGATAATGAGAAAATTTAATTCTCTTCTTTTGGGTACTTTATTGAGTTAAAAATGTTGAATTGGAAAGTGTTATCACCAAACTCCATAGTTAGAGTTCCTTCATAGAAATTTATTATTGTATTTTATATTTTCAAGAAGGGTCTTCAAACAATGATAAGTGATTAAACAGGTTCCTTATCCTCTTCCGTACACATAGAATTTATTTGGAAAGATAAAACTTTGTACTCTAACCTGAACATCTTCAATGACACTAGTTGGGAATAAAGTGGATCTATTTGAAAGTTTTATAACCACTCTTGTGGGATTGAGTTATTCCATATAAAAAGCAGTAAAAATTGAATATGGAATTATATTAATAGATTCTCTAATATCATATAATTAATGTTTAAAAGATATATAAATAATGTTAAAAGGGAAATAAAATGTCCTTGAATCTTTATATTTAGTTGTTAGCTATGGTGTGATCAATGATGAAACACTTCTACCTAAGTTTACTCTCTTATTACCATTAACTATACTCTTTTTAGTGAATAGTTTTTTAAGTAACTTAACATATTTTGGAATTTATATGAGTGATTCAAGGAGTGGTATGTTTATTTCAACCTTATGGAATGTTTTTATAATTTCCTTTTTGATTTTACCCTCCTTTATTCTCTTTGATTGGATCATTCTCTAGGGAAAGGGTAGTGAGAGGTATTTATTTTCCATAAGTTACTTTTATTTAGTATGATTATGATTTATTATTGAATTCTTAATGTCTCACTTACTATTTCTTTTATTATTTATCTTTGGGATTATTTTCATATTCCTTTTCAAATTTTCTTTAATTTTCTTCAGAACTCGCTTCTTCCTCAATCTTGGGTTGGTTCTATTTGAAATAATGTTCGGAAATGGGGTGAATCTATTTTCCACTTCTAGTTGTTATAAGTATCTTAATAACTTTGTGGGGTTGGAACTATTTGGGATAGTAATTTTATTATATTTTTGTGAGTATATATATAAGTCTTCCTTGTTAGTTTTTTAATTTATTCACCTCATTCCTTAACTCATCAAACATTGAAACTTTTTAGTTCCACACATGTGTTTTTGAACTGGTTAAGGGACACTCAAATGATTTATTTTATTGGAATTGTGGTGGTTAAAAGGCTAGTTGGTTGTAGGTATACATATATGGTTGTTAATATTCCTACCAAAAGGGTGGTATGATTTAATTTTGTTGGTTACGAAATACACACTATACTTTTGAATTGTATCTCTATCCTTGATTAGGCCATTGAAATTTATTTTTCTAATAGGAAGCTGCACAAATTTTAGTACCCTACACTTTAGCACATTGATCAGTATAATGGTTTGGAGAAGAACATAAACCATATACATTTTTTGGTACTTGTTTCTCACTTGTTTTATTAAGATCCATTTATCTAACCAAAGTGGTTATTTACTTAAGATTAGACTTTATAAGGGGTGATTTAGAAGGCCTTATATCATGTAGTACTTTTATACTAATTCCTATTATGCTAAATTGCTGATAATTTAGATCAATCATATCTATCAGTCCTTAGGCCTCAACTGAAAAATTTTCTATTAAATATCCTCTTAATGATGTATCCAATTTATTTTTATCATTATCAATCATTATTTGATATATGAATACAAAAAATGTTACTCTTCAATGGATTGGTGGGGGCAGTTGGTACACGACTTCTTAAATCTTTCCTAGTACTTGTATAAAGTTTCTCCTTATGCCTATCTTATTGCATATATCTCCCTTTTGATAGTTTTTATTCTTGAAGTGTGAATAACTTATTGTGGAATCACCTTTATAGGTCATCCCATTCATTGAAGCTACAGGTCGCATAACCATTCCTTATCCACTCCTTTCAAATAGAATTTAAAGGATCTCCATTTAACTTTATCTTCAGCTAATCCTATGGGTTTGAGTGTGGAACATACCAAGTTGAATTCCTTGATATGATTGTTAGTGTCTTCACATGGAATTCCATGAAATATAGGTATAAATTTTATTATACTAGGATTTAATTCAAATTCAATTTTCAAACCATGCATAGAAATATTGTTATTCTGAATAACAAAGTGAGGTGAACAAAGGTACCTCAAAGTTTGGTTAGGGTTATCTTCCATAGTTATATGATCATAGTGAAAAATAAGAGATTTATTAGATTATAATAATCCTATATCCTCAAAATAATATTTAAAATCTAATTTTCTATGTTTTTAATAATAGTTTTCTCAATATCAGGATCAATAAAAAAGGGTTTTTAGTACTATAATGGGTCATACAATTTAAATGTTAGAATTTTTTAAAAACACCTCTCTAGAAATGGTTCCAAGTTTTTGACATAAATATCATGGGTGTAAAAAAATATATTTAAAACCTAAGGTTATTATATTTATTGTAAAATAGAAACAATAAGTTGTCTCTAGAGAGAGTTGTAGAAATTTAGTTTCATAATTAGTAAAACAGGGGTGGTTTTTGGTGAATTAATATTAAATAGAACTTAAAATAAGTTTAAACAAGAATACCTAATCAAATATATGATAAGTTATGGGATCAAGGGTTGTATTACTAGTTGTAATTTTATCCTTGACTTTAAAATAGTTCACTCTTCTCCTTTCTAATTGATAAATAAAATAATTCACTATCACATCATCATTCTCTCTAGATTAAATGAAATGGTGAGGTTTAATCCATAATTAAGTAATGATTGATCACCCCTCCTTCATATATGTGTGAAAATATATCAAAATACACACAAAATAATAAACCAATCCTAGGATTGTTAGGAAAAACCTAATTGGGCAAGGCTTCTCCCAATTAATTCTAGGATAGTTCACTGTGTTCACCCATGTATCAACAATTTCTAGATAATAACCACTAAATCTAGAATATTCTATCACATATAATCAAAAATGAATGATGGGAGAAATATAATTATTATCCAAGTTGTTAAGTAAATAAAATGAATAATATATTCGAACATAATCACATTCAAATTATTATCCAACTACTGAATGAAAAAAAAAATTCAAAAAAGTGATTTTATTTATTTAAGTGACATAATCATGAAATTACAAAAGGTAATCTTTCTCATCCAAAATCACTAAAGGTTTTTAACTCTCCATTCAAGAGGTAACAAAAAGTGGGAAGGTATAAGAAAACTAAAAAAATAAATCATTAGTATAAAACACCAATCAAAACTCCAAAAATCAATCCCATTCTCTCTCAACCTCCTTTTTTTTATATTTACCCTTTGTTTCTTCATTCACAGTCAACCCTCTCTAGAACATATCCTCTTTGAATTTTGGATATCCTCCCTAAGATATTTGGTTTACTTCCCTCAAGTCCATAACTTCAAATTCTTTCCTTCTTATATTATTCAAAATCTGGGCCTAAGGGATTCATTATTTATGATTCATATATCTTCTCCCCTTCCTCTTGGTCAATATAAGATATGTAAAGTGATTTTAAAGGACTAAGAGTATTGGGATGGATGGCACACTATAACTATTACTTTTAATATTTGATAAGCCATGATACAACATTGTCCATGATGTGGACCTGAACAATATGAATTTATTCATCCCCCATGGTATAGATGAATTTTATATGACATGATCATTATATTGATTTTATCTTAGTGTTTTTTAGAGAATCCACCATAGAGTGACTCATATTCGATGATGTGGGCACCACTATATTGGAAGTAGCACTGAAATTTTCAAAACACTCTCCATGGTATGTCTTTATCCTTTATGATATATAGCTCTAATTATGATTTTATGAAGTATGTGACCCATATGTACATAGATCTACAAAAATTTATCAAAGTGTATTACCCATGTTAATCCTGAATTTTACTTTTACTCATTAGTCATTGAACTTAAGACATCCTTAGAATTAAAAAATTCCCTCCAATTATTCAGAATGGTTCTAGATGACTCATATGTATTCAAGGATATCATTAGATTTTTTAGTGTGGAGTTAGAAAGAATGTTATGAATTATAGAATACCTCATACTTGCCTTCATATTTTTCCAATTTCTCAAGTACAATTTTAGAATGAATCTTCTATAATCAAGGGAGATATTTACCTTTTCTTATCTAGAACTTAACTAATTTTCCTCAAACACATAAAATTAACTTTTACATATGATTCCTGTACTTCCAAAATGACGCATACATATTTGAGGCCTCAATATAATTACTTTTACGCATGGCCACACATTTCCAAATTCTTGATATACTACAACCAGATTCTTCTTCATTGATGCAAACTTCACCACTTCAACCATTTCTTTTACCTTAAAAATAATAAAACAAATAATAATAAATATTTATCCATTCATTTATTCCAAAAATTAAATTATTTTTTTTACATTTTAAGAAATATTCAAAAAAACCATTGAATTTACACTTTAATTATAAAATATCCAAAAGATCTATCAATAAATAAATATGAGGGAATAAAATAAACAAAATATTGAAAAAATATATTTCATTTATTACCTATATCAGGGAGGTTCAGTACCCAAAGTGGTGGGAAGAAATAATTCTAGTTAATAAGAAGAGTTAGAATATAGGAGTCTATATTAGCTTCTAAGATCTCAAATACAACTACCCAAAGGATGAATTCCCCATCCTAGTCATGACATTTTTGATTGATGCAACCACTAGCTTTTAGGTACTCTCATTCATAGATCAATACTTTGGATATAATAAAATCTGGCTAGCCCTAAAAGATAAATATTACACTACATTTAGGGCACCCCATAACACATATTGCTATTGGGGGGGGGGGTGACTTCCAGATTAAATAATATCATATAAACCAATCAATGAGCTATGTGCCACTTCTTCAAGTCACTTATAGAAAAGATAGCGGGGTTATATGTGATGATTTGGTGGTCAAATACTACCAACAACATGACCATATTAGTGATCTTAATATAGTGTTCACCATGATCCATGCCCATAATTTGAAGATGAAACCATTGAATTTTTCATTCAGGTCCACCTCTAAGAAATTCCTCAGGTTTTTTGTCTGATATAGAGGTATTGAGATTAACTTATAAAAGATTAATTTTATCATTGAGATTATTCCTATGCATAATAAATGAGATTTTAAAGGATTTCAATGGTTTATAATCTATATATGATGTTCTTTTACCAATATAGTAGAAAAGTGTAAGTCCTTCTAAAAGATGATGAAGAAATACATGACCTACAACTAGTATGAGGAATTCCAAATTATATTCATTGAAATTAATTAGTACTTGCTACATCCACTATTTTGGTGTCTCCCATTCAAGAAAAACCCTTAATCATCTACATGATAGACCTAGAAAAATCTATCAGTGCCTTCTTAGTTCATAAGAACAACAAGGGTAAGGATACTAGTCTATACTAACATATTTGGATGATGATATGTATTGAGGCCAAATATTCCTCTATTGAGAAAAACCACCTTTACCTATTCTTTATATTCTAAAATCAATGTCATTATCTACAACATCATGAATTATAATTGATATTCTGCATTAAACTATCAAAATATATTGTCAATCATACCATACTGACTAGATTATTAGTATAATGGGAAGTAATCCTATATAAGTTCAACATCAAATACATCCATTAGAAGGATATCAAGGGGAGATCATTAGAAGATTTCCTAATCACACACCCAAACCTGGTTGAGTTTCTCTTGGATAATGCATTTCATAATGAGACCATTATCTCTATTGATGAGATTTTACTATTATAGAAGATGAAATTTATTGGCGACTCTCGAGGTCCTCCTAAAAAGAGGATAAAAAATATTAAGCTCAATAAGGTCATTCTTGGAGTGTTCATAGTCTCTCATTAAAAGTCCCTAATTTCATACTCATTCCTCCATTCGAAGGGTAGACCAATAATGAGTATGAATATCAATACCTCATTACTAGCCTTGACTTGTCACTTGAGATCCAAGTTCCCCAACTATATATAAAAGGGGAATCCAAGATAGTCATCAAAGAAGTCAATGGTGATTAAGTTATCAAAAATAAGGAGCTCCTATATTTTCTTGAGTTCACCCATGATTTGATAACACAATTTCCCTTTAAAATGAAGGTGTTCCATTTCCCACAGTCTTAGTACAACTTGGTGGATGACTTGAAAAACTTAGTAGTGTCCCTTTCTCACTCGGAACAAGATGAAATAGCCATCTGAGTGGCACGGTGGATGGTGATATCCCCCACTAATATTGATGGGGAATATTGAGAGATGAACCAACACACCACTAGTTCTTTATAGGTATGGCCCTATAATATCCATATGATAAAATAAGGGTTTTATCGGATGAATCCCTTTATTAGTAACTTCCACCATGGGATTCTACTATCAAGGATGGATAAGAAAGAATAGATCCATATAACATCATTGAATTTCATCCTTTGTGATATAACCAACTCATATGAAGTATTATACAAACACATCTTTCACTACTTCTTTCTCCATTACATCAATGGAAATAAAGTTCTTTAGTTATTTCAATAGGTTCATGTCAAATAATGTTGTGCACAATAGACAGGATTAAAGATCTCCCATTAGATCCATAGGTTGGGCTACTTTTAGATCACCATGATGCATGGATGTGTGGAGTCCACCAATAAGTTTCATGTATTCTTGGTGCATTCTAGATTCAGGTATAAAACTTTAAAGTTTATACACACCGCCAAGTACTCTTATACATTTTTTGTGTGCGGAATTGATGTCATGGGTTTATGACCATCAATGACAACATGATAGATCAAATTTTTTATTACTACTACTAATATTTTTTAAATGGATTGAATATATTCTCTTGAAGGAGGTTAGGATAAGGTCTATGATTATGTTTTAGAATTCCCACATCATTCATTGGTTTGGGATCCCTCACACCATCCTCACCAATAATAGAACCAATTTTAAGCCTCTCACTTGGATAAGGTGTATGCTAAGTACCATATATGATCCAAACACACTTACCTCTATCATAAACCTATGAATGGATTATTAAGGAATTTAATAAATTCCACCCTATAATTTTATAGAAGATGGTGGATTAAAATAAGAAGAGTCGACCTAATGATCTCTCCAACACGTTTTGGGTATAAAGGACTATGACTTGAAATTCCACCAAAGCAATCCCTTATTACTTGGTGTAGGGAACAAAGGTAATATTTCTATTATCAAAATCCATTGAATTATTTTTCGATTTTTTATTGAATATTTTGTGTTATGTGAATTACAAAGATGTTTAATAAGTTATGGGAATCTTGAAGGGGTTTTGGAATCTTCCATAGGTATTCTATTTGTAGTACATAAGCCACATTGTGACACACCATGTCACACTACATAGGGTTTTAATGGATATAATTTTGGAAAAGTATCTTGACACATAAAATACTTATTAGAGGGATATAAATAATGTGTAATATGTTTTCATTTTCAAAATTATAGGAGAATAAGAGGTTATAATATGAAATATGCCATCAAACCTCCATAGGTGTGTAATATGTTTTACTCCTAAAGTGAGGATCATGCATAATATATTTTACTTTACTAATTTATGGAGTAGAGGTGTCCATGCCATGGAAATTATAGCTATTCCATGATTGGTTGTTCTATAAAGGTGAAGGCTTACACTATGACTAGATTTGGAAGAGTTATAGTGGTTCTATCTAGGAGGTCATGATATGAAGGAGGTGGATCATGCCACAACCATACAAGGGAAGATTTCTATGGTTTTATCTAGGTGGAGGACATTGTGTGAAGTAAGGGGTTTCATTGTGACTAGTTCAAGAATAAATATGGATTCAAATATCCACACTATAATTTTTAGAATAATTAAATATGATATATAGAGTATATGTAACAAATTTGATTTTTGACTACACGTTGTGAATTAAATAAGGGCGTTTCATCATGAAGGAGGTTGTGTTAATATAATTACATATTTTTATTTTCCATATTTTAAGAGGGAAATCAAGGAATTCAATAAGGGGTCTTGAATTAGTTTTAAATAAAGTATTTGGAATAATTTTCCACTTTGGTTGAAGGTGGATTAATAATCTATCTAGATAGAAACATAGCGATTATTTAGTGGTATGATAGACATATTTATATTTTAAAAACCAAAATAAGTATCATAAAAACAAATAATAAATAGAGATTTTAAAAAATATAAAAAAAGAAATAGCAAAGAATGAATTCTAGTATACTTATAGAAATAAAGAAAGGAGATAAATGATGTATTAAAACTAGAGGTTTATGGAATTCATCTATGGATGGATATAAAGAATAATTGATAAAACCCTCTAATGTAAACTCACTCATTATTAATGCAGATCAAGACAACAACACTCATGGAAGAATTGATCTTTTAAAGTAATTAAGAGTGGTGATTTCTCTATTTATGTATGGGTTTTGAATTGGTAGGGTTAGTGTAGCCACTTAGAATTATAAACCAAAACTTAGTCCACTTAGTGTTTTAGGTTCTTGGAATATTATTTTTGTGTGCTCCTTGGATTAGCCTGGTTTGGGTAAGCCAGGTAAAATATTTTTGTGTACCTCTTTAATTTATTTATCAATTCATATATATTGTGAGGGAGATGAGTTTTCCTGATAAAAATAAAGAAAGTTTGTTTTCAAGGCGCCATTTAAGAAATATCTACATACCTCGATTCATACCTCCTCTTAGGGTATTTACCTTGTATAGAACCAATGAGTGACATTAGATTCAAGGTTCTTGGTTGATTTTACCCCATCTGAAGGAATGAAAATGGCAATCAATAATAATGGGATTCTGATATTTGATGGAAATATTTTCCATCTATTGAAGAATTTATTGAATAAATACTTATAATAATTAGAAATGGATGTATACATGAATTACATACATGGGATTTATACTAGAATGGAGAGTAGATATTTATTAGAGAAATATCGAAGGGAACTTGATGTTGATACAAAAGGAGTAAATTCACTAAGAGGATCATTATCCAATTATATATAGAATAAGGTTATGTAATGTAAATCCTCACACTATATGTGGGAAAAAATATATAACATCTATAAAGGAAACAAAAAGGTATACGAAGATAAATTGTGAGTACTTTGGAATTTGTATGAGGATCTGAGGATGAACCTGAATGGGTCTATCAATAAATTATTTGATTTGGTGAAGATCACTTTGGAGGATATTCTTAGACTCATAGAAAACCTTAATGATATCAATATCATGAATACAATCTTGAGAATATTACCACTATGTTTCAATTTGAAGGTCTCGGTACTTGAAGACAAAGACCCAAAGGAGGTTACCAAGATAGTATTTACAACACTCTAATTGCATATGGGATAAGGAATAATAGAAGTGATTCTTTGATAAAGGATAATTCTTAGGAAGTGGAATTCAAGTAGATGAATAAACTCTCATTGGAAGATGATCCCAAATATGGGAAAATTAATGAGATGACTTAATTCATTTCCTCAAAATTCAAATGGGGAAAAGAATATTTAAATTCAAATTTTCACATACTTGCTTTCGATGTGGAAAGGTTGAGAATCTCATAGAAAAAAATTTAAAGAAATTATGAGATAATAAAGAATATTAATAACCCATGAAGAATTCATTAAAGAGTGTGAAAATCAAGATGACTTCACAATAGAAATTATTCAAAAATAAGAGTATGATTTCACAAGAAGATTCAATCTTAGAAGATATGGAGGTGTAAGAATTTTAGGGATATAAAGACCTCAGTTATGAGGTTATTATGGTTTTCATAGACAAACCAAAAATAGAGGAAACAAATGATGAAAATATGAAAGTTTAAGGAATAATTAACCTCAAGTTTTAATTATAATATTCACTTGAAGAAATTGATGTTTTGAGGTTTAGAAAAATTATTACAATGGATTAGTATCTAAGTCGAAGCTATAAATTCACTAGTAAAAGGAATAAAAATCAGTGTTAAAGGATGATATGGAATGACATAAATCTAAGAAGATAGAACATTTGGAAATTGATATTCATCTTAGAATCAAAATTGAAGATAAGGAACAAATCATTGATGGATTGATAGATTCTATGAAATATCATGTTAAAAACATTGAGGAAGTCAAATGGGAGGCCATGATTATTAGATAAAATCTTGATGATAAAGAGGGACTTCTAACCCATGAAATGACATCGAGAAGTTTGAGTACACCAGAAACTATTGAAACTAAGAAGGTATATGGGGAGTAAATGGAGAAGGTGGAAAATATTCCATAAGTGTAGTTTTTTAAATACAAAGAAACACATGTTGAGGGGACTGATCATAAGAAAAAATTAGTAGTGTTTGAAACAAATCCTCAAACACCCACACCCTGGAGGAAGATTGTTTTGGATGACTCATAGAAAATCCAAAAATCCAAAATAGAAGTAATGAAGACAAACAATAATACACAGTGAATCTAGTTTTATTTTGGTAAAAAGATAGGGCATACAAAATCTGTGTGTTCTATAGAAAAGAGGCACTTTTTGGCTCAATATCAAAAAATAGACAAGCATAAATTTACACTCTTTATATGATTTTAGAAACTAATACTCTTCATATAAAGGATGTGGATACAAAGTTATGAATTTCTCATCAATGGTATAAAGGACTATACTTAATAAGACCTAGAGGATAATATATCAACATTAGAGTGCTTCAAAAAGTGGTATAAAAATTTATAATAAATTCATAGTCTTATAAGTTGTTGACACTACTTTTTTGTCACAGAGTCTAAACGAAATGAAAAGGGAATTACCTTAATAAGTAAGATTCATCCTTTGAATAAACATCAAAAAAAGAGAAAGGTATGAACAAGGAGAACATTTCCCATAGGTTGTGCAAGTTCCAGCATGGTTGTGCAAGTAGACTTGCGCGCCGCCCAAATGGGCGCGCAGGTGACTTGCGCGCCCTCTTTAAAAATCGCCCACGGTCTTCTCTAGCCTATAAATACCCCCAGTGGGCCCCCCATTTAAGGAGGAATTTTTCCAGAATTCAGATACAGAGCTCTGAATTCCCAAGTCTCTTCTTCAAGTCTTCTGAACACTTATAAGGTAATTGTTTTCCTAGAATGGAAGGTCTAAAAAAGAGGATTAAGGTCTAAGTGTTAGAATTCACTAACACTTGCGCGCCTAAGTGTTTTAACCTTAAGGGAAATGGACACACTTGCGTGCCTCCTTACCTACTCATTGAAACTTGCACGCCAATATTCTGGAAGTACCTCAGGATAATTCTAATGGCATTGGTCAAGGATCACCCAAGTATTACCCTACTGGTTAACAATCATGCAAGTACCCACGTTCCGCACAGGTATACCTACACGACCATGACTTGCGCGCCCACGCAGTACCTGCGCACCTACCAGGACGTGCGCGCCCTTCTATTTTTTGGGTGCCCTTCCTACCCATTTAACTCATCTTATGCCATTCCACCTCTCCTATTCAAGATTCATTCTTCAAGACACACTTCAAATCCATTTATGGCATGTTTTCCTGATTGAATTCCTTATCTGAAAGAAGTCTCATGGAACATCTCTCAAAACCTAGTGATTTAAACATCTTTGTGTCACTAAAATTAGAGATTTAATTCATTCAACCTCATCCTTTAAGATGAGAGAACCCTATTCATGGGCATCCTTCTTAGGAGTAAGCCCCAATTCCTCATTAATTTGGGCCTCCTTTTCAGGAGTAATCCCCAGTCATAATTCCCCTTAACCTGGGCTTCCTTTTCAGGAGTAATCCCCAGTCTCAAATTCTCATTAGTTTGGGATTCCTTCTTAGTAGTAATCCACAAGTCCCCTAATCTGGGCATCCTCCTTAGGAGTAATCCCCATCCATAATTCTCTTAACCAGGGATTCCTTTTCAGAAGTAAGACCTAGTCTCAAATATGGGCATCCTCTTTAGGAGTAAGCCCCAAGTCCCTTATTTTTTTCAAATCCCTTTAACTTGGGCCTCCTTTTCAGGAGTAAGCCCCAGTCTTAATTTCTTTTCTCCAGTCATAATTACTTTTGATCTGGGCTTCCTTCTCAGGAGTAAAACCCAATCATAAGTCCCCTCCTAACTTGGGAATCTTCCTTAGGAGTAAGCCCCAAGATTAGAGTATCCAAATCTCCATGAAGCAAATATACCTTTATGGACCCTGTTCCTGGATTTATTCCTTAAAGTAGATCTTAATCCTCATCTATTTGGGCAGTCATACATACATAAGCCCCACATCATTGCATCTTTCATGGCACAATTGTCTGGTTTCACCAACACCTCTTGTTTCTCACACTGAGCATGACTCACGTGAGCTTAGTGTTTAAAAGTAATCATGACATCTTTCTTTGAGCCATCAATCATGCTTAAAAATCATACTCCCTTACTCGAACTACGTGGGTTCTGATTCCTTTTCCAAAACAAAGGATACGTAGGTAGCCCATCAGTGGGTATGATCCCAACTCTGAAATAATCCATGTCCTTCTAAATGAAAATAAAATTTAAGTGCCACACTGAGTGTCTTTAAAACCAGTATGGTCATCATAATAATCAAGAGACCTTTATGTATTGAAGGATACCATTGACTAAGAATCTCTAACAAATACAAATGATTTTCTATCGATGAAGAACCTCAAATACATATAAAACCTTCTCTAAATTTCCTACATATCAATCATTGATTGTCAGATTTAAAGGAAATCTCATTTTATACTTGGTAATGTAATAAGGAATCACTAACTTAAATCTATAAAGAGAGTCCCGGAGTAGACAACAATTCCCCTCAAAAAGGTATGATGAGTCCGACCTCCCATCCTCTCAACCAATGAAAATTCCTAAGCCTCATCAGTCCACAACTAATGAGCACCTACCTTTGGAAAGTAGGTCCAAATGGATATGGAATCATTGGATGTTTCTGGTTCTACAAACAAACCCGTTAGAAACCGATTGGAATGTTTGAACCTTCAATCAATGAGGTCATCCCCAATTCCAGAGGAAACAAAAAATGGTGAACCCGACATGAATCCTTAACCAAGTTAAAATGATATTTTACTTATTTGTTAGGCCCCTATTTAAAACTCAATGAGAGGGCCAACAAAACAATAAATAACATATGTGCTTATCCAAAAGATGTAGTGGCTGGACTTATCTTTATTACGTCTATTATATCAAACATGCACTCTTTTCCAAGATCTTCTGCATTTCCAAAATGGATTCTCTTAAGTTCACACCCGTGAATACGCCTGCTGTGAAAAATTATACTGCAAATGCCACTACTGCTACTCCTGCTGGATCATCGTCCTCTCTGAGGATGAAATCACCTACTCATCCTTTTCAACGCTGGGTATCAAATGCGCTGGTTAAGGAGTACTGTCAACACAGTACCATTCCAACTCTGTAGGCTTCTTGACAAGCCCTCCAAGTGAACAATTCAACCCGGTCGTACGAACAGTGACGACCAGTAATCAAGAAACATGTGGTGCTAACCACCGTCTCCAATAGTTTCGGGTCGTTATCCCCAGAACGCAACCACCATTCACTCCCATATTCTAAGGAGGTTAATGAGAAGGTCCCTCAGGTCCTTAATTCAAGGAGACAAGAGTCCTTCCTGAGGGTTCCCATCAACAATCGCCACCAGAATCGTGCGGCAGTGCGCCCTCAACATGATGAGGGTATCAACTCCAGGCATTTGACTCAGGTTCCTCGAACCCGAGCAGGCAAGACGAATCGCCAAAGGAAAAATCCGGTCAACAGTGAGCAGGTTCTCATCTTTGACATCTCCGGAGAAGTCCACCAACCTAACTTGGTGGCAAGCAACAAGAGGGCACATACACTCGTCCATTTTAATTCTGCTATCTAGCAGACTCGTCTGGAAGCATCACGCCAATCCCGCCAGGAAATTCCGGTGGGGTATTATAGACAAGAACATACACCTGTTTATACATCATCAGCTAGTCAACAGGCTCGTTTGACTACATATGATGGAGCTCGTCAACCACGTTCGGTGAAGTGCAATCAGCAGAAACATTCACCTGCTAGTATTGATCAAGCCTACCAACAGTCTCGCTTGGTAGCACTCGGAGAAGTTAGTCGGAAAGCTCCGACAACAAATAGAAGGCATACTCAACTCTCTGCTCCCACACTTGAGTACTGTCAGGATTCACTGACAGGAAAAGGAAGAAAAGATCAGGCATACACACCTACTCCAAGCACAGAATAAACGTATATCCCCGTTCTGGCAGCTGAATTCACCAAGAATATTCTATCAATGGTGAAAGAGCAGAAGCAAATCCCTGCTCATATTCTGGATGCTTTCTAGGATATTATAATAGCTTTAGTAGTATCTCAAGGAAAGACACATAAATCTATCCCTACCAGTGGAGTGACAAATCAACAGTTCACTCTGAAACAGACACACACATCTGTTCCAGTCCAAGAGGGTTGTGGGGCGTACTCCCCCATATCATACGGACAACAAAGTCAGGAACATACACCTGGTTTGAGCGGAGATAATCAGCCTAACCTAATCATTTCTCCTGAGTAGGCATACACACCTTCCAAATTTAGTAAGAAGGCGTTTAAGAAGAATATCCACCCAACACAGTCAAGAAATCAAGAGCCAATCTATAACAAGGCCTTGCTCGATGCTGGAGTTCTTGAAGCCCTCAGACAATTATCTATTGGAATCCAAGATTCTACTCCCTCATTTCCCAATAGCGGGAACATTAATTCAGAAGGTCTTCAACAGACACTTCCTCATTAAGGCTTGCTTCATGATAGTTCGGTCGATCTTGAAGTTTCATCTTCAGATGAGAGCTACAATAACCCTCTGTGTGGCCAGAAGACCAAGGAGTAAGAGATCTCATATTTTTCTGTAACCCACCATGGTGGTCCTCCCCATGATGATGAATTTCACTACAAAAGTCCTCTCCACAGTAGTGATGCACATTTCTCGGAAAATACTCCAGTGGACAATGTAGTTCCGAGAAAGCCCTCTTATCTTGAGGCACTTGAAAAAGTAAATCCAGTCATGTCTGACGCTTTACCATCAGCAAGTGAAATACTTTATTGATCAGAAGATAGCTTGGGGTGTAGATCATTCTCTGAACCACCCCTGGATCATTCATATTCTATTTTGATTAGTGAATTCTCTACCAATCCTGTTGAATCCGATGAAGCAACAAGGAAGCACCATCTCTGGTCAAATCAGGTAGAAGAATCTTCATTGAATGATAAAGAGGAAATGATGAACATGAGAAAACAACTGGATAATGGTGAAGTGCCGGTCATGTTTTGGCCTCTGGCTGACTCTCAATATGATATTCCAGAGATGTTGATAGAAGATGGAATTCATGAAATTCATCTCACATATGGAAAACTCTTTGTCAGTTGAAAAAGAAAGTATTATCTTATGATGAATATGAAAATCATGTTAAGATAATAGAAGAGTTACAAAATCAGATTGATTTGGAATCTCTATCAGTCTCTCGATATCCGAAGGCTGAAAAGTAGCAGAGATCCCTTCAGCATTCATGCCTTGGCGCACTAAGAAGATTGTGCCAGTTAATTGCCAATACCCCATCTGGTATTCATGTCAGGGGATGGGGTGTTCATGGAGCACTACATTTCACTGTACTCTCCAGTCAACAAAGCCCGCCGAAAATGGTCTCATGCAATGTTATTTCCCGTGGCCAGCCACAGTCAATGGGTTTTGTTTGTAATCAAAAGCTTTCCCAATAACAGGCCTCAACTAGTTCTTCTCAAAATCAAGAATACAGAGAACAAGTTGTTGAATTACTCCTGCATCAAGAAAATGAGAATATTGAACATGCCTCTCGTATGGAGTAAGCACATCATAAAGTGACAGAAGTGTCAGAAATCATCCAACGGTCTTTTGAGCCGAGTGATAAAAGTTGATGACGATTGATGCATCCAGCTAATTTATGGACTAAGGTCCGCAAGATCAGGAGAGATTTTAAGAAAATCTCAGACATAGCATGTTAAGAGCCACCCCAGCTTGCCAGATTGGGGACTCTTTTAACCTAACCCTCGTAATCAACAAATAAGATTCGAGGAGTTGAACAAAGATAGTAGAAACAACCCCAGTCCACCGGACTGGGGACTTTTTCAAAGCATCAATCCCCTCCTCAGTGAAATTCAGTGTTCTATCGATTGGGGAAGAATCCACAAGAGGAATGAAGAGAAAAATTATCAGGAGATTCTCTCCAAATTACGGTTCATCAAGAAGTTCCTGAGGGATCGAATCAACAAAAGGTAATGTCTCATCAGGATCATGGTAGAATACAATATCATAGAAATGTTGATAGAAGGGATGAGATGCGTTATGCATCAATTAATGTCATTAATGCCATTGTTGCTGATCCTCTAGAACATGAGGCTCACTCAGGGGACTCAGATGAAGTGGTTCCTGCTCAAGAAGTTGTACGCACAAACAAAAATGAAGAAGGTGTGCGTAAATGAAATCAAAGGATTATACAGAATCTAGGTAATCCGTCAAGTAACCCACTTCCCCCTCTCCGAAAAGGAGCTAACAAGGAGAAAGGAAAGAATCAAGTTACATACCCTTCCTCTGAAGAAGGCCAATCACTCTCACTAGAGCAAAGATTTGCACAACAAGAGGAAGAAATGAAGGAATTGAGGAGGATGAATGCAAAACTACTTCAAGGTAGTCTTCCTCCTAAGTGTGTTGGAGTCAGTCAGCCAAGGGAGTTTATTGCAGTTACTAAGATGGATCAAGAATATCCTCCTCTAATAGTACACCCTCACAGGTTTAATCATATGGGTCAACTACAACAACAATTGGCAGTGCTACCATCAGTTGTAGTACCAACCACCACATCTGTACCAGCTCCAATAATTGCACCTGTTCAGGTCCAGGCTCAACCATATGTTTCTCAAAAGTTAATAACTACTATTGAGTCATTAACAGCTCGGTTGGAATCTATGGAGGGAAAGCGTGCTCAAATTAAACCAGAAAAGAGAGATTACCCTGAATGGGTAGATTTAGTCCCTCCCCCATCAAGTTTTGGGAATCCTTTATTCCCTATTTTCAATGGATCAGACAATCCTGAACAGCATTTGACGCATTACGTGTCTTGTTGCGATCCTATGATGGGAACTCCAGAACAACAAGAAGCAGTGAAACTCAGATGCTTCGTGAGAACCTTCCAAGCACTAGATTTTGTTTGGTATACAAGCTTTCAATCCCGGTCAATTACCGGATGGGAGGATCTTCGCCAAAAATTCCTTCTCCAATTCAGCTCAACGTTGCCAAAGACAACAGTTTTTGATCTTACAAAATGTAAGAAAAGAGAGAATTAAAGGGTCTCAGATTTCATTACTCGCTGGAAGGGATTAACATATTTTCTAAGCTTATCACTCCCTCAAGAGGAATTGTTGCCAATCTATGTGGAAAATTTGCGTGATGGGTTGCGCACACCACTGATCCCTGTGAAATACAGGGGAGGGTTTCAAGACCTTACTTTAATTGCTCAACAGATTGAAGATTCTCTTAAGAAGACTAAGGATAAAGCTCGTGTAATTCTATCCACTCCAGGAAGGAGAATGGGTAAAGCAGAGACTGCTACAGTTATGTTTAAACAAGCACCTGTACCTGCTTCTACTTCAAAACCTTTATCTTCTCAAAGGGCTCTACCTCCTGAATGTTAACAACAGAGGTCGTTTCATCAAGAAGATAAAATAGATCAAAGACAAAAACAATTTGAGGATCTAAAGAGAAAAGTTTAATCTTTCCAAAATGAACAAGTTCCTAGCTATTTCATTTTAGCTCTGGAAAATAATTTGGTTCAGTTGCCAAGCCCCAAAAGGCCAAACAAGGAAGGAGATGAAGACCGTCCAAATTATTTACCATTTCATCAGATGTTGGGGCATCCCATTTAGGAGTGTTTTGTTTTCAAGGACCACCTGAAAATAATGGTCGACTTAGGACAATTCAAATTGAAGGGTTCTTCACCTCAGGTAGCATGTGTTACTACTATAGTTCCAGAGGAGGAAGGCAAGTGGAAAGAAGTTAAGAACAAAAATGCACAAAAATATGATGATTAGATGGTCAGAAAGATGATCAACTGGAATCATGCTATTTTGCGAACACAATTGAAGAAACCAATTGTGCCTTCTACCATAAATGCCGCAGCAAAACCCTCTTCATCAGAGGGAAGATCCTCAAAAGGGCGACATAATTCCAAGAAAGAGGAACAATCAGAAGAAGATGAGTATGTGTCAAAGCCTAAGTTGTCTTTAACTCTGGAAGATTTCATGCCATCTACTTCGAAGCCACGGGCACCGCCCCACCAAATGGAACAACCTAAACATGCTAATCAGGTAGAGACATCATCGGATGAAGAGTTGATTTTCGGTTCTGTTAATATGATTCAATTAACAGATCCATATGCCAGTCACAGTTTTGATTTTTATGAGCCCGAATTCCCTATATCAAATAAAGGAATCAAAGGAATTTCCAGAGGCTCAGAATACAGGGGAAGACGTGGATCTTTCAGAGGCCACTATTCCAATTCTACCCCTACTAGAACTGTGTATGCAACAGAAACTCGTGGTAGATCCCTTCAACGAGCTCAACAAGAACAAGAAAGTTCTTACACACAAGGTAGACTCATCCCCAGCACAATTATTCTAGAAGATCGGTTGAAGGTTCCATCTTCTTCCTCTCAGCAAGCAAATAGATCTAATCGGTCTAATCTTCCAAAGCTAGTAGTATTGCTAACTCCTATCCCGGTACAAGATGCATCAAATTCCAAAGCATCAAATTCCAAAGTGCCTGCTAAACCACATGTTCGTGTTGGGAAATGAAGACCTTTGGATCAAAAGTATGATATATTAAAACAACTGGCCCAAGTACCGGCCAAGTTATCAATTCTGGATGCCTTGAATTTATCAAAAGATCTTCAGGAGGCACTCATCGAGGCTTTGTCAAGTCCTCAGGAGTTTGAGACTGAAATTACTGCAGCTGAAGTCTACCATGTAGAGAATAATCCTGCAGAATTCCATGTAGTGATATCTTTCACAGATGAAGATGAAGATGATGTCATGCATGGACATATTATACCTTTTTACTTATCTGGAAAGGTCAATGGAATAGACATCTGAAGAGCTTTCATTGATAATGGTTCAAGAGTCAACCTCATGCCCATTCGTACACTTTGTTGATTGGGCCTCACAGAATCTGATTTATCTCCTTCAACTATGATGTTACAAGGATATGATAAAAATGAACAAGAACCACTGGTCAAGATTACACTCAGAACTCAGTTTGGATATCTTATGTCCAATTCAGATTTCATGGTTGTTGATCAAGACTCAGCCTTCAACATCTTGCTTATAAGACCCTGGCTACATCGACATGTGGCTATCCCTTCATCATACCATAAATGTATCAAGTTTTGTTTTGATGGTCAAGTTAGTACATTATATAGTGATAAGGCCCTGTTCAAAACATGTGAATCTCAATACATTGAGGCAAAATTCTATCACATGAAGGGAAAGGAGGAATCCACAACAAAGGATATTACTAAAGTTAATGCTCCTTATGGTTTAGAAAAGATTACAGTAAACCCATTAGCACATGTGAGTACAGATTATGTATTTCCTATCAGTCAAATGGATAGGATAGGCCCAAATCAAAATACTCTTATGGAAAGATCCATAATGTCAATTATGGCAATCGAGCCAGACAACATGGGAGAAATTGGTGATCCACCAGGCAATGATGAAAGATTAAATGGAGATTTCTTCATGTCATCTGCTGAAATCCAGCAAGTCTATACTTCGCCAACCAGGCCAGAAGAAGTTATAGCAATGCTAGAGGTTAACTATGATGTCGATTCTCAATCCATCATCTCTTATTTATTACCCAAAGAAGACCCTTCATCGTCAATTGGGTTGGAAATGGAAGCTTATTCTTCAAGATGTTCAAATTTTAACATCTCTTCTGATCATGGAAATTATGATTCATCATCTACTATGCAAGTAGAATCAGAAGATGTAACACATATTGAAGAAGAAGAGGAAGATCTCAGGGATGCTCCTCCAGCATTTGAAGAGGGTATATCTACCACCATGGATGAACTCAGAGAAATAAATCTGGGTACAAAAGAAGATCCACGCCCCACTTTAATTAGTGCGGCCATGACTCTTGAAGAGAAAGATATGTATATTTCCTTTTTAAAGAAAAATTGAGATATATTTTCTTGGAACTATACAGAGATTCCAGGGCTTGATCCTGATGTTTCCACTCATCGTTTGGGTTTGCCAGAAGAACATCGAGGATTCAAACAATCCGCTAGAAGAACACACCCAACCTATGCGTCCAAAATTGAAGCTGAAGTGGATAATATCATCAAATCTAACTTCATCAAATAAGTTCAATATCCCAAGTGGTTGGCTAATATTGTCCCAGTGAAAAAGAATAATGGGAAAATTTGTGTTTGCATTGATTTCAGAGATCTTAATCGACATTGTCCTAAGGATGATTTTCCAGTTCCGATTATAGAACTTTTAATCAACACAACAGCTGGTTATGAAGAACTTTCCTTCATGGATGGATATTCCGGATATAATCAAATCCGAATGGCTCTAGAAGATGAGGAATCTATAGCCTTCAGAGCCCCTCAGGGTGTGTTTTCTATTGGGTAATTCCCTTTGGCTTAAAGAATGCAGGCACAACATATTCGCGTGCCATGAATTGTATCTTCAAACCCTTTCTGGGAAAGTTTATTGAATGTTATGTGGATGATTTGGTGGTCAAATAAAAACAATGTTCTAATCACTTGGTTTATTTGGAAGTCATATTCCGCAAGCTTCGACAACATAATTTGAAGATGAACCCCTTAAATTGTGCTTTTGGGGTAACCTCAGGAAAATTTCTCGGCTTTGTTGTATGCCATCGTGGTATCGAAGTCGATCCTGAGAAGAAAAAGTCAATCCTTTGTATGTCACCTCCTTGAAATTTAAAATAATTGAGAGGACTTCAAGGACACTTAGGCTATATTCGGCGTTTAATCGCCAATTTGGCAAGAAAAAGTTTACCCTTTACCAAATTGATGAAGAAGGGAGTCACTTACCAGTGGACTGAAGAATGTCAAAAAGCATTCAATATTGTCAAGAAGTATCTCTTGATTCCATAGGTACTTATGCCACCTGTTGAAGGAAGACCACTTATCCTCTATGTGACAGATTTAAAGCGATCATTGTGTGCCTTTCTTGCTCATAAGAATGATGCTGGGAATGAAAACAGCCTCTACTATCTCAGTCGGACTATGCTTGAAGCAGAAACCCGATATTCAAATATTGAGAAGTGCTGCCTAGCATTGATCTTTGTAGTCCAGAAGTTGAGACACTACCTGCAACATCACGAGGTCCAATTGGTATCTCGCAATAACCCGCTAAAATTCATCCTTAGTCATCCGATGCTTACTGGACGTCTGGCAAGGTGGGTAGTTATCTTGCAGCAATTTGATATTCAATATGTGTCTCAAAAGGCAATAAAGGGCCAAGCTATGGCTGATTTACTTGCTGAACACCCTTCAGTGGAAGACACATCTTCAGATATTGAACTCCCTGATGAGGAAGTCTTCTCTATTCAAGAAATCCTTCAAACATGGGAAATGTATTTTGATGGTGATTCCAGAAGTCCAACAAGGAGGAAAATAGAAAATCCTAAATTCAACAAGGTTGGTTTAGGAATTGTACTCATTTCCCCAGAAAAGGAATTTCTACCTTATTAATTCTCATTATTGGGAGGTGGTACAAATAATGAATCAGAATACCAAGCTCTCATCACAGGATTATAGTTGGTGCTTCAAGCACAAGTGAATCACTTAAAGGTGAAAGGTGATTCAGACCTAGTAATCAAACAAGTAAATGGGGATTATGCAATCAGAAAAGAAGAAATAATCCCTTATTATGATTACATCATAGAGTTAATGGCATAATTCCCTTCAAAACCAAAATTTTCTTATGTCCCAAGATCACAAAATGCCCAAGCTGATGCACTGGCTAATATAGCCACATCTCTGGAAGATCCAAATCGGGACGAGACAACCATCAATATTGCCCACCATCATACAATTTCACCTTATGTTCAAGACAGAATAGAGGAGATCAATGAAATTAGTCCCATCTCTAAACCATACGGTCACACTACGAGATGGATGACACCTATCAGGGAATACCTTCAAAATGGAACACTTCCACCTGATAGAGCCGGGAAAGAACAAGTCTGGAGACATGTGATCAATTGTACTCTTTATGATGGGCCAGTTCACCTAGAGAGAATTCTCTACAAGATTGGTTTTGATGGAGTTCTATTCAGATGCATTGATGGTGAAGAGACAATGGATTTCATGAAAGAAGTGCATGCAGGAGTTTGTGGTTCCCACTAGTCTGGACATAGACTATCTGATCAGATTCGAAGGCTTGGATACTTTTGGCCTTCAATGATACAAGATTGTGTTGATTTCACAAAGAAGTGTCATTCATGACAAGTACATGCAAAATTCATTCATTAACCTCCAGAGTTTCTTCATACAACTAAATACTCATGGCCATTTGCCACATGGGGAATGGATGTGGTGGGACCTTACCCTTTAGCTATGACCAAGCAGTTTAAGTATATTATTACTACTACTGACTTCTTTTCCAAATGTGCAGAGGCAATACCTCTCAAAGAAGTTAGTTCTAAAATAATTTTTAGCTTCATCAAGTCTAACATCATTACCAGATTTGGTGTCCCTCATACCATATTTACGAACAATGGCACCAACTTCTGTTCATCCGAGGTGAAGAAGTTGTATCAAGAATAAAACATCAAATTCAATAATTCATCTCAGTATCATGCAGCAGCTAATGGCTAGATAGAATCTTTCAACAAGACTCTGTAAAATATACTACAAAAGATGGTGGATAAAGATAAGAAGTCATGGCCTGATAAATTCTTTAATGCTTTATGGGCTTATCGAACTACCACCCACACTACAACACGGTCAACTCCATATTCATTGGTATATGGAACGGAAGCAATCTTGCCAATTGAGGTTCAACTACCCTCGCTTAAGGTAGCCATTTGTGATCATTCATCCACATACGAACAATCTAAAAAGTTATTGAATGAATTGGAACGGTTAGATGAGAAAAGATTGTGCACTTTGCACCACTTAGAAGTCTATCAGAATCGAATAGCACGATCTTTCAACAAAAAAGTTTGTCTTCGTTCATTCGTTCAGGGAGAATTGGTATTAGTTCTCTGAACTCCAATGATTCCAGGAAATAAACCTCCCAAGCTTGAACCAAAGTGGAAAGGACCTTATTCAATACATAAGGTCTATTCCAATGGAGCTTATTATTTAATCTCAATGGATGGAGGACTCATCACTACTCTAACCAATGCCAGATTTCTGAAGAAGTATTTTGTATAAACACAAAATACACCATCCATGGTCCATGCATATGACCTTAGACTATTTGCATGTCCCTTATGTCCAGCATGACATTAAAATTCACCATCCACGGTCCATGCATATGACCTTAAAATATTGGAACTTACGTCCAACATGACGCTAAACTGTGAAAAAGTCCCTAATACGTCCAACATGACGTTAAAATGTGTCCTCTTTTGTCCTTACTAAATGACATTAAACTGCACAGTCCTCTTTTTGTCCAACATGACATTAAACTGTATTGTCCCCATCGTCCTAACTACATGACTCTAAACTGTATAGAAATCCCTTAATACATTCTACATGACGTTAAACTGTATTTTTGTCCCTGCTACATGACACTAAACTATGCAGCACCAATAGTCCTAACTGCAAGACTTTAAACTACATAGTCCCTTCATATGTCCTACATGACATTAAACTGTGCATCGTTAAGGTTGTTGTTACCTCTTGTTTCTCACACTGAGCATGACTTACGTGAGCTTAGAGAAAATTTCAACCATAACACCCTCTTTGGGACGCTAACCACGCATAAGTCCCAACATCATTTTTAAGGTCGTTGTCCCCAAGAACAACTTGATCACTAATTCATTCCTTAATTGAACTACGCAGACTTTGATACTTGCCTTCTGGGCTGGGTACGTAGGAAAACTCCCAAGGTTCAAGCCCAAAACCAATCTCTTCACATCGGTTCACCTCCATCTCATACGATGTTGATTCGTGAAACTGCCCCCAGAATCAATATCTTTACATTGGTTCACCTTTGTCCTTACTATACGATGTTAAACTATACAACACTTTTTTCCTGTATGACAATAAAATACAATATTCTTTGATACCCTCACCTGAGAGGGAATCATTATTTACATTGATTTTCAATCATGTTATATTCAAAAAAATTTATGTGCATACATGGAAGTACCTAAACCTTTTATCTCGGGTTAAACCATCATCGCACTAAAGTCCCCTTTCATCCTTCACATGTACGAACCAAATTTGTACAGAAGGTATTTCTAGAACTACGTGGGATTGATTCCCATCCTTATGGGATACGTAGGAATGTTCGAGAGTCCCTCAAATCCAGCCCCAAGTCTTTTGGGCCTAACCCCAAATTCCACTTTCAGTCCCCTGGCTAAAAAGTCCCCATAAAAACACACACTATGTATTTCTTATAATGGTCTGAGTTTTATGACCCGAAACTAAGATCTCCCACACTTTCATCCCACATGACATTAAAATGTGTTTCAAGAACTACGTATGGCTTGATTCCCATCCTTATGGGATATGTAGTGAAATCCAAATATTTCAAATCAGGATACAACCACAACATGATTATGGTTAGCATTGATCTATGTATATCTGCATAAATTGGACAATACCCATATTTATGTGTCATAATCCTAGTCTTTAATACTTCTAGATCTTCATAACCCTTTTCTTGACTTATGGTCACAAAATGTCCAATTTCTGAGAAATATTTTGCCTGACCATGTAGCACGTGCCCTTAGGAGGCCTTGCATAAACAGTCTACATAATAGACGTGTCAGCCAAAAGATGCTATTATTTGACTATGCAGCCAATTCCCTTAGGTGACCCTGCATAATTCAACCCCCTAACGGGTTTTTCAAATAGTGGTAATTTTATTCTTGGGAGGAAAATCTCTTTTTTCCTTAGTTGTCTTAATGACAATATGTAGGGATCTGTAAAAAAATGGCCATCCTTAACATATCTATCCCATATTCTTTTTCATGATTTGAAAGCATTCAAGTCTATGGTTTATATTTACCTTCCCTACATTTGGGTCATACCTTCGTAGGAGTAACATTCATCCAATTCTTAGACAATCTTGATTGAAAATATCTTCTCCATATTCAAGTACCTCTCTCCATAAAACAAACTCTATTCTTTGGAAAATTTGAATCCTCATAAACTTCCACTGGCTTTTTAGCAGTAGAAAAGTAAATTTCTGAGAGTTCTTTTGCCTCACTATGCAGCACGTGCACTTAGGCAGCCTTGTATAAATAGTCTACATAACAGACCTGTCAGCTAAAAGATGCTATTATTTGACTATGCAACTAATGCCCTTAGGTGGACCTGCATAATTCAACCCCCTAACGGGTTTGTTAAATATTGGTAACTTCATTCTTGGTAACTACTTCTAATGACTTTTAGCTCTTTTTCATATCATTCCTCAGATTAAAATTTTCTTAAGTCATAGTTTATATATTTTCCCTCATACTTGAGTGTGGTAAAATATTTTCAGATAAGTTTTCAAGGAATTGAGTCAATTTTAATCCATTTCGGTCAAGGCTATTTAGACCTTAAACATTAGCCTCTTGATGTTCGACGTGCATGACTTTAAACTGCCCACAAAATACAAGGGAACTCTGAATAAAATTCAAGTTCCATCTCACTAAACATAAATTTTTTATGATTTAGGTAATATTGAGCAATTAAAAGTTTCAAAGTTTGTAGGGTTATTTATAATAATCCTAGTAAAAAAATCAATCTATGCTTACTTAGCCCATTGGCTTCGGTAAAAAAAAATTTAAAGCAGGTAGCAGGAAAATATGTGCACAAGTGATTGAATATGAAAGCATTCATTCCATTTGATGCACAAGAATTAGAAGGACATCCAAATATTGGAGTATCTTCTCTTTTCTAAGAAATTACAAGAGGCTGTCAACATAAGTCTTCACTTGATGAACAACATCCCGAGCTTCATCAGCAGCTACTTGAAGCTCATGCACCCGACCAACTTCACTCATTTCAGCCCAATGGAGTGCTTTCTTGGCATCCATGATGGCCTTCATACCATTCGTTTGAGCTCCTTCCAATGAATTATTGAGTTGGTCAAGTTCCCCAGTAACAACGTCTAACTGTTGCTGAAGGTGAATTTGCTGGACGACTTTATCTTTGATCTTATGCTTCAGCTCCTTCATCTTGGCAGCATAGTCAGCCTCAACTCGGGATACCGCAACCTCAAATTCGCCGATATTTACTAACAACTTCACCTGGTCAGATCTTCACGACACTTTTGCTCCCATTCCCTTCTTAAAATGACCTGTTTCACCGTGACATGGATATTTTCATATACAAAACCTCCAAGTCCTAGAATGACGAACATAGAAAACAATTGGAAAATCTTTGATGGAAGCACTTCAAGAGTAACTTCAGATATGATTTTCCATATGTTGTTCTATGCCTTGCATCGTGAAAATATGAGTGCCTTAAGCACCTCTGGGTCTGATTCGACATCATCATCACAGGGGGGCATTTAATATGGGATTAATTCACTTAAGGAAGTGCCCCGTTCTGCTCCTTCCCCCCGGACCCTGGATGCTTCGCCTTCTAGTGCTGTTTGGGCAGAAGTTGAGACTTCACCTCCAGATGTATCCATTGAAGTTGATATCCCTATTTGATCAATTAAAGGTATGGTTAGTTTCATAGAACAATGAAAGTTGGTTGTTTATCTTGAAAACTCAGTATAATCATTACCTAATAGTAGATCAATAGCTTGAGAAGACTCCTCCCCATCTTTCCCAGTTTCAACAGGATCTTCAAGATGGGTCTCAGGAGGGTTTATTGGGTTTAGATCCACTTGAGATAATGTTTCTACAATGATAGGGTTGACATCAATGTCCACACCCTCTTCAGGAATTGGCAGTTCAGCAGCTTCTTTGGATGGAACTGCATATTATTTTCAGTCATGATTAGAAGTGTAAATTATAAGAAAAATTTACCGGACGAAGGATAACACTCACACCCAAGATCTTCTAAATCACATGATAATTTAGCATGATCAAAAAATTATTCTAAATACAAGCCAAGATTCATCATTTCATCCAATGATATTTCAAAATCCTGGTTAGTCTCACCAGTGGGAGTATTTGATGTGTCTTCTTGGCGACCCTCATTCTGCGGCCCCTGACCCTGGACAACTTCTTCAGGAAGGTTGGTAGATTCAGTTTCCGTGGCCGCCAATGATTATGGTGCAGGTGTTATACCTAAAATATCACAGAATGGAAGTCAGTCGATGTTTTATTCAATATTTTATGAAGCATTGTTAACTTACCAGAAGCCAGTTCTTCTCGTCTTTCAATAGTAGTAGGAGGGATACTGGGAATAGATGCTGGCTCTTCTCCAGGAGCAGGCAAGTCAGCCTGAATTTTCATTTATTCCACAGCACCCTCCATGGTCCTCAAAGGAGGATCAGTCCTTTCCCTCAGAGGGGAAATTGAAGAATACCCTGCAATCCCCAGAAATATGAGCAAACTTTTCATGGGTATATATTCATGATTATTCGGAGGACTTACCGCTACTAATGAAGAATTTAGCTGTGGAATTCTTCCTCTGATGCCTTTGCTTCTTTGGTTTTTTGGGAGTATCGGCAGTCTCACTTATTGGCACTTGAATTGGCGAATGGAAGGCCATGTCCAACTCCTCATTAATGGCCTACTGGCCTGGAGATATCTCGCCCGACTCGTGATCAGATTCAGTAGCAGCTCCGATGGTAGTACCACCCGGGCTATATTGTGGTGAAAGAACTTCAGTAGTTCCTTTCCTTGCAAGATGTAGGATAAAGAAAGTAATTTCCTTGAGTAACAAAGCTTTGACTGAAATTGAGTTGCAAAGTAAACAAGGAAAGAAAACTTACATCTTCAGGAGCCACGTACTCATGCCACTCCTCATCAGTGGCGTCGTGATCCATCATTTCCTTCACCTGCTTGGTGATAGGGATAAAATCATCGGTGGCATAAATATAGGTCCTCAACTCTTTGACATAGGCTCTTACTTCATCAGGGTTATCCTTGAAATGAATATTTGTAGGAGCCTAAAGAGTCCCTATTACAAGAAGATGTATCCCTTCACATAGCTCCAGTCATATAGTTTCAGTATCACAGTATACATCCCGCCATGTCTGGATGGCCTCTAGTTGTAGATATGTAGGTGTACTAGAAGGATGCGAAGAGGGTCCTACAACCTTGGATTTTAATTTCTTTCTATATCCTACAACTATAAAAAGAGAAGGAAAACTTGTTACTCTATAAAGTTACTAGCAATTAAATTGCCCCAATAAAGTAACTCACCATGAGTTGATGGAGTGGATCTCTTGATTCTGACAGGAGGATTATATACAGCACATGGCCGCTTTGACACATGTTGTATCTCCTGAGAATCTAATGAATCAGCCTCGGTTGAAGAACTTGGTGAACCAGCTTCAGGAGTGGAAGAATCACCTGCCACCTGAATTGTTTCTTTCTCAATGGTTCTCTTCTTCTTCCCCACCCAGTAAACAGGTTTATTCAATATTTCCTCAGGATATGATGCTACCCAGTTTTCAGAATACCATATGGCCAAGTTACTTACTGCTTCAGAATATAGTAAGTCAAAAAATGACCCACTCCTTTCCATATCCATTAGCAACCATAGTTTCCAGGAAACCATTGGATGTTGCTCTAACTTGACGTACACTGGAGGAGATACAACAGTTGTCTGCAGACACTTGAATTGGAGTGCAAATCAATATGGAGCATATGCCTCACATATAATTTCCCCATCAATTCTTTTGGCCAGTACACCATCTCTGCAGGCCAGCATGTAAGACCTCTGTTCCAAGCTAGCTGATCCATCGTCAACAAATCGCCCTGTTGGCGGATTTCCATAGGGAAAGAAGTGGAATTCCTTATGAAAACCCAGCCTTGACCTAATATCATAGGCATTGAGGGACAAAGGAAAAACTTCAGAGTAGGCCTGAAAAGATGGCCTGAAAGAACTTCCAGGAATATGTATTCCGTTCTGAACAACATATATCCGGAAGTGAGTAGCGATCCATCCCCATAAAACTTATAATGGTCCCACTAATCTCAAAGGAGGCTTACCCATATAGACATGGAGTAAGCTCCTGTGAATCTTTGCCAAAACTGGGTTAGCCAACCCCACCATCTTCCTCTCAGCCAACATGGCTGCAATAACGAAGGTCCCTGGCCTGACGACTCCCTTCGAATCTATGACTGGAAAAAGATAGACTCTGAGCCATAAGGATAAAAATCCTACCAGACGGGTCTTCTCAGGGATTTTATGATTCACTTCATACCCCCATTTCTCAAACTCTCCTGCTTCCAGAGTCGGCCAGAATGTGCCAGGAGCACCTCTCTTATCCGCTCTAGGGCAGCTAGTAGGACGAGTATAGGTGGGCCTCTTTTCCCTCTTCTTATTGAGAAACATATCCATCCATTCCTCTGGATGAATATCCCTTCTATAATGAGTCTTTTAAGACTTTGAGATTTTGAGCTTATGATAAATCTTCAATAATTCTCGAACCAAATTCGGAGTCTTATCTGGATCATTCAAGGTTGCCTTTGGAGGGATGAATTCGTCATACATATCACCCAAAATTGGAACCCCTAAGATCTTGTAGGCATCCCACAAACTAATGTCTACTTCTCCATGGGTCAGATGGAAAGAATTAGTTTATAGGCTCCAGCGGCTAAGCAACTCCGGTGCAAAATTATCATTCCTATAAACATACGTCTGCCCAGCCCAGACGACTTCATAAATTGCAGCTCCCTTCAGATCCTCGACAAACTCTTCACAAGTTTGTTGCACCCAATAAGCCCACATCCATGTTGGCTTCACCCCTCCTCCAGAACGGAATTCCCATTTCTCCTTCCAGCCTTTGGATTGATCCATCTGAGAATTCCGAAAGATTGAGGGATAAAAATGTGGTTGCAGCTCAGGTTTGTTTGGTTTCAAATCTGGTGAACACGAGCTATGATGCATTATATAGGCTTTCTTTACTGTTCCAGCATTATAAAATGTTCCTGCGATTGAGACATTTGCTGAAGAAAAGTTGGTATATGACTGAAACCAGGAATGCGGAAGATAGTTCTTTGCCTCTGGAATATTGACATCTTGCAGATGACCATGGCCATACAGAGGCAGATAGATACTGTGCGGGAAATTAATATGATTCTTCTTCAAGTACTTGGATAATTTTGGGAGAGTACTTTCACAGATAGTATAGTAATCATGGCCAATGATGTCCATCATATCATCAATTCTTTTGCTTTCCAGTTCATTAGCTGTTCTGATTCTCTTGGGAGCCATTGGACCTGCACAAAAGTTGAATAATTAACTCTTAAAGTAAGTTAATTTTTCATAAAATTTGTAAAGGAGTTTAAAAAATTGGCTAACGTATTTAAGCGCGCAAGTCCCATAGTTGGCGCTCAAGTCTCCTTCAGTCTCGCAAGTATTGGGCGCACAAGTATCACCGCGCAAGTCCAAATACCTTAACAGAAGCGCGACGCAAGAAACAAGATGCGCAGACGACCGAAATCCGAGAGTCCACCTACACGCCGAGAGCAAACCAAACAAGTGAGAGTTGGGTGCTTTGCGCAAAGTGAGTCCATCTATTTATAGATGAGGCCATACCCCTGCGCACCGGACCCTACGTGCCCGAAGCCCACTTGCGCACCATACCCTGTGCTCCCTAACTTCCTTTTGTTTCTCGTTTTCCTCAGAGTCAAATCCTCATTCCTTTTTGGATCCAACTCTGATGGGGGAATTTTGTTGACACTTCTTTTTTGTCACAGAGTCTAAATGAAATGAAAATGGAATTACCTCAATAAGGAAGATTCATCCTTTGAATAAACATCAAAAAAAGAGAAAGGGATGAACAAGGAGAACATTACCCATAGGTCGCGCAAGTTCCAGCATGGTCGCGCAAGTAGACTTGTGCGCCGCCCAAATGGGAGAACATGTGACTTGTGCGCCCTCTTTGAAAATCGCCTAGGGTCTTCTCTGGCCTATAAATACCCCCGGTGGGCCCCCCTTCTATGGAGGAATTTTTCCAGAATTCAGATACAGAGATATGAACGCCCAAGTCTCTTATTCAAGTCTTCCGAACACTTCTAAGGTAATTCTTTACCTAGAATGGAAGGTCTAAACAAGAGGAATAAGGTCTAAGTGTTAGAATTCACTAACACTTGCGTGCCTAAGTGTTTTACCCTTAATGGAAATGGACACACTTGCGCGCCTCCTTACCTACTCATTGAAACTTGTGCGCCAATCTTCTGGAAGTACCTCGGGATAATTATAAAGGCTTTGGTCAAGGATCGCCCAAGTATTACCCTACTGGTTAACAATCGCGCAAGTACCCATGTGCTGCAAAGGTATACCTGTGCGACCAGGACTTACGCGCCCACGCAGTACCTGCGCGCCCACTAATACTTGCGTGCCCTTCTATTTTTTGGGTTCCCTTCCTACCCATTTAACTCTTCTTATGCCATTCCACCTCTCCTATTCAAGTTTCAGTCTTCAAGACACTCTTCAAAGCCATTTATGGCATGTTTTCTTGATTGAATTCCTTATTTGAAAGAATTTCCATGGAACATCTCTCAAAACCTAGTGATTTACACATCTTTGTGTCACTAAAATTAGATATTTCATTCATTCAACCTCATCCTTTAAGATGAGAGAACCCTATTCATGGGCATCCTTCTTAGGAGTAAGCCCCAAGTCCTCATTAATTTGGGCCTCATTTTCAGGAGTAATCCCCAGTCATAATTACCCTTAACCTGGGATTCCTTTTCAGGAGTAAGCCCCAGTCTCAAATTCTCATTAATTTGGGCTTCCTTACTAAGAGTAAGCCCCAAGTCCCCTAATCTGGGCATCCTCCTTAGGAGTAAGCCCCAGCCATAATTCTCTTAACCTGGGCTTCCTTTTCAAGAGTAAGCCCCAATCTTAAATATGGGCATCCTCTTTAGGAGTAATCCCCAAGTCCCTTATTTTTTTTTCAAATCCCTTTAACCTGGGCCTCCTTTTCAGGAGTAATCCCTAGTCTTAATTTATTTTGACCAGTCATAATTCCTTTTGATCTGGGATTCCTTATCAGGAGTAAAACCCAATCATAAGTCCCCTCCTAACTTGGGCATCTTTCTTAGGAGTAAGCCCCAAGATTAGAGTATCCAAATCTCCATGAAGCACATATACCTTTATGGACCCTGTTCCTGGATTTCTTCCTTGAAGTAGATCTTAATCCTCATCTATTTGGGCAGTCATATATATATAAGCCCCACATCATTGCATCTTTCATGGCACAATTGTCTGGTTTCACCAATACCTCTTGTTTCTCACACAGAGCATGACTCACGTGAGCTTAGAGTGTAAAAGTAATCATGACATCTTTCTTTGAGCCATCAATCATGCATAAAAATCATACTCCCTTACTCGAACTATGTGGGTTCTGATTCCTTTTCCAAAACAAATGATACGTAGGTAGCCCATCAGTGGGTACGATCCCAACTCTGAAATAATCCATGTCCTTCTGAATGACAATAAACTTCAAGTGCCCCACTGAGTGGATTTAAAACCAGTATGGTCATCATAATAATCAAGAGAATTTTATGTATTTAAGTATAACATTGAATAAGAATCTCTAACAAATACATATGATTTTCTATCGATGAAGAACCACAAATACATATAAAAGCTTCTCTAAATTTCCTACATATCAATCATTGATTTTCCGATTTAAAGGAAAGCTCATTTTATACTTGGTAATGTAATAAGGATTCATGAACATAACTTAAATCTATAAAGAGAGTCCTAGAGTAGACAATAATTCCCCTCAAAAAGGTGTGATGAGTCTAACCTCCCATCCTCTCGACCAATGCAAATTCCTAAGCCTCATCAGTCCACAACTAATGAGTGCCAACCTTTGGAAAGTAGGTCCAAATGGATATGGAATCATTGGATGTTTCCGATTCTACGAACAAACCCGTTAGAAACCGATTGGAATGTTTGAACCTTCAATCAACGAGGTCATCCCCAATTCTAGAGGAAACAAAAGTTTAGGATTACCCAATGGAGATGGAGGTGGAATAATAATATCTACCAACAAAGGATGGGTAGTAAAGAACATGGATCAAGAAGGTAAGAGATGAGAATACCAATATCACTGAAGTTTCTATGAAAGTGAATAATAGTGTTGGATTATGGATTTTAAATAGTTTATAAACTTCCCCTATGATGGGAAACCAGAATCCTGTCACTGGAATCAAGTATGATAAGGAAGGAATTGGATGTTTTTGCAATGATGAAGGTTTTAAGATCATTGGCTCTATAAATTACATGACCAGAGGAAAATATTTAAGGCACATGGATTTATTATTGGTTGATGAACTTAGTTATAACATACTAAATGTAATTCAATTTTATGACTCAAGGCATGTAGTTAAATTCAATAAAGAGACTTGAAACATCAAAAGAAGATATGAAACCATTGTAATGAAAGTTAAAAAAATTACAGGGAACCTCTACCTCATTGGTATAGAAGATGAGAGGTGCATTATATCCAAGGAAATAGAAAATTAGTTTTGGCTCAAACAACTTATCCATTTGATCCAAACGTCTTTATAGGAATTGGTGAAAAATGAAGAAGCATGATTTTTCCTAAACTCTCATGTGATCTCACTCACTTTTGTAACACTTTCCAAAAAGGTAAGATCATTTGGAATACTTAAAAGTTAATGAACCAAAATTCAATGATATTTCTTGATTTGGTGTATATCAAAGTGTGTGGGAATGTGGAACCCAAATACATGGATTAAAAGAGCTATTAAGTCTTGTTTATTGATGTTTACAATAGGATGGTGTGGATGATTTTCATTACTCACAAATATGAAGTGTTTAAATGAATTAAACATTATTAGAGGCTAGAGAAGAAAATTATTAGGCTGAAAATTCATAATTTATGGACTAAAAATGGTATGATTTTCACTGAAAATTAAGTGGAGAAATATATCAAGAACCATGGGATTAAACAACAAATGTTAGTGGTGAATAATCTTAAAAAAATAGAGTTGTTGAGAGAATAAATCACATTGTGAGTAATAAGGCTTGGAAAATGATCATTGAAAAGAATATACTATATAAATATTGGAAGGAATCAGTGCTCACATCAATTTAAATCTATAATATAGATTTTCTATGTCCTAATAAAGAGAAGTCCCCTTATGATTTGTGGTATGAGAAAAATACAACTCTAAAGTACTTTAAAAATTTTATATGTAAATTATTTATTCTCAATAAGGAAAAGAACCAAAAGTTTTAAGCTATTGGGGTTGAATGTATTTTACATAGATATTTATCCAAAAATAAGGCATACAGATGTTACTATAGAAATACTAGAAAAATATTTGAAATTTAATATGTGAAGATCATGTAAAATAAGAAGAATTTTAAATCTTACAAGTAGTTTTCACAACAGATCAGTAAATATCTATCATAAGTGAGTGACTATAAAGTGAGAAGCCTATGGGGATCACATGGGGATATAGTATACCCAGAGTATGATACATATGATGAAGAATACATAATATAATCAACTAATACAAAGATATATTAAATTATGCCTAAAATTATAGAACAAAACATTATTGGTGATTAGAAAACTCCAGTGTAAACATGAATAATGAATACTCTAAGAAAATCATCATTGTTATATAAATAAGATCCTATGTGTTTGGAATAGTCTATCAAGTATGATAATTGGGTCAAATTGATTCATGATGATCTTGAAAAAATTAAGAAGAATGAAATGTGGGAAATTATTCTAAGGTCGGAAGATAAAAATGTCATCAGAACTAAGTATATGTTCTGAAATAAATCTAATGATGATGAAAAATTGATTTGTAATAAGGCACAATTGGTGTGTAAGTGTTAATCCCAAATTAAAGGCATTGATGTTGATGATACATTTCCCCCATTTCCCAATTAGAAACCATTCAACCTTTTTTAGAAATTTTAGTGAAAAGATAATTCAAGGTGTTGCAAATAGATTTCAAATCACTATTCCTCAATGGAGTTATTGAATAAGAGTTATTCATTGGACAACGATATTGGTTTATTATGATGAATATGAGATAAATGTGTTCCATTTGAAGAAATATTTTTATGGCATGAATTAATCACCAATATATTGGTATTCAAGGAAGGGTTGATACTTGAAAAATCTTGGATTTCAATTAGGATTAGTTGGTCATAATCTATATATCAAGAAGGATAATAATCAGAGTATGTTGGTTCTTATTTATATAGATGAAATAATATTTATAGTATTGTATCAAGAATAATGAAAACTATTTTTAGAAAATATGTGGTGTGAGTTTGAGATGTGTATGATCAGTGAGTTAACCATTTTTACTTGATTTATAGCCAACTGAAGGAGATCATGAAACTTTTATTTCTCAATAAAAATATTCCAAAGAGGAGATAAATAAATTTGTAATAGAATATTATAATCCAATAAAAACACTGGCTACTAACTAGTTGAAGTTGTTAAAATATTATGATGATAAAGAGGTTAATGTAATGAAGTATAGGTAGATTATTAGAATAATCTTGTACTTGGAATTTACATGACCTGATATTATGTTATACATATGTCAACCCAAACTATACCAAATTTATTCCAAGGATACCCACATGATTTTGGTGAATAAGACACTTTTATACATTAAAAAAACAATTGAATTTGGACTATTTTATCATAGGAAAATGTAATAATAGATGTTGGTATACACATATGCAGATTGGGAAGGTTTAATAGAGGACCATAAGTAAACACCAGGTGATGATTTTTCTGTTGGATATTTTATCATTTCTTGGTTAATAAATATGTAGGACCACATCTCACATATAACTAAAGATGATGAATATATAAAAGAAACTCAAGCATGCACTTAATTATTATGGATGAAGAAACAACTTGTGAATGTCATAGTAGATGTGAAATTTCCTACTATTATCACATGAGATAACTTGAGTGCTATTAATCTTATCAAAAACCACATTAATCATTTAGGTACAAAGCGCATTGATAAAAAGTATCATTTCATCAAGGAGAAGGTTGAACAAGGGCTGGTAGGATTTAAGTATGTGTCAACACAAGATAAAATTGTGAATATCATGTCAAAGGCACTACCCAAAGCTAAGTTTGAGAGGTATTGATTGGATCTTAGAGTCAATAGTATTCATCCAATTAAAAGGTTTAGAGAAGGAACCCCCACTCCCCTGTGGGATTTTTTTTAGTTGTAAAATATGGAAACTCTTTTTTTTTGAATTTTTGAATATCTCACTCTCTTTTGTGAAATTTCAATGAAGCACTCTTTGGGTTCGCTGAAAAAGGGGGAAATTTTGTTCATGTATTAAGGGGGATAATTTATCCATGTATTATTCATTACTATTTTAAAAAGGGAAATAAATAGTTTTTTTGAAGGGGGAGAGTGATTGAATGATTATTTAGGGTGATCGGTCACATGTAGAATTGTTTTCATGAGAAACTTTTCAGTTAACTCTTGTTTTTACAATGAGATTGGATAATGTGGGATTATAGTTGGTGATTAGTGAATCATTGATGCACTATCTATAGTTGTAAGATTTCATAGAATAGATAAGGTTAGTTTTAGAGTTATTAGATGTGAAGATATTGGATTTTATTTGGTTCTTTCAAAGGATTGTGTTTTATATGGGTTTTCAAAAAATCCAAAGGGGGATATTATTAGAAAAAATCCATTGAATAATTCTTGGGGTTATTTTTGTTGATAATGGTCTGTGATGTGACTTCTAAAGGTTCTTATTAAGTTATGATAAACTTGAAGGAGTTTTGGAAGTATTTATAGGATTTATATCTATAGGATAGAAGTCGTACCACAACACCCCATGTCATGCTGCATAGGTTTTTTATGGGTGTAAATTTGGAAAATTCCATTGATACTTATGATTTTTACAAGAGGGATGTGAAGAATAAATAATATGTTTTTTCTTTTCCAAATTTTAAGATAAAAAGAGGTAATTATATGAAAGATTTTGTCACACCATCATTGGTGCACAAAATGTTTTACTCTTGAAGTGAGGAGAAAATGTAAGATGTTTTCCTTTTCCAACTCAGGGAGTAGAGATGTATGTGGTGTGAGGGGTCCATCCACACTATGAAGGAGATTAGTAAGTTTTTGGTGTCTCTAGAGTAAAGGAGGATTCACTATGAAGGAGGAGGCTTGCAATGAGACTATATTTAGAAAATCCATAGTGGTTCTATCTGGGTGGATATTCCAAAATGGAAGATTCTCACACCACAACCAAACATGGGAAGATTTTGGTAGTTCTATCCAGGTGGAGGTTTCCCTATGAAGCAAAGGATTATGTTGTATCTGGTTAAAGAATCAAAATGCTTTAGAAGATCATCATCATAATCTGTATTGGATTTAAATGTGATATATGGAGAGTACTTGGTGGATATAGGCTTTGACTATATGTAGGGTCATGAGTAAGGGAGTCACTCTATGAAAGAGGTCAAGTCTAAAAAATTCAAAAATTTTATTTCTGATATTTTATAAGGGAAAATTGGGAATTCAATAAGAGATCTTGACTGAGTTTTAAAAGAGATATTTGGATGAATCTTCTTCTCTGATCTAATCCAGATTAGTTATCTATATATATGGAATCATGGGGATTCTATAGATTTATGAGAGATATAACCCTCTTTTAAATACAAAATGAATTTTCGATGAAAATAGTGACTGAAATAAGATATTCAAAATAAAAAATAAAAAAGGGGAGATTATAGAATTAATTCCAAGCTACAAATGGAAAGGAATAAAGGATATACAAGAGGTATTATCATTATAGGTTTTTGAAATTCATTATTAGATGAACATGGTGTATAATTGATACAACACTAATGTGTAAAATCACTTTTTTTCATGAAGATCAAGGAAATAAAACTCATGGAAGCTGTGAGGTATTCAAGTGATTAAGGGTAAATATTTCTATATTTTTGTATGGGTTGTGAACCTGGAGGGCCATTTTGGATACTCCAAATTGTAAACCAACAAGAAATGTAACTATTGTTTCGAGTTCTTGACACATGTTCATTGCATGGTAATTGGATTAGATCGGTTTGGGTGATCCCAGTAAAATATGCTTGTCAACCTCTTTTATTGCTTTATAACTTCATATATATTGTGAGGGAGAGGAGTGTTCATGATAATAACATAGAAAGATCATTGGAAATTGGTAGTTTAAGAAATATCAACATACCCTGATTTACCCTCTTAGGGCGTTTACCTTGTTTGGGATAAAAAATTTACCATCAAGGTTCAGATACCATCACTTGTGATGCCCTAACCTAAGACCACTTAATAGTGTCCCAAATAGAGAATACCATGACATCAAGTATGTGTCTCCATACTCTAGAGGCTTCTAACTAATATAGAGGGCCTAAATCATACATTGAGGAGACTGTTCCCTCAATATCATAACCAATAAATCTAAATAAAAAACCAAATATTATCCGCATCAATAATCAGAGTGCACATAATAAAAAAACTTATCCGTGATATAAAAAATGAATTAAAAAATCATAAAATAATATATAAACTAATCTCTCACCAGGCTTATCATAAATAAAAAATAAATAAAGTAATTAATATACATAAGAGCCTCTACTACCATCCTCTATATTTTCCACATCTCACCACCCCTAGCTACCTTGACCTGATCCACTATATAACATGTACTCAGACATGTAAAGAATAGATATGTTCTAAACACACATCATAGTGCCCATGAAGGGTGTGATAAATACATATCAGTAGGGTCTCACAAAGTTCCCATAATATAAATCATCATATACATGTGTTTTCATGAGGAGAATAAATAACAAGAACATAAACATGTGAATTGAGTCATCATGTGCTAATAAGTCCACTATGACACCCAAAAAAACCCACTTGAGCCACTGATAGAATGTTTTTGCCTCATGTAACAATTATTGACCCATACCCAATGACTAAACGTATTTTACTTATCATATTACCCAATATAATTCATAACCAAGGAAAGATACACTAAATAGACCCCAACCAATTCCCTTGCATGGATGGGCGCACTGATTAGTACCCAAGCCACTCCTTGTGAGGAAGGTCAAATTAAAAAGTAACCAACATAATTTTCTAATAGGGAATGGTAAAATGAGAAGATAAAAACACATTACTTCATTGGGAAGGGTGCACTGTAACACCCCAAGGTTCCACGATACACTTTCTTTTAAATAATTCAATAGCTTGTTCTACCCACAACATCGAGTTCGAGCGCACCATGAACATTCAATCCAACTGTTTAAAAAGAAGTTATGAATAATATTAACCAAATTATTAAATTTAAAAATTTAATTTTGTAAAAAATAGACTTAATTTTTGAATTTAGAATATCAAAATTATCTTTGGGTGAAATTTTGGTAATTTTTGAAAAGTTTTAATTTTTGATGAATATGAAAAATACTGCATTGTTGTTAAAAAAAATATTTATTTTAAAAAATTATTTTACTGTAAATTGAATTTAAAGTTAAAATAGATAAATAATACATATATTAACCCAATATAGTTCATTGGAATCATTTTATAATAGAATTAGATATAAAAATTTATTAAACTTTTGAACGTCTCTTTTACCCGCCTTCTAACCACATCTATAGGATTTTCATTAAAAATAATATTACCGCTTTAGTGAATTGAATTTAAAAAAATAGACATGCATGGTTGTGATCATTATGAAAAATTTTGTCTAATAAGATCAAAATAATTTTTTTGGGTGAATAGTAACTTTTGGAATTTATTTACCACAGTTAAAGGTAAAATTAATATTATAATAATATAATATTATCTTAACACTTCTCCTAATTTCATTATATAATTGTGTTTTGACCAAAATAAACCTTAGGTATAAATTATGATCTTTTTTAAGATGCTCGTGTTAGATTAATAAATTTATTATGTTTTATTTAAAGAAGGGTTAAAAATGTCATATTCAAATTTTAATAACTAAACCATTTTTAATATAGGATAATAAATAATATAAATTATACTATAAATTGTTTTATAAATCTGAAATTATTATCTACATAATGATATTTTTTTATAATTTTATAAAATAAATTATTAAATTAAATGGTGACACAATAATGATGTAGTAATTGAATTATTAAAGGAAGAATCAATTAAATAATATTTAAAATATTAAAATAAATAAAATTTTACTTAATTAATGTAATAAACTAATTTTATAGATAACATAGACATGTTAGTGACATATTAGAAGTATTGGTTCGAAGTGATCATGTTGGTTTGATATTTTTAAAAATGAAAATTTTGAATAGTATCAAAATTGACATAAATGATACTTTAAAATAAATAATATTTAATTAAATATTATAAAATTAATAAAAATATAAAGATCAGCCAAATAAATATTATAGTGTTAAATATTTCATAAAGTATTCAATTGGGAATATTTTTGCATTTTCTAGTAACTATATTAACCCTATAGTGTAAAAATACAAGAAGACACGATAAGAGTTAAATTGTTTAACTAACGGTTAAACCCAAAAGATAAGGTTACTTTTATGATCTAAACGTGTAGAAAAATAATTTTATGAGAGGATTTCGACCCATAATCATATTATCCTCTAAATAAATCACTTTTTTGCTATTTCAAACCGAAGATAAATTTATAATAAATTTATAATTTATGTTCTTCCAAAAGTGCCCCTCACCTCCCTTTTAAAAGGGCAGTTATTATTCTCTTTAATTCACACCAAAAAATCCATTTTTCTAGACTAAAACCTACGTAATTATTCTACAAATGTCCCTCAACTCATCTTAGAGGCCACACTTTGGGAAGAAAACCATTCTAAGGAGTCCTTTTGTGAAAACTAAAAGGGGACACCCGAAAAAGAGGTAATTGTTTTATCACCTTCTTCAAAGTTATTTTCTTCTTATACTTCATATTTATATGTTTTTTACATATAAAAATAAAAACTATAGTATCATACATATACTTATATGTTATTATAATCATGGAACAACCATATTACTCATTTTATCCATCATAATAACAATATCACCATGCGGGTGTACGTATGATTACCGCCTCCATGCCGTGGTGTAATTTATTATTCAAGAATAATTTATTTGGATGAGTATAATAATGATTAAAATGGATATAAATAATTAATATAACATGATAATTAATCTATATAATTAATATACCATCCAATTCCATACCATTTAACCATTAAGGTATCGATACCATCATTCATGCGTACGTACGACCTACCGTCTCCATGACGTGATGAGATTCATTATCCATGTTAATCATTAAAGAATGAATATAAAATTTATATGATGAGTAAAAATAATAATTATGAACTTTATTTCATTATGTATATGAATAAAATATATCATATCCATAAAAAACATGACTTATATGACAAAATAGGAATGGGAAAATGAACCAGTTAATACCCAAAATAATGGTTATACTGAAATATTATTACCAAAATGATATAAGGGGATAATATATGATATCATAAATATTAATATGGACCTATTATAGTCTAATAACATGTTTTAGCCATTATACATGAGGCTAACTCACCCTCGACTAAAGGAAAGTATAAGGTAAGGGTTAATTTCACAATGTCTTTATTATCTGAGATTTCTTATACATAAGTATCAACTAGGATATCCTTATCATCCATGTCCATGTTTCATCAAATGTAACTATAAATATTATATAAAATTTGTTAAAGTCATTTTTACCCATGTTGAAATTTTTATAAAATGTTTTTAAAGGAATCTTTTCGTCGTTTTCCAAATGAGGTACTTTATGCCATTTTCAACAAATTAAGGAAAGAATGGCTTTTTAACTTATACAGTGTTAGCAGTTATATTTTTCCGTTATGACACATTAACATCTTGAATCTTCCTTTAAAATCTTACAAGTTTATTTTCAAAAGATATGTTTAATTTTATAATTTCATGGCTTTAAATGATTTTAAAGTAAAAAGGGATATCTCTCTCAAAGATTTTTAATGATTTTATTAGATCACTTTCAACTATGTCAACATACTTTGCTTGATTTATTACTTCATTAAGGTTGATTTATTATAATGTAATATTCCATATTTCATTGAAAGGTTTTATGATATGTTTGAATATGGATGTGCTATTTTTATGCCATCCATAGTTTATGGTTAGAGTATTAACATTTAATATGCTAGTTTTAATACGAATGTTTATGTTATGTTTCACCCTTTTCATAGGAGGAATACATTAGACTTAGTAAGTTATGAGTGGGGAACAATATAGCCCCTCTATGTATTAGTAGGTCTCATGTGACAAACTAGTGTCTTAGAATAAGGCCTTTATGATATGGTAATGGTCTTGACACGAGGCCTTAACAGTATGGTTTGATGTTCAACATTACTTATTTCCTCATTATGAGATTAGTTATTAATATTACATGAGATTATTCGAATAGTATAATATCTATGTGAAAGTTTAAATTACATTATTTGATTTATTCTTGCCATATTGTTTTGAAGATTATGTTTAAAAGGCTTGTGTTTTAGTTTTATTCCTTGCCTTAAAAGTTTATGCTTATTAGGATAGCTTCTTTTATATTATTTATCCTCACTGAGCATTTGAGCTCACCACTTTCTTATTTTTAATTTTTCCCTAGGATGTGAAGAAGTATATTATTATTTACATGCAATGATAGTCTAAGGGATACGAGAGTTTTAGAAGGGGATAATATTTTGTTTTTCATTTCAATTTTTAATTTAAAACATATGTTTGTATCTAGTATTTCCAAGGCTACTAAACCGATCAGTCCTTCAGGATTTAATTTTGTTTTGATCACGCCAATGTAATAAAACAATGCACAAAATCTGGGAAACTAGGGTTGGGGCTTTACTGTTGGCATTAGAGGAAGTTTAGTACAAACCTTGGAAACTAGATTTAGAAAAAAACCTTAATCAAGGAACATTACCATAAGATAGGTTTTGAGAATAAGTATAGAAGAACATCCTAGAATTTATGTAATATAGAGATTATGTGGGTATTCCTAGTAAATACATCCCTGTATGGATACTACAAGTGGATGTGGTTCTGAAATAGATGTACCTAGGGGTGAAAACTCTAAAAAGGTATTCCAAGCTTGACTCGGTGTAACATGGTGCACGACAACGGGCCTTACCATGCACCTAGTTTAACACTCCCAGGGGATATGCTTTGGATATTTATTATTTCCTTTAAAAACCATTATGAAGGATTTTTTATTAACTATGTCCTCAAAAAAGCATGTTTATGATTATATATTACATATGCATAATTTTTTTAATTTATGTTAATTATTTTACCAATTTGGAATTATGAATTATGATTCATAACCTAATCTAGTGTATGCCATTGTTTATAAATGGTGCCTAGTGGAAGAAATGGAAATTATATCAATGCAGGTAATCCATATAGGGATTTCCCTCCTATAAAAGATAATGATAGTGGTGTTAGTGATAAAACTCTTGCTGAATATATTATAACTATACTTGGAAAATTGACTCAGGTTATGAATAATAACCTTGTCTATATGGAGCACCCCGATCCATAATTCATAGGATCAATGTTAGACCGATTCATGAGACAACAACCTACAACATTCAATGGGACTGAAAATCCATTTGTAGCTGAGCAATGGATAAGTTCCTTTGAGAAAATATTTCTTACTTTGGGGAGTAACGGATGGGAAAATGTTTTCATCACAATTTAACGTCTCTCAGGAGATATAGATCAATGGTGGTCATTAATACAAAACACAAAAGAGGATGAAGAAGTAGAAAATATGTAATGGAGGGAGTTTAAAGAACTTTCCCTAGAAAAATAATTTCCTCACGAACAACAAGCTGATATAGAAAGGAAATTTCTGAGTCTAAGTCAAAAAGAGGATGAGAATATTGCAAAGTATAAGGCTAACTTCACAAGGTTATCAAGGAATTCTACAGACTACATACATAACCCAAGAAGTAAGATTGATCAATTATTTTATGGGTTAAAACCATTCCTTTGATGGGCATTGTTCTCAGAATCTTTCTCATCATACAAAGATATAGTCTCATGTGCTATCAAGACAAAAAATGAATTCTCTAAGTCTTATGACTTTAAAGGGAATCAAGAGAAGAAGAGGGATATCGAACAATCTAGTAAAGGAAATCATTGGAATAAAGGAAAAGTAGAATTTACACCCTATAGTAATTGTGGGAAAAAACATCCCAATATTTTCCTAAAGGGGATGGGAGTTTGTTACAAGTGTGGAGAAAAAGGCCACCAAGATCATGATTGCAAGGGGAGGAAAGAAGTTGTCAATGTTCAATGATATAATTTTAAAGAAATGGGACATTATACAAATGATTGTCCTAATCATTAAGGAAACTTACCTCAGAAAAGGATGAGGGAGAAAGGACAAGATTTTTCAATCACAACTGCTAGGATTGAAACTCCTAATGATGTTGTGGTTGGTACTATAATCATCTCCTCAAATTTAGGAAAAGCTTTATTTGATTCTGGATCCTCTCATTACTTTATATCCTCACAGTTTTCTTAAAAAATTAGATATTTCCAATTCACTTTAACAAGGGAGTTATTAGTCCAAACAACTAAGGAAAGTCTCATTGTAGCAAATATGTGTCAGGTAGTTCCCATTATCTAATATAAACATGCATTATATATTAACATTATTTTCATACCTATGGTCTAATTTTATATAATCCTTGACATGGATTGGCTATCAAAATATGATGTGAAAATTTATTTCAAGAAAAAAGAAGTTACGATTTGTGAGGATAATGTAGAATCCATTTTCTTTAGAGTAGAAACTTCATCACCTGATTCTTATAAAAATCCAACCCCAATAGCTTTATTAAATGTGATTCTTGTAGAGTAAGAGGAAATAATGTCTAAGTATGAAGAAGGAAATATTCAAATTGAGTATATACCTATTATAAGGGAGTAAATTGATGCTTTTCCTAAAGATTTACCAAGACATCGCCTAGAGTGTAAAATTGATTTTTCTATTTATTTAATCCCTGATGCAAGACCAATATCAAATAATCATTATAGGATGGAAATTTTGGAATTAGTAGAGCTAAAGAAACAATTAGAGGAGTTGAGTAGTAATGGATTTATTCTCCCTAGTGTTTCTTCATGGGGAGACTGAGTTATTTTTGTTAAAAAGAAAGATAGATCAATGAGGCTATGGATTGAATATTGATAAATCAATGATATTACAATAAATAACAAGTATCCCCTACCTAAAATTTATGATTTATTTGGTCAACTTCATGGGGGTAGATATTTTTCAAAAATTTACCTTCGTTCTGGATATCATCAATTTTTTGTAAGAAAAGAAGATATTCCAAAGACAATATTCCGAACGAGGTATAATCATTATGAATTTATGGTAATTCAATGTGTATTGACTAATGCACCATCTATTTTCATGGATCTAATGAATAGAGTGTTCAAGGAATATTTTGATGATTTTGTCATAGCATTTATTGATGATATATTGGTATACTCTAAAATCTATGAAGACCATGAGAACAACTTACAGATTGTTATGAATAATCTTATAAGAAATGAACTACATAGGAAGTTTCACAAGTGTGAATTATAGATTTAGGAAATTTTCTTTTCTTGGACATATTATCTCCAAGGATGGAATCTCTATTGACCCTACAAAGAAAAAGGCAATCCAAGAATGTCCAACACTGAGTAAAAATGAGGTACACAGTTTTATTAGTTTAGCAGGTTACTATTGACATTTCGTCTAGAATTTTTCCTGATTGGAAAACCCGTTAACTAAGCTCACACGTAAAGGGGTTAAATTAGTTTGGACAAAAGAGTGTGAAGAATGTTTTAAATAATTGAAGAGAAAATTATTCAATGCTCCTATCATGAATATATCATTTAGGAATGATGGGTTTGTGATTTATAGTGATGCATCAAAGAAAGGAATCAGTTGTGTCCTTATGTAAAATGATAGGGTTATTGATTATGCATCAAGGCAATTAAAAATTCATGAACAAAACTTCCCAACTCATAATCTGGAGTTAACAGCAGTAATATTTTCTCTAAATATATGGAGAAACTATCTCTATGGTGAAAAGTGTGATATATATATTGATCATAGGATTTTGAAATATATTTTCTCATAGAAAGAACTCAACATGAGATAAAGGATATGACTTAGGTTACTCAAGGATTATGATTTCATAATACACTACCACCCAAGGAATGAAAATAAGGTGGAAGATGATTTAAATAGAAAATACCATGGAGTTATAAACACAATGAGAGTTGAAAGGAATCCTATGTTTATGGATCTAGTAAATATGGATACAGTAACTATCATAGAAGGTGAAACATCACTCCTTTTTCAAATGGTTGTAAAAACTTCTTTACTAGAAAGGATAAAAAGTTCTCAGTCTGATGGTGAGGAGTCTCAAAATAAAATTAAAGCTTTGAATGATGAGAGACTGATTGACTTTATATTTGAAGATGGTACCATGAAATTTGGGAAGATTCTTTGTGTTCCTGCTATACCTGAGCTAAAAAGGGAATTATTGGATGATTCTAATAGCTCTAATTTCACTGTACACCCTAGTGGAACTAAGATGTATAGATATTTGAAGGAACATTTTTGGTGGGACAACATGAAGAGGGGGATTGCTGATTATGTGTCAAGAAGTTTGGTTTGTAAACATGTGAAGGATGGAAGAAAATATCCTGGAGGTGTCATGCAACCTATTCTATACCTATGTGGAAATGGGATGATATTATGATGGAATTTTTCATGGGGATACCAAAAACTCCTAGAAGAAATGATGCGATATGGGTTATTGTTGATCATCTTACCAAATCTGCACATTTTCTTGATATAAGAGAAGATTTACCATTTGAATGTTTAGCATGACTATATGTTAATGAATTTGTAAGACTTTATGGTGTACGCCTATCATTTTTTTCTGACTGTGATCTCTAGTTTATATCATAATTATGGAAAAGTCTTTAAAAGGCCATAGATACTGAGCTTTTTTTCAGCACTACCTACCACCCTCAGATTGATGGAAATTCAGAAAAGACCATTCAAACCTTAGAAGACATGTTGAGATCTTGATCTCTTTATTTTCAAGGTATATGGGATCAATATTTACCGATGGTATAATTTTCCTATAACAATAGCTTCTATTCAAGTATACAGATGACACTATATGAAGTGTTATATGGAAAGAGATGTCATACATCAACTTTTTGGGATGATGTTGGTGAAAGAAAACTTATAGGCCCAGAACTTGTTGAGGAAATGACAGAAAATGTAAAAACTATTCATACCCATATCAAAACAGCTCAAAGTAGGCAAAATAGCTATGTTGATAACCAAAGGAAGGATTTGGATTTTCAAGTGGGATATCATGTTTTCTTAAAGGTATCTCCATGGAAGGGTGCTATACGATATGGTAAGAATGGTAAATTAAGTCCCAAGTATATCAGACCTTTTGAAATTCATGAATGAATTGGAGTTGTACCTTACCATTTGGCAAGTTGTCAAGTCTCTCCAAAATTCATGACATGTTCCATGAATCAATGTTAAGGAAATTCATTCCAGACCCAACACATGTACTCACCTATAACGAAATATAAATCAAACCTGATCTATCTTATTATGAAGATCCCATCAATATTCTTGATACTAGAGAACAATTCTTGATAAATTGGACAACTCGTCTCGTAAAGGTTCTTTGGACAAACCATAAAATGGAAGAGGTAATGTGGGAACTGGAAGAGCTTATGTTGAAGAACCACTCAAATCTTTTTATGAAGTGATATTCTAGAAATTTCATGAACAAAATTATTTTAAGGAGGGAATAATGTCACACCCTAAGGTTCCATGGAATGATTCCTTTTAAATAATTCAATAGCTTGCGCTACACAAAACATCGAGTTCGAGCGCACCATGATCTTCCTAACCAGCCGTTTAAAAAGCGATTATGAATAGTATTAATCAAATTATGAAATTAATAAATTTTATTTTTCAAAATAGACTTTATTTTTGAATTCTAAATATCAAAATTATCTTTGGGTGAAATTTTGGTAATTTTCTGAAAAGTTTTAATTTTTGATGAATGGTGAAAAATACTGCATTGTTGTTAAAAACTGACTATTTAATTTAAATATTTATTTCAATGTAAGTTGATTTTAAACTCAAAATAGATAAATAATACATATATTAATCCAATAGAGTTAATTTTAATAATTTTATAATAGAATTACATATAAAAATTTATTAGACTTTTGAACGTCTCTTTTACCCACCTTCAAGCCACATCTACAGGATTTGCATTAAACATAATTTTACCACTTATATGAATTGAATTTAAAAAAATAGATATACATAGTTGTAATTAGTATGAAAAATTTTGTCTAATAAGATCAAAATAATTTTTTTTGGTGAATAGTAACTTTTGAATTTTATTTACCATAGTTAAAGGTAAATATGGTAATTAAAGGTAAAATTAATATTATAATAATATAACATTACCCTAAAACTTGTACTAATTTCATTGGATAAGTTTGTTTCAACAAAAAACAACATTAGGTCAAAATTATAAATTTTTTAAGACACTTGTGTTAGATTAAGACATTTATTATATCTTATTTAATGAAGAGTTAAAAATGCCATATCCAAATTTTAATAACTAAACCATTTTTAATATAGGGTTATAAATAAGATAAATTAGACTCTAAATATTTTTTAGAAATATAAAATAATTATCTACATAATTTTATTTTTCTTTTAATTTTAGGAAATAAATTATTAAATTAAATGGAGACACAATAATGATGTAGTAATTGAATTATTAAAGGAAGAATTAATTAAATGATATTTAAAATATTAAAATAAATAAAATTGGTCTTAATTAATGGAATAATATAATTTTATAGATAATATAGATATATTATAAATATTTTTTCGATGTGATCATGTTGGTTTGATATTTTAAAAAATGCACATTTTGAATAGTATCAAAATTGATATAAATGATACTTTAAAATAAATAATATTTAATTAAATGCTATAAAATTCATAAAAATGTAATGTTTTCCAAATAACTAATATAGTTTTAAATATGTCATACACAATCCAATTGGGGTTCGTTTGTAATTTTATAGTAACTATATTAACCCTATAGTGTAAAAATACAAGAAGACACAATAAGAGTTAAACTGTTTAACTAAGTGTTAAAACTAAAAGATAAGGTTAGTTTTGTGACCTAACCATGTCTAAAAAACATTTTATGATAGGATTTAAACCTATACTCATCTTATAATCTAAATAAATCACTTTGGATCTATTTAAAACCAAAAATAAATTTATAATAAATTAATATTTTTGATTTTCCAAAAGTGCCCCTCGCCTCTCTTATAAAAGGGAACTTCTCATTCTATTTAATTAACACATCTAAAGCCATTTGTATCATCCAACCACTACCCAATTATTATACCAATGTCCCTGATTTCATCCTAGATTCCACACTTTGGGCAGAAAACCATCCTAAGGATTCCTCTTGTGTAAACCAAAAGGAGACACCTGAAAAAGAGGTAATTGTTTTATCACCTCTTTCAAAGTTCTTTTATTCTTCTAATTACTATTTATATGTTTTTTCCATATAAAAATAATAAATATAGTATCATACATATACTTATATTTTATTATAATCATGGTATAACCATATTACTCATTTTATCCATTATATGAATAACAATATCACCACGCGTACGTACGTACGACTTACCGTCTCAACGCCATGGTGTAATTTATTATTCAACACAAATTTATTTGGATGGGTATACAAATAATTATAACGGATATAAATAATGAATATAATATGATAATAAATCTTTATAATTAATATACCATCTAATTCCATACCAATTAACTATTAAGGTAATGATATTATCGCTTGTGCGTACGTACGACCTACCGTCTCCACGACGTGATGAGATTAATTCTCCAAGTTAACCATTAAAGAATGGATATAAAACTTATATGATGATTAAAAATAATAATTATGAACTTAATTTCAATATGGATATGAATAAAATATATCCTATCAATAAAAAACATGACTTACATGACAACACAGGAATGGGAAAATGAAGTAGTTAATACCCAAAACAATAGTAATACTGAAATATTATCACTAAAATGATATAATAGGATAATATATGATGTCATAAATATGAATATGGTCTTTTTATAATTTAATAACATGTTTTAACCATTATATAGGAGGCTAACTCACCCTCTACTGAAGGAAAGTGTAAGGTAAGGTTTAATTTCACAATCTCTTTATTATCCGAGATTTCTTATACGTAGGTATCTACTGGGACATCCTTATCATCCATCTCCATGTTTCTTAAAAATATAAATCAAAATATTATCGACAATTTTTTAAAGTCATTTTTACCCATGTTTTACTTTTTATAATTTTTTTGAAAGGAATCTTTATGTAATTTTCCAAACGAGGTACTTTATGACCTTTTCAAGAAATTAAGGAAAGAATGTTTTTTTAACATATATAATATGAGTGGATATTTTTTTTCTGTTATGAAACCTTAACATTTTGAAGATTCCCTTATAATATTACAAGTAAATTTTCAAAAGATATGTTTTTTTTATAATTTCATGACTTTGAAATGATTTTAAATTAAAAAGGGATATCTTTCTCAAAGAGTTTTAATGATTTTATTAGATCATTTTCATCTATGTCAACATAATTTTTTAGATTTAATGATTTATTAAGGTTGATTTATTATGATACAATCTTCCATATTTTATTGAAGGTTTTATGATATGTTTGACTATGTATGTGATATTTTTATACCATTCATAGTTTATGGTTAAAGTATTAACATTTCATATGCTAGTTTTAATATAAATGTTTATGTTATGTTTCACCCTTTCCGTATGAGGAATGCATTGGACTTAGTAAGTGAAGGGTGGAGCCCACTATAGCCCCTCGATTGATCGGTAAGTCTCATGAGAGAAACTAGTATCTTGGAACAAGAACTTGAAGGTATGGTAATGGTCTTTTCATGAGGCCTTGACGGTATGGTTATGATGTCTGACATTATGAATTTCCTAGTTATGAGATTAGTTATTGATATTTCATGTGATTATTATACTAGTAGAATATCCATTTGAAAGTTTAAATGGTATTATTTGATTTATTATTGCTATATTATGCTGAAAATTATGTTTAAAAGGCTTGTGTTTTAGTTTTATACCTTGCCTTAAAATTTTATGCTTATTTATGATAGCTTCTGATATATTGTTTATCCTCACCGAGTATCTGAGCTCATCCCTTTATTATGTTTCATTTTTCCCTTGTATGTGAAGAAGTATATTATTATTGACATGTAGTGATGGTTTAAGGGATATGATAGTTTTCAAAGGGGATAATATGTTGTTTTTCATTTTAAGATGTAATGTAAAATTTATGTTTGTATCTAGTATTTCCAAAGATACTAAACTGATCGGTCCTTCAGGATTTGATATTCTTATGATCCTGCCAATTTAATAAAAATATGAACCAACTCTAGGAAACTTGGGTAGGGGCATTACATGCATTGAATAAAATTAAATGCATTTCTCTACAATGAAGGATGTACTGAATAGATCCCAACCTATTTTCTCATAGGTAAGGGTGCATTGAATAGTACCCAAGCCACTCCACATAGGGAAGTCCATACTGAGAAGTACCCAACCTAATTACCCATAGGGAAGGGTGTACTGAATAGATCCCAACAAATTAACTTATAACAAAGGGCATTCTGAATAGATCCTAACAAATTCCCTCATAGGTAAGGGTGTATTAAATTACCAAACCTATTCCTCCTCAAGGAAGTGTACACTATAAATCCCAGATCATCACCTATTCTATAGGGGAACCCATCCATTAACATCCATGCACATAATCAATCTTATCATGAACAATACACTCTCACTCAAGGTTGGTTTCATTCATCTGATCCCATCATTTGGAATCACATAATAAGAAACATGCATAAAACAACAAGTAATTCACACAAACCATCCGACAAGCTTCCTATCTCTTCATAAGGAACTATTCACTCAGAACCTAGCTGCATATCCCATAGCATGCCTCAAAGACCATATGAGCTCAAAAAATCATGTTCTGAAGACCATTCTAGTCACACAAGCACAACACACCAAACCTAATGGCCTTCGCATCTCACCTGCAAGGGAATCCACTAAGGGACTTATAACTATCTCAATCTCTAAACACTGGAACCAAGATGCCTATAATACCCCACAATGTCATCCTAGCTCATTGTCTCTACCCAAACCTAGACTGAAGCATTAGTCTAAAACCCATCATCTGGAGGAAACCCCTCTCAGTCACACCACATCTAGTACCGTAGGACTCATCCTGCTTATAACACACATTAAGATTCCACTCCACCCTCAAAAGTGTGTTCCTACCATGAATAAGTCTTAACACCATATCACCCATCAACCCTAAGCCTAAAACTTTGATTAATGACCAAATTATTGGGACTAGGAGGTTTTTATATGTTTTACTAAAGTTGTAACTTATTATGGAAAATGTTAAGAAAGTATTGTCTTTTGTTGTCCAACATAAAATCACCTTACTATGTTACGAATTTTAACATTGGTGACCAGATAGAGAGGGTTGGAAGATTTACTAGACCAAGTCTAAGGAAAAAATGATACCAAATTAAGGTTTCTCAACATGATAAATGTGCTGAATGTTTATCTTAACATGATTACAAGTTCCATTGGACAAAGTGTTCAATAAATAAATATGGTGATGCTTTTCTATTCTTAATGTTTCTAACATCATGAGTAATGAGAATTTTCATGATCTAATCATAAGTATAAATGGTGATAATTTCATTTGTATATAGAAAGTTCATACTACAAAATTATATGAAGATTTCTAGAAATATGCTATTGGATAGAGGTTTGGTTCGGTAGAATTTTTTTGAATCACTACATAAAGGTATCTGAGCATGCTACACACAGGTTTTTTTAGTATACTATTAAAGGTATAACATATTTTGGGTGTGATACATAAGGGTTAATGAGCATAAAATGTATGGGTAACACCTATTTTCCAAATTTAATGTAAGAGTATATGTGATGATACAATGTTTTTGTTTTATGTTTGTGAATTTTTCTATACAAAGGAATGTTTTTGAAGTATAAAGTGAAAATTATAAGGAATGTCATTGGAAAAAATCCAACCAGACAAAGTATAATTGGACAAAGACCATCAGTTGATATCTTTCAATATCATAGGTTTGAGTCTATAAGATGAACCTTTTGTATAATGTATATAACATGGAAATTTATTAATTTTAGAAGAAAATTTGTTACAGGAATTTCAGACAGAAGACTTCGAGTCATCCAAAAGATGGTTTTTCATTGAAGTCATTGGATGGATGCTTCCATATGAAGCTCATCAGACAAAGGCTAGCTTGCAAAGGAAATGGATAAAGTGTTCTGATGAATGTCATCATATAATGGAAGTGTTTGGGGAATATTTTAGAAACAGTCATATAAATTTAATAAAGGAGCATCGAATGGAGTCTCATTGGATAGAAGTTTGGCTGCAAAGTTTCACCAGATGAATGAATGGTATAAATATTTATTTCTTCAAAGGACTTTATGAATAATTAATTAATATATATAATGTAATGATTCAAATATAATTGTTTAATGTTCAAAATATCAAAGAAGGAAGATTTTTTATTCTCTCTGAGTTATAATGAAGTTTGTTAAAGGCAACAAATGTTAGAGTTTACATGAAGATTTATGAATACTCTATAAGTTCTAATAATAATCTGAAAAAATTATTTTGAGTGGGAATTATGAATTTTGGGTTTTCATTTGAGTGGGAAAATAAATTAGAGTTCCCACATATTCTCCTTTAATTAATACTATATAAAAGGTGTGTTCATATAAACACAAATTAATACTGTTCACACATAAAGAAGTTGATTGAAGCACTGTAGTTTTTAGAAAGTTGATTAAACATAATTTTTTAAGAAACATTAAACAAATTATTACAAGATAAACATGTCTCATAAATTAGCATCAAATAGATAGTGTGTATAAATAATCAGTAGAATAGAGAAAAAGTGGAAGTAGTTTATTTTTTGGAATTTTAATCGGTTGAAGGATTCCACATAGAGTTTTCATAAGAGGTGGTGTCAAATGGACATAATGAAATGGTGTGAAGAAGAATAGTTAGAAAAAATATTTCAGTCTATATAAAGGAACCAGATGAATTATATTGGACATACACTAGAAGGATTATACCATATTAATCCCTCAGATAGATTATATAAGAAGAACCCATCAAATAGATAATAAATAAACTAAAGAAAGTTATTTCTTAGTGCTGGGAAAGAAAGTGAAGAATAAGTACTTACAAGAAGAGAAAGTGTAAAGAAGTTCAAGCAGTACAGTGACAAAATACTAAATTCTATTGGTAAAGGTTTATAATAGTTAATAAAAAAATATTTGTTACATATTATATATGTATTAAAATCACATGAATTGTTGTTTGATTATAGTGCAATGTAAGTGTAAGTATATTCCCTTATCACTATAACCACATACAAAGGATTTTTTTTTCTAGTGGACTGTGTGGTATTGGATTATTTATAAATCATTCCATGGACTAGCTACTATTAATAAGTAGTGAAAATTGTGAATAATTTTGTTCTTATATTTGTTCTTGTGTGACTATTTTCAAAAAATTCATATCACTTTAATGGGAGGGGATGGATGTTTCATGATTAAGAAAATATAAAATGAAAAGATCACTAATTCAACCCATCACCCTATTAGTGACCACATAGATCCTAATTAGTCTTTATAAGTAGTATCTAAGTGAAGGTTACCTTCATTGAATGTTCAATGAATTTTGGAAAAAATATAATTTTCCATGGATGTTCAGAATTATTTGAAGTGTAAGGGGATTTCTATTCTTTATGGTAAAAAATTACATACTTGGAAAGATAGAATATCACATTATCTCATGTTCATTGGCTATAATGTTCTTTAAGCTACTACTAATGGTTTAACTCCTTTTTCTGAGGGAGTTCCCCTAGCTACTACTGATAAGAAGAATTTAGATAATGATGAGTGATCCAGAAATAATATACTCCCCTTACCCTCTGAAATTGAGTTTCATAGAGTCAAAGGATTTGGATAAACTACAAGCATCTAGGAAAAGTTAAAAAATATATATATTGGAAATATGAAATTAAATAAATTAAATTTATAAATATAGAGACTAAATTATTAAGATCTTAATATGGGTGATTATGAATTTGTTGGTGATTTGTTTATAAGGTCAAATGACATTGTAAGAATTATAATATGTCTTGTTGATAAGTTAAAATATTCAACCATTATTGAAAATATCTTATGAATTATTCTTGATAAATTTGATGTTTAGGTATCATCATTGGAAGATAGAGATATTGAAACTCTATATCTGGATATAGAATTTTCATCACTTATGAAATGATAAGAGAAAAGGTTATTAAGAACAAAGAAAATACTGATCAAGAAATTTCCTTCAAAGCTTCCTAGAAAGGAAATTATAAGAAATTTCTCAAACAAGAAGCTAGTGACTTTGACACCAAAGATGAAGTTAGTAATTTTTTTTGATAAATTTATGTATTTTCTTTAAAAATGTGAAAAGAAAAATAGGAAAGTGAAAAACAAATTTATTATTAAAATAAATTGGCTATAGAGCTATTGAAAATTTTGATAAAAATTGTCCTCAATGAAAAAAAATAATGAAATCCATGAAAATGATAAAAAATAAGGAAAAATAGAAAAGAAGAAGGAAAAAAAATCAAAGTCCTATTCTAAAGGAAATGTTATAAAGTTTACTAAATTAAAAATGAGAAACTATTTGCCTAACTATGAGAAAAATGATGAAAGTGAAGAAGAAACTGATAACTTCAGTGATGATGCAACAAAAAAATTCTTATTTAAAAATTGAATGATGAAAATTTAACCAATGAAAAAAATAGTAGTTAATAATATGACGAAGAAAAATAAGAGACTTATATAAAGTTTATTCTCAAATTTGAATTGAAATAATTATATCCAAAATTGTAATACTTGATAGGGAGAACAAGAAGTTGAAGAAATAAAATATTTCATAAAACAGAAAATATTTTTCTCTTGAATAAAAATAAAAGTTTCTAAAGTAAATTAGTGTTTTAAAGAAGTTTCTTGATGAAAATAAAAATATCAACATCAAGATTAAAGAAAAGATAAAAGTGAAGGAGGAATAATTAGAGAGTTTATAATAAAAACTTTCTAAAACTGAGCAAGGAGTTATAAATTTTAAAAACACAATTATTAAATTTATAAAAAGTTCTAAAAATTTTAAATCTAATAAGGATCAATAAAATTTATCTACAAATTTTTACAAGAATAATAAATATTCTTTGAAGAAAAAGGAATTTATGAAGATCTTGTATGTAGATAAAATAATCAGATTTAAAAAACATAAAGTTTCTAAGGTTTCAAATTTTGAACCAAAATCTACCACTAGGAGATATTATATTGAGGTTTAGAAGAAATATATGATTAAGAAGAAAATATTAAGAGGTAACCAAAAATTTGGTGTGAAATAAATGAACAAAGTGAAAGGTAATAAAGTTGATGAAAAGTAGGCTCAGAACTTTGAATAGTATGAAAGTTATAGTGGTAAATAAAATTTCTATGGTAACTACTAGTGTTGTAGAGGGTTTTTCTAAATACAAAATATGTTTTGGTTCAATCATCAACACAAAAATGAATCTAATATAAACTAGATAAAAATATTAAGGGGGTGTTAACCTACTCAAAGAAGATAACCTGAGAAAGTCAATGTGAATATTGAAAATAGATTTTAAACCTTGGAAAATATATGTGAAAGATGTGAAATGTGTGAAAATATTGTAAATTTATGTATTATCATGTCCCTGGAATAAATGAAAAACCTCAAAAGCTAAATGATAAATAAGAAAAAGGGAAGGAAAAAAAATCCTTTTTTGTGGAACTGCTCTCAAATCTACAAAAGGAGAATGGCCTTAGATTTTAGATAGTGGATGTTCTTCATATATGATAGAAGATTTAATGTTATTGAATAATTTTAAAGATTTTAAATAAATTACTATTAGTTTTGGAAGTGATGAGTTACTTAGAATCAAAGGCATTGAATACGATATCATTATGGAAGAAAATTTAAAAGTCCAAAAGAGCCTTATTTGTTGAAGTGATGGAACACAATTTTTTAAGTGTTTCATAATTTTTTCATGAAGGTAAAAAATTTATATTTAGAAAATATGGTTTTATTTTTAAGTGAATAAAATATAGTAAAGTTTTAATGAGAGGCCAATGAACAAAGGGAAACTTGTTTCAAGTTGGTGATTCACAATGTCCATGCTATTTGAGCATGATGGAAGAAAATCAACTATGGCATAAAAGGTTGGGGAATATGTATCAGAGGAATATGAGAAAGCTAATTAAGAGATAAAGTATTCATGATATTCCTGAAATGATAAGACGAAGATATTGGTGTTGTTCTATTTTATTTAATGGGAAGATTACAAACTCAATAGATAAGAAAGTTGAGATACATTTAAATCATCCCTTAGAGATGATACATTCTAATATTTGTGGGTCCATGAGTAAATAATAAACAAATAGATATAAGTAAATTATTTATTTTATTATTGACTTTAATCGCACTACATGTATTATGTTTTTAAAAGATAATTATAGGATCTCAATATGTTTAAGAGTTTTTAGAGAAGTGTGAAAAAAGAATGTTGATATTCTATGAATAAAATACAAACTAATAATGGTGGAGACTGTAAAAGTGGGAAGTTTATATATTATCTTAAAAATAATGGCATTCATTATGAGTTCATGCACCATACACACCACAATAGAACTATGTTTTTGAATAAATAAATAAAATTTTGGTGGAAATGGCATGAACAATGCTGATTGAACATAATACTTCAAGATATTTTTGGAGAAAATCTATTAGAGTAGTAGTTTCTTTTCAGAATCAACGTTTCTATATGAAAAAATCTTATATAAATCCTTATGAGATGTAATATAAAGAAACCCCATGTATAATGAATTTAAGGGTGATCATAAGTCCTTGCATTATAAAATTATAGGGTAGAAATCTTTGGAAGACTGATTAGATATGTGTTGATGGAATATTTCTTGGATAACCTCCTAATAGTAGAGGATATAGGTGTTTTAATAAAGTTATAGTAAATATATTTAACTAGGTCAAAGTGAAATTTCTTGAACAAGCTGATAAGAAAGGTTCATAGATAGTTATAGATATGAAATAAAGGGAAGATGATGTGGTGGTAGTTGAACAATGTAAAAAAATTCTTAATAATAGTCACAATGTTGAAAATACTCAAGATGAATATTCTAACTCAGCTATCTCAAGTGACGAGGAACAATTAAATTCCTCTCATCCTAGGATGATAAATAAAGTGGAAGTTTATAACATTATTGGAGATCAATGAAAAAAGGTTCAAACCAGAAGAACGTTAAGGATAGTTTCTCATTTCTCATTATACTTAGAGGATGAACAAAAAGATGTTGATAAATATATAGAAGATCAAGAGTGGATTGATTATATTAATAAAGATCAAGATATGATTGAAAATATATATACATGGGAACTTTTTCATAAGATGAACAATAAGAACGTGATTAGTATAAAGTGGTTGTTCAGAAATAAGCTGAATTAAAAAGGAGAAGTGATAGGAAACAAGGAATTACTAGTTTGTAAAGGTTACTCACATATAGAAGCTATTGAATTTGATGAAATGTTTTCTCGAGTGTCAAGATTATAAATAATCAAATTCTTTTCTACTATTGCTACACAATATAATTTTTTTGATGGTTGTCATGTTATATTTTCTTAATAGAGTACTTGATTAAGAAGTTTATACTGAACAACCATGTGGAATAAGGATTGGGAAAGATGAAAGTTATATGTGTAAGTTGACATATGATTTTTATGGGTTGAAGTAATCCTAAATAACATAGTATTTTAAATTGGATACTTTCTTAATGAAGTTGAACTTCAAGAAAGGAAGATTTATTAATAACCTCTATATTAAAGAAAATTAAGAGGTTTCCCTCATTTTGTTTTTTTATGTTGAAAACATCATATTAATAATGAATGATAAAGAAAAATGTGAAAATTTTTATGAGGATATAAAGAAGTCATTTGAAATGTCCATTCTAGGAGAAATGAAATACATTCTTGTCTTATAATTCTATCAAAAGAAGAAATACATTTTCTTATATCAGGAGAAGTATGCTAATGAACTTCTGAAGAAATTTGGCATAGAAGATTCAAAGCTAATTTCCATACTGATTTTATTTGGAATAAAGTTTTCAAAATAGATGGAATTAAAGGAGGTAGATCCTAATGAGTTTTGAAAGTGAGTTGGAAGTTTATTATGTATTATAGTTTAAAGACCATATATTGTGTATGGTGTTATAGTATGTTCCAGGTCTCAAAGTACACCAAATGAATTTTATCTTATGGAAGGAAAAATAATTATCTAATATATCAAAGGTATAACTAATTTTTGTACAAAATATGATAGCTTAGTAAATATTAATCTGTTTGGTTATACAGATGCAGATTGTGAAGGTTGTGTTGATGATAGAAGATATGAATCTAGTGGAGTTTTCCTTATGAGATAAAGTTGTGTGAGTTGGCATAAAAATAAAAAAACTTAGTAACTCTCAAAATGAGTGAATATGAGTATATTTCTACCACTCTAGCTACAATTAAAATTATTTTTATGAATAAATAGTTGGAAGATTTATTAGTTAATATAAAGTCACCCTTTCTCTTGGGTTTCTATAATAAAATTTCTATAAATATCAATAAAAATATAGTACACCAGTCTCATTCCTAGAACATTGATATAAAATATCTGTTCATCAAAGAGAATGTGGATAAGAATAAAATAAAGCTGGAGTTTGATCCTACAATAGATAAAGTTTCTGATATTTTCACAAGACCATTATCTTAGGAAACATATCATAAGATAAGGTTTATAATGGTTGCACAACCTCCCTCTCTTCGGGGAAAAGGTATGTGTAACCATCCCCTCTCCATATTTCCTTTGGATAGTGTTTCGAAGGGCGGTAATTTTTTTAACATAAATCTATCCATGGATATGTGTTTTATCTTTTGAAGGAAAACATGTATTTATGGGGAGTTCTTAAAAGGGATAAGATGTGATTTCATTATGTGACTATTTTAAAAGTTTGTTGAAGTGGATACTGGAAAAGTTTTTCTTTTAGGATGAAGTTGTTTTTTAATGAAAGTTCCACGTGAAAGAAGAAATTGTTTTAATAGTTTGTTGAAGTGGATAAAGGAAAAGTTGTTTATAAAGAACGAAGTTGTTTTTTAATAAAAAACCAAGTGAAATACTAAAGGTTTATTAAGAGGTGTATGAAATATTTCTTAAATAATTGATTATGGATAGCATGGTATTGTTGTTCAATGATTCTTGTTTCCTATAATGAGTTTTCTCATACAGGCTTACAATTTTTGGATAAGTAACCCCTTATTTGGATTATAAAGTTTTAGTGATTTATGTTTCTTAGTTGAAAACAAAATATAGAGGGGGATATTGTTGTGACTATGAGGTTTTGATGTTTTTTAAAGTTGGATGTTGTTATGGAAAATGTTAAGAAATTATTTTTTTTGTATAATATAAATTCCACTTAGTTTGTTAAGAATTCCAACAAAGGTGATTGGATAGAGATGGTTGGAATATTTATTAGACTGATTGCATCAGACAAAGTCTAATGGATAATGTTTTCTTATCATGAGAAATATGTTGAAAATTTATCTCCCCATGCTTACAAGTTCCATCAGACTGAGTGTTCGATAACTAAATATGGATATTATTTTATATTCTTAATGTTTTTAATATCATAAGTAATGAATTTTCTCATGATCCAAGTGTAAGATGAAATAAGGAGAAGTTCATTTGTATGAAAAAAGTTCATACTACAATATTTTATTGAGTTTACCAAAAATATGCTATTGGACAAAGGTTTGGCTAAGATGATTTTTTTGAAGCACTGCATAAGGGTATTTGAGCGTGTTGGATAAGGGTTTCTTAGCATGCTATATGACGGTATAGAATATTTTTTTATGCACTACCTAAGGATAGATAAGCATACTATGTAATGGTAAAAACAAATTTCAAAATATTCCAAAAGGGTTTATGTGATTCTATGAAGTTTGTGTTAGATGTTTTCAAATTTTTATAGATAGAGGATTGTTGCTGAATTATAAAGGGAAAATGCTGTGGAATATCATCAGATGAAGTCCAATCATATGATATCCTTCAATATCATTGGTTTGAGTCTAATGGATGAAACTTTTGTACAATGTCTATCATATGAGCATGTATGAAGTTCAAAATAGAGGTTGTTGCTGGAATTTCATATAGAAGACTTCAAGTCATCATACATATAGTTTTTGGTTAAATTAATCATAAAAATGTTTCCATAAGAACCACAAAAGATGGTGGATGACATTTAAATAAAATAAATAAATTGTTTTGATGAATTTAATTAGATAATGGAAGTTTTTGGGGATGAATTTTGAAATGATCCTATGAAGTAATAAAGGAACATCATATAAAAGTGATGCTATAAAGTTTCACCATATGAATTAATGGTATAAAGTTTTACTAGTTTGAAGGTATTTATGATTTTTTTATAAATATATCTAACATGATAATGAAAATAAGATCGTTAAATTTTATAAATATCATGGAAGGAAGATTTGTGACTATAACTGAGTTAGAAAGAATTTTATTAAAGGAAGTAGATACTAGAGTTTATATGAAGCTTTAAGAATACTCTAGAAGTTATGAGAGGAATCTGGTGAAATTTTTTTGCATAAAAGTTTTTAATTTTGAGTTTTCATTTGAGAGGGAAAAGAAATTGGAGTTCCCAACTTTTCTCTTTCAAGAACTACTATATAAATGGAGTGTTCATACACACCCTATTTAAAAATGTGCAGACATGAAGAAGTTAAGAGAAGTTATATAGTTTTTGGGAAGTTGATCAAATAGAATTTGTGAAGAAACATCTGACATATGATTACCAAATAGAGGTTTCTTATCAATTGGTATCGAACATATGGTTTTTAGAAACTATCAACAGAATAGAGTAAAAGAGGAAGCAATAAATTTTTTAGAAGTTTAATTGGTTAAAGGATACCAGATAGAGTTTCTATAATTGGTTGTATCAGACGGAAAGAATGCAGTGGTGAGTGGATAAATAATTGGTCATAATGTTTCAGTATACACAAAATCATGATATGAATTATATTGGACAAACACCAGATATAGTATGTTAGAAGAACCCATCATATGTAGTAGACTGGACAAGACCATTAGATGTATTATATCAGACGAACCCATTAGATAGACAACCAAAATATTGAAGAATTTTATTTCCTACTGCTTGGAAAGAAAGTGAAGAAGATATACTTATAAGAAGAGAAAGTGTGAGGAATTTCAAGAAGAACAATGAAAATATACTAAATCATATTAGTGAAGGTTTCTAATAGATGTTGAAAAAAAAATCTTCATTACATATTATATTTGTGTGGAGAGCACATGAACTACTATTTGATTATAGTGAAAAAAGTGTAAGGATACTTTCTACTTGCTATAACCACATGCAAAGTATTGATTTCTTATATATTGTTTAGTATTGGATTATTTATAAACCATAAAAAGGACAAGACACTCTGATTGATTAGTGAAGCTTGTAAATATTTGTGTTCCTATGGTTGTGTTTGGGTGACTATTTTCAGAAAATCCTTTTCTCTTTAACAAGGAAAAGGTTCATAAGAAAATACAAAAAGATAAGATCAATGATTCACCTCATCCCCCTCTTAGTGATTAAACTGATCCTAATTATTCCTTACATAACTATCCCTAGTAGAAGCACCTAGTCTACTTGCTACATATCCAATATCCTCTCCCCTTGGTGACATAGTCCTCAGGAGATCCCAAATTACCCAAACTGGTAAAGATCACTTGATCCATCTCTTTCTACAGAGTTCTCTTAGTTCCTATCCATTTACCTAGTCCCATAAAATCATGCAATCATATACACCCATTCATAAACTAGCATATATTTTTTTATTAAAGGACCTACTGATCTCAAACACAGAGTTACCATCCATTCATTTGTTTTCTCATCCTCAACCAAGGCTGCCATACCTCATCCAAGATTGCACAAACTTCCAAGATACTTATCACACCAAACCATAAATATAATTAATTATAAAAATTTATAATTTATTCTTAATGTTATTCTAAATATGCATTATAACCAAAAAATTCATTGGGAAATTCCACACCAGTGAAACTGTATGAAACCCTATTCATTCATCCTCATGGAATTTACTTAAGCCAAGCTATGAAAAAATACACATCATTTGGGATAATTTCCACAAAAAGTTTTTGAAATCACCAGAAAACTCCTAGTATAAAATAATAGGTTAGTGGATAAAAATTGAGTATAAGAATAGAGAGAAAATGGGAATAATCATAACCTAAATAACGATGGAAAATTCCCAAGAATCACCCCTCACTAGTAGAATTAGAGGCTTCAACATCAAGGTTTTAACATTGGTTTTTAAAAAACTAATGTTAAATATTACATATTTAAATTTTAACATTGATTTTCATTAAAAACGATGTTAAAGTTCCCCCACTTTATATTTTCAAGTTATTTTTTAAAGTTGAGATGAAAAAATTTTATAAATATTTTTAACATCAATTTTTATAAAAACCAAACGAAAAAATAATATGCCTAACTCTTTCATGTCGTTTTTTAAAAACTGATGTGAATGAGTTATTCTTTAATGTCAGTTTAAAAAAAACTGATATTAATGTGAAAATTTTAAAACTTTTTAACATTAGTTTTGATGAAAACCGTCATTAAAACTCTTTTAGAAATTATACCGACAGTTCAAACCCTTATTTTTATTTCACTCAAAATCCTCTCTCTCAACTGATGATGGATTCTACCTCTTTGATGACCTTTGATTCCCTCTTGAAATAAACTTGAATCCACTTTTCATAGTGTTTTTTCACTTGAAACCTTATCACAACTGACTCTTGATTGAATCTGAACCTTCAATAGTTTCGAGGACCTCAACCACCTTTTATTTTATATTAGAGATGATTTTAATTTACTTTTCACCTTAATTATATTAGATCTTCGATTCTTTATACTTATTCAACGATCTTTATTCTATCACGGTTGAACCAAAACCATGATGTGAGGTTTTTGTTTGTTTTTTTACTACATTTTTTCACTCATTTTCCATCAGTCTTGCAACATTCACTCTATTTCCATCGACATCGATTGTGTTTATTGAAATTCAGAAGTCATTTTTCATTATTAATATCTAAAATCTATATGTAATTAATTTTATTTTTGAAAATAAATTATGTATATTTTTTTTTATCATAATTGTTTGTAGGTTATTATATGTTTTTATGTTTAACTATTTTTTATGATAATTGTTTTTTATAAAAATTGTTTATAAAATATTTTGTATAACTGTTTGTATAATTATTTTTAATTTATTTATGTATAAATGTTTTTATAATTGTTCATATAATTTTTATGATAATTGGTTTTAAGTTATTTTTATATAATTTTTGTATAATATTTTATTTAATTGTTTGTATAATTGTTCAGAATTCAGAAGATTTTTTAAATAATTGTTTGTAAGTTATTTTTTATGTCGAATTTTTGTTATGATAATTGTTTGTAAGATAAATTATGTATAATTGTTTGTTATAATAATTTTTTGTTTTGATAATTTTTTGTTAGTTATTAAGTGTTTTTTAGTTTTTTTAAAATTTTAAGATAAATTATATATAATATTTTGAAGATAAATTAGGAATAAGTTTTTGTTATTTTTGAAGATTAATTATGTATAAGATGTTTTGATAATTTTGTATAATTGTTTATTATGATCAAATGGTTATCAGTAATTGATTGTTTTGATTATATGTTTTTATGCTTAAAATTTATCTATTTATTATATATTTTTAAATGTTTATATGTTTTAATATATTCACCTTTTATATTATGATCTTAAATATTTAATGGATTATAATTGTTTTAATTTATGAAGCACCATTGACAAATATGAAAAAGGATTTGATGGTTTCTCAAAATTTTCTAAAAAAATCTTAAAAAAAGATTTGATTTTATGTCCACGCATGAAGTGTTTGAATATGAGAAAGTTAAATTACATATAAATCAAGGATTATATCATTTTCTATGGTTTTATCCATAATTATACACGTTGAATATGGCATGGTGAAAGAATGGTAAATTCAACATCTAATTCTGATGAAAATATTCAGAATGAGTCAGAGGATCATATTGAAGAATTAATTCATGATTTTGGCATTAAAACCATTGAAAAAACAACAATTGTTGAATGATTGTATGGAGATTCTGAGAAAACATTATTCCCCGGTTGCTCTAAATATATAGTGTTATTAGCGATTCTTAGGTTAGTTAACTTGAAAGAAATAAATAGGTAGAGTGATACAAGTTTCTTTAAGTTACTTTCTCTTTTAAAAGTGCTACTTCCCGAAGGCAATAAGATTCCAGATTCTAATTATAAAGAAAAGATAATATTATTCCCAATGGGATTGGGGTATAAAAAGATACATGATTTTCCCAATTATTTTGTGTTGTATATGAATGAATATGAATGTTTATCAAAATGTCCAAAATTTGGGACATCACACTATAAAGTGAATGAAAAATACAACTCTGATTCATTTTTAGGCACTTACATTTGGTACATTATAATAACTCATTCTAATAATTACTTCCAATAACTCTAATAATTCTACTCAGATTCATTCTCAGGTACCAAAATCAAACCTTCTGCTAAATAAATTTGGAACATTCCAATAATTCCTCATTTTAAGCATCTATTTTCAAATTCAATTGATGTAAAGTTTAAGATGGAATATAGAAGAGTGAATATCTGATGGTAACATACATCACCCTATTGATTCACCATAGTAGAAGAGATTTAATAAAAAAAATTGATTTTGTATGTGAAGTTAGAAATCTCAGAATGGTATATAGAATGAATCCATATCAGAGCCTAAGTAGCCACCATAGTTTATGGGCTATTTTATTTGTAGTTTACAAATTTTACCCACATAAATCTATGAAGAAAAAATATGTAATGATGATATTGATGATTCATATAACAAAACAGACAATAAAAAATATTGATGTATATCTTTTACCATTGATTGATGATTTGAAGATTCTATGAGAGAAAGGTGTTATAGTTTTTTATGTATATAAGAAAGAGTATTTTCTTTTATGTTCTATGATAATGTAATCTATAAAAAACATTCATATATATGGGAACTTATATGGACACAGTGTTGAGGGACATAAGGTATGTCCAATTTGCGAAGAAGATATTTCATTTTATCAATTTAAGAATAGAAGAAAGACAACGTACATGAGACATAAAATATTTTTTCAAATTGATCATCATTATGGTAGATTGAAAAAAAATCACTTAATAGTTTACAGGTATTTAATATCCCTCCAAAACCATTTTTAGTTTAAGAATATTATGATAAAGTGAAAAATATTGATTTCACATTAGGAAAGAAAGGATGTTCTGGTCATCAAAAAAATATCTAAAAGAAATAGTCTATCATTTTTAAACCATTGTATTGGATATTTTTAGAGATAAAATATAACATTAATGCTATGCATGTTGAGAAAAACATATGTGAAAAGTTTATTGGGACTTTTAAGACATAAAATAAAAGAAAAAAATATGTATTTCATCCTATATTAGAATTGATATCAATGAGAATACATTTGGAGTTAGCTCCCACTATGAAAGAAAACAAAAAATATTTAACTTCAGCTGGTCACACATTAAGAAAGAGTGAGAAGATGAATTTTTATTAGTATCTTTATAGTATTAAAGTACCTAGTAGATATTATTTAAATGTGGAGATTTTTTCATTGAAGTATTGTAAATTAATTGGTATGAAATATCATGACTGTCATGTATTGATGAAACAACTACTTTTGGTTGCACTGTGTGGTATATTTTCGACACTTTTCATAATAACTATCATCAAGTTATATAATTTTTTCAAATTCATTTGTTGAAAAGTCGTTGATCAAGATTTTTCAGATGTGTTGTATAATGAATCCACTCTTATACATTTTCAATTAGAAATATATTTCCCACCTATGTTTTTTGATATAATAGTTCATCTGGTGATTCATCTGGTGCATGAGATAAGAATACGTGGGATTTTTTATTTATGTTGGATGTCTCCTTTTGGTAAATATATGAAAGTTTTAAGGGATATGCTAAAAATACTTACCGAACAGAGGCCTTTATTACTCAAAAATATGTATCAACTAATTTGGATACAGATTATTTATGTAAAGTAGAACATATTATTCTTCCTATATCTAAATATATGATAGATTATTGTGAAGTTAGAGGGATTTTAGGCTTAAAGGTAAAGTTAATTCCATGTGATGAAGTGATGCATACACATTTATATATTTTGAACAACACAAATGTGGTAAAACCATATATATCATCACATATTGATGAATTAAAGGTATGATATCTAAAAATAAATGAGTAGTAGTTGATGATTAAGAATAAAAAGAAATTTTTACATGGTTTAAAGTTAAAATCAATACAGATAAATCTGCATGAGAAACATTGAAATGGTTGGAAGGGGTACCATCACTTAATGTAATCACATGGTCTGGTTCTGATATTAATAGATACACATTTCACAAAATTAATTAGAATGAAAAGAATAACGTTCAAAATAGTGGGGTAATGTTCATCACTGAAGCAATTCATTTTTCGAGTGCAAAAGATAAAAACCCAATTTCTGGATCAACTACATATTTTAGAGTTCTTGTGGATATTTGGGAAATTTATTATACTAAATTTTGAGTCATAGGGTTTTATTGTAACTAGATTGACAATAATAGTGGCATGAAACAAGATGATTATGGGTTTAGACTGGTTAATTTGAAAAGCTTTATTTTTAAAGAAGAACCTTTTATCATGGAGACACATGAAAAATATTTTATGTCATTGATCTATCAAATGATCATTGGTCAACCATTTTCAAGGGAAAATAATTCATTTTTTCAATTAGTAGTATGATGATGTTATATACTTATATGAGGCTTTTTTATCTAATACGTAATTTCTAGACGATAATAATGATTATAATACAGACATTGTCCATGCTATAAGAAACGATCATGATGAAGGGATATAGTAAAACCCTAAATTAGTCCCTTAACTATTTAGGTAAATATTTATATTATATTTATTTTTTAAACTGTACATGTGTAAAATCTATTTTTTTATTAATTATTAGATGTTTATTTATATATATTTGACTATTTATATTATTTTTGTATTAAATTTTATATTAAAAAATTATGGATAAATATTTTTTGATTGTAAAACCCAACGTACATCATTGTGTTTTGGTTAAATTGATGCATATAAAAACAATTTTTTGTGATTTTAATATTTAAATATATAAATGTTTATATCATTTTATATTTTATGTTTATATACAATAGTTTAACTTGCATAATTTTTGTTTAATAACAATTAAATCATTATTTTTTTTATGAAAATTACACATGTGTGACACTGTTTTTTTACTTACTTTTTTTATAATCATTATTTTAAAATATTTAACTCTCTAATACTATGTAGATACATATATTTTCCTTACATTTTTCTATTTCAATGATGGAAATAGTGGGAGAGTAAAATTTACTAAGATGTATGTCATTTTTTCATATTATTAAATATTCAATAATATAATTATTCAGTGAAAGAAAAATTTTCATTTATAGAAAATAAATACTAGACTATTGATATGCCTCCCATGGAAGAGTCTTCTCCTCATTATATAGAGAACTAAATTTCTAGAGTTGATAAAAATTAGATTACATGTTTAGAAAAACTATCACTTTCCCATGGAGATTAGAGTATAAAAATTAATTTTGATGGTAATAATAACCCAAATAGGCCAAATGTAATGCAGTTTACTAGTTATATCGCCATGCAGAGCTGTTCCAGGATTAATATTTTATATACTAATTAAAATTTCTTTAAAAATATAGTGAAATAGATGTTATGGAAGTCCATAATGGTAAAATATCTCAATTGATTTATTTTTAACTCATTTTTTTAATATTTTATATTTTAAATGACTAATATTTAATTTATTCACTTACAAATGACATTTAATTTTTAATAATTAAAAGAAATTAAGAAAAAAATTTATTTCTTTAGTTACAGTTCGATGAAGATATTTTGAAACAAAAATCGAAAAAAAATTATGTTTTTGTGATGTTATAGAATGAAAACCCTTGCCATAAGTATGGGTTTTTAGATTATGATACATGGAAGAAATTTTTCTCCACCCAACATGATGAAGCATTTATAATATGATAATTATTTTATATTGTAAAATTTCATGTATATTACCTGATTAGTTATTAATTTTTTTATGTAACATGCCTGTAGGAGATCTGATCAAGAGATCCCATTGCAGTACGTATACCCTCATACTTTTTCATGTGGAGGGAATCATTTATTGGAGGAGAAAATGATTGTAGAAAATTTTTATGAATTAAGTGATCAATCTACTAGTGGTTCAGAAGAAGTCTAGTTCAATCCTTTATCTCCCCCCACTCTCCATAAAAAATGTAAAAGAGTGAGAAAAAAATTACAATTATCTTACAAAGCAATTTGAAGAATTAGATAATTTTTATTAAGAAATTATTTTTTATTTTACATGAATGATTTTATTTTTTAAATTAACAACACTAAGATACAATTTTAATTTTTCATTTCAAGATTATATTCAAAAGTAAGTGACACATGGTACTTTTATCCTTGAGGGTAGGATGCAAATCCTAGTTACTACTTTAGGAATGGAAGAACACCCCATCCACATAAGAGGACATGAGGCGAGTGTTAGTGTTATGAGAGTTTTTGGTCATCAAAGTAAGAAATCAAGATATATAGAAATAGATTCCTTAAAAGATGAGTTGAAATACCTGAAAAAAATCTATTGATGATAAACTTAAATGAGTTGTGTAGGATATGTTTGAATAATTGATGAGATAATGATAGCCTGCATAGCCTACCCAACATGCCTAGCCTACCCATCCTGCCCAGCCTACCCAGACTAGGTAGCCTACCCATCTTGCCTAGCCTACCCAGCCTACCTACTTAGATCCTCCACCTCTTTGTTTGGACCAAACTATATACTGTGAGTTTTACCCTAGAGATCCCCATATACATATTGTAACATAAATATTCTCACATATTTTTGGGGATTCTATACATCACCAGCCTATGCAGTTGGGTCATGAAATAATATAAGCACATGATATTATTGATCCAACTAGTCTATTGTCATCGCCTACCGAGGAGGTTACCATAGTTAGAGATTGTATGGATCATTTTTTACTTTGGTTGAATAACCTTATTTGTTATGTAACATAGGAAGTATGAATTTTTTTTTAAATATTATTTACATTTGATTAAAAATTACTTATAATTTTTATGACATTAAATTTATATAAGAGTATCTAATATTCAAAGAATTAGTATAAAGGAAACAAAAGGTTCAGGCACTAAAAAATTATGATGCTTCTGAGATTTTTGATTGACTAAAAATATTATTTCAGGTTTCTTCATCCTTAGATAATATTTATGAGTTTTTAATGACATCTAATATATATAGAAGTGACTATCCTTTGAGATTATTTAAAAAAGATATCATGGATATGGTTAATTTTGATGAGCTCAGCATGCCTGTGTTACAATTGTTTTCCATGAAATTATATTTATGTTTACATATTTCTTTCTCTAAATAAATATGATTTCAATTGACTTACTATATTAATTATTTAATTTGGTATCTAAATTTTTTATTATTCTAAATGAGACCACTTGTATTTATGGTCTTATAGATCCCGAATTTATTTCAATGACTGTGAAATAAATGAAAACCCTTGTTACAGTTTCATATATATATATATATGAGATATTATTAAATACGGAGATGGGGTGCTGGTTTTTTCCATTACTTGATGGGAAAGAGAAATAATATTATTATGAATTAATATTAATTATAATTTTATTAATTTTGAAAATTTTATATTATACAGGTCATTAGATGTTAGGAATATTGTTCCAGAAAGAATGCAAATTATATTGGTTTTTCTCTTTATTAGAAGGTTTTTATAAAAAAATTGCATCTTGTTAGATAATTAATTTTTATTTTTTTATAATTTTATTCTTAATTATTATTATTTATACATGTTTTTTAGTTGATATATATGAAAATTTAGGTCATGGAATTTTTTTAACAAAGATCACTTGTCGATAAAGCATCCAAATATAATCCATTACGTGGAAGTAATGGTAAATATATTTTTATATTTTATAATATTTGGTAATATATATATGTTGGTTTTTATTTGCATTTTAATTTTTTCTAACTATAGTGTCATCATCAAAAAGGAAGTGTGTAATGTGGTTATTTTGTTCTAAGATTCATGTTTGAGATAATCACAAGTGGGTCAAAAAATGAATTTAAAAATGTTAGTTATATTAATTATTTTATATTTTATATCACAATATTATATTTTTTAATCTTATAATATTCAATGTTATTTTATATTTTCAGTGATACCAAGTCATATATGAAAGATGAACTTACTCATCTTCACAGTTTGTTTGCAAACTATTTCTCAAGTATGATTGCGATTTAAATTATCAAGTATGTCTCTTTTAATTAAAGTTAAAAAATGAGTATTTAAATAATAATTTTCTAATTTAAGTTGGTATATTCTCTCTATTTATATAGTTTTATTACCTATTGTATAAAAGGTTATGGATATATAAAAAAATATACACACTATATAAGCCTTTAAATTTTCAGTATGTATTTGTTAGTTAAAGTTTCAAAAATGAGTAATTATACCATAATTTTTTGCATAAAGTTTTTATATTCTTTTTTATAAGTTTCATATGTTTCGAGTATTTATCTTTTAATTAAAGTTAAATGAATTATTATTCATACAATTTTACCCTTCTTTTAGTTAGTATATTTTGATTGATTTTACAGGGTTGTTCTTTTACTTAAGTTAGCGTATTATGTAGAGTCTGTAAATATTTTAGAAAATTGTTAAAGAAGTAAGTTTTATTATTTTTTATAAGTTATTTATTCTTAATTATTATTTTTTATAAATGTTTTGATAATTGATATATTAAAATATTGGTCATGAAAGTCTTTTATGATGAAGAATCATTAGAAATTTATAACTATTATTCCTTCAACTTCCTTGAAAGTGTAAGAAAAATACCTTTAACTATTTATTATCATTGGAATATTCTCTGAAAAATGCACTGTTAACATTTTTGTTTTCATTTCTTGTAATAAGTACATTAAGGGATACAAATAACACTCACTTTATCTCTATTTCCTTCACTTTTCATACAAAAAATGTTTATCAAGTGAATTTTTTTTATTCAGGTGATATTATGAATTTATTGTAACTTTTTTTATTTCTTATGATAAGTGATATATGGTTTATATTAACAATTTTTGGACATTTTATGTAAATTTTTATTATTTATAATCCATATATGAAAATTGATGTATCGTTTTGGATTTTAATTACACCAAACCGGGGATTCCTGTTTCATATAACAATAATTTCTTTTAAGGAAGAAAAATTTGCTACATGATTTTGATGACAAAAAATGTCACTCAAAGAGGGTAGTATGTGTGCTCCAATGTGAATGGAATGTAATGATTTCATTTATTTCAAATAGTTATTGGTAGTGGAATGAAATTATCTATTTATATATTTCTCCTTCATATAGTAAATAGTCTTCTAATAGTAGCACATTCAAGCCTAATTCAATTGGGTATCATTGTACATATTGAAAAATGTCATTTTGAACTATATATTTTAAAATGTATGTTCATTTTCAAAGTTTGTTGTAATCTTGAAGTGTCTATTCAATGTATGGAATTATTTAATTCATTGAATGAACTCTATTTATTTTGTAAAAATATCACTTTTCAAATTTTCCATATTGAATTACATATTTTAAACTATATATTCATTTAATTTTTTTACTATTTATGGGTTTTTAACACTATGTTTGGTTTCTTCATGCATTCAATATCTTCAAATTTTAATTTTATAAATTTAATTATATATTACATGTTTTCTATTTTCTTTTACATAACATTGTTATATCTTACTATTTACACATACATTTTCTTAAGTAAAGGGCATGTATAATAGGAACTCCTACCTTTGTTTCATCATCACAACCTTATTTAGTTGATATATAGATTAAGTACTAGGGGTTTTAATAATTTCTTCATCTAAGATGATTTAAATATGCTTACCCATTTTCTATTATCATTTTACTAGATAAATGTTGACCATGATTTCTATAATTTGAAAGGTTTAAAAAATATACACGAGGCCTAAAGATGTGTGCAATTCATATGAAACTCTTCATAATTATTCCATATAATGATCTAGATTTATTAAAAATAATTTTTTTATTTATAATTTAAAGTATGAACTCTATTAATGTTATATTATCAGTCACACTAGGTTTGAGGAATGATCTTGATATTTCTTATGAACTAACACTTCCCAATGATAGTATGCAAAGTGGTTTATCAATTCAAAGCTGATCGTAATTATTTAAATTTCATCGATTTCATCACTGTACTAAATTTTTATGATTTTAATTTGATGAATAATATTTCTTATTCATTTCTCTTCTATTATACATTTTTTTACTAAAAATGTTAATACTAATTTCACTTTATCTATTAAATCTGGTACGTATGTATAAAAAATAAATCTAATAGCATAGTTTTCTTAGACATATATTCAATATTTACTTTTTTTATTATGTTGTTAGGAAAAAATTATATTTATATGTCTTCCATATCCAATTGTCACATTTTCAACCTTTAATAAACTATGTACCATTAAAAATACATGTAATATCTAATGGGTTGATACAAGTTGTGGCACATTGTGAAAGTATATCCTCATAAAAGTTTATTTATGGATAATGTTCCTTATTTATCAATTATCAAGTTCACATTTATTAGGTCATCACAAATTCTTAGTCCTAGAACAACACCATCTACTAATTATACAACTCCTATGTTGTACCAGAATAAAAAAAAACAAATCTTGAAATCAAAAAATTTCAACAGGTAACATGTTTTTAAGTATTAAATTTTCATGTGAAATATTATATTATTACCCTATTTTTTATTGTTATGTTATACAATAAAAAAAACTAATAATACTATTTCCTAACCTATAAGGTGAGAATAATGAAAATTCAAATCACCTATAGTTGGTATTATGAATATAGTGACACATGCATGAAAAAAGTTGACAATTCTGATGGAAATATTGGGTGTCACAATTTCAATTCATATCTTGCATACACTAGAAGGTTTTCATTTATTATTTTCTATTACTATTACTAAGATATCTTTGAATTTTATATTATTGGAATTTTTTACTTGACATATATGTTTGTATAACATAATTTTTAAATCCAAAAAGTATAGAGTACAACTGTTGGTGACTAATCACAAAGACTCGATTTCAGTTTTTCTCTTTGACAAGTAAATGTTTTGATCTATAACAAAACTGGACTCATAGTTGTGAGATTATTTGATACAATTACAAATATATAATTTTTTAAATTATGTCAATATACCTCCACATAAATTAAAACAACATTTTAAAGGTATTTGAATAGATTTTATATCATGAGAATATTGACTAAATAAATTTCTTATATTTGTTTTATCATCAATTTTTTATTTTAGTGTAGAATATCTTTTTCCAATTTTAGTTTTTAAATTATGTTTGTTTTTATAAGTATGTACTTGGTTGTAAATTTTTTGTATCATTACTATATCTTGTTTTATAGGTTTTTAGATTTTGGAGAAGGTAATATTTTTTGTTTGTTTAAAAAAATTTAAACTTTCCACACTGGTTATTTTAAAAACTGATGTTGAAAGTTATATAGGAGGACTTTCAATGTCAGTTTTACATAATAAATGGAATTTAAAGTCCACCTTTGAGACTTCCCATCTCAGTTTTTTTAATAACCAATGTCAAAGTTTTATGCGATTTTTAGTTTGATTTTGGATGTCATTTTTTAAATAAAACTAATGTTGAAAATGACTTTCAACTTCAATTTTTACATAAAAATGGTGTTAAAAGTCATATGTGATTTTTTGAGTTAGACTTTTGATGTCTATTTTTTCATAAAACCGAAATCAAAAGTCATTTTTGACATCATTTTTTATCGGAACAAAAATTGAAAGTCTTTTTTGATATCAGTTTTTACAAACAAACAACATTGAAAATCATTACAAATTTTCCCTGTTAAAATAATTAAGACTTTTTTTTCAGTTTTATTAAAAAATGATGTGAAAATATTGATTCTATATTTTTTATATCAGTTTTACATTAAAAATAACATTGAAAATTCCCTTTTACATTGGTTTATTGAAAACTAAAATAAAAAATACCTTAAATTCAAATTTTAGTTAATATTTAGAAATCAATATTATAAAAAATGATGTTGAAAGTTTTATTTACAACATTAGATTCATAAACACCAATTAAAAACTGATGTTAAAAACTAAAAAAACATAGAAATATATATTTCCACTAGTGCCTCCTCATGGGGGATTTTATGGGAGGAAGATAAAGAGAGGTTCCAGTCAAAATGGCCCTCCCTAATACCCCACTCAACCTAAACATGATATATGAGGGGTGAAATTGAAATGATGGGACTTCCCTCATTTTAAAAAATAGAAGAGAGAATAGTCATGATGTGACCCATAGGGCTCACAACATGACACCATATTCTAGGAACCCATCATTGCATTGCCTCCTAGGTTATGGTATGAAACACCTTTATCAAATAGAACTCAAAAATCCCATATAATTACCTCATGACATGACCCCTTTGGTCATTTATTAGTTCAAACCCCTTAGGAAAAACAAAAATCTCATGGACTTGGTATCAATAGATTGGCCTTCTAACTCTAGTCATTACACTCCTCATAGAAATCCATAATGGTGTGACCATACTCTCGTTGCATAAAATACAAGGAAAAATATAAAATTCCTAAAAACTATACAAAAGAGTCATGGTCATGGCATGTAACCTTAGTCCAACCATGGCCACACATAAGAGTCTTTCTCCTAGCCCAAAACCCCTTAAGTATCTACCATTTCATGAAACCCATCAATCATGGTATAACTAGTAGCCTCCATGGTTTCCATGCTATAGTTCCCCCTATAGGACATGAAATGACCTTGACCAGCCCCTAGTTACAGTGTGAACCTCCAAAATCACAACACAAAGAGTCTGTTATAGAAAAATTCAACAAAGGGGCCACCCCAATCCCACTTTGACATTCACCTGAGCACCCAAAGCATCTCCTGAACCATCAATCACATCCAAGAATATATCATAGAGAATTAATAACCCTTGGAATCCTGATTTGAATCATGATTATGGAAATTCCCCTACCCTAAGTCCAAAAAATTAAAATTCCCGAGAAAATAACGATAAAAAACCATGGTTTGTTACAAACTCCCCATCATAATTCTTCTCATACTAGAGAAACCATGGTGGTCCTCCAACCATAATTACTATCCTACGTTAGTCATAAATTCACTACTAACCCACCATGTTCTATCCCAAAACACAAAACAAGCTTCCATTGAAAAATCTAAACACCAGGAGAACTTTACACAAAAACCGAGCTACCTGTTCATCCCCATACCTAACACAAAAATGGACCTCATATAAACCTATCTATCACAAGAAACTAAAGTTACATGAACAAATTTATTCCCCAATATTATGGTGCGCCCCACCATAGGACTATATTCATTAAGGTCGATTTTAGTTCATAGTGACCCCCACCACAGTAATCACTTATCAAAAACTCACTTCTAACGGTCCATCAACACGCTCGATGTGATTTCCACCTCAACATACTCAATTACCCATAAAACATAAATCAATCATCCTATGGATGAATTTTTCTAAAAATGATTGAACACACCCATCAACACATTATCACATCTCTTTATCCTAATGCCTTAATTTCTGACGGAATCATAGAATTATCCATGCACCCACACCAAATTCTAAACCAAAATTTAGTTTAATTATATAGATAGATCCTAAAATACACAAACTAACTTTCATACTCTCTCTATGATAATTGGCACAACTCCAACCTGAATCACTCTTATATCACACCCAAATTCCATATTGTGCCTGATTTTAATACATAGACTCCATCAAACATCACATATATATCCTAAATCTAGTATTTACCAAGTAAATAGATAAAATCAAACCTATGTTCCACTTGTATCCTAGTTCCATCTTGACCATCCATAAACATGTCTCACTTACTACAAGACCCTTCTGATAGGAGGGTCATACCTCCATGACTGATTTGATTCTCCTCGCCATAGGAGCTCCCTTATCATCACTCTACTGATATAAGATTACTAATATTTATGGTCAATGTACTATCCATTATTGAAGACAACGACTGGATGTGACCACACTGCTCATACCTAGGCACCAAAACAAAACACCAATATCTACCCATTCCAGACTCACTGAAAATATCATCCTCAAGATTCACCAAAATCCATCCATAATGAGGGTCCCATCCTCCAATATCCAATAATTCACTCCCCACTATATGGATTCTCTTACACCACACCTCAAACACAACACCTGAAAAATTTCACACATTACACGCGTGTTTCTCCTCTCGATCCGCACTTACCTACCCCAAAAACCCTTTCCAAGGTATAAGCTCAAATTTACCATACTAAGATAATTTAATCCACCCATGATAACAATATTCCTTACAAGGAATCATATATTATTCAATCCTTGAATTCTAAACCACTATTCCCACATACATTCTATTAAATATATCAGTATTTTTCCAACACATTTTCAATCATTGATCTAGAAATCAATAGGAAATGCATGAAAACACCATGAAATTTCCCTGACACATTGATGATTTTTCTAAAAATCTATTCCCACACTCACTATCCTCTTCCCAAGAATATTGAACCTCTAAGAACCCACCTACATGTTCTCATACACCACCAACTTGGTTTTATTTGAAGCCAATGAGTGTACACTCTTGTACCACCCAATCACACAACTAGACACACACTCCCACAATTGACATTCCATAAAAACTTGGCTCACATTCCTAAAACCTTGACCATGATCCTCTCACAAGTCAATCTTGTTTAGTTAAAATAAATCATTGATGATTTATTTCAAAAAAACATGGGGGCGTATCACTCATTCCAAGGCCAACCATACGATCACATGAAAACCAAGAATTATCCATAAACCAAAAAATCATTTACCCATACCCTATATAACCTAGATACTACCATATAAGATCACGATCTAGAGGGATAAGAATTCAACCAATCCTTCCTTCCCAAACCTAACCTTAATACCAGAGCACCTCATATGCATTACATCTCAAAAGACCAATAAAACTCACATTCATTTACTTAATCCTCACATGGGTGTCTAATATCCTAGGGAAACCTATGCCCATACTTATGTCATATATTTCAAGCATACCTCAACTACACCAAACCCACCAGGGTCTATAACTAAGGCATACAATTCTTACATAGACCCACCAAGGGTAACTATATATGCCTTACATGGAGGGAATGTATATCCATTATTGAATAATATCTCAATATATTATTTACATGATCTTATATAAGAAAAACAATAATGTGGTTCAATTTTGTAAAATTGAACCCAAAAGTTATATGGTAAAACACTATATAAGTTGTTATTGACACATTAAACATCTAAACCCCTTATCTTTAGTGAAACCAATCACACACAAGCATATGTATGTCATGTGATTACTACATGAAAAATATGATTCATGTGCATAGGTCTCTTTCCACTATAGTAAAAGATAAAAAAAATAACAACCTCCAATAAATGCATTATATTTGAATAAACATCCTAAACATAACAATTAAAACCAAGAACAACAATCTCATAACTTTGGTAACTTGAACTTCCCACCAAAAATGTTTTCATGACTCACCAATCTAAGGTCCATCACAAGCTATGACACATCCCTATTCCCAACCTACCATAACCTAAATAGTAAGACAAAATAAAAATGCTCTGATACTATTTTTTCACACCATATATCATGATATCTCACTAGTGTCTTGGCTGGAGCATCACATGATCCCAAACATGCCATTGTATACCAATGATTATAGACTAGTAGCGAGGGCCTAAATCAAACATTAAAGGGAATATGACCTTTCTATCATAAGAAAAAACAATAAATAAATAACCAAAAAACATTTACATAATTTTTTAGAGTATGTATAATCATTTAAACATATCAATGATATAATAAATAAAATATAGAAGCATACAGTTTAAATCGAATGGCCCACTAGGACTATTATCAATAAAAAATAAATAAAGTAATTAAAATACATAATAGGATCTACTGCTATCCCCGAGCCTCACTTAATATTACCACCCCCAATCCTACCAAGATTCCCTATCCTAATACACTATACAACCTAGGATTATACCTATAAACTATACATAAGGTCTAAAGTTGAACCACAGTTCCTGTATAAGGTGTGAGAAATATGGATTGAAATTTTTCTGGTTTTATTTGGGATCCATCATGTGAGGGTCAAAGACATTGGGTTTCTTGGCACATGATAGTGTGACCTATCAGTGAAGGCAACATAAAAGTCTAGAGTCTTAATGACACCCTAGCCTGTATGCATGAGAAGCTGGCTTGGGAGGTGATGGAATGATGGACCTTATGGGGGCTCACCATGCATGACTGTTATTCTGGGGACTGAGCTGCAAGGGACGTGCACACTTCCTTCATATGGACTGAAATAAGCCCCCTTGTTAAATCCCTTAGATATCATTCTTGATAGATATTTGGGAATAGAGAGGTTTCTTTCTAGAATGATAATTGGAGTGGGGAGGTCCTCGAATATCTAGGTTGTCCAGTTACAGACATTTCTTTTAGGGAACCTGGTATCTACCCGAACATTATCAATGCCATTCTTGGCAAAGACCAACAGGATCAGTTCCAACTCATCGAGATTTCATCCATTTCTGATAGGTGTTTTTTCTTCCTATATCCATCTAGGTCTTTCACATCGAAGGAATACCACCAGATCCTCTCCATGCAGACCACTGAGGATGCATGTAATGGTGTTATTTGGGCCAGGAACATTCCCACAAAATATAATTTTCTAACCTAGAGAATCCTAAACAAATCTATCCCTACCGATGAGAATATCAAACAGTGTGGCATTTCCCTGACTTCGAGATGTGCTTGTTGTTGGAGGAATAATGAGGAAACAACGGGTCATCTATTCTTTGAGATCGAATGGGTGATGGAGGTATGGAATTATTACGAAATTTTCACTGTATTATCTAGTCCATCTATGGATGAGAAACACTTTTTGGATCACTAGTTTCATGGCACGACCGAGGAGGTCCTAGAGAGAAGGGCCTGCACACTGTTGTTACATTCATGCTACTGGGGATTGTCGTATGCGAGGAACAAGTGGGTTCATGAGGGTGTGTCCTCAACATGCCGCTTGATAGTCATCTACATTAAAAACCTACTACATGATATGGGTAGGGATCTCAACCTCTGGAGGGAGGTGCCCTCACTGTAGAGGTTTAAACCTGATTCCAATACTTCCCCTCCTAGTAGTAATCTATCTATAGACAAATGGGTTCACTGGTTTCCTCCTCCTAGGTGCTAAAATCTAAACACAGGTGAATCCTACATCTCAGGAGTCATGCATGGTGGGGGTGCTATTCGTGACAGAAACAAATCAGTCATCCTGGTTTTTTCCATCCAGCTTGGCAACGGTACTACCCTACTGGCAGAGGCCATGACCATGCTTACAAGACTTACAGTATATCGGTAGAAAATTCTGCCTATTTTGGAAAAAAAATTGATTCAATGTTATTTTGTAATGCCTTGAATGACCTTGGTGTTATCCCTTGGTCGATTGAGTATATCATCAAAAATTTTCATTCCATCCTCGACAAAAACACCACAGTGGTCCAAACCTGGAGAGAGGGTAACAAATTAGTGGACTATCTAGCCTTGATTGACTCTCTAGGTTTGAGGACAGTTTGTTTCACAACTTCCATAGATTGAAGCAGGTAGGGATCAACAACATTACAGGGTATGACCTTGGTATCCACTATTTTAGACCTCCATAGTGTTGTGGTCCTCTCGACCTACATTTGTAGGTCAACTTGTAATTTTTCCTCTTTCCTTGAATAAAAATTTTAGATAACGATGATGACATATTAGTAGGGTCTCACTAAGGGCCCATAATATACACTGTTATATATATATATATATATCTCTCTATGTGTGTGTGTGTGTGTGTGTATGTATTCATGAGAAAAATAAATAACAAAAATATAAGCACGCATGTCAGGTCATCATGTGATAACTAGGCCACCAAAACACCCAACCAAACCTTCTTCAAACTATGTTTTAAATTCATCATATCCTTCCATAAGTCTTAACCCATACATGAATACTCAAGGTAGGTTAATTTTCATAGTACCCAATCCAATCGCTAATTAGGTAAGGATGCACTAAGTAGATCCCAACCCATTCCCATATAGAGAATATAACACTGAATAGTACGTAATCCACTCCTCGTAGGAAAGTCTTCATTGAAAATTACCCAACCTAATTCCCTAAAGGGGAAGGACATACTGAATAGATCGCAACCCATTATATTATAGGGATGGGCTCACTAAATAGATCTCAATTAAATTTCCCATTGGGAACGTCTCATTAAATAGATCCCAACCCATTCACTCATAGGGAAGGGAACACTAAATAATACCCAAGACACTCCCTATAGGGAAGGCTACATTGAAAATTACCCAACTCAATTCCCTACAAATAAGGGAACATTGAATAGATCCCAACCCACTACCTAATAGGAAAGGTAACCTTTAATATATCCTAACCCATTCCCCCATAATAAATAGTGCAATGAAAGTACCTGACCCATCCCCCCTCAGAGAAGGGTGCACTATAAGGCCTAGACCATCCCCTATTCCATAGGGGAAGCCATGCATCATCATGCAGCCACATCACCAATCATATCTTGACCACCACCCTCAAATTTAATGTAGGGACCATCCATCAGGTCTCATCAACTGGAATTATACAACAAAGAACATAAATTAAAAACTAAGCAGGGAACTCAACCCATCCCACAAGATCACCAGCTCATCCCAAGGCACTAGTCACTTAGAACCTAGCCCCATGTCCCACAAAATACCTCAACACCCATCTATCCTCATAGTCCCATCTCCTTAATACTATTCTAGTTACACAATAAAATAATACTGAACCTAGTGTCTTTTTCATTTCTCATGTGAGGGTGTTTATTAGGGATCTTAAACTTAGATCGTCCTCTACTTGCTAGCACCAAGCCACATGTAACAACCCATAGTGTTATCTCAGCTCGTAGGATCTACCCAAATTTTGCCTCAAGGGCCAGTCCAAAACCTCATAATGTAGAGGAAACCCCTCTCCATCACACTATGTCTAGTCCTAGGGGACTCATCCTACTCATAACGCACACCAATATTCCACTTCACCCTCAAAAGTGTGTTCCCATCATGAGTGAGATTTACCAATGTTTCACTTATCACCACTAGGCATAATCCTACCATTTCTTCCCTACTAGACTTAAGAAAACAACCTAGTGTACTCACTATATATCCCAAATCTTTTATTCTTGGAGCTATAGTCATCGGTGAATCCTAAATTTCCCAAAGTTCTAAAGAGTACTTACTCAATATCTTTCTCTAGGGTAATTTTAGTACCAATATTTTACTTGATCCCATGAAATCATGTAGCCATACACGCTCATGTAGAAAAAGCATATGGTTTTTTATTAAAGGTATCCTCTAACTTTAACATATAATTACCATCCTTGAAATGTTTCACTCATCCTTGACCAATCCTTCCATACCTTGTCCAATGTCTCACAAACTTTTGAGCTCCCATTTCACACCAAAACATCTAAATAATTAATTATAATAATTTATAATTAATTATTTAATTTAAAAAAAATAGGAATAATCATCAAAAAACTCACTTGGAAACATCACATCATTGAAATTGTACAAACCCCTATGTGTTCATCTTCTTTGGATGTCCTCTAGCCAGGTCGAGAAAAATCCCCATCATTCGGTATGATTTCCTCCATGCTCCAATGGAAACATCACTGAATCCCCAGTCTAAGACACCGAGTCAATGAATAACAAGGGAGGAGAATAACATGGGGTGGGGAGGGAACAATCATACCATAAATATACATGGGAAATTCCCAATAATCAGCCCTCTTCAAGGGGGATCGAATGCGAGGAAGAGAGGGGGAGGTGATGGCTGAAATAGACCTCCTTAATGACCTAATCGGCCAAAAAAATGAAGGGGGAACTGAAATGATGGGCCTTACCTTGTTTTGTAAATTGGAATAGGGTATGGTCACGATGTGAACCATAGAGATCATGACATGATTCCCTCTTCTTGTAACCCATCACTACATGGACTCTTTGGTCATGGTGTGACACACCTCTATTGGGAAGAAACCAAAAACCCTATTAACTTCCCTCTTGGGGTTACCCATATTGTCATGATGTGTCATAACTCCATTAGGTAGAACCAAAATATCATGGCCTTAGACTCCATGGAATGACCTTCTCCCTCTATTCCATGGCCTTCTCCCTCCAGTCGCAACACTCCTTACGACAATCCATCATGGTGTGACTCTTCTAGCAACAACGCAACTAGCCTCTCTCTATGAGAAATTCCAAGTAAAAACATAAGATTACTCAGACCCACATATAAGATTCATGTTCAAATCATGGCACCCTAGTCATGGTGTGACCATGAATAAGGGTATTTTCCATTGTAAAAAAGCTCATAAACATCTTCCATAAAACCAATTGGTTATGGTGTGTCTAGTAGCATCTATGTTCTTTAAACCATGGTGACATATATAAGTCATGGAATGCCCACATATAGATCCTAGTAATGTAATGACCCTCTAATATCATGACATGACAACCCCAATATTTAAAAATTCAGAAAATGGGTCACCCTAACCAAACATTCACTCAAGCACCCGAATCATCTCTCGATCATCTAATAACATCCAAGAACATCTCTTAGAGATGTTATAACACTTGGATTCCCAATTAAAATCTTGATACTTGAAACATACCCTACTCTATAAACAAAAATTCAAATTTCTCTAGAAAATAACAAACTTATAATATATGGGTCAATATATCACTCTATACTATCATGTATGACCAGATGATGTAGGATGAGTGGTCATGAGTCTAACTATATGAGTTAAAATCACTAAATGAAAATAGGCTCTAGGAATTGTATAATCTTGAGGTCTATTGGAATTGAGTGGCTCAGGTATTTAACAAGAAGTTTCACATTCATTCGTTCCTTCATTTTGACTTAGTGCATAAATTGATAACACTAATGATACTAAGAAGAAAGCTTCCAAAGTTAAATCCCATGTGGGAAGGAACCTTTTCTATTCAAGAGTTTTATTCTAATGGTTAAGACTCACTCATCACAATGGAAGGGGATTTTATCACACCTCTAACTAATACATGGTTTCTTAAAAAGTAACATGCATTAGCCGTACTATCCCTTCATCCTTTCGACATGACATTATGCTGAATAGTTTTTATCCTTACTGTATAATATTAAATTTTGTAGAAAATATCCTTAACACATAATGAAAAACTAAATGAGTGTGTAATTATTACATGAATTTAAACAATATTATCCATTGGTCCTCACTATATGACCATAAAACATATGGCTGGAAACAATCTATATGATTTATAAACTACAAGAACCGAGTCCTCACATGAGAGGATGACCCCTTTATGATGGTGTTGGTAACCTACCATACTGTCCTAAAAAAACTACATGTGTCTTGATTCTTATTTCACAGGATGCATATTGAGACCTGGATCTCCAATATTAGTCCCATTAATGAGTTCTAACATCATTTTTTTCTAATGTTTGGTCCATTCCTTCACCATATGATATGCCCCCTTCACAACCTAGCACTAGGATGTTACCAACATTCAACCTTCTCCTAAATACAATCCAGATATGCATAGAGGCTTCATATCTTCACAGGATACATAGTGACATTTAGATCTCCTATCTTATGCTCATCCACATATTTAATCTCTAAAAATACTCTCTTAATTTATGGCATCACCAATTCAAGTTAGTACTTCTCACATTTGGCCTATGTTGGGATGAAGCCTACCCTTTTGAATAACTATGCATAGCTTGATTCATATTACACATGATACATAGTGACACCCATGTCTCTTATTCTAAGGATAAAAAAAATCTCTTATTTACACATCTTCTATTTGTGTTCAATGCCCCCTAAATTGGGTTACTTTTACCCACCTAACATCGAGGATTCCCTTTTTTTAAGGAGATGACCTTATATGTATAGCATTAAACTAATGGACACTCCTTTTACCAAAATCTATATAAATTTTAACTCTGTACCAATTTGGATAAATCTTTACATGTAAAGACCCAGAAATTCCATGTAATTTTTTTTAATTATATGGGAATTTTATGAGTTCGCGAAAATTGACGACGCGTGATTCCGAGGTCTTGTGTGCCCGGAATGAATTTCTAAACTTTTTTTAGGTATGTTTATTAAACGTGTGAGCGGGTTTTTGTAACTTTTGAACTGGTTCTCGGAATTAAAATCTGAGAGCACCGTGGAACTTGCAGTGCTGATATTCTCTTAAGGATACTTTCACCTCCACCACAGTAGGTCGAGGGTAGAAGATAGTTTTTCAGTTTTTTATGGATGAAGAAAAATAAAATATTTAACATTTTATTTTTCTTTTGTAATACCTCATTTTGAGTTATGGGGGTGGGGACCACCCGAACTAGAAAACCCCCCATTTTGAATTCTAGTGATGGGGACCACCTGAACCCCTCTTTAATATGGGGAAGTCCCTTGGAATCCTCCCATTTAATTGTGCCAATGCAATACAATTAATTATGCTAACTTTAACTATGCCAACGTAAATTAAATTGATTAACCAATTTTAATTTTTTAGCTCCTCATTTCCTTGGGGAAATCGTTGGAGAAAGGGAGGCTTGGGGAGAACTTTGGATAAACTCTTTATCCAATGAATAATGCCCTCTCCAACTAAGAACATACTTAGGGATTAAGAACGGGGATGATGGACGAGCCTGACTATAGAAGCGTGTTGAAGAAGAAATGATCATTGGTACCCTCATCTCCTTCACAAACTTCTTCTCGTGACACCTCTAACGAGAAGTATAGGTAGGGTTTATTGTTGTTTTGAATACCCCTTACCCTTCCTTGATGTTCTTCATGATTTAAGAACAAATAAGCCGCTTGCTACTGTTCTAACGCAGAGGGTTCAGGCCAAACAAACATGGTCGACCTCTCCGCAACATTTGTGAATTGTGGTGGCTTTAAATCAATAGAGACATCCTGATACAAGTGAAGATGTCTACAGAATGAAGAACAGGCCACCAAGGCGAGCCCGGTGACACGAAGAATGTCCCCGGTGACCGTGCCGGTGACCGACACCGGTTGGGCTTGGGAACGACGACCGAACGTGATGAAAACGGCGGTGCGAACACGCCGCCAGAGAAGGGCCATGGTATGTTAGCTGTGACAGAGTAGAGGTGGTGGCCGATGCACGACCGACCGTACAAAGGGAAGGTGGCGGCGCGCGTGCACACCGCCGGGCATGCGGGAGCCACAGTACAAGGCCACGGTGGTGAAGGTAGGGTGGCCAGCTCGCTGCCGGCCACCAGTAATAGAGCGGCGTGCGACCGCACCTCACGGAGGAGGCTAGCCGTCCGGCCAGTCGGGGAGCTGAGTGGGCCTACCAGTGGGCCGGGCCACGCTGGTGGGCCAGGCCCGACCCAACAGGCCAGGTCGGACCAGACCCGGATCATTTTCGACCCTTTCCACTCTTTTAGACATATCTTGAGCTATGTGCATCCGTTTGATGAACCGTCTGCGGTTTCAAAAAACTTGGATTGTGACAGTGATTTTGGTATAACCCACTTGAGTTTTGGATAAAGATGGGGTATGGCCAGGTTGGATCAAACACGAATCTAACCGGGCCCTCAGGACTAAAAGACCAATAACTTACAGACCGAGCATCCGACTGACACACCATCTATTGCGTTGAGACCCCTATTAGGTGGCGGTCCTTTGGGATACTTCTTCGTGGGACTTAGTGTTAGTTGGAGTATCGACCTATGGATTGAGGAGCGAACCCTCCTGAAATCAAGCGAGCTTAGTGAGGGAACCCTGTAGCTGTCTGTATCATGAGAAAGGGATCCTATGTGGGTCTGTGATTTCAGATCCTACATAGGTCAATGTTTTAGGATCCCATGTGGATCCACTATAGGAATCCACGTGGGAATACTCTAAGATCCTACATGGGTCTGATGTACTTAGATCCTATGTGGGTCTGATGATTTAGGATCCAACGTGGGTCTGATGATTTAGGATCCTATGTGGGTCTGCCCCTCAACAGAGTAAGATGATTCAGTAGTTACATCTAATCATCTTTACTACCATATCTAAGTTATACCTTATTTGAGCTGAGTCTTTACCTTTGTGGTACTTAACTTTGTGGTATTCTTGTGTGTGGCATACCTTTGTGGTACTTACCTTCGTGGTGATACCTTTGTGGTATTCTTCGGTGTGGCGTACCTTTGTGGTACTTACCTTCGTGGTGATAACTTTCTAGTATTATTTTGTGTGGAGTTACCTTTGTGGTACTTACCCTTGTGGGGTTAACTTCGTGGTATTCTTTCTTTCGTGGAACAGTTGTACTTTGGATAAGTGTTGGGCCTTGTGTTTCCTCACAAATGAGATGGGTATACTTGATAACTTAGGTATATGTATGGGAATATACCTAAGTAGGGTTTACAGTTGACTTCATGCTTTGTGGTTTATCCTTTGTGGATTTTGTGAGACCTTTGAGGGTATTAGGGTCCCTACTGAGTATCATTATACTCACCCCTACATGAGCTATGCCCGCAGGGATGAGAGTTGTACCTAACCTTCAGGTAGGGTCCTTGGCGGGAGTTCACATGAGCTGTTTCAGTTTATTTGTACTTTTCATTTTTATTGTACTTTCTAGTTGGGCTTGTATTTTGGCCCCTTTTCTTACTATACATATTCCTTTTAATATACACTTTACTTGTGTTCGTATCTTACAGTGTGATTGGTTGTGTGTGTTTACATGTTATAAAGGCAATGTCTTCCCAGTTTTAGGGAATACGCCTTTCGGTGCTAGTCGCCAGCCCCTGGCCTATGGAAGGCGGGCTTGTGGTAGTCACGAAACGGACCCTAGGGAATGGGTCGTGAAAAATTGGTATCATAGGAGTTGGTTCTACCATATGAACATTGGACTCTGATCTTTTTAACGAAAATAGTGTTATGTGTAGTGAGTTTGGTTATCATCTTAGGGAATCCAATGTTGGTGCGGCGGCCGACGTATCCATACACCAGGACCTTGAATTCTGATTTCTAACTCATTACCTGGTAGAACTGATTGCGTGTGTGTTTTGAGAAGTTTTCTTTGCGATATATTTTAGTTATCTCACCAAGTATAAATTATTGATAGTGGCACACCGGTTTATTTTCAGGATGCCTCCACGTAGACAACCATTTACGGTTCTGGGTATAGTACGTGATGATATCCCACCGAGCGACGATGCCTTAGTGCAAGGCCCTACTTTAGTAGAGGCACCAGTGGAGGAACCAGGGGTACCATTACCCGTTGGGACACCGATGCCACCAGCCCCAACAACAAAGAGTGCATGCCTCCTAAGAGAGTTGCACGAGTTCTAGCACCAGAGGGCACCCAGGTATAGGGGTGATACGAACCCAAAGGTGGATAAGGACTAGCTAGAGGCCATGGTGAGAGTCTTCCAACTAGTAGGGACACCAGCTAATCTCTTGGTGATCCTTGACGCCAGTCTTCTATAGGCAGCAGTAGGTAGATGGTGGAGTTTGATGCTCTAGGTTCACGATGAGGTGACACTTCTATGGGCAGACTTTGAGATCCTGTTTTGGGTAGAGTTTGTCCCAAAGACCATTCACATAGTGCGCATACAAGAGCTTCTTCATCTGTAGTAGGGAAGAATGACTATGGCTTAGTACCCAACAAGGTTCACCGACCTCTAACGCTACTCCACTGATATGGTGTGAGACCTATTCTTCAGGGCTTGGACCTTCGAGCAGGGACTCAGGTGAGAGATCAGGCCTTCAATGATTTCTCTCAGCATCTTGACGTAGGCGGGGGTGTTAGAGAGAGCCCTCTTAGTGGAGAGTTTTTTTGCTGAGCAGTCACCAGTAATGAGACTAACCACCGAGTGTCACGTAGCGGAGTCTTCCGCAACTAGTAGCAGATAGATGACACAAAGGTACAAGAGGACCAGACCTACAAGAGGATGACCGTAGGATTCATGGTCAGTTGTGTGGGGCACCGGAGATAGAGCTAGTCATGCCAGGAGACGACGGTGTTACGCATGCGGCGAGCAGGGTCACATAGCTCGTGACTGCCCGACCCACCATACAGATAATCAGCAGACGGTCAAAGGACTGCCCAGGAAAATATAGAGGTTTGACCGAGGAGGTCCGTAGGGAGCAAGAAGACATGGCAGAGGAGCTGGTCGTGCAGCTAGTGGTGGACGGCAATTCAAGATGTTACCGCCACCAACACCAGGTGGTCCACCCCGACCATAGGGATCAGGGGGATAGTGGCGATATTAGCTCCAGGAAACTGAGTCCTACGACCATGGCGCTCCGGAGATGATATGAGGTACGATCTGTGTCTACTACACCTTAGCTGTAGTACTTATAGACATAGGTTCCAGTCATTATTTTATTGCCACTACCCTCGTTCGGAGCTCAGAGATTCCGATAGAGCCGTTAGCTCGATCCTTATGTCTAGAGACTCCTACGAGAGAGGATTCGATGATTACACATTGGTTCTGGAAGTGTGAGCTTACTCTAAGAGGCGAGAGATTCAGCTGGGATATCTTAGTAGCAGCGTCAAGGCCTTACAATGTCATGTTGGGTATGAACAGGTAATCTACAATCCATGCTCAGATTGAATGTATTAGGCTCAAAGTGCGGTGTGTCTGCACATATGGGACTAGGTTTAACTTCACCGGTGAGAAGGGAGCCTTTCCATCATAGGATGGACTTACCCGGAGGAGAGTGCAGCCGATCACTCATCAATTGGCTAGCCTAACCCTCCGAGCGGTTGATGTAGAGATTCTGAGCTATCCTATAGTGGTGGACCAGTACATGGATGTCTTCCCTAGTGATGTTCCAGGTCTACCTTCTTGCAGATAGGTAGACTTTTACATTGACTTGTACCCTGGGATGACAATGATATCTACACCAGCGTATCGGATGGCTCCCGCGGAGCTTCGTGAGCTGCGGGTACAGCTGGAGGACTTACATGGGAAGGGGTTCATCTGGCCCAGTGTTTCTCTTTGGGCAGTCCCAATTTTGTTCGCCAAGAAGGTGGATGGGAGTTTGAGACTTTTTTTTGACTATCGGTGCCTGAACCAGGTGATCGTGAAGAACAAGTACCCACTCCCAAGGATTGACAACCTCTTTGATCAGCTGAAGGGAGTGCAACGGTTCTCAAATATAGACATTAGATCAGGCTCTCACTAGCTCAGAGTACGAGATGAGGATTTGCAGAAGATGACTTTCAGATGGTGGTACATCCATTATGAGTTTTTGGTCATTCCGTTCAGTGTGACCAACACTCCAGCAGTGTTCATGGGACTCATGAATAGGATATTTTATCCATACCGTTATGACTTTGTAGTAGTATTCATTGACGACATTCTGATCAACTCTGCTAATGAGGAGGAGCATGCCTATCATTTGTAGGTAGTTCTAGACACACTCTGAGAGCACCAATTTTATGGTAAGCTCTCGAAGTGCCATTTCTGGATCCGAGAGGTTCACTTTCTGGGACATGTCATCTCAGAGGCTGGAGTTATGGTGGATCCAGTATAGATTGAGGTGGTACTTTCTTGGGAGCCACCCAGGAGTGTGATGGAGGTACAAAGTTTCCTGGGGTTGGATGGATACTACCAGAGATTTGTGCCAGATTTATCCAGAGTTTCAGCACCTCTATCCACATTGACGAAGAAGGGGAAACCCTTCATGTGGTTAGAGAGATGCCATCAGAGTTTTCAGGAGCTGAGGTAGAGGATGAATAGTTCTCCCATCTTGAGGCTTCTGGAGGAGGGCGTTGGGTACGTAATCTACTACGACACATCAGGGATCGGGCTTGGATGTGTCCTGATGCAGGAGTGAGCAGTTATCGCGTATGGTTCTCTACATCTAAGAAAATAGGAGAATAACTACACTAACCATAACCTGGAGTTAGAAGTAGTGGTATTTTCCTTGAATATGTGGCGACATTATTTGATGGGAGGACATTTTACAATCTACTCAGATCACAAGAGTTTCAGGTATATATTCTCCCAGAAGGACTTGAACCTGAGATAGAGATATTGGCTTGAGTTCTTCCAGGACTATGACTTCGAGATAGTCTATACTCTTAGGAAGGGGAACATTTTAGCAGATGCACTTAATAGGATATTTGGTACACAGTTGCTAGGTTAGCCAACAGAGCACCTGGCCGCTTTATGGATATCCTTTGTGGAACAAGATGGTGAAACATTTCTTCAGTCTCTTACGGTCACTCCCACACTTCATCAGTGAGTCAGGGAGGTGCAACATGGGGACCGTGACTTTGAGGCTCGATGTGCACATATATCCATAGGATAGGCACCTGATGGATTTTCTGAAGGTGGTGAGCACGTCATTATCTTCAGAGGACATACCATAGTACCAGTGTCACTTAAGGTGGAAGTGTTGAGGGAGTTCCACACATCCCCTCTGGAGGTGCATCCAAGAGTGGTGAGGATGTACTAGGATCTTCGACGATAGAACTGGTGGCCAGGAATGAATAAATCAGTAGCTGAGTTTGTCTCTCGGTGCCTCACTTGTCAGCAAATGAAGGCGGAGCCTCAGGTACCAACATGCTTAGTTCATCCTTTAGAGGTCTCAGAGTGGAAGTGGGATGGGATATCCATGGACTTCATGACATGAATTCCATGTACACCCAGGGTTCATGATTCTATTTAGGTGATCGTCGACTGAATCACCTAATCAGCCCACTTCCCACTAATTAGAGAGTAGGGTTCATTAGAGAGCTTGAGACGCCTCTATGTGCATTAGATTGTGAAGCTACATAGAGTACCCTCGATGATTGTCTCTGATCATGATGCACGTTTCACTTCTCGGATATGGAAGTGGTTTCAAGAGGCTTTAGGGACGCAGATTTGTTTGAGCACCACCTTCCATCCTCAGATGGATGGCCAGACCGAGCGAACCATTCAGACCCTTGAGGACATGCTGTGTGCTTGCGTCCTCGACTTCAGTCGCAGTTGTGAGGATCACTTTACCTTGGTAGAGTTTTTATAAAATAACATCTATCACTCCACCAATGGGATGACACCTTTAGAGGCGTTGTACGGATGACCTTGCAGTTTGCCTTTGTGCTGGACTGACCTAGGGTAGTCAGCACTCATGGGACCAGAGATGGTATAGGCTACCACAGAGAAGGTGCAGATCATTGAGGTGAGGATTAAGACTACACAGAGCAGGAAAAAGTCTTATGCCAACAGAATATAGATACATCTGGAGTTAGAGGATGGTGACCACGTCTTTCTATAGGTCTCACCCCAACGAGGTTTGCAGAGATTTCGCCAGGGTGAAAAATTATCTCCGAGGTTCATTGAACCCTTTCAGGTCCTCAGCAGATTTGGAGAGGTGGTTTACCGCTTAGCACTTCCACCTTAGTTGCACCGGGTGCATGGCGTTTTCCACGTATCCCAGGTGAGGAGATACGTGCATGACCCAAATCACATCATTGACCATGATGAGATGGACATCGACGATGGGGTGACGTTTACAGAGGTTTCAGTGGAGATTGAGGATCGAATAGAGAGAGTCCTTAGTGTGAGTTCAATACCTTTAGTGCATATACGTTGGTAGCCTGGGAACCTCCAGGAGATCACATGGGAGTGGGAGGCTCAGATTCGTTCTCAGTAACCCCACTTGTTTTCCTAGTTTTTTTGATGTGGATTTTGAGGAAGCAAAGCCCTGAGGTGGGAAGAATGTAAAGACCCATAAATTCTATGTATTTTTTTAATTATATGGGAATTTTATGAGTCTGCGAAAATTGACGGCCCAAGATTCTGAGGCTCGGTGTGCCTGAAATGAATTTATGAACTTTTTTTAGGTACATTCAATAAAAGTGCGAACAAGTTTTTGTAAATTTTGAAGCGATGCTTGGAATTAAAATCCAAGGGCACCGTTGAAATCTCAGCGCTGATATTCGCTTAAGGTGACTTTCATCTCGACTGCAGTAGGTCGAGGGTAGAAGATAGTTTTTCAGTTTTTCATGGAAAAAGAAAAATAAAATATTTAACATTTTATTTTTCTTTTGAAATCCATCCTTTTGAGTTATGAGGGTGGGGACTACCTGAATTAGAAAACCCCCCATTTTTAATTCTAGTGGTGGGGACCACCCTAACCCCTCTTTAATGTGGGGAAGTCCCTTAGAATCCTCCCTTTTAATTGTGCTAATAAAATACAATTAATTGTGCCATTTAATTGTACCAACTTTAATTGTGCCAACGTAAATTAAATTGATAAACCTATTTTAATTTGTTGGCTCCTCATTTCCTTGGAGAAATTATTGGCGAAAGGGAAGCTTGGGGAGAACTTTGGATAAAACCTTTGTCCAATGAAGAACTCCCTCTCCAACAAAGAACATACTTCGGGATCAAGAACGGGGAAAATGCACAAGCCCGAATTCAGAAGTGTGTTGTGAAAGAGATGATTGTTGGAACCCTCATCGCCTTCACCGACTTCTTCCCGCGACACCTCCAACGAGCAATTGAGGTACGGTTTATTGTTGTTTTGAATACTCCTTACCCATAATTTACTTTCTTAATGATTCAAGAACAAATAAGCCGCTTGCTACCGTTCTAACGTGGAGGGTTCAGGCCAAACAAACATGGCCGACCTCTCCGTAACCTTTGTGGATTGTGGTGGTTTTGAATCAATGGTGATGTCCTGAGATGAGTTTGGATGTCTACGGAATGAATAACGAGCCACCGGGGCATGCCCGATGACCCGAAGAACATTGGAAATGACCGACACCGGTGGGGCTCAGGAATGGTGGCTGGCACTCCGGCCGGTCGCGACGACGGCGGCGGTGCGAGCGCGCCGCCATAGAAGGGCCGCAGAGGAGTAGAGGCGGTGACCGACGCATGGGAGACCATGCGTAGGGGAGGATGAGGTCCACATCGGCGCCGTCGGGAATGTAGGGGCCACGACACAAGGCCACAGCGGCGAAGGCAGGGTGTCCAGCTCGCTGCCGTCCGCTGGTGAGGGTGCGGCGCGCGACCGCACCGCGCGGAGGTGGCTGGCCATCCAGCCAGCCTGGGAGCCGAGCGGGCAGCATCGGTGGGCCGGGCCGGACCCAGCGAGCTGGGTCGGATCCAGGGTCAGACCCAGGTCGGGTCGGCCTATGCTAAGTCTGGCTGGGTCGGTGCGACGGGGTCGGACCAAACCCAGACCAGTTTCGACCCTTTCCACTATTTTGGCCATATCTTGAGCTACAGGCATCCATTTTATGAACTGTCTATGGAGCCAGAAACCATGGATCGATACGGTCATTTTGGTATTCCACACTTGAGTTTTGGATAAAGTTGGGGTATGGCCGGGTTGGATCGTACATGAATCCAAGCGGGCCCTCAGGACTAAAAGGCCAATAACTTACAGACCAGGTATCCGACTGATGCACCGTCTATTGCGTTGAGACCCCTATTACATTTTGGTCCTTTGGGATACTTATTCGTCTGACTTAGTGGAAGTTGAAGTATCAACCTGTGGCTTGAGGAGTGGACCCTCGTAGAATCAAGCGAGCTTAGTGCATAAGCCCTGTAGCTAGATGTATCCTGAGAAATGGATCCTATGTGGGTTTGTGCTTTGGGATCCTACATGGGTCTGTGTTTCAGGATCCCACGTGGATCCGCTCTAGGAATCCACATGGGACTACTCTAGGATCCTACGTGGGTCTACTTTACGTGGATCCTACACGGGTTTGATGATTTAGGATCCTACGTGGGTCTGCGTCTCAATAGAGTAAGATGATTCAGTAGTTACATCTAATTATCTTTACCACTGTACCTAAGTTATACCTGATGTGATCTGAGTCTTTACCTTTGTGGTACACACCTTTGTGGTATTCTACTGTGTGGCATACCTTTTTGGTACTTACCTTCATGGTGATATCTTTACGGTATTCTTTGGTGTGGCGTTCCTTGGTGGTACTTACCTTCGTGGTGATACCTTTGTGGTATTCTTCTATGTGGCGTTACCTTTGTGGTACTTACCCTTGTGGTATTACCTTCGTGGTATTCTTTCCTTCGTGGAACAGTTGTAATTTGGCTAAGAGTTGGGCCTTGTGTTTCCTCATGAATGAGATGGGTATACTTGATAACTTATGTATATGTATGGTCATATAACTTAGTAGGGTTTACAATTGACTTCATGCTTTGTGGTTTATCCTTTGTGGATTTTGTGAGGCCTTTGAGGGTCTCGAGGTCCCTACTGAGTATCGTTATACTCACCCCTGCACGGGCTACACCCACACCTTGTTGTGTTTGGTGCAGATGATGGATATCGCTGAATGAGGACGAGAGTACCAGGACTGGAGGTAGCTTGGAGGTGGACATTAGACGAGGCATACCGCATAGATGAGAGTTGTACCTACCCTTCAGGTAGGGTCCTTAGCAGGATTTCACTGGAGCTGTTTCAGTTTACTTGTACTTTTTAGTTTTCTTATACTTTCCAATTGGGCTTGTATTCTGGCCCCTTTTCTTACTGTACACACTCCTTTTACTATACAGTTACTTTTGTTCGTATCTTGCTGTGTTCTTGGTTGCGTGTGTTTACAGGTTATAAAGGCAATACCTTCCTGATTTTAGGGAATACACCTTTCGGTGCTAGTTACCAGCCCTTGGGCTATGGAAGGTGGGCTTGGGGTAGTCACAACACGGGCCCTAGGGGACGGGTCATGACATTACAACCTTAAACTCTAGTCTCATTTTCTCTAAGTTATACAACCACAAACTTTACAACCTTATGGATTGTATTAGTCCCCTTATTAGAGAATGATTTAACCCTATTCTCATGTGTCCCTTGGGGTTGGTGTTTTCATATTTCCATATATCACACTAGATTCCACACCCTTCATATGTATTGGTACAATACAATGATAGACCAAAGGCACAATGATGTATCCCTAGAGTTATTTAACTATTATTGAGAATCTTCCTTCCACAACACACTTCATGTCCTTTGATTTTAAATTATCCCTTAAATCCTCCATTTCCAAATGGAATTCCCTTAGTTTATTGTAATGACATCGGTTCCCCACTCTAATCCCACTAATAACCATACAGGGAACACGTCCTAAAGAAACCATCCCTGCTATTGTGATAGAGTACAAGTTTTTTTACATGTTTAGTGGTAATTCTCAACATGTTTTCAGCATTCCCAACTATATAGTAGTGGTACCCACCTTTTGAATAGTTTCTCAGTGTCCATCCTCAACCTACTTGTCACTTTCCCCTCAGTTCAAGATTTTAGAGTTACAATTTACCTTTTACCCCTCTTCCCTTTTCTCAAGATAAGTTTCAACACCCATGGCATTTCACCCATGGTGTTTCACCCCTGTGAATCTCTTTACGTTGGAAGGACAAACCAGCATTTTGGAATCACAACCAACATAGTTCCCCCATCTTCATGGGATTTACTTAAGTGGTTGATATGATTTTTAAACCCCAAACCTAGCTTATCGATCCCTATTTTCTCGCATGTAATATAAGTAATCTTCTAATACATATTTTTTCTCACACCAATCATAACTCAGGTTGAATTTGAAATTTTAGTTGATTTTTTCGATTAGTTTGATTGACATGCATCAAAATTTAAGATCAAGAATTAAAAAAAAGAAATATTTTATTACTTGAAAAAACATGTAGGGTCATCTATAAGTTAGAGGATCTTCTTAGATACAAAATAGACTAGGATATCACTAGATTCATTAACTGATGAAGCTCATCTATCATATTCTTGAAGGATTAAATATTTTATTTTATCCTTTTCATCTCCTCTATCTTATTACCTACCTATGGAAAAACCTATGTCACTTTCACTTATAGACCGTATTTTTGATCCCCATACTCCAACAATTAAGTAGTTTATTAGGATAGTTTGACCTTAGAAGCTGTCAGATGAATCCTCAAGTGGGAGACTGCTTCTTTGCACACCAAAGTGAGGACTTGAAACTAGAACTCCTCCTTACAGTATCAAGAAATCTCCTATTGAATCACTTGTAGAGATTCTACATCATGAGACTAAAAATTGGACCTTGTATAGTCAACTCTTCATGCCTCTATTCACTAATGCGCTTTTAAGAAGTCTCAGACCATGACACGAAGGGCATGGTAGTCTATCCCACTAGTCCCTAGGTTAACCAACCAGAAGGATATAATTACTATCTATCCATCCATATGACTTGGTGGAGTATGGGTGATGACACCCTAAATATCCTTTCATGCCCTTTATCAGATCGTCCACTTTTTATTGGTCGTGTTTGAACCTAATCCACCTTTATCTTCCAGGGTAGATTCATACTCTATAAATTGCTTGATCTGTAGTAATGGGTGCTCAAATACATGATCTTCATAGATCAATTATATTATAGTGGAAGGGAGGCTTGACTCATTAGGTTCCACAGATAGAGGCTAAACTCCCAGAATCATTGTAGGATCCTTATAAGTGATAAGTACCTTGACATATCATTCTTCCATCAACACACTAACAGGTTCACCATTGTGAGTGGCGGGAAATTTATGTTCCAACTCTATCTCACAACTCATCATGTCAATGGAATAAGAATCTAGTCCCATTGGTTCCTTGGATCCCTACTCATATATGGGCCCAAAACCTACCACAACAAGTCATACATTAGTTCTGGAAAATATAGAGATGGATAAGCATGTTTTATGGAATGAATTCTTAGTTAATTTTAAAATAACAATGTTCTTGTCTTCTTCCATTGATAAAAATCCAGAGGCCCTAGATACATATCCTAACTTGATTACCACATCATCCAGTATATTGTGGCTTGAAGCACCAGTGGTGGGATCCACTACTAAGGACCCCTCGACATTAGTGGGTAACCGGAGAACACCATGGGAGGATCCCTAATTTGTAACATTGGATATACAATTATAAATTCATACAAGTCAACACAAGGTTCCCCAAATAACATTCAAAGGTGAAAAGGGTTTGAGTTTACCTTTCTTTCACTATAGTAGTTGAATCATCATCACCCCCACATACTGTGAGCACTACACATCATAAATAATTGATGATTCACCCAAAGTATCAAAATATAGTTCCTATTATACAACCATGAAATATTGGGTGTTAGGGGACACACCTCTCACTTATTAGCTACTTAATAATTGCTCATCGTGCTTCTTTCAGGTATGAAGAAGGGGTTGATCGAGAGTTTCTTTACTCAATGTATAACAACCAAATCATTTCATTCATAAATATTACATATTATTATATTAATATTCATTATATAGCATTATGACCCACACCAAAACCATTAAGGTTTAGCGTCTTTAGAAACTTGGATATATAAAAAAAATTTGTATTAAAGATAAACAACATATCTCACTAAGTTCATCACAACTAAAACCCATATTATAAAAATCATACTTAAATCATTTCTTCATTTCCTAGGGAAAATGAATCAAATAAAGGGTGATATTAGATGCTCAGTAAGGGTAAACATATAAGGTATCAATTGATAAGCATAAAATATGCATAAGGGTATGAAAACATGATCATAACTTATACTAATATTACCTAATTAGTTAAATATATTTATTAATGAATCATAGACTAAGGTTTTTTAAATCAAAAGAAATAATACCTAAGAGTAAATAATCATCAATAATTAATTATTATATATGAGAACATATTATAAGAATAAGGCATAAGTTTTTGGCATACACATAAGTACAAAAAATCATCTCCTTAGTAAAGTATAACTACCAATTTTATCATAGTGGATTAGGTTCACTCCTGTTTTTATCATTTCCTTATTCAAGGTTCACTCCTAAGACAATCATAGTGCACATTTTCTATTACTAAACTAGGTTCGATCCCTATTACCATCCTTATTATCACATGTGATATCCATATTTACCCATTACATTGGAGGGATATATAATTCTGGCCCCAATCATCACATAATTAAAACCATACATATGTGATCCAAATGATTATAAAACTTTCATCATATCATAATATCATTGTATAATAACCTATGGAAAAGAAATGAGTTTCATAAACATTTTGTTATTTTATCATAGCATAACCCTTAAAAAATTAATGAGTTTCATAAATACCTTATCATCATAATAATAAACCATCTATAGAAAGAATAAGGATGGTATTATATAATCATATCTACTGTAAAGAATAATTAATATCAAAATATAATATCGTAGATGAAAAATTCCATTAAAAGATGATTGAAATATTTCTTGAGGTAAATACCTTTTTCATTTTAAAATCAATTATTTAAAAAATCAATTTTTAAAAAATATCAAGGAATATATCTTATTTAAAAATAAACATGGAAACTTAAAAATTAACCTTCAAATAATTGAGTGGTTATGATGATGAGAAATACTTTTCATGCCGCATGCATTAAAACAAAATTTCTTTTCACATTTTTGGTAAAAAGTCAAAAGTACCCCATTTGAAAATGCCAAGAAGATTACTTTTAATTTTTTTATTAAAATTAAAACATTGGTAAAAATTAATTTAAACTATAATAGGATAATAATATGAATATTCTTGATAAAAGTTTAAAGAAAACCTAGACCTGGATGGAAAATATTCCCGAACAAATAGGAAATAAAGTCTTCTTTTATTAAAAATATTTTCCAGATCTTTTTAAGTACCAAAGAGTCTAAAATAGTAATATTCCTTGAAAATTATATGATTACCAAATGAGAATAAAAATAAATTATTTTATTATTTAAGTATAATATAATTTATCTAAATGAAAATTCAATCATAAACAATCCAGATTAAAAGGAGATTGAAAAAGAAATCTCTTACCTCAAGTATGACTTGATTCACAATTTCTATAACATCCTATATAATAAATTTAAATTTATTATAATTATATAAAATAACAATATTAATACTTATAATATCATAAATTATCCACTTATATAATTTTAACACCTATTTATTAATAATTCTTGATTAAAATCATCGCTTTTGGGTGCCAAATGTTTTGTTTTTTCATGAATGTTTTGGCTTGACTGTTCTGCTCCTTATACTTTGATCATGGTTCTATCATATATAAAATGTTAATAATGATATAAATATAATATATATTCATTATATAAATATTATAGTAATCTATAAAAGGTATAGATTGAAAAAATTAATTACATCATTCATAGAGAAGGTAGTCCGTACGTATGCATGAATATAGTTTTAGTCTTATAAAGAAAATAAATAAAGAAAATTAAATAATATTTTATCATTAAATAGATATAATTACATAATAAATATCATATATAAACATTATATACATCATATTATACAACCATCATTGATAATTATAGAAAATGAATTATGTCCCTACGTTGAGCCGGTAGTCCACACCTACGCACGAGCGATGGTTTCATTCCCATTTTTCATAAAAGAGGGTGGGTAATGGTGGTTACATAATCATAATAAAACTTAAATATATTTAAGATACTAAAGTTATTATATTATTATGAATACCATATATTTATTGGATGCATACAAATAAATAAATTGAAAGAGGCCGAGTAGGACGATTACCTTGTCTTTAGTAGACCTCCTTTATATCCCTTCTTAGGGACACTTAGAATGGTATTTTAAGAAGTAAATCACCTATAATTAATTTAAATAAAAGTTTATAAGTTAATTGGGAAGGGTTTGGTTGTGATATATGGCATAATGTGGGGTAAAAAGGATATATGAGGGGTGTTCTTTTATAAGTGGGGGGAGGGACACACCTTGAATATTTTAAAGTATTAAAATAAGTATAAGTCATTTTCATGGAAAATAATACTGTAAATAATTAAATATAAATAATAGGGTGATAAGGTTATCAATAATTCCATAAAATAGTATTTAGACAATTTTTCATGGTAGTCTCACCCTTATCTCTTAGTTTAACCCCCCTGGAAACCTGTTTTAACCTTAACGGAGGTAACAAATTGTTTACTATTTTTACTATTCATTATGAACAAAAATTAATTTGAACTTATTAAATAATATTAATTATTATTATTAAAAATAAATAATACATTTTACAAGATTAAATTTAAATAAGTGATAGAAATTAATTTAAGTTAAATTTCAAAACTTAATGAAAAATGGTTTTCTTAAAAATATATTTTTAAGTATAAAAGCGTTTTCATAATAAAATTAAAAATATTATTGGTTAAAATGATATTAATTGTATTATAAATATTCAAAAGTAACTTATTAAATTTTTAAACCCATAAAAATAATTGGTAATATTTTAAATATTGGAAATGAAAATGTAGTTTTCTATAAAAATATTTATTTTTTATTATTCACTTAAAAATTGACTTTTTTAGAAAAACCCAAAAAAATTACTATAAGTTAATTTTTATATGATGATTAAAAATTTAAGTTTATTATTTTTAAATTAAAATTTAATAAAATGGAAAAAATAATTATAATAACCACACAAATTTTTTTATAAAACCATTTTGGATGAAAATGCATTTTCGAATCGTAAAATTAATTTATTAAAAACTGAGAGCTTATTTTCTAAGAATAAATAAATATATTTTTTCTAAGAATATATATATATATATATATATATATATATATATTTAAAATTTTGGTTATTACTATTCATACTCTCTAATTAAATGGCTAAGTAAGATAATAAATTATGGTTTGTTTAGATTTAGGGTTGTGTATACAATAAGTTATAGAATAATTCAAGTTTAATTAAAAGGAAAAATATAAATTATAATCTTAGGGACTTAATTTTTACCCCTTAAAGTTAATTTATACCTCAAAATTTCATCACTTAGATAAAAAATGAGGATATCTAAATTTCACTATATTCTCAGGTTTCTATATATCATCTTCCAATTTCTAATTCTTCTAGATAACTTTAACCTGATGAGTAGTCTTTTTCTATAGAACTTTATCTCTATGATCCAATATTTTTACTATTTTTTCTTTATATAAAATATCATGATCTAGTGGTAAAAACTATTAGTTTATTATAAGTGAAATATTAGGTATGTACCTTCTCAGGAGAGGTATATTGAACACATAGTGAACTTGAGATAGGTTTGGTAGAAACACTAAGTGATAAGCTAATATCTATTTTAGATTAAGAATTTCAAAGAGAAAAATACTCATAGGGCTGAAATTTCTATTATATTAAAATCTCATAACCTTATTCCATGGGTAATTTCCTAGGAATTGCTTCTCACCAACTTCAAATTCCCTATTTCGACAACAATTATCAACATAAATTTTTATTGACACTGAGCTGCCTTGATGTGATACTAAATGGATCTAACATTATCTACCATTTCACCAGCTAACTCAAATATCAATAAAATTACTTATCCAACTTAATTGAAGCATGTTAGAGTTTTGTACTTCTTTCCATAGAGGGATTCAAAGGAGACAACTGAATTATCAAGTGAAAGTTATTGTTTTAATATAATTTGATAAGAGGAATGTGTTGATCCCAAACACCTTTTAAATTAAGAGACAATGATCTCAATATATCCTCCAGGGTTTTAATGGTCCTATCATACTAACCATATGTATAAGGATGATAAGTTGTATTGAAAGAAAACTCCATATCCAGAGCTTGCTGAAGACTTCACCAAAATTTTGAGGTAAATCTCTGATCTTGATCAGATACAATAGAATATGGTACTCCATAAAACCTTATCACTTCATTAATATATATTATATCAAGATGACCAAAAGATAAATATTCTCTTATGTAAATGAAGTGTTCTAACTTTGTAAGGTAATCAAATACAACTTAAATAACATTGTTCCCTTTAAAATTTTTAGAGATTCTGACATCAAAATCCAAGGTAATGTTTTCCAATTTCCATTATAATATAGGTAATGGTTGTAGAATTCCCTTAAAATTATATCTATTAGTCTTAACTTGGTGGAATACCAAGCACCGAGATACATACTCTATAATATCACTTTTTTATGTTTTCCCACAATAAATACTCTTTCATATCTCTATACATTTTATACTTCCTAGATGAATAGAGAATGATGAACTATGGAATTATTCCATTATATCCTTCTTCATGCATGATATTGAAAGGACAGACACTCAGTTCTTGAACCTTATCATTCAATCACAATCAAGGTTGAACTCATGAAAGTGTATCAACTTCTTTTATATCTCTACATCTTCCTTCTAGACCCTTTAATCTTTACATGGATAGATAGTTGAACACAAATTTGAGCAGGATATGATTTATACCCTTCCTTTAAGATTTTAAGATCCATACTTTGAAAATCCATAAATTCTGGATCTTTTGTGATTATTATTATAGATAAGCTAACAAGATCCTTGAGACTCAAAGAATCAACTACCTTGATCACTTTCCCAAGGTAGTTATGTATTAAGCAATCTGAATCTTTAATCAACTCCAACCATCTTCTATGGTGCATATTTTACTCATTTTGGGTGAAAATACACATTAAACTTATAATATCTCTATATATGTCACATATTTATCCATATAGATAATTACTCCACATATTTAATGAAAATATTACCACATATAACTCTAGGTCATGAGTTAGGTAATTTTTCTCAGAAACCATCAATTATCGTGAGGCATAAAGTATCACCATATCATTATAAATGAGGACACATCCCAATACCTTCTTATATGCATTAATATATACCACAAACTCATATCTATTGTAGGTTTGTGTGACAATAGGTGCACTGAAATTACTTCATTTCAATTTCTTTAAATTTTAATCACATTTATATGTCCAAAGGAACTTGAATCCCTTCTGAGTTAACTTAGTGAATAGATTAGATAGTCATGAAAAATTCTCCACAAAGAATCAATATTATCCAGCCAATCCAATAATATTACGGATCTCATTCATAGTGGGTGGTTTGAACTAATTTTCACTATCTTCCTTTTATGATGGATCCACCAATATACCCTTATTTGAGATTATATGACCCAAAAATAAAACTTTTAGTAGATAAAATTCACACATGGTAAAATTTTAATAAAACTTATCCTTACTTAGGGACTTCAATACAATCCTCAAGTTATCTTTAGGCTCTTACTTACTCTTAGAATATAGAATAATATTGTCTATAATGAATAACTCAAATAGATCAAGGTAATCTCTAAAGACTCTATTCATTAAATTCATGAAGATAATGGGGGAATTAGTAAGAAAAAATGGAATCACTATAAATTCATAGTTTCCATACCTCAAATGGAATGATATATTTGATATATATTCACTTTTTACACTCAAATGATATTATCCATATTGAAGATAAATCTCAGAAAAATATTTATCTCCCCATAATTGATAAAAATCATCAATACAGGGTAGATGATACTTATTCTGGATCATGATCTTGTTAAGTTACCAATAATAAATGCAGAGTCACATTGATCTAGCTTTGTTATTAATAAAAAAAATAGGTTATACCCATGGAAATGTACTTGGCTAAATGAACCCCTTATCAATATTATTCTATATTTGATTCTTTAATTCCCACAACTCAATCGAGACCATTATATATGGAGTATTAGTAATTAGTGTAGAATTGGGTATGGTTTCTTTTGAAGACTCATCTTCAGAATTAAAATGAAGAATAGGTAGCTATTCTATAAATAAATCAACAAAATATCATACAATAGTCATATCTTAAATCTTGATTTTATGCCCCAAACATATGAGATAAATACCCCCTTTGAATAAGAGTCAATACATATGGAATATATATAATTTTCATTAGAATCTTATATTTATCCTCTCATTGATATACAATCATAGGTTGGTTTCAAAGACAAAATATGACTTCCCTTTCTTATAAATTTATATGGGGTTTTATAAAGGAAGAAAATACATGCCAAAAATAACATCAAATTCAACTAGAGGGATAAAAACATGATTTTTAGTAAGTACATTCCACAAATTTATACCAGAGAAGAATCATATACTTGAGATATGATTATAATAACATTAGGAGTATTCAATTATAATTAAATATCTAATTATTGAGGTAGTATTGTGATACCCATATATAAAAAGAGGGTAGATATAAAATCAAATAAGACATTATTAGTTCTAGGTGGATAGTAAGTGTACCTTTCACCACTTCATTATCATATCCCACATCAACAATAGTTATCATGTGAGATTTACCATTATCTCTAGGATTAAGAGGTTTTTGATTTCTATCATCACCATTAACCTTCAGATTTTATCATTTCTTAACATAATTCCCATACTCCCTGAACTTGAAACACTAGAGTGTGGGTGGTGTATTCTGTAGTGATTTCTTCATTTGCATAATTAGCTAACTTCTTCCCACCACTCTAATATTTGATTGCCTGATGACCTTCCATTCAACACTTAATGAATTTACCAATCACATTAAGATAATTTCCTCTACATCTCTTTCTAGACTTCAATCATAAAAAATATAATCTTCTTCCCTCCATGATTTTTATTATTAGAATTTACTTTGAATTCCATCTTTCTTTTATTATTAAAAGCATCAGATTGATGGGTAAAACCAATATCCATTTCTATGTTAATATTATATAAAATGATTTATTAATATCTACCAAAGTCCATTATGGATAAATCCCTTTAGAGAATTGTGTTTGAGACACTTAAGAATCGATCAATATTACTTTCAGGTTGAATGATAATACAAGAATCATACATCACAAGCCTTGTAAAATTTTCCTCATAGGTTATAATTAATTCATCAACCTTCTGGTTTAGATCAAGGGAGTCCTTATCCATTTTCATACAAAAATATGAGGAAATTACTTGTTAAAAAATAACCCTCTAAACTCATCCCACTATATAGAGTTGATTTTTTCCCATTGATTTGTATTATTGATAAGATTCCACCATTGATCTTATTCGCATTCTAAATAATAAATAGTTAAAATAAATTTTTCATGTTCCAGACACTAGAGAATGGAAAATATCTTTTTAATGGAATTGATCAATTTACCATCAACTAACAGATTAGAAGACCCACTAAAATAAGGTGGATGTTACCTTATGAAGGACTCAATAGAACATTGTTCCCTCATTTTCTCATTTGTAATCTCAACATGAGTCATGTATTTTGAAAGTTTTATGAGCATAATAATGATATTTTTCATTCCATATCCCATGAAATTTAGTTTATTATAATGATAATCATTACATTATTTATCACATTAAGTGTTTACATGATTCCGTCTAGTTATATCCATCGATTAAAACCAGAAATCATAATTTTAGTGTTAATGATCATAGTGAAAAAACATAGAATCATGAAAAATAATTTATATTATATCTAAATAATTAAACCTTATTTTCAATATATAAAACCTTAGGTTTAACATAGGTTATCCATGGCCATTATCTATTCAATTACTTTATACTAGTTTATAAATAAGATGTGAATTATCCCAAGCATATCCTCGAGGAGTGTCTTGCCAGGTGTGTAGTCCTAGGCCTACTCATTATGCACTTGTGACGATTGAGTTAATACCCAATACACCCATTTAAAATTCATTACCCCTAGTTATATATTTTTAAAAATCAAATCCACTTACTAGTATTAAGACATAGATGTATTTTATAGAAAAACTACACAATCTCTACTTTACCAAAATTCAGGATGGTATCTTATACTTAGACTAATTATTAGGGGTTTTCCAAAATTTCTATAACCCTAACATACTAATATTAACTAAACCATGATACGATACCAACTAATGTGACCCAAACATTTATTTCATAAATATTACATATTATTATATGAATATCCAGGACATAACTTTATGATCCTCACCAAAATCATAAAGGTTTAATTTCTCTAGAAACTTGGATACATAAACAACTGGAACATAAAAGATAAAAATAATATCCTAATAAGTTATCTACAACTATATCCCTTTCTAGACATATCATACTTAATACCATTCATCATATCCTTGAAAAAACATAATAAAGGGAGAGCTTAGAGTCTTAGTAAGTGTAAACATAGGAGATATCAATCGATAAGAAAAAGATAAGCATAAGGGTATGACAACATGATCATAAAGTATAATAATATTACCCAATAATTAAAATATATTTAATCATGAATCATGGAATACAGGTTTTTTCAATCAAAATACATAAGATATAAGAGTTTTGAATCATCAATAATCAATCATGATCCATGAGAACAAATCATAAGAATAATACATAAGTTTGTGGAATAAAAATAATCATAGAATACTATTTTATTCGTCAAGGCTATGATAGTGTACTAGTTTCACTCCCTATTCCAAAATTTACTTAGTCAAGGTTCACTCCCAATAATATCATAGTGGAAAGAGTCTCTTACTGATCTGGGTTCACTCCCCATTCCAGTCCTTATTATATTATGAGATGTCCATATTTACCAAATACATTATAGGGATATATAATTATATGACCACCCATAACATAATGAAAAAAACACACATATATATTCCACAATATCATAAAACATTCATAATATTATCAAATCATAATATCGTAACCCTTATAAAGGAAATAAGTCTCATAAACATTTCACCATTTCATCATAGCATAAAATATGGAAAATAAACCGGCTTCATAAACATCTCATCATCATAATTATAAACCATATAGATAAATAATAAGTATGGTATCACTGAATCATATATCTATTAAATTATAAGTAACATAAAAGGATGTTATCATATATGAAAATTGTCTTTAAAATATCATTGAAACATTTCTTGAGGAAAGTACCCTTTCCATTTTGAAATTGATTATTTAAAATCTAAAAACATACAAAATATTAAAAAAAACATTTTCTTTCAAAATAACCATAAAAAATTAAATAATAATATTCAAATAATTGATTTTTCATGATAATAGGAATTTATATTCATGCAATTTACGTTAAAACAAAGATTTATTTCACATTTTTGGTCAAAAGTCAAAACTACATCATTTGAAAAAATTACCAGAAGATTCCTTTTAATTTTTTTTACTGAAAGTAAAACATGGTTAAAAATTAATTTTAAAAATCATTAGATAATATAAAAAATATTCTTCAAAACATTTTAAATAAAAAATGGACATGAACTAAAAATATTCTTGACCAAAGAGAGAGAAAAGTCTGTTTTTTAAAACATTATCACGGTCACTATAGGTACCATAAAGAGAAAAATGATACTATTACTTGAAAATTACAAGAATGAAAAAATAGAAGAAAATTAGAGGGGTTTATCAGATAATTATTATATAATTTCACCCAATGTAAATTCAAGTATAAGCAATCCTAATTAAATGATATTGAAACAGAAATCTCTGACCTCAAGTTTGACTTGCTTCATAAGCACTCTAATATCTTATATAATAAAATATTATTTTTTATAATTATATAAAATAACCACATGAATTATTATAATTTCATATATTATCCAATTATAACATTTTGACACCAATTTATTAATATTTATTTATTAAATTCACAATTTTAGTGTGTTAACTGTTTTGTCTTTCATAAAAGTTTTGGTTCATAAGTTTCGGTCCTTGTACTTTGATCATAGTTCCATATTATATAGAATGTTAATCATGATATAAATACCATATATTTTTTCATTAAATACATATTTATAGTCATCATTTAAAATTTGGATATATAAAAATTAATTACATTGTTCATGGAGACAGTAGTCCCTGCGTACACAGAAACGTTGTTTTCATTTTCTAAAAAAAAATAAAAAAATAAATATAAATAAGATTTTATCATTTTAAAACCATAATTATATCATAAATATAAAATATAAACATTATATCCATAAAAATAACCAACCATAAATGAAAATTATGGATAATAAATTATATCACTATGTGGAGGTGATAATCCACACATAAGGACGAATGATACTTTGATTTCCCATTTTTTAAAAAAGTGGGTAGATAATGATAGTTACATAATAATAATAATATTTAAGTATATTTAGGATATATAATTTATTATTTTATGATGAATTACACATATTTTTATGAGGTATAAGAAGAAATAAATTGAAAGAGGCCGGGTAAGATGATTAACGCTTCTTTGGTAGACCACCTTTAGATCCCTTCTTAAGGTCTCTTGTAATAGTCTTTTAAGAACACCTAAAACTCTAATTCATGGAAAGGGAAATTCATAAGTGATTTGGGTAGGTTTTTTTTGATATTGGTGTCTCAAAGTGTAGTAAAACATATAAAGAAGGGGTGTCCTTTTATAAGTGGGGGGAGGGTCACACATTGAATATTCTAAATGATTAAAATATTTATTATGTAATTTTCATGGAAAAGTGTCCTATAAAAAATTTAATATTTAGAATAAGGTTATAAGGGTATAAATATGGCCATAAAATAAGATTTATACATGTTTATATGGAAATATCACCCTTATCACTTAGTTTAACCCCCTCAGTAAACCCATTTTAACCTTAACCAAGGTAACAAAATTTTAATTGTATTTACTATTCATTATGAAAAAAATAATAGGTTAGAATTAGTATATAATATTAATTATTTTAATTTATATTATGTAATTAATTTTAAAATATTCATTTTTTATAAGTGGTAGAAATTAATTTAAGTTAGAAATGCAAAAAGTAATGAAAAACAATTTTCTTAAAAATGCCTTTTTAAGTATAAATGTGTTTTCATACTGAAATTAAGAATAATTTTGGTTACAATTTATATTCAAAAGGAACTAATTAAATTTTTAATCCAATAAAAATCAAACATAAATTTTTAAATACATGAAACAAAAAGGTAGTTTTCTATAAAAATCGATGTTTTCAACTATTCACTTAAAATCAACTTTTTCAGAAAAATATCTAAAATTAAATATAATTTAATTCTTATAAATTAATTTTAAAAATGAATTAAATTTTTATAAATAAAATTTATTAAATTGGGGAAAAATAATTGTAATAACTACACATAAAATGTAATAAAACTATTTTGGATGAAAATTTATTTTCAAAGCTTAAAATTAATTTATTGAACCCTCATTTGTTATTTCCTAAGAATCAATAAATATATTTTTTTATAAGAAACCATCTATTGATATATTTGAAAAAAAACTTATTCCTATTCAATCCCACTAATTCAATGGCTAGGTAAAATAATAAATCACAGTTCGTTTAGATTTGGGTTTGGTTATAAAACAGTCTATAAAATACTTATAGTTTATTAAAAATTGAATAAATATATTAAAATCTTAGGGTATTTAATGATGAATAAAAAATGATTTAGAAAATAGAAGTTAGCGTTGGCCATGGTCATCCATACAGTTGTAAGATATAAGAATTACATGGTCCACTAAGATCTCTCGAGACTCCAAAGAAAAATCCATCTCCTTACACTTCATAAGAGTCCTATGTTACCCCATGTCACTTCCCCAGGAGTCTTAGTCACAATAATCCATATAATCCACATCTTTAGGTGTCCCAACATCCTCTGAGTCTTTATCAAGATAGCTATTGTGATTTTTCATCACCCAATTAGTAAATATTCCCACTTGGCTATGGGAGTAAAGCAACACCTCCACCTCATCGATGAAGGATATGGATTTTATCTAAGAGACCATGAATAAATCACTAGAAATCCATGTATTGGAAAATAACACCCCAAATGACTGAAGGTTTACCCACAACCTCCTTCACATGAGGAAAATTTATATATTATATCATTCTCTCTAGGTTTTAGAGAAACCTTCATTTTCTTATATTTCCCTAATTGATCATATTAACTTACCTAGATCCATCTTGTGAGTATCTTTAGAAGAAAAAAATATTATCCCTACTACTGGACACACTTCCTATGTAATCCTTCATCCGTAATAATACCCATTCTCATGACCTCACCATGAACTTGTGTAAGAGGATTTGAATGATACTCAGTGGCCTCTACCTCATTTGAATCCATCCTCTTTGATCATTTTATTCCCCTAAATATGGCTTGTATTTCACCTCTCCAACATCAATATTGTACTAGTTTATCCATCCACAACACTAGATGATGTATCATAGACATTGGAAACATTTTTATCCATTTTTTGGTGTAATCCTAGAGTAGTCCTATAAAGACACCCACTGCTAAAATTGAAATTGATGCTTTAGTTCCCTCACTAATTAAATTTCACCAAAGTTTCTGAATAATCATCAGGTGGTTCTCATGTAGAACATTGGTTTAGACTCACAAAGTAATTAGCTAGAGGTAGTAGAACTAGAATGAGAATTGAAATGAGGTGTATGGATCAGAAATTATGATGTCATTGATTCATCTAACTAAGACCCCACCTTTGAAGTACATGAGATATGATCTCTCACCAATAGAGACACTATCATTATCTATGAAGTTCCCACTCATAACATTTAATGGGGTGAATTTAAACCTCTTGTGGTACCCCATGATGGTGGTGATCCCAATTTTTTCAATTTTGAGAGGATGTACCTTTGAGATTATTAGTAAGAACAACATAAAGTCAGAATCTAGAGGGATAATGGGAGTCATGAACTCATGCCCCCTAGAAGTTTTATATGGCCCACCCATACATGAGTTAATATGGTCCATATATGCACAATGACACATCCCTCTAACTTAGGTGACCCAAAAGTTCATGTAAATTCTCTAGCACTGGGATGGATAGGTTGATCTCGTGCTCACATTCCAGTTACACTACCATCATGAATTTTCATGGACTCACCCTATATGGGAATACCATACCGATAAAATCCTCCTACTGAGGAAGGATACTAGGAATACCTCCAAAATTAGATTTGGGGTTATCCTTTAATTCACACTGAATCCATATTCTGTATATTGGCCCAAATCTAGGATGAAATAGTGGGACCTTTGTTGGCCTTGTTCCTTGAGTCTCAGTCATTTCTTTGGATTCCCCACCATTCTCTCTTAAAGAACATGGAAGAACATCCTAAACCATATATTGAATAAGACATCAATATGTAAGTAGGTATACCTTCACTAATATTTCCTTATTTACAAAATTAACATATTAGATAACATAAGGGTCTATTCCATGTCCCCCAAGAGTTTTTCACCAGTAGAAATTCATCATACATATCACCAAGGATTGATATCACAATAATCTTTTGGAGGTCCCACAAGTTGATACTGACCTCATCTTGGTGTATATAGTAATGATTGGTGTTTTGATACCATATTATCAATAACTTTGAGATGAGGTATGGATGGAATTATACATGGAACTATGATGTCCAAACTACCTTGTACGGCCTAAATGCACATAGGTGATCTCCAAATTTCTCACAGGTCAATCAAACATAGTAGGCCCACACCCCCTTCATCTATGAAGTTTTCCCCTAAACAAACGTACCATTCCTTGGTCAAGACCTTCCATTTATTTATGATATTATCTTGTTACATGGATGAGTATTGTGGGGGGGGAGTCTTGGAATAAGGTGCCTCATCATTCACTATCTAAATGGAAGAGATGTTCATACATACATATTTGGATAAGCATATGAACCAGTTTTATAGAGAATAAAAGTTATATTTTAGTATTGAGTCATCATCTATTAATAGAAATCATTCAGAGACAATATTTGAGATAGTGAATAATCTATTTTATCTTCTCGAGTAGCTTCTCTAGTATCTTATGTGTTATTTTGATATTCTCTCTAGGTCTAGATCTAGGGTTCTTTATCATCAAACTTCTTTGTGCGGTGACATCTTAAACAGGTTGGGAAACAATGTTTCATGTTCTATGAAGAATTAAAAAGTTGGATTAGTCTGGTTCACATAAGGGATATTCATGGAATCTTTTTACACATGTAGGATTGGACCACAAAACTTGGAAACTATTATTTGGATGAATATTTGTCATAGAAGTTGGGTTTTAGAAATATTGGGTGTGAAAAATCATGGATGAATCTCAAATAACTATCATGAAAAAGTTGAATTTTCACAAAAAGAGATAATTGAATATGGTTATATGAAAATTCACGGTCCCCTTTTAGACCCACATCCCTTTATATTGGGACTTGAGCGATATTTCAACTACCATAACTGTGTGAGAATAGAGGAGAAAGCGTCAGACTTTAGCATTTTCCTCAGAATTCAATCCTCGTTTCCCACATTAGACACAATTATAAGGGGGAATTTATTGATACTCAAAAATGTGTCCAAGATAGATCAAGGAGGAAGAATGGAAAAAGAAAGATATTTTAAAGTGCATATCTAGAGTCTTTCACAAAACCCCAACTTACCCAAGCCTATTTTTCAAGTTTTCATAGAAGTACCCAAATCCACGAGTATATAACTCTTGATTTGTGTGATCCTGTATCTAAATTCACTAAAAAATTCAAAATTTCCATGAGTGTGAAACTCAAACTTTTGAGGGGCCTTTAGAGTCCTATAAATATCCCTTTGCTCACCATTCATGGGAATTTTTAGAGATCTAGATTTTAGATCTTTTTGAGAAGTAAAAGTATCTCGAATCACACAACCTTGAATTCTATACCTCGCATATGATGATTAAATAAATCACCATAGAATCTTACAGGTGAGAAATGTTGTGTAATTAACTCACATTATCCATTTAATGAATAGGAAAATTCTTGAGTCTAGATTATGCAACTCCTTTCTATGAAGAATACCATTCTCACAAATGAGTAATGCCTCATTCAAGAAAAGTTCTCACACAACCCATATCTTAAAAAATGTGTTATATCAACCCATTTTATTTCATATTTGTTTTTGTGACAAAAAACTACGAAGAGTGATGGAATATGGAAGATTTGATTTTCCTTATTCGAGAACATTAATACAAACATCATAAACACAACTGGAAATATGACCTCTCACCTTTTGGCCTTTTTCCTCAGACATGGGTATGGTTGATTATGAGTAAACACTACACACATCCTTTCTTCTTCTTACAGTGTGTGCATGAGTCCTGCATGTAGAAATGACCTTTATAATCATCCCAATGTGTAAGACCCATTGAATCTCTTATTTTCATACATTCAATGAAACAAGTGTCCTTACCACATGATGTTCGACAACATGGATTAGTCCTATCACATGAACTTAAATTATAAAACTTGAATTGTGTGTGTTTTGATTCTTGTCCACTGAATACATAGGACACTTGTTTGAGGTTCAATATTATCCCTTTTATTGTCCCATATCACTTGAGAGGTGGTATCCCTATAACATGGTCATATTCCTAGAGGTAATTGAACCCCCCAGATTTACTACCTATGAGGATTCATTACATAGAATATCCCCAATGGATTGTAAACTGAAAGAATCTCTACTAGACTCTAAACCGTGGGTGCCCCCACTAGGCTCTAAACCCCGAGTGTCCCCTTTGGACTCTAAAATGTGACTTTCTTCCAATTTGGATTCAAAACATAGACTGTTATCACCTTATTGAATTTATACCCATATAAAAATCCTCCCTTTAGTGATGAGTTCATGATTCCCCTATTCCCTAGGATAAGAAATATAAATCATCATCCAAATATACCAAAAAAATTTAACCCACCGACTATAAGGGATTTTCTCTACTAAGGAAATAAGTGACGTAATTAACCGATATCCATAAGTTTTCTATCAGGAAGGTTTTCATAAATACTTATAAATCTAGGAGGGAGACTCAAACTAGGAAACAACTTCCTTAGTGGGAAGGGACAACCTGTCATCTTCACATCTAATCAAAGGTTCCACCATCATCACCCTAATAACGAAAGGTCGTTCACCTTTGGAAATAGGGAATACAAGACCATGACCACACCAAACCACGCATCCAAAATATCCTAATGAAAAGAATCACAAATAATAATTTTAAAATAATAATATTAATTTATATTAATAAATATTTTTATGTATATTTATTTATAAAAATAGATATTTAAATTAACATATTAATATTTATATTTATATTTACATTAATATATGACTAAAGAAAATATTTATATATTTATTTAAATAAATTAATGCTATATAATAAATAAATAAATATACTATATATATATATATGTGAAATATTTAATTCCATCCCAAATAACCACTGTATATTTGGGATGAATTTCAAATCTGCCCAATATAATTGGACACACTAGCATATGTGACACACATTTGAAATCCGTCCTAGATAATCTGTAGTGTTCTGAAGGGGTGTTTGAGGGTCAGGTTGGGTCACAAACATTTTTCTGCAATAACCTGACTTGAATAGAAACTATTACAAATATATCCTTTAACACTAAAATTGGCCATTATCAATGCAAAAAAAGAAATGATCACTGAAGCATGATTAAAATCCCTTGGATTTTATTAGTGATTTTTTAAGCACTGATAAAGGACACCCTTTATTAACACTTTTTTTAGAGATCATAAAAGACACCCTTTATCAATATTATCAAAAGCACTGATAAATGGTGTCCTTTATTAGCGATGATAAATAAGGGGCATACTGCTGTAGTGTGTTGTAATTTTAACAGCACACTATAGTAGAAAAAAACAAAAGAAAAAATAGAGAATACAAGTTGAAAATATATAATTTAAGTGAAATAAAATTTACAATAGAAAAATAAGAGAAACACTATACTATATAAATTTCATACATTGGTTTGTATAATTACATGAGTAAGTTCAAATAATCATAGACATTAAAAAAATCAATGTTCCTTTGTCATTGGCCCCCTAACCCCCAGTCATGCTATTATCGAACAAACCACCCCAGCTCGAGAAAAATAATGCACATTTATAATAAAAAATATCTTATGTTAGTAATACTATAAAGAAATAAATTAAAGACAAAGTGTTTATTTGAAACTAAAAATATATACTTTGAGTCATAATAGGAACACCATGTATCATATTGAGTTGTGGTTGATTATTGCACGTCATGCCATTTATTTTTCCTCTTCAAGAATTATCTCTTTGAACATTAAATAAATAAGTATAAGATAAAGATGATAAGGAAAATAATTAATTAATATTCAATAAAATAATGAGAAAACAATCTAATATTATTTCCTCAATTTTGGCGATGTGATGTGCAATTTCAACTAAAATGACACATATAAATTGAAAATATTCACTTCGAGTCATACTGACCACATAAAGTGTCATATTTATGTGTATTCAATTTCTATACGCTAAAAATTACTTTTGCATCATTTTTATAAATTCTAAAAACAATTCGAATGTGTTTTCTCAGTTTTGAGTATGTCACTTGTGTTTTTTTACTAAAATGTCATTTTAAACTGGAAACACACACTTTTAGTCATAGTTGTCACATCAGGTGTTGTTTTGATGTGATACTATTTCTGACACATAAAAAATGACTTATAAATCATTTTCCTAAATTATAAAGGCAATCTGAGCATGTTTGCTCTGATTTTTAGTGAGTGACACAATTTTTGAACTAAAATGCCAATTTTAAAATGATAACAGACACTTTGAGTTATATAGGGAACATCTTGTACCAGATTAAGGTATGGCTGATTCCTACATGTCAAAAATGTCTCATAGATTATTTTAATAATGTATAAAAAACAATATGAATGGTTTTTATTTGTTTTGAGTATTTCATTTGTCTTTTTTACTAAAATTAATGTCAATTTTAAATAAAAAGACACACATAGATTCATACTGGTCACACTATGCGTCAGATTGAGGTGAGGATGATTCCTACACATCAAAAATGACTTATGGATAATTTTCCTAAATTATCAAAACAATATGAATGTGTTTTATTGGTTTTGAGTATTCCATTTTCATTTTTTACTAAAATGTCATTTTAAACTAAAAACACACACTTTGAGTTATACCGGTAACATAGTGTGTGGGTTTGACATGAGAATAATTCACACACATAAAAAATGACATCTAATCAGTTTTCCTAAATTATAAAGACAATTCAAGCATGTTTTCTTGTCTTTTAGTGAGTGACACATTTTTTGAACTAAAATGTCAATTTTAAATTGATAAGGGACACTCTGAGTTATATTGGGAACACCGTGTATTTTATTTAGGTGAATATGACTCATAGATTTTAAAAATTATTTATGGATATTTTTTCTAAAGTATAAAAACAATTTGAATGCATTTTCTTGGTTTTGAGTATGTCACTTGTCTATTTTACTAACATTAATGTCAATTTTAATTAAAAAGACACACTCAGATTCATATTGGTCACATGATGCATTGGATTGAGGTGAGGATGCATCCTATAAATAAAAAATGACTTATGTATCATTTTAATAAAGTTTAAAAATAATCCAAATGTGTTTTCTCATTTTTTACTACGTCACTAGTATTTTTAAAAAAAATATTATTTTAAACTGAAAGCACACACTTTGAATCATACTGATCACATCATGAGCCGGTTTGATGCGAGACCAATTATTAAACATAAAAAATGAATTATGAATCATTTCTCTAAATTATCAAGATAACTTAACCATGTTTTCTTAGTTTTTACTTAGTAAAACACTTTCTGAACTAAAATATCAATTTTAAATTGATAATAAACACTTTGAGTTATACTAGGCACACCGTGTATTGGATCGAGGTGAAGTTAATTCATGCATATCAAAAATAAATTATATATTTTTTTAATAATTTATAAAAACAATATTAATATGTTTTATTGGTTTTTAGCATGTCACTTGTACTTTTTACTAAAATTAATGTCAATTTTAAATAAAAAGAAACACTTTGAGTCCTACTGGGAACACCGTGTATCATATTGAGGTGTGGTTGATTATTACACATAAAAAATTACTTATGTATTGTTTTACTAAATCATCAAAACAATCTGAATTAATTTTCTTAGTTTTGAGTATGTCACTTGTCTTTGTAACCAAAATTAATGTCAATTTTAAATAAAAAGACACACTTGTAGTCATATCGGTAACTCTATGTGTTAGATTGAGGTGGAAATGATTCCTACATGTCAGAAATCAATTATTGATCATGTTAATAAATTATCAATACAATATTAATTAATTTTATTAGGTTTGAGTATGTCCCTTGTGTTTTTTACTAAAATGTCATTTTAAATTGGAAACACTCACTTTGAGTCATAATGGCCATGTCGTGTGTTTATTTGATGTGAGATTGATTCCTACATGTCAAGAATTACTTATGAATCATTTTAAAAAATTATCAAGACAATATGATCATTATTTCTTGGCTTCCAATGAGTGACACACTTGTTGAACTAAAATGTCAATTTTAAACTGATAACAGATACTTTGAGTTATACTGGGCACACCGTGCATCAGATTGAGGTGTGGCTAATTCCAACACATAAAAATGACTTATGGATCATTTTTCTAAATTATAAAAATAATTTAAATGTATTTTATTGGTTTTGAGTATGTCACTTGTCTTTTTTACTAAAATTAATGTCAGTTTTAATTAAAAAGACACAGTTGGAGTCATATAGGATACACTGTGTATCGTATTCAAGTGTAGATGATTACTACACATCAAAAATGACTTATGGATAATTTTACTAAAGTATAAAAATAATATGTATTTATTTTCTAGGTTTCGAGTACGTCACTTGTCTTTTTTACTAAAATTAATGTCAATTTTAAATAAAAAGTCACACTTGGAGTCATATCAGTCACACCATGTATTGGATTAAGGTACAAATGATTCCTATATGCCAAAAATGAATTATGGATCATTTTCCTAAATCATGAAAATAATATGAATGAATTTTATTGGGTTTGAGTATTTCACTTTCTTTTTTACTAAAATTAATGTCAAATTTAAATACAAAGACACACTTGGAGTCATACCGGTTACACCGTGTTTCAGATTTTAGTGAAGCTGATTCCCACAAATCAAAAATGAATTTTGGATTGTTTTTCTAATATATAAAAACAATAAGAATGTGTTTTATCAGTTTTGAGTACGTGGTGTGTGTTTTTAACTAAAATGTAAATTATAAACTAAAAACATAAAGTTCAAGTCATACTAAGAACACTGTGTATAGGATTGATGTGTGAATGATTGAGTATGTAATGTGTATTTTTATTTAAGATATCTACAAAAAATAAGAAAAGTGAGAACATTTTCCATCTGTATGGAAGAGGAATCCCCATGCTTTCTAAAATGCCCCATTCAAGGCTTGCTGTAGACAGATGAAAGCAAACTATGACTTCCCAAAAGATATGTGAAAAAAACTAAATAATTATTAGATTAAAATGATAATGAAATTAAATTAAAAATAGTAGATAAAATATTGAAAAAATAACTAAATAAGTAGTAGTAATTAACCTTTTCATGATATCTATATTCATTCTTGACACATTTCCTTATTTCCACTATCTCAATTGCAGCCTTGATGTTCAATCTCTCACATGAATGAGTAGCTTCAAACAAACCACCCAACTCAATAAAAATAATATACCTACATTAATAATACTATAAATAAATAAATTAAACATAAATGTGAAAAAATAAATTAATGAAATGTAAATTTTAATCTGAAACCACAAAATTTGAGTCATACCGAGTACACTATGTAACATATTGTGGTATGGTTGATTTCTACATATCAAAAATGAATGAGGGATCATTTTCCTAAAGTATAAAAACAATCTGAACATTTTTACTCAATTTTGATCATGTCACTTATTTTTGACTAAAATTTCAATTTTAAACTCAAACTACCTAATTTTACACTATGCTTCAGATTGATGTGCAACCAATTTCTACACATTAGAAACAAATTACAAATTGTTTTCCTAAATTTTAAAAACAATCTAATCCCATTTAATTGGTTTTGGATATTTTTACATGAATTTTAAACTAAAATGGAATAATTATATTGAAAACATGTACTTGGGGTCATATCGACAATATCATTTCCCATATTGATGTGTATTCAATTCCTACACGATAAAAATGAACTATAGATCATTTTCCTAATCTTTTAAAATAATATATGCTCATTTTCTCTATTTTGACTATTTGATGTATGTTTTAAAGAAAAATTACACTTTTTTATTTGAAACACATACTTCGATTCATAACGACTATATCAGGTGTCAAATTGATGTGCAGTCAATTCCTACACATGAAAAATGAATTATGGAATGTTTTCCTAAAGTTTTAAAATAATCCAAGTATACTTTATCTATTTAAGTATTTGATGTATGTTATAAACTAAAATGAAAATTTTATAATGAAAACAAATACTTTGAGTAATACTAACCACGTCAGGTGTTGGATTGATGTACGGTCAATTCCTACACATCAAAGATGACTTATGAACCATTTATCTAAATCTTGAAAACAATTCAGGCTTGTTTTCTTGGTTTCAATCATGTGATTCACATTTTGAACTATTGTGTAAATTTAAAAAAATAAGTATCAGATAAAAATTATAATTAAATTAACAAAAATAAGTAGTTAAAATTATTAGAAAGTTAACTAAATAAGTATTAGGAATTCAACTCTTCATGATGTCTATATACATTCCGACACCATGTATTCTTCTCATTCATTTCTAAATAAATTTATTTCCTCTATTATACTTATCCTTGAGAAATAGATCAAAAAAAATATATGTGAATTTTGATACTAATTATTCATACCCAAACTATATTTCTACGGTCATAGCCTATACTAGATCACAAACATAGTAGGTAATCACCTAAATTTGATGTCAGAAAATATTTTGATACCACGAAAACTACCCTCTCATATCTAAACAAATTTACTTATACTTTTGAGAATAAAGGTTGTCATAAATCTTGTTAGTATTGAGAAAATATAGAAAAATAAAGGATTAAGAAGTATTTTTAATGAAATTGTAATTGCCTTTAGAAATTACATATTCAGGGATGTTGGTATTTCCATGGTGTAAGATATATCTCATAGATTTGAAAATATAATATCCAAAATAATTGTTTTTATCTTACTTCAGATACTAAATATACATTTACCAAACTAAGTAAATTGTTTTGAAGTATGTTTTAATAGTTAAATATTTCTATATATACTTTAACCTATTTCCATTTGAAGTAATCAATAGGATTCTTATATTCAGTCATTGACTTTATACCATGATTTAGCATATATTTAGAGACCACCGTATTATAAAAAATTCTTGTTAAAACATATACTGAAACATATAATGTGAATTTTATCTATAAAATATGAATTTTAGTGCATTAAAAATTTACAATACACATCATGTGTGGTCGGTTTGGTGGATATACATGCATTGGATCTAAAAAATAAATATTTGGGGCATCCAGATTGATTTTGACCAACATCCAATGCTTCCTAAAAAAGAAAAACTAATATGTAATGAAAAAATAAAAATATATTTTATATGATTATATTCTATAGTTTTACCCCTACATTATAGGCATCAAAAAGAGTCTGTCATCTGTTATTTTCTTCTCCACACCTCGTTTAGCTCATCTTTTTTCATATAAATTTCTTTCGATTCCAATTTCGTTTCTTCTATAGAAATTACATAGGGTTAATGAATTCAAATTGTGATTCGAAGGGTTGTCCCTTTATATACTATCAATATAAATTTTTATAGAAAACATGAATATTTATTAACTTTAATGATCATATTAAATCATTTTTTTGGATATAAATAATATGAAAATGTACCATATGTATATATTTAAAACTGAGACTTCTAACCATTCAAACTTGAGAATATCATTTATACTCTCTAGACCAACTATATCTACAATGAAAGTTACAAATATTTCATATTCATATGGAATTTATGAAATAGTTACATCTTTAAATGTGGTCTCTGCATGAAGTTTAAATGATAATAAATGTTGAAGTAGAATTAGTGGGGAGATGGTACCCCCAGAAGGTCATTTTGATTTCATAGTCAATTAAATAGATTTTTTTGATCCGACCATACGTTTCCCCATTTATTTTCCATCTGTAATACCATACCTCACTTCAGATTTTTTTGTTAACTATTATAGTTTTTTCATTTGAAAACATTTGTTAATGTATCTCATTAATATTTATATGATCATATAAACTATACTATAAAAGTTACAATAAAACAATTCACTATTGTAATACTTAGATCATCTAGTGGAACAAGAAACTCAATGGTACGACCTTGAGCTACTTAAACCCCCACTCTCATGTGATATTTTGGGAGTTATTTATTGTGTAACTTATCTCCCAAGATATTATACACTGTATCCCTCACAAAAAGGCGGTGCATGTGTGTTGACAGATAACAACCACATACAACTTTACCCTATAGAATTTTAGTAATATAAAGTTATCATAAGTTGTTTGATTTACATTTAGGAGAAAGAGTAATGAAAAAATTTATTAAATCAAGTAGGGTATGAGGTATATGGGAATTACAAGCCTGAAATCTAGTGGGGTCATTTGGTTGTTCACGTGCTATTCTTTATTCCACCATCGGTCCGCTTTGATCCTTTCTTCTATATTGGTCTTCCAAAATAGACCAGACAATAATATCTTTAAAATCATCTATTTTTTCCTTCAATACTTTCATCATTTTATATGTATCTTCTTGTGGGTTTTTTCATCTCAGAATATGTTCAAGGAGACACTCTAAAATCTACTCCTCTAACATGACTATATTATTCGAGCCAGTTCAAAGCTACTGAAAGTAATTTGTCTTCCCATACAGTCGCTTCCAATTATTGTGTCTAAACCATATAAAAAAAATATGAACATAAATATATATTTTTATTTAATACTATTATAAATAATAATGAATTACTATTATGTCATACTTAAACATGTTTCCCATACTTTGTTTTTTCATCAAATTTTTTTACCCTTCTTATTTAGGAGAGCCTCCTTCCATAACACATGACATGGGATAAAGTGTCTTTGGATTTTGATTCATCAATTTTTATATAAACAAAGAAACATATTTTTTTTCATATCACATAATGGTTTTATTAATGATTTAAAATACATACCAATTTATTCTCAAGTGAAGCATACCCCATACTTACTTTGTGATGGGGGTATATTTGTTTTGATGAATTTTCTTTATTTTAAACACTCATTTTTTGTATCATAAATTTATAATTTTGAATCAAATTGGATAGAATAAATAATATAAAATAATATATTATCTACTACAATGAACCTAAAATGATTTATCATCATGACGACTGATGAAATAATTCCATGTAACCTATTTTATAATGTCTGCATAAGTAATTGGTGGGTGAGGCTTTACTTTCCCCTCAGCACCCCTTAGAAGAAATTTGGTAAAAAGAGTTTAGAAGAATATAAGGGATTTTCCAGTGGCTATTAAAACATATTTCTTACATAAATCAACTAAAATAAAAAAACTCTATATGGAATAATGAAAACTAAATCAACATTTCATTATATAAAATTTTAGTAAAATAATGAAAGGTTATCGTAACATTACCTTTATAACTTCCCAAATGGTTTCCTTCCTTACAAGTTTGAAATGGAACTAAGAATCAATATCAATGGAAACATTCATCCTTGTTGTGATCCCAAAATAACTAATGAATATTGACTAGTTGGGGTCAACAGGTTTTCCACATTAATTACAACCAACCTAAAATTTTATACCCTTATTTATTTCCTAGATAATTTTAGTCAACACTATGATGCTACATTGTTATTTTTTTCAACAACATGTTATTGATCCCATAATAATACTATAGTTTCACCATCAAAAACATTTTCTTCCTCATGATTGGTAACATCATCATGTGCAGAAGAAATTGTCTACATGATTCATAAAAAATTCAATTTAGATTATGTTAATATAGGGGAGAACACATAATATTATGAGAAAAATCATAGTATATTAAAAAAACTTTAACCTTTTCATTTAACTCTAATTATTATTTTAAAGGTTGAAGGGATTTGTATTCTCTTTCAAGAATAAAAACCCCTCTTTTTTATCCCCTCTAATATAAAAGATATTATCTACATAGGGACCACCATGAAATGATTGTGAGATCCCAATGAAAGGGTCATCCTCTATTGAATTTTCATTTAAACCTAAAGTTGTTTTAGTCTCTAGCAGGATAATTGACTAATTATTTTTTGTTGTATCTAATACATAAAATACATTCCCTTCTTTTTATCCCATTATGAATGGATTATCCTTTTCCACTTTTACACTGAATTTACATGTAATGTCCCCCTTGATATGGCACTCTCTCACGTGTCCAGAAAGGGTTGGTTATGAGACCTCAAACATACCTCCCTATATGCTAGAGGATGATGACTAGTTGTAGGGGTGTGAAATGTATAGTGGAGAGACTATACCCTTGGTACGAAGTTTTATACCAATAGGAAAAATCATAATAATATGTAAATAATCAATATAAAGGCATAGCAGAAGAAAAAAAATCCTACTGAATAATCCAATAAAAAATAAAGAATAATGTAATGACATGCTAAAATTTAACTAAATTCCATGCTAGAAAAATAAAAGAAAAACACTAGAATACTAAAATAAAAGACTCAATGTCCCGTCTCCTGAACCCCACATTAGTCCCATCTCCAAACTCCATCCCAATAGAAAACAAGCAATCAAAAGCAAGGTACTTTACACTTGTCCAAACTTGAGTATATGAAAACTACTTGGGAACCAAAGGGTATCCTGAATAGGGTGTGATTATAAATCAATAGGTCAATACCACCATGTCTAAACAAACCATTTTGATAAGAAGTGAATGAAATAAATAGATAAACGTGTGTATTAATTAATTTGAAAATTAATAAAATACAATAAAAACCTACTTCGACATAATGACAAAATATATTTTTGTACATATTATGAACATACCAACCATAACCATATAACCAAGGTAAAATAACCCACTTCAGCACCATGTCAGAATATCTCTGAGCATGTCTTATGAATCTGCCAACTACAACCATATATCCAAGGTAAAAAACATGCTTCGGTTCCATTTAGGAATATCTATGATCATGTTGTATAACCATTCCAACCACAACCATATAACCATGGTATATTCACAATAATCAATATGGGTCAAAGACCTATAAGCATTACAACATTCTAGGTCAAATCCCTATAAGCATTACAACATGGGACTAGGCATAGTCCACATTCTATAATCATTACAACATGGGATTGGGCCGAGCCTGCTCAATATCAACATTATAGCATATAAGTGTGTAAGTTCTAGGGATGAGCCCGATATATAAGAATTACATCATGGAACACATTCCCTATTATACAACCTGGATATCACAATATCACATCATATATCTGAATGGATAATTATGATAATTACCATTATTCTTTTAAATACCACTTGAATTTATATTACAATTGATTAATAGTTATATCAATAAGAAATAATCCATAATTTATAGATTCTATAACAATAAATCACCCTAGGTCACATGTCATGCTAAAAACACTTTAAACACTTTTCCAATTTAATTATAATCATGGTTTTCTTAACCCATGGGTAGCCATAAGCAAGTTGAAAATCCATTTGAAACCAAAGGGCTTCAAGGAATAATCTCAATAATTTATTTAATTTATTTGGAGAAATATTACATTGGTGACGTCACAATATTTCATAAACATGGAAATTATCAAACCATAGGTTTAAGATTTATACCCCTACCTTTAACTGACGATCCAACAACACTTCTAATGACCAACGCCCAAGAGGAATAAGGTTCATATGATTGCAAAGAGTTTCTACTAATTTCTCACACAAACGGGACATCCAGAAGTGAATTTGGCACACCAAATGTTTCTAGAGAATGCCCTTGGGTTGAGAGGAGAGAAGATGTAGCGAATTAGACTATAAACCAGTTGCACATCATGTTTAAAATAGAAGGTCAGGAATTTACATGTAGTGTAATGTTATTAAATGTCATGAAAATGTTTTTAATGGAATACACTAAAAAACTCATCACCTTATATTTAGTTTATTAAAACCTTAAAACAATTACATGTTGTGTAATCCCTTTACAAATTGTGTATATGTTCTACATCATATGTTTCAACCCATTTTCATTTTAAACAATACATACCAATTTTAAACTTCCTCAACTCACTAGGAACCCATGAAACACATATCACATTTATACCCGGGCTCCATTAATTCAAAAAATCATACATTCCAGAAGATTAGGTAATTTTCTCCAAAAAGGCTATCCATATTTGAACAAGACTCATCCAACAAGGCTCAAACAAAAAATTCAAATAGATTCATACCTAAAAAATATATAGGATCTTACAACCTACCCACCTTATAACAACTCAGACTTGAGTAGCTCTAAGCATCACTATGAGGTCTTATTGAACAATTTTGGCCACATTACTCACATATCAAACTCCCTCTCCCAGGTATCCTCTTGAACTCACCCATGCTTCCACATCACTCGAACAGACGATATCATCCTACCTTGAAGATATTTATCACTATGATCCATAACCCGTAATAGATTCTCCTAAAAGGGAGCATTAACAAAAATTTTGACATCTGCTACATCTATCACATGGGAAGGGTCTGGATGATATCTCTATAGCTAAAACATGCATAACACATCAAGCATGGAACTATAGTGCTGTGGAAAGGATAAACAGTATTCCATTAGACCAACCCTTTCCACTATTTCAAACAGCCTAACAAACCTAGGCGTTGGCTTTCACTATTTATTGACATGGTTCTTCTCCAACCTATGTAAAATCCTAAGGAAAACATGATTACCAACCACAAATTCCAGAGGTCATCTCTAAGGGTCAACCTATGATTTCTTTCTTCTCTACGTGGTCAACAACCATTGTCTGATCAACTGAACCTGTTTAGATGTCTCATACATGCGAATAGGCCTAACAAGTGCTATCTCACCAACCTCTAGCCAAAAAAGAGATGAATGACACTTCATTCCATAAAAGTCCTCAAAAGGTTTCATTTGGATCGATTCCTAGAAGCTATTATTATTAGAAAATTTCATAAGTGTTATATGTTTCTCCCATGAACCACCAAAATCCAAAACACGGACTCATAACATATCCTACAGAACTTGAATAGTCTATTTAGATTGACCATCAGCCTATGGATGATAGGTCATGCTTAAATAAACTCATGATCCTAGGGATTTCTAAAGACCCTTCTAGAAACACAATTTGAAACGAGGATCTCTATCTGAAATGATACTGCTCAAAATACCATAGAATCGAACCAACTCACACATTTAAAGATTTCACATAACAATAATTGTGAATGTTTCCCTAATAGCTAAGAAGTGGGATACCTTAGTCAGTCAATCAACAAAAAACCATACAACATCATTCTTCTAGGTCATCCTAGGTAGTATTGTCACAAAAACCATTGTAACATCATCCCATTTCCACTCTAGAATGGGTAAAGGCTAAAAAAGCCTAGATCACCTCTAATGACCGGCTTTCACCTACTAACAAGTTAAGTATATAGATATGAAGATTTCCACCTGCTTATTTATTCTTGAACATGAGAACTATCTATGGAGATCATGATAAATCTTTGTTAAAATAGGATGAAACACCAATATATAATCATGAAACTCCCTCATCATCTCCTCACACAAGACCATAGGAACCCATAATCATCCACATACAAGAATAGATTTTCTAATATCGAGAGAAAATACTGATGGAGTCTCACCACCATATAATTTTTCTTTGATAACTAATCCCTCTAGACTAGAAAACTAATCCAGTCCAAAAGCACGGGTATATAAGATGTCAAAGTCAGAGCTACCCCTCCCTGAGAAACCAAAACATCTAGATGCATTTCTAAATAGAGGGTCATTATCTTCCACTTGTCACAAGACTCCCATACTACCTATATCTGTTTCTTTTGGCTCAAAGTGTTAGCAACACTATTTCCATTTCCAAGTGTATAACCAATTAAAATTCAAAAGACTGTAGATGCTCAACCCACCTCCTCTACTAAAGATTCTGGCCTTACTGAGAAAATATTTACTTGAGGCTCTTGTGATCCATTTATACCACAAAAATCTCACCCATGAGATAGTGTCTCCAACATATCAGGGAATGTACCACTACTGCTAACTCCAGATCATGAGTAGGGTAATTACTCTCATGCGGTCTCAGCTTCCCGGAGCCATAAGAAACCATAAGATCCTCTTGTAGTAGAACTGATCTGAGTCCAACTATGAATACATCACAGTACATGGTGTATTCCTTACTCAGTATAAGTAAAGTTAGGATTGTTGATGAGGTTATCCTACCTTTCAACTCTTGAACAATTCTATCTCAAGTGTCAAACCAAACAAAATTCACACCTTTCTTGGTTATCCTAGACATTGGTGTTTCCAAATAGAAGAAATATTAGATAAAAGGATGTTAATAAACTTCTAAACCTGGAAAGCTCTGAATCTCAAAGATGTTATTAGGATATTCCCAAGATATAATGGCTATGAATTTCTCTGGGTCCACTAACAGTTCTTCCTATGAGATGACATGGACCAAGAATTTCATTTCATTTATCCAGAAAACACATTTGGTTAGATTGGCATACATTCAATGCTCTCTCAATGCACTCAGGATGATGTCAAGATGTTTGGAATGATCTTCTATTGATTGAGAGTAAACTATGATATCATCGATGGAAACTACCACAAACTGATCCAGAAAAGGATGAAATATCCTATTCATTAAGGCCATAAATACCACATGCACATTATTCATCCTAAATGGTATCACTATGAATTCATACAATCCACAAATGCTCTTAAAATAATTTTGAGGTATTTTTGATAGTCTCACCCTTAACTGATGATATCATAATCTCAATTCAATTTTGGAGAAGTTCTTATCTCCTCTCAACTGATTGAAAAAATCGTCAATGTACAGAAGAGGATACCGGTTCTTGAACCTCATTTGGTTCAACCTCCAATAATACACACATATGCGCAATGATCCATCATCATTTTTGGTGAATATAACTAGAGAAACCTTAGGATATATACTCATCCATACAAAGACTATATTTTCAAGATCTTCCAACTAAACTTTCAACTCCCAAAGATATGCTGGTTCCATTTGGTAAGAATGGAAAGAATATGGCTCTACTCCCGACACCAACTTTATCATGAACTCGATATCTCACTCAAGAAATAAGCTATACAACTCATCAAGAAAGACATCCTAAAAATGGTCGACCACTATAGGAAAAGAATCCTGCCACATTCCATCATTATCTAGAGCAAGACCAGTGATTTGTGTCAGGAGAGAATTTAATTTTCACTAAATTGGTCCCGTATGACTAGGCTGAAGATCCCACTCACCCTAGTGAGAATAGATGCATCCTTTTTTAGATAGGAAGGTAAATATCCTCTTGTAATAGTTGATATGAGACTGGTATAGAAAAAACCAATCCAAACCAAGAATCTAGTTAATTCCTGTCATTTCAATAATGAACGGTTCCAAAAATAAATATTAACTACCAATCTCTAGAGAACATGCCTTGAAACGTTTGATATTCTATGACTACACTCCCAATGGTGTGTTAATAGTTAAAACACAATTTAATATTTCAAAATCAAAGCCCAAACCATTAACAAAAATAGAATATAGAAAAGGATGAAATTATCCTATATCAAACAAAACACAAGCTAATGTAGATGATATAAGAATCATACCTATAACAAAAGATGATACTACATCCATGATAGCTAGAGTAGTCTTGAAAACATGTAACTAACTTGTCCCTCTACCCTAAACTCTAGTATAACTACCCTAATATATTTACCTTTCGTAGTACTACTAATCATGAATTGAGGTACCATGTACCTTATATCAGCCTGAACGACCTATGGAACTCCAAGTACTGGCCTACTGAGGGGTAGATGAGCCACTTATCAATTATAGTGTTTTTACTGATACTTTTCCACTGGTTTTATATGGAAATATCACACAAAGCCTCTGAAGATGACCGAGTATTCTACAAATAAGGCACTGGACTGTGGGGTAAGGACACTATGAATGCTTGTGGCCAAAATTGCCACACTGATTGCACTGAAATAGAACATGATCTTGATATGGTTTTACACTACCCTGACTGCTCTACCCACTACTGCTTTGTTGGAAACTGTTATAATGATGCTTATTACCACACGAAGAATAAATACCAGATCACCCTATTAAAATACCTTGGTTACTACTCAAGGACTATCTTAGATTCCATTTCATGATGAGTTCCTGATTCATCACATCTTCAAAACTTTTTAAACCTAAAATGTTGACCCATGGAATAATCTCATAATGATGACCTTCCTAGGAATGTCTCACCCTAGAGATCTTATCAGCTTCCAATGATGGACCAACGCACTATAGGTCAGTAAAATACCCATCATAGTTCAGTACTAAAAAACCCTAATGCATTAGGTATATAAACTCATGATATTTTTCATCCTCAAGGTTTCAGGATAGAAATAGATTAGGAACTTCATCTTGAAGTCCTTCCATGACAGCTCATCCTACTTCCCAGCTTTCTCTAGAACCACCAATGCTTGGCAGGTCCACGTAGCATATACGCAATAAGCTCCACCCTCCTATCCATGGGTGTCTCGAGCTGCTTTAAGATCTTATAGACTAACTCAGTCAGAAAATCAACTGCCTAGGGTCCCCCTTCCCTAGTAAACACAGGAAAATGCTAAATCTAAAACTCTCTTATCATCTTAGACATCGAAGGAATGGTGAAAATAGTCTCGCTTTCCATGGAGAGAATGGCCCTCACGAAGCTGTTGCAAAGCTGAAAATCCATATTCTCCTTAGGAACTACATGAAGTTTTGGTTTAGGTGTGTTAAGAGCACATGTTTATTTTCACTCTCCTGACACTCAAGTCAAAGATGGTGAGGATGAATTTTCTTTACAAGATAAATTCACACCTTAGATAACTGGATAACGACAACGTGAACCCAACACGTGAATATAATATAGAACCACTAACTCTTGGTCTCTCAAGAGATGGCCTTCATGTATTTTAGCATGACATGGAAACTCATTTAATTTATCCATTGAAACAGATATCTGATATCACATTTCAACATGCAAGTATATATCACATGTAAAATGGATATGCCCCTATTATGAACAATGCATGTTAATATATCCCTATGTGCCTATTATGATTCATGTATTCTCATCTCGCACCATAATGGTCCATGAGTACAAAACTCAAGAAATAATAACATCATAAAAAAATAACCTAACACAAGATGTGAATCAACCAAGGTGAAATAACAACAACCGTAACAAGCTCACAACATAAATAGAAATCCCATCCCAGGGTACTCAAAATTTCCCCCATACATGGGTTATCTACTCCCATGAACAAGCACATTAACAAGTACTAAAACATCATAGTATCATTTATACCTTTCCCAAATCTTGAAGGAAAAATTAAAGAAAATAAAACCTGATCCTTTGATACCACGTTGTAATGCCCCCCAATCTAGAACTCTCTCATGCGGCCAGAAAGGGTTGGTTATGAGGACTCAAGCGCATCTCCCCATACACCAGAGGCCACCAATGAGTATCGAGGGTGTGCTATGTATAGAGTTGGAGACTATAACTCCTAGTATGAAGTTTCATAATAGTGGAACAAATCATAATAAAATATAACTAATCAAAGTAAAGACATAGTAAAAGAAAATAATAAAATACAACTTAATAATCTAATAAAATAATAAGGAATAATGTATGAAGTTCTAGAATGTAACTAAATGTAATTCTAGTACAATAAAAGAAAAATACTAGCAGACTCAAATAAAATACTCAAATTCCCGAGTCTCAAACACCACTTCAGTTCCGTCTCCAAACTCCATCCCAACAGTAAACAAGCAATCAATAGCAAGACCCTTTTACCTTATCCAAACCTGTATCAATGAAAACTACTCTGGTAGCAAACAATGACCTGAATAGGGTGTGAGTATAACTTACTAGGTCGACAACACCATGTATAAACTAACTAGTATGATAAGACGTATATTAAATAAAGCAATAAACACTTGTATTAATTTTTTCAACAATTAATAAAATACAATATCAACCTGCTTCGGCTTCATGTTGAAATATCTTTGAGTACATATGACGAACATTCCAAACATAACAATATAACCAAGGTAAAATAACCTAATTCAGTTCCATGTTGGAATATCTCTGAGCATGTCTTACGACCATTCCATTCACAACCATATAACCAAGGTAAATAACCTGCTTCAGTGCCATGCTAGAATATCTCTGAGCATGTATTATGACCATGCCAACCACAACCATATAACCATGGTATAGTCACAATAATAAATTCTGGTCAAAGGCCTATAAGAATTACAATATGGGGCTGGGAATAGACCACTCTTTTTTTAAAATTAGAGCATGGGAATGGGCCAAACTCGCCCGAGCCCGAATGGCCTGAAGGCCTTCATTTTTATTGATTTTCGATAACCCCTATTTCAAAAGATGAGGGGGAACCCTTACAAGGCCCGTAGGCTCAGATATTACATGGACCATAGGCTTAGGAGATTATATTACCCGAAGGTCTTAGGGAATTCAACCAGACTATCTATAAGGAACTGCCCCTCCCCAGCATTTCCATCATGATAGTAGCTCTCCACCTTCACATGGTCGTCTGGTTAGGCTTCCCGTGCAAGCACAGGCTGGTCCTGATGTCATAGCCATACCCTCTCATTCTAACAAATCCATTTGTCTCTAATCTGGTGAGTGCACCTACTCTAAATCCTCTTCCGGGGATGCTCCTTTTTTATAGAGTCTGTTTGGGGAAACTACATGTATCCCAAAGGCCTTGAGGTGGCCTGAAGGCCTTAAAGGTGGCCCGAAAGCCTTACTGACCCGAAGGCCTGGGTGGCCCGAAAGCCTTAAGGACTCCAAGCCCAAACTGGAGGCCCAAGGTGAATAGTTCCAGCTGCTACAAAATCAAACAGTACTTGCTACAGTGCCTGCTACAGTACCACACAATGTATAGTTCTGCTATAGTACCTATACGATATACAGTTCTGCTACAGTACCTTCAAAGTGTATAGTACTGCTACGACGCCTGCTACAGTACATGCTATAGTCTACTACCATACCGGAAATATGCCTTTACCTGGTTTTAAACCTGGGTCTCATGGATGCACTTAAGGATACCTCACCAACTAGGCTGAGGCTCATGTGTGCCCAGCTCACTCAATATCAGCATTACAACATATAAGTGTACAAGTTCCAGGGCCAAGCCCTATATATAAGCATTAAAACATGGAATACATTCCCTATCATACAACATGGATTTCATAATATCACATTATATATATATATATCAATGGTTAATTATGTTAATTACCATTATTCTTTCAAATACCACTTGCATTTATATCACAATTGATTAAAAATTATATCAATAAGAAATAAGCCAAAATTTAGGGATTCTATAACAAGAAATCACCCTAGGCCACATGTCATGCAAAGAATAATTTAAACCAATTTCCAATTTAATTATAATCATGGTTTTCTCACCCCATGGGTAGCCATAATCCAGTTAAAAATCCATTTAAAACCAAAGGACTTCAAGGAATAATCTCAATCATTTATTTAATTTATCTGGGTGCACATTATGTTGGCACTATCACAATATTGCATAAACTTGAAAATTATCAAACAATAGGGTTAATATTTAACCCTGAACTTTAAATAAATATATAGAAACACTTCCAATGTCCAATTCCCATGAGGAATAAGTTTCAGATGATTGCAAAGAGTTTCCAGATATTTCTAACACAAACAGGATGTCTAGAAGGGAAGTTGGCACCCTAAAGTCACCTAGAGAACACCTTAGGGTCGAGAGGAGAGAAACTGCAGTGTATTAGACTAAAAATCATCCACAAAACATGTTTAAAATAGGAGTTTGGGAATTTACATGTCATGTAATTTTATTACAAATCATGTAAATGTTTTTAATAGAATACGCCAAAAAACCCATCACCTCAGATTTATTTTATTAACACCGTCAAACAATTACACAACATGTAATCCATTTACATAACATGTAAATTATTTGAAGTTTATTTTCATCCAATTTTCCTTTTAAAAATTCTGAACCTATTTTAAACTTCCTCTACTCACCAATAACACGTGAAAAAATCAACCCATTTAACCCGGGCTCCATTAATTAAAACAAGCACACATCCTCAAATGTTAGGTCTTTTTCTCCAAAAAATTCAACCTAAGATATATTTTACTTTTAGAATTCAAAAATGATGTCTATTTTACCAAATTCAAAACATATAAGTTGCATTAATTGATTTAAAATTAATTCTCTTTGTCAAAATAAATAGCATGTTTTTAAGAAACAATAACTATCAAAAGATTGTCACTTGTTTATGTATAATTTCAAAGTGAAATTAATTCCAATGACCAACATTGGATTAAATGTTAAAAATATAATCTAATTATACTAAAAAACCTTAAAATGTTTAATTGAACACTATAAATTATTTTTATTAAAACGTTTTTTTCAATTAAAATTTAGTATTTTTCACTATTCACCCAAATATTAAAGTTTTCAGAAAAACACCAAAAATTTATCAAAACTAAATTTTTATGTCCTGATTCTAAATAAGAAGTTTATTTTGTCAAATTGAATATATAAAAGTGTCAAAAATTGGATTTAAAAAAGGGTTCTCCATTAAAAGGCGGTAAAATTGCATTTTTTTGAAAAATACTTCCTTTATCTGAAAAAAATGAATCTGTTCTTATATTATGCCTAATAAAGACATAATATGGATGTTAAAATTATATGGAATATATAAAATCCAAAATTCAGTTAATACTATTCATAACTGCTTTTTAATGGCTAGTTTGGTAAGTCGTCGTGCGCTCGAACTCGGTGTTGTGTGAGGTGCAATCTATTGAATTACTTTAATGAGATAATGTAATATGAAATATTGGGGTGTTACAAAGGATGAAACTTTCTTTGGATATCTATATTTGGAACTAGATATGTGAATCACTTCCTCAACAAGTGTAAATCCACTATTTTTCATCTTACTATATTCATCATGTTATTTTGTATATAATGTATAACTATTGATTACACTACCAGTGTAAGATATCAAATTTTCATTTGGTCCCCTGTCTAGACATGAAAATCATTCTACAATTGAATTAATATTTTTAGATAAATCATTATAAATATGATCTCAGAACCACCTATAAAATATTGATTATTTTTATTTGATATCCATCCTTCATCCCTTGATGGGTTCAAATATCTTAGAATTTCTTTGTGGACTTCAACATATGGATCAAAATATTAACTATTATGTAAAATGTAAAGGTGCACTTGTTCCCACTCTATGATGTTTGTAACAACATCTCTTTTGGAAATCTATTCTTCTAAAATGAGTCCAATATAATGAGACTTTAGGATACTGATTATATCAACATATGATAGGTAATTGGTAAAAAATTCAATAGCTTCTTGAAAAATAAATCAATCTGCAATAAAACCTTATAAACAACTTCAATTATTGACATACCCTTTTAAAATATCCATATACCATGCAATGGGGTACATCCTTCTATAATGGACATAACCACATAATTGAAGCTCTCTAACCAAATAAACCATCAGGTGGACCATTATATTAAATAATGATGGTGGAAGAACATGTCTAATTCATATAATATGACTAAGACCTTTTTATTCATGATTGGAAACTTTTTCAGGTTTATAAATTTACTTCATATAGATTTGAAAATGTAGCATAATCTGGTTAATGCATGTCATACATTTTTAGGCAGAATGAAACAAAAGAAACATGCATCAAGTCTTACATCAAAAGATATTAGTCATTTGATTTTAGTCCTTGTAAATTAAAGTTAGTCATTGACATGACTTTATAGATATTTTATGAATACCCCTTTGGAAATTTCACACCATCAAATAAAATGAAAAATTTTAATTTTTCCTGTCTGTATAGAGTGTAGGATACTGGAGGAAAAAATTCCACCCTTTACCCTTTACCAATGATAACTCTACCCTTTCCCCATGTCAATCATGTCCATTCTAGACTTTATTCCATGTTTTGTTTTTCTAAGATCATTTACTAATGTGCCAATAAAAAAATCATATACATTTTTTCTACATGCATGACATCAAGAAAATGTATGATGTACACGCCATTCAAATGTGGTAATTCAAATAAAATTGATTTATGTTACCAACCTAATTTCATATGTTTTTTTTGGAAAATGATTTACCACAAATAGTTTCAATATATTTTACTTTATTAAATAGTTGACCACCCATTAGTGGAGATAGAATTATATCTTGTTCTATATTTCCATCAAATGCTGTCATCTAGGATCAGTATTTATATCGCCAAGGTAAAAATTTATGATGTACTAAAAACACAATCATTGAGTAATGTTTCAACCAGTATAAGTTCATGCATTCTTCACAAATGGGACACTCCAACATTTCATTAATGTTATAGCCTAAAAAATTTCCCTAAGTAGGAGATTCATTTATTGTCCCTTACAACATGGCCCTCAATGCATATTCTTCACTTCTATGATCATCATACACTGTAACACATGTATCCCACATCAATTTTATATCTTCAATTAATGGATCTAAAAAGACATCAATATCATAACCATATTGTTTTGATCCATATATAAGTAGAGAAAACACAATGTATATGCACTTCATGTATAACCATTGTGAAAAGTTATAGTTTAACAACATGATTAGAAATGTACTATGAGTAATAATTTATACTCCAAAAGGATTTATTTGATCTGTAGATAATGAAATTTAAAATTTTATCAACTCATTTCCAAATTCAGGATACTCATAATCAATTTTCTTCTACTAAGGAGAGTCTTCTAGATGACGTAGTTTCCCATATCTAATTCTTCTATCCATATGCCATGAAAATTGTCTTATGGTTTCCTAACATCCATATAATATTTTAAACCATGGAATGATAGGAAAGCACCTCACAAATTTTGAATTACTTTATTTATCATTATTGAATCGATACATGCCACACTTAAGACATTTTATGAGTGATTCATGGTACTTATGAAATAATATGCAATCATTTGGACAAGTATGCATTTTTTATAGATCATTCCCATTGAACATAAAATTCATTTAGTGTCACATGTTTGATATGGAAGTTTATTTTCTTCTCGAAGCATATAATTTAGGAGACCAAGTATTTATATAAAGCTGGTGTTCCTCCATCCACTACCAACATTCGAATTATATAACTTTAATATAGATGGTAATGTTGTGTATTTTGTATATACGATATAAAATTGTCTCTTAGCACAACTATTTAACTTCTCAAACAAATTTAGATAATCATAAAGGCCATATTTAATTTCCACTTTCATTTCATTCATATGATCTCTATCATAATTTACACAATCATTCATATAAAATGATCCATAAACCATAATATCATCCCAATCAGTGTGCACATATTGCTTTTCCTAGTTTTTAGTCCATCATTTATAGCTCTAACATATTCATTGACAAATATAATGTTCTTACAACTATTTTGGACTAATTTTTCTTGAATAAAAACACCATAAACATATACAAAGGATTTAATAAATATCATATGCATTCTTTATTCAATACTTGATGAACTCTTTAACTCCATCTTCATACTCCTTTGTCATAAAATTAGCATGTATCTATTTTCAACTCATATCTATCCTATTAAGTACATAAAATATTTATTTTTCTATAAAAAATAAACACACATAAGATATTCATAATCAAAGGTGAATGTTATAGATAATTCTAAAAAGTGGAACCCAATATTTGATTGTTTCAAATAATTTGAATATTTTTTTGAAGGAAATGAGTAATTCAATTTAAGAAAATAATTACCCCAATGGTGGTAGGTGTTATCCTATGAATTACTCCAAAATGATCACCAGTACCCAATATGGGATGACTACTGCTTCGAGTAATTCAAGAAACATAGTGCATTTCCAAAATAGATGGGGGATGAGGCTCAAGAAAGAAAATAAAATAATAACTACTTAAGAGATGAAGCTAATGAGGATGAAAATTGTCTCCTTAAATATATATGTTCTTGATTTGGGAGTTGGTAAATCACCACACAATATTTCTTAGTTTATATCCTAAAGATTAAAAAAGTAGAGGCAATAATATGATCCCAATAAGGGGATCCTTGATTGGTGTGACCATGAGAAGGTTCAGTTTGATGATCATACCCACACTCATGCTGAGACAACTATTGCGGTTTCAACATTTAAATAAATCCTTAAAATAATTATTTCATGTATAATTATAAAATATCTTTTTAACAATATTAATAAAATGTATTTATTACTCAATTGAATCACTTACATACATATATTAATCTAATAAAAAATAATAAATATGTTGGAAAACAAAATTTATTAAATGTTTTGAAGATGAATAATTAAATTTTTTCGGAGATGGTTAAGTTTATTTAATATTAAAAACATGTTATTTTTTCAAAGAACTATTTTTCTTATGAATTGGGAATTTTAAACAAAATAAATTAAATCTATCATAGAATTTACCATGGGTTAAAGTTATATTTATTGTGAATTGGTTTTCAATGTGAAGGAAAGTAAATGTGTTTTAAATAAGAATGAATTTGAAGTTAGAAATAATTGTAAATGCAATAGAGTAAGTGTCCTATGTTAGAAAATGAATGTGGAAGGTTTGGCTTCTTAGTAATAAAATCTTCACATCAGATGACTGATGAGATGGTTGTATGCTAAAGAAAAGTGTTGGAGGTTTTATAACTATCCAAAATTGTAAAAAGAAGTTACAAGATTATATGATTGTTAAACTATTCTAGATATCTTGTATAATTTGTATTCGAACAGGCTTAAAAAGGTTTAATAATTTGGGGAAACTAGCTTGAGTTTTAAGAAAACCTTCATTGAGTTACATAGAATATTAGCTACTACAATTCTAGATCAGTATCTACTAGATGAAGGTTCATTAAGGATGGAATGAGTAGAGATAGTGAAAGATACTAAAATACTCTATCTTGAGAATTTTATATGCTACAAAGGGCATTAAAATGTGATAAAATGGGTTTGGAATTATTTTGAAAATTATAATAATTATTTGAAGATAATTTAATGAGAATTAAATATATTGAGATGGTTAAATAGTGATTTGATGTGTTTCTGGACTAATCTAATGAATTATGTAATTTATGAGTTAGAAATATGAAAAATTACAAAGTTATGAGCTGTGTAAAAATGAATCCAGAGCAACGTTGGTACAAAATTATGATATTTGTAAGGCTGAATTAATCTACATAAGAATAGACTCACTCAACATAAAAATCATTCCTTATTTGTGTAAACATGACCTCGACCCATATGAGGAATTGTTTATTCTACATAAGGATTACCATGGTTGTGTAAGCATTATATTTGTACACATAAACTTGTGTAAGGATCAAATATCTTTTTTGTAAGAATAAATTCCTATGGAATAATGAATTATTTATTAAATAATCATAAATCATCAGTGCATAAGTATTATTCCTTGTGTTATGTAATCATCAAAAAATAGAAAAAATTGGAAGATTCTACCAAATCTAAAGAGAGTCTACAAATTTAAAAACTGATGAAGGGAATTAATTATGATGATTCCAAATCCATTATTTCGTGTCTAAAGAAACATGAATCTTTTTTGATACTAATTATTTTATTAAGATGAAACGAGATGAAATATGAGTAGATCAACATTCTTTATATTTCAAATTTCAAATGAGGATATTTGAAATTAAATATTAGTGATAGAAATGAAAATTAAATATATATGATTAATAGGATGATATTCAGTGTTTTAAATATAAAAAAATCTTTTTTTATGTAAATGAATATACAAAGTGGATTGAGTTTATACTACTGTGTATAGATTCAAGATGAATCTATACAATTTTAATGGTAATCTCTCATGCCACAATGAGGAATCTCCACATTGCATGATGTAGAAGATGTACATTTAATACATCCATAAAGTGTGAATTATTTATGGATATTAGGGTAATATTTTGATAATAAATAGACTTGATCATGTTGTATAAAATCTAGAATAACCATTCAGCCTAGACAAGAAGAAAGAAAATGAATGGAGATCATGGGGATAGTCCCATGCAATTCAATTGACTTGGAAGATCTAATGAATATAAGGATCATGAAGTGATTACCTGTTCTCATGTGAATGTCTTATTTTACACGAACATTATATCCTAAAATATATACATTTATGGAAATTTGATATTATTCCATAAAAATAAAAAATTCCCACTAGTAATAAAATGTCAAGAGTTTCTTTAGAAAAAAAGATAGAGAAGTTGTATGTAGATGTGTTTTTTGTAGATGTGTGAGTGTTGAGAGAACCAGATAGATCTTGATGAAGATGAAGAAGGAGATGGTTTTGAGTACTATAGATAATAATAACTAAGAATCATAGAAAAAGTGAAAAAATAACATAATAAATAATCACCATTAAATCATACTTTGAATAAAATTCATTCTAGGCTAGAATAAACACTCTTTCCACAGTTTATATTTTTACAGTCATTTCAACACCAAATTTGAATATTTAACCTTTTATAGAAGATGGTATTAGAAATTAATCAAATTAAAAAAAAACATATTTCGTAGCAGTAAGGAAATTCTCAGCATCATAACAACAATAACCATTTATCACATAAAGTCACATAGAAAACACATATAAATTCATTAGATAAACTACCCCTTTTTAATTTGATCCTTCCAGTTATTTATTTCATAGGCTAAATCATTCCATTTACCTAATGAAAGAAATATCATGATAATCCCACAATTTACACAAAGTAAAAGAGTTTTCTTAAATCACCTAACTCGATGTGAATATTCCATGAATCACTGCATAGGTACTGAAAAAGAAGAGAAAGATATGATTCTAAGTGTAAAATTCATAAGGAAGGAGCCCAAACCAATTGCAGGGGGCCATTGAAATTGATGGGTGAGGTTTTGATCATCAAGGCTTGTGAAATCAATAAGAATCAAATGAGAAGGAGTAGATACCCTAAACATAGAACCCACGAGAGAACTGAGCTAAGAAAACCCCGCGCTAACGCACACTGTGAAACCCAAACAAGAAAGAAACCAGAGAGGAGGAGAAAAATATAACATACCTTAGATTTGAGGCTTGATTTGTTTGATATAATGTTACGGGGGAGAAGAAAAAAAAGTGGATGTCCATGAAAGCATGAGAGGTGCGACTGAAATCGGTTTGGTAATTGTTCATTTAAAAAGACTCGGGAGGGTTTTATTAGTGCTTCTAAAAAAATATTAGTAAAGATACCTTTTATCAGCACTAAAATAATAAGTGCTGATAAAATGTATCTTTATCAGCAATTCTTTAGTGCTTATAAAGATATATCTTTATATGTGCTTAATAAGCACTGATAAAGGATATATAATTATAATTATGAACAAATATATTTGTAAATATCTTTATAAATATTTGTATATGATTATAAATGTATTTATATCATTATATATATATATATTTATATAATTATATATATACATTTAATAAATATATTTAATATAGTCATTATTATACTTACTTATTTATAATTATAAATATTTAATTTCAAAAATATAGTAAATATACATTTTTAAATATATTTATGAATAAATATATTTTTAAATATATTTATAATTATTTATTTATAATTATAAATATATATTTTAAACATATTTATAATTATAAATATATTTATATAATTATATATATATATATATATTTAATAAATAAATATAAATATAAATATAAATTTAGTAAATATATTCATTATTTAAATATATTTATTATAATTTTATAATTATTAACATATTTATATAATTATATATATATTTAATATATATATATTTTTAAATAAATATATAAATATAAATATAAATATAAAAATTGTAAATATATTCATTATTTAAATATATTTATTAAAATTTATTAATGATTTAAATATATAATTATTTATTTATAATTATATAAATATTTTCAAAAAAATATTTACTTATTTACAATTATACATATATAATTTTATAAATATAGTAAATATACATTTATAAATATATATATTTAAAAATATATTTTTAAAACTATTAATTAATATATAATCTTAAATGCATGCATGTTAAAAATGAGTGAAATTGAATAATTAAAAATGAGTATACATTAAAAATATTGAGAAAATGGATATGTTTTATTTATTAAATATAAATTATTTTAAAAATATGGATATATATTGAAATAAAGATGAATATATATTGAAAATATTAAAACATATTAAGTAAATATATATAAATAAATATTAAAAAATGATTAAATTCCAAAATAATAATAAAAATATTAAAAATGAATAAATAATACCGATCTGTAATAATATTAAAAATAAATAAATAAAATTTACTGATTAAAGACATAATATATGAAATGTATCATGTTACCTTATGAAATTCTAAAATTAATATTAAAATTTGAAGCCCTAGGTTTCTCCATAGCGGTGATCTAAAGGGGGGAGGACCCTCTCTCATGACTTCCCCCTCCCCCACTGTTCCTTTTATCTCTACCTCTCCCTTCCCCCTTCCCTCAAATCTCCTTGATTCTTGGATCTCTCCCTTAGTTTTGTTTTCTCACTGGTGATCCATTGATGGGGTCATTGTCAACTTTTATGGTGGTGAAATTTTCATGGTGTAAGTCTCACAGGGAGGATTTGTTGGTCCCAAAAAGGCAGTCACTATTGAATTCCATGACCACTCTAACCCTGTCCTGACCTCGTGTTCCACTGTGCCTCTCTAAGTCAGACTAGGAGTGATGAAAACACATTGGTTTTGGGATAAGTGGTTCGATGGTTGATAGTTTTTCAGGCACTCATGTGTCAGCTCCCTCTTGTATTCAGATACTAGTTTCAGTCTCTCCATGATGCCGACATTCTGAGACATCAACTGTTCAAATCCTTACACTGACCTCAAGTCTCTCTACTCCTCTCTGATTCGGATCCAGAGCGGTGGTTACATAGAGGTTTTGGGGGGTGGGGTTTGGTGACCAACGATGATCCTCGCACGACCTGATTTAGTTTTCTTTTATGTTGTTGTTCTAGTTATCTTCCTCTTTACCGAGGGAGATTTTTGGAGGAGGAAATGATAACAACAATTTCTTCCTCAAGTTATTGGTGAAGGTTTGTTTTATTATTCTATGGATGCTGACCTATTTGAGGCTTTCTCAGTGAAGGTTTCAATTTGTGTTTTTCATTTGATTTTGTTCTTATTTGGTTATTATGGAAGACGTCATTATTGTTCATGACGGTTCTGTGTTCATGATATTTAGGTTTGATGAGGCGATTTTTCTCTGTATTGGTTTTTTGGATGTTTCTGGTCTACGACGACATGGTGGTAATGTTTTATGGTGGCTATGATAGACTCTAAAGGTCTCCGGTGTCTGGTGTTGTGTTCAGACGGTGACGAAGATGCTAATGATTAGACGATGATGTCGATGGTGGTGACTCATGATGATGATGGCTGGCAACGAGACTTTGGTTGACATGGGTGAATCCTAGATCGTGGTCTTCTCAAGTTCTGTGTTTCAAATGTGTTTTTTGAATTTTTATCTTTGAAATTGGGCATCCTTTGATTTTGGATCCAACATCATGTATTGGTTATTTCTCAACCATAAAGCATATTTTTGAAAATCAAATAAAAATAAAGATTTTAGTCAATATTAAAATTTGAATAAATTGCATAAATATTAGGTTTATGACTTTCAATAAAGATTTCATTAATGGCATAAATATTTTTGTGTGTGTTGTATATAAAGATGCATTAATTTTATATATGTATGTGTGAAATCAATGTAACACACGTTTGATATATGTTAAATTGATAAATCAAATGACATTCAATTAATGTCCATTACATGATATAATTAGTCAATATTTTTAATTAATATTAATTATCAATTATAAACCATTCTTCACTAAATATATGACTTATTTAATCTAAGCATAAATATTTTGTATTATATAAATTATATTTTAGGAAATATTATATATATGAATATATTTCTATATTAAATATTTTAAGGAATAATTATGTATAAAAATCATTAAAAATGAATAAGTAATGAATATGTTCTTAATGTTTACATTTTATTCATTTTCTATATTTTTAACAGATATTATTTATTACTATTTATAATTAATGTACATATACGTGTTAAATATATTCATTTTTATTAATAATTGTTTCATTAATATTTTTTTAATAATTTTGTAATTTATTCATTTTTAAATTTTTGTTTACTATAATTTATTCATTTTAATTTTTTCGTTTAATTATTAAAATGTAATCATTTTATATATCTATATTTAAAATAAATTATTTATTAATATTTATAATTTATATATATGTATATTAAATTTATTCATTTTTATTAATAATTATTTAATTAATATTTTTTAATATTTTTCTAATTTTATTGTTTTTAATTTTTATTTTCTTAATAATTTCATTTTATTTATTTTATATATCAATATATAAAATAAAATATTTTATAAATATTAGTAATTTAAATAAATATATATTAAATTTATTAATAATTATTTAATAAAAGGATATAGAATAAACCATGACACATAACGGAGTTCTCATTCGGTGAAGCTCTCCCTTGCGTTCCCGATGGCATCCTTTTGTTGTAGGTCGTGATGGACAATCTTGATCCTATTTGTGCTTCCACTCTTCCCTCGAAGAAAGATGCTACTTCTGGTATATCATTTAAGGAAGATTTGATTCTCCTGCCACCAATTCGGGATGAATTTGGGAAGATGGATAATGGTTCTTACAATCTAAAAAAAGATGAGAATCTTATAGTGGATGAAGATCCAGACTTGGCTCATGAACACGAAACTGATTCTTTTTTATATTCTTTGATGACACTCATTTTGGGTCTTCCGCTTCTAGAAGGATTACAGATAATGGTTCACTAGATTGGGTTAAAGAAAAACATTCAATCATCTCGCAATGCATAACCAAGTGTAAACACTAGATCATTTCTCGGTTGATGTCACATTAGTGAATCAATTCATGGAAGCTTGAAGACCTATGAAGTTACCTAATTAAATTTTTGGGGTTTGATGGGTGGAAGATTACTTCAATCAGTATAGGTTTTTTTATATAACCTTTCCTTCTTCTGTTAGGAAGATGAAAGCTTGTGGAATGAGTCTTATCCCACTAAAAAATGGTTCTATTCAAACCTAATAATGGGATACCAGTTTCAATCTAGAAATCATTATAAATTCCACTACTTAGGTTTGGATTAGAGTTTTTTTCTAAGATGGTATCTATGACATCCACAAATTTTATGGGATGTAGCCTCTACTATAGGGATTCCTATTAAATTCAACAAAGAAACTGAACATGTGAGGTTCATATGATATGATAGAATTATTTTAGATATTTAATTTAACTCAACACTTATTCATACAATAGTTCTTATGGATAATGAATTCCATTTTGTGATGAATATAGAGATTGAAAATGCTCTTGAGTTTTGTCACAAATGATGCAATATTGGGAACACTGTTGATAAATGACATAAAGGGTTATATTGTTCTATCTATAAAAATCTTGGGTATGGGGATGATATGTGCATGATAAAATCATAATCTGTAGGACTTAATAATGAGGGAGACATACCTTATAATAAAAAATAAAAAAATAAAAAAATAAAGAAAGAAAAAGGGTAAGTCAAGTGAGGGGGACATCACTTCTTCTGGAGGTATACCTACTAACTCTGTTGAAGTGACTCTTCCTATAGATCAAATAACTATTAGTACTCAGATGTTAATTATACAACTAATTGTGTGTCTACTAACATCATGAAATATGATGGAAATTTTCACACTATTATTTCTATTGGACTTGAAGATGATTCCTTGTTATTGAAACCTGAAAAAATTCTTTAGATACTGGAAAACATCCTGCTGGATACAACATTGATGGAGGATCCAAAAAGTAGAATTTCTTCATATCAAAAAATGGTTATTTTATCTATGTAAATAAATATCACTTTATATGTACCTACTCTTCTTTCCAATGATTATAATTTTCGTGCTACTTTGAAGCAACATAATATTGATGTTCCCTTCCAGGTTAAAATTCCACTAAATGGAGCTCAATAAGAAGCTACTTTGGTTACTTCTCCTTCTCTAGAACATGAATATCTTTCTATGGATTGTATTCTTACTAATGAAATACAATCTTCAGATTCTATTTCTGGTAGTATAAGCAACATTACCAGCTCTCATGAAGAGTCTAGCAGTGGTGGCTTCACAACTAGTTCAAATTTAAAATATTTGGGAAAGGAAGATTCTTCTTCTATTCCTCTTGATGAACTGGCTATTATCAAAGCTGATGATTTGAGTTTAAGTGATTTGGACCCTAGAAATATTTTTTTAAAGGTAATGCTTTGGTCAAATACCAAAGCACAATTTATTGATAAGCAAAAAGATTACAAAAGTCAGAAGGATGGAATTTTTTTACAATATCTATCAAACATATATAATAAGTCAGGTGGAAGAGTATCCAGCCAAGTCATGCTCTGATGTAATCCTTTATTAGCAAGAGCATCTTCAACAGCATTCGCTTCACGGTAGGCATGAGTAGCTATGTAATCAATCCCATGGAGCGAGTTCAGACAATTCATCAAAAGTGGGGTAAGCGGCCAGACAAGATGAATGTTGCCATTCCAGATGGAATGAACGACAGTGGTAGAATCACTTTCAATCCAAAGCTTTCTCCAACCTCTTTGAAGCACAAAATAAACTGCATGGATTACCCCCAACATTTCAGCCTCCAGATATGAAGAATGTCAACATCCAACATAGAAGCAACCCTGACACTGACCAGCTGAGTCTCTAAAGATGGCACCAAAACTGGCAGGGCCTGGATTGCCTTTAAAAGAACCATCAACATTCACTTTGATCCATCTCGACATCGGTGATTTCCAGAATACTTCAAAGGAAATTTTGGGCTTTAGGTATATGTCAGGCACACGGAGATGACGAAGGATCTCAAACTCACCAACCGAGTTGTTGCAACAGTCTTTTTGAATTGAAGTATCTTCATAAATCGTAATAAGAATCCGAGATGTTCCTGCATTGAGACTAAATGAGTGTTTATTGTGAATAAGATCATTTCGAACATACCAGATCTCATGCAGGAGTTCTGCCACCGCCATAAGAAAAATATTTTTAACCTGTAGAGAGGCTTCATATCTAATGCATTTTTTTAAAAACAAAAAAAATAGAGTCAGATAAGGGCCATCTACAATTAAATAATTCAAGAACATAATTCCATAAAGCAGAGGCCGTCACACAAGACAAACAAATATGATCAGAATCCTCCCTGTGTTGATTACACAAGTGACAATTAGAGCAGAGTTGTATGCCAAAAGTTTGAAGACCGGCTTCAGTAGGCAATCTATTATGAGCAATGCGCCAAATAAGGGTGAGCCTAGAAGGTTTGACCCAAGGCTTGTTAAATTGACGCACCCATTGATAATTAGTTTCATTTTTAGAAAATTTATTCTTATAGAAGTTTTTAGAGTCTAGGATGCCATTTGATGCAGGTTCCCAAACAAGAAAGTCACCATTAGAAGAAAAGGGGTGATTATCAATGATCTGCACAATATTGTCAGGGAGGTCATGTCTATGAAATTGTAAGACATCCTTTATAGAATGACTAGTATCTTTAGGAATAATATTAGGAGGTATGAATGATATTAGGGGGTTACCACACCATTTGTCACACAAAAAAATAATGGAAGAATCAACACTAACCATCCATCTAGAATTTTCCATGATCTTGTGGTACGAGTCCCTAATAGAAGGCCAGATCGAAGAGTTGATGAAATTAAAATTCCCAAAAGGACCCTGGAAATATAGAAAGATATAGAATGACATATTATATTCATGATCCATGGAATGAAGTGAGAGAAACTTGTAAGTGTGGTCATTATTCATGTGGGAGAGCTTCTCATGGAAGGGGTAGAATAGGATGTTAATGATGGACATTAGGTTGTGGATACAGATTATATATTTTGAGAACTATTCTAGTTATTATGTATCAATATTGTTTTTTTATGTGTCTTTTGATGTATTTTTGTTTTATTGTGGGATTTTTGCTGTATACAATACGTTTTATTGTAGGATGTTTTCTTGTATGTGCTCTTTATCTTCTCTTTATCTTCTCTTTGAATATTGATTTTTCTCAAACCCATTCTTGTTTACTTATAGAGAGAGCATATGGGAGGACATTGTTAGATGGAAGTGACTTTTCTCATGTTTCTCATATTAAATCTAGGGATGTATCTCCTTCTTTGGTGGGGGGGGAACAACCTTAGAGGGTCTTGAAAACAGAATTTATATAAGAGTATAAGGATCTATTCTTGATTTCTAGAATGTGGTTATTGATCCTCTTAATATTAGTGACATGACTATTGTACCATCCACGATCTTAGTTTATAAGGAAATATTTCATTTGGTTCCTTTCAAGAAGTCCATATCAATCTATTTTGATCAAGAAATATCTACTTTGATGTCCTCTTCAAGATACATGAACCATCCTTCATCTAGTTCATGCAAGTGGGTTGAGAAGGTTTCAAATAAAAATACCTTTGGAATGCTTTCTAGGTATAGTGAAGGAAATAACAAACCTTAGGGGAGAGGTTTAGGTGGCCTCACTTATGATGCTACCCAGATCATCAGAGATTTTGGAAAATATGATATGTATAAAGATGGTTTAGAGATTGATGTTGACAAAACTGTAACAGAGACAAGTTTAGATGGGATTTTGTTTGAGGATCTATCCAAGAGGTTGGGGGTGCGATCAGAGGCTGAAAAAAATCCTTAATACATTCCATTTAATGTGTGAATGAATCACATCACTTTGAGGAGGTGATAGTCCACATGTCCATAAATGGTGTTATTGTATTCCCACAAAATGGAAAGCATAAAAGTATGTGTTATATAAAAATTAAAGAATAATTAATTTTAAATATTATATATAACATATAAAAAATATAAATTCATTATTATTTCCAACCTTAAAAGTTGATAATGGAAGAATTAATGACATCGGTTCGCGAGGCGGTAGACTTCCGTACACACGAATAATGATTACATACCCCATTTGACGAAAGCGTGTGAAAGTGTAGATAAAACTCCTGTAATAAACAAATCTCATTATATTGAAGATAATTTGGTTATTATATAATCATTATATAAGAATAATTTAAGTATTAGAGAAATAAATGAAACAAAAGTGATCGTTGAAGAACATTACCTCTTATTCTGGTAACTCCTTTTGGTTAATACCAAAACTATTCCTTAGTTTGACTTTTTCCTAAAGTGAGGATTCTAGGAGGAGTGTAGGTATTTTTTAATCTTATTTTTTTAGTTTTTTGACGAGATAAAGGTCTTTATAAGTGTGAATAAGTGGGAGGGGTGAGTGGTTTTTTATTGTGGAGGAGGAGTGACACTCTTTTAAATATAGAAAGGTAAACATTATTGATAGGTCTACCTTGCATAATATTCATCAAATATTGAAAACATTTGATTAAAGGGCCTATATAGTCTAAAAATATAGCCATAAAATGTCTTTTTTACAAGTTATTATGTCATTTTGGCCTTTAATATTAAGGTTTAATCCCTTGTTGGGTTAGTTTTCTCTTAATCGATGTAATTAATTTTAATTGAATTTACTAATATTTTTGGTAAAAAACTAAGTTTACCTTATTATAAATTATAAATTATTCTTATTCAAAATATGGAATAAATTTTTATAAATTCCAATTAAATAATTTCTAGAAATTAATTTAAAATTAATTCCGCAGACGAGACGACAAAGCGAGTTTTTAAAGTGAAAATGTTCAACAATTTGAAATTTTTTTATATTCAATATCAATGTGAAATTGATAAAAATGACCCAAATTGGATTAATTAATGTATAATGTAACTAAATATACTTTTAATACCAATTTAATTATAATTTTACTATATAAATAAATTTGATAAAAACCAGTTTTCAATTAAAATTCAGTATTTTTCACTATTCATCAAAAAAGGAAACTTCTCAGAGAAAAACAAAAAATTCACCCTAAGATAATTTTTATGTTCCAATTTCAAATATTAATTTTGTTTTTAAAAATTAAATTTATAAAATTTTCAAAATTCAGTTTTAAAACAGGTGCACCAATAAAAGGCAGCAAAATCACCTTTTTAGAAAAATACTATTTTTAAGCGTAAAAATTGATTTATTCGTATCTTATGCCTATAAAATCTATTAAATGAATATAAAAAATATTTAATTGAATATATAACATATATATATACATATCATTAATATAATTCAATAATATTAATTAATTTAAATTATTAAGGGAAAATGCCTTTGGAAGCATGCAACTAGTTCTTTATAAAAACATTTCCTATATTTTCAATTAGTTTTGATATTAATTAATATTTAATTGTCAAACAATGAATTAAACAATATATTTAAATAATTTAGTTAATAATATTCATAAATTCCAATTTAATTATAAGGTTATATATTATTATAATAAATAATAATATTTTAATAATATATTGTTTTTCAGTAAAACTCTGTCATGTGTGTAACACAAAATATCAAACAAAGTTATTCTTGTGTGTAAAAAAAGCTATAAAAAATTTATTATTTCATGTAATAAAAGATAACTCAATTTTTAATTCATTATAAGCTATATAATAGATTCATTTAAAATATTGAATATATCATAAAGTTTCGGGATGTTATATTTCCTTATAATATTGGTGTTGCGTGTCATACATGCTATTAAATACAATTTTCTTACTTAAGAATTGTGGGGTGTTATATTCTATCCAAATTAATTAAATCCATTTATCAAAATTTAAACTTGACCTTGGTAATTGAGGTTTTGATATTTTAAAATACTATTGTTGAAAAACCCACATCATAAATAGGGTTAATAACACATCTTCTTAATAATAAGGAAATGGAAATGTGAAGGTCATAAAAAAACTAGGATTTTGAATAAGAGAACATTTGTGAAAACCATGACATGGAAGAGAAATATAACTATATATTTCTAATGGAGAGTGATAAAGTACATGTTCATGAGAAAGTTTTTGAACACAAAACCATAATCCAGAGGTGCGAATAAATGTCCTTGATATCATAAAAATGATGATAATAGGGCAACATTTTTGTTTCAAGACCATTTTCCTATAGTTGAGAAATTCTTCCACTCTCTAAGAATATAAGTAAATATATGTTTTCATAAATAAAATATTATACTTTGATTGCACATTGAACTATTTCAACCTCATCAATTATTGTAGAATGCATCATATAGTGATGTAATAAAATAATCTCTAAAACCACATCCAGAATGAAACTTAAACAATTTCATAAATGGTCAACCTTATAACCATTCCAAAATATTATTATCCAAAACATTAGAATCAGTTCCAAGGTAGTTTGTAGTATCCAATTTACTTTAGCTATATCAATAATCTCATTATCCAAGCATCATTATCTCAATATAAGTATCATATTAAGGATTATATTTCCCTCAACCATGTATTTTCCAAAAAGTTTACCTTGCTACTGAATCAATTTTCCAGGTACCATTTAATACGTGATCGCAAATATTTAATGAAAAAAATACTAGAGTACAATCCTTATATATTTCATAAATCATATAATGAGAAAATCATCAATAAAATAATTTTACAAAATATTTAGTAGATCCAAATACAGAACCATGTTAACAATTCCACTTCTATTGTGTCAATAGCAAATGACCAACCTTGATCCCATAATTTCTTCTAAGGTAAATTCCCTTGACGCTTGGGGAATTTATTTTCATAGTTCCCCATATCCTTGTAGTTGTAACATTGAATATAAGTTTTTTCCTTCTACCCTTTTCCTTCCTTTACTTGGTGATCCATTTCTCTACACCTATAAAAAACTCCCAATCCTTTTAAGAATTTCTTAGGGTGATTACTTCCATAGTTATCACATGTTGTGAAATCTTTCCTTCCCTTATTCCCTTTATTTTTTATTTTATCTTCCATCCTCTTCTTATCTTACTTAACTTTGAATCCATAAGAATGGGATAATTTTTTCTCTATCTTAATAGTGCATAAAACTATTTCATCATATAATGAAAAGGCTGGAGACACTATTGATCTTCATAGACATGGCTTAATCCCTTCAAATAAATGATTAATCTTGTATTATGTGTTTTTTATGAAATATTTAGCATACCTTGCTAACCTTGTAAAGGTAGTTTCACAGTCCGCAACACTTTATTATTCCTTTTCCCTTTAAACTAAGAAACTTTATCTTTATCTAAGTTTGTTTCTAATGAGGGAAATGTTTTTCAATGAATGTCTCCTTAAAATTATTCCATTTAATGAGTTCTATTTCCTCTTACTTTTAGTATTCTGGATCAAATATCACAATTGATCCGTATTTCCATTCAGAAAACACACTGAAAGCATAACCTTTTCCTTTTCACATCATTCCAATTCCATAAATATCTTCTCCAAAGACTTAATCCACTACTTAGCTACCGTTAGATCAGTATTCCCACTAAATTATGGGGGCCTGTATCACATAAAGTTACCCAACATCAGATAATATTGTTGTGGAATAGGATTCTTCATCTAGGAAAGGTTATGTTTCATGACTTGATTTAGCTACCCTAATATATCCTTAAGTTTCTCAGTTCCAATGCCATCTATATTGACTTCCTCAGTAGGGAAACCTTTATATTTTCCATGAGTATTGATACACCTCTTCCTTCCATTTTCCATTTCTACAATATGTATTATACTAGATTAGCTCTTAAAATTATGTAATTTTTATAATTGTAAATATTTCATAACACTTAACATAAATTGAAATATTTATTCATAGCTAATCTCATAATCATTAACATGGTTTCTTTAGGCATATCTTTACTTTCAAATCCTTAATAATGATTTGTATAGAAAATTTGAATTATCCTAAGCGTATCCCATGAGAGTGTCAAACTAGGTTTGCAGTAAGGACCATTGTTTTCTATTAGGTTATGCTTGAGTGAATCCTGACGAACATTTTCATAGTTGTTACCCCCAGTTACATCTATTCTAGAACCACATCCACTTGTATTATCGAGATAGCGATGTATTGCTAGGAAGACACACATAATATCTACAATACAAAAACTTTAGGAAGTTATTATAAACTTATCCTCAAAGCATACCTTAGGGTTATTTTACCTATCATATATTTTTATAATCTAGTTTCCAAGGGTTATACTAAACTTAACTTTGATACCAACTGTAGTACCCTGACCCCAAAATCCCTAAGTCGGTACCTTACTTTATTACATTAGCAGGATTATAAGGAATCAAACCTTGAAGGACCGATCAGTTTAGTAGTTTTGGTAAACCTGATTACATACATGATACCCATATTAAATTGGTAAGTAGAAAATAAAACATTATACATAATAAAATGAAATAACCATAATCCTTGAAAGCTCATTCAAATATTTCTTCTTCATATCCTGGGGAAAGGAAACAAAATAAGGGTGAGCTTGAATGCTCAGTAAGGGTAAGTACAACATAATCCATAACGAATCAATGAACATAATCAATATGGAAAGGTAAATAAATGATCAAATATTCCATTTATATAACTAGATAATTCCAAATCAACATGGTAAGGTAAGTAACTGAAACACATTCCATTTAATCAATAAACTAAGAATGAAAAGGAACCCATAGATAATTTCAAACAAAAAATATCATGGAAAACAATAATGACTAAAAATATCAATAAAGGAAATTCTAAATTATTGGACACCTTGTTTACTAGGTACATGGTACCTTTACCGTCATGACCTTTCCCAAGATAGTTTATAACTTATTAGGTAAAAAACCATCTCATTGGCTAAATGATTTGTCTCATGAGACTATTAATGAATCAAGGGGATATATATAACTGGGGAAAACCCATGTCATGACTTTCCAAATAATTACTCACATATCAAATAATCAATTTAATTCATGAAAAATATTCATTATCAAACATCCATATTGAGTAAAAGATACATATTTAACAATATTTTCTCAGTTAATAAAATAACTGTCAAGTGTACACCATATGTAAAAATGGTATACGATTTAGGAAATAATTATACCCATCACATAATAGTATGGATATATAAAATAAATGTGATTTAAAATAGAAAATGGTTATAAGGAAGTGATTGTTTCATGAAAAAGTTAACAATTTTTGAAGAAAGTGAGATTGCAAAGATAAATTTTACCACCTGGTAATTTTCCATTCAAACCCCCTTGGATGATATAATTCAAATTTGAAAATATATTACCATTAAATATGAGTTAATTATTATATTAAATGAAAAATGGGAAGTATATATACCACATTAAAGTGAGTTGGTACATAATAACAAATAAGTCTCAATGGAATGTAAATTGAGATGAAATCCCTTGCCTTACTCTCCCTTTTGGTTGAACACATTCTAAAATCCTGTATAATGTTCTCAATCATGTTATTAACTTATAACATAACCTTAATAATATTAATAATATCATATATGATCTTTATATATTATCTTATTACCCGTTTGTTAATAATCCTTTATTATTTGTATTGTTTCGGGTGTTAATTGTCATGTTTTTTTAGTATGTTTTGACACGTTATTTTTGTTCTTATTATATAGATAATGTTTTAATAATCTACATGATTTAAATAAAGATGTAAATATCATATATATTCTATATAAATTTATTTATAACAATCCATAAAATTTTGATGTATGAAATAAAATGCATCATTAATGGAGACGGTAGACCGTACGTACGCATGAACACTACATCCATTTCCTTGTAATATTTAAAAATTATGTGATATATATATATAACAATGTATGTATGTATATTATCATTCCAGTATCATATTAATTTTATCTATGTCACATATTTTTATTAAAACTATCCTTAATACATTCCATGTAACGTGTGAAGGAATCCCATCGCTTTTGGGAGGTGGTAGTCCACACATCCACAAATGATGTTATTATATACCCACAAAATGGAAAGCATGAAGGTATATGTTATATAAAAATTATATAGGCATAAATAAATTATAAATATTATATATATCATATATAAATTATAAATCTACTATTATTTCTAACATTGAAAGGTGTTAATAGAGGAACAAACGCCATCGGTTCGTGAGGCGGTAGTCCACCGTACACATGAATGATTATTGCGTATCCCATTTGATGGATATGTGTGAATGTGTAGGTATAAATATTATCATAAAAATATATCAGTGTATTTAAGATACTTATGTTATTATATAATCATGATATAATATTAAATGAAGGATTAGATAAACAAATGAAACAAAAGTGATTGTTGAAGAAAGTTACCTCTTATTCGGTTAACTCCTTTTGATTTATACCAAAATCCTTCCTTGGTTTGACTTATTACCAAACTGAGGCTTCTATTATAGATTTCGGGATGTTTAGATCTTATTTTTTCTGGTTTAAGATGATATAAATGGATTTAGAGGTGTGAATAAGTGGCATGGATGAGTGCCTTTTTATAGTGGTGGAGGAGTGACATTGTTGTTAATGTAAAAAGGTAAACACTATTGAGAGGTTTAAATTACATTACATGCCTCCAATAATAGACTATATTCTACACAAGGGATTATATTATGGAAATATGTATAGAAAATGTCTTTTTGGAGAATTTCTTAGGTCATTTTGTCCCCTATGTTTAAGGTTTAATACCTTATTAAGAAATCTTTTCTCTTAATTTATGTAATTAATTTTAATTGATTTCAATAGTATTTTTTGTCGAAAACTATGTTAAACTTATTATACATGATAAATTATACTGATTTAAAATATGGAATCTATGTTTCCAAATTTGAAGTATATAAGTGGAATAAATTAATTGAAAATTAATTCTATAGATGAGACGACAAGGAGTGTTTTTAAAGTGAAAATGTTTAAAAGATTACAATGTTTTTGTATCCAATCTCAACGTGAAATTGATTACAATTGTCAAATTTTAGTTTTAATAGGAATTCCATTAAAAGGTGAAAAAATTTCCTTTTTATAGAAAGACAATTTTTAATCATACAACTAAATTTATTCTTATATTATGCCTATCAAATCTATTGAATGAATGTCAAAAATATTTGATTTAATATATAATATATTGATTTCATTAATATAATCAATAATAGTAATTAATTTAATTTATTAAGACAAAACTACTTTAGTAGCATAAAATAGTTCTTTATAAAAATATATCCTATATTTTCAATTTTGATATTCATTTATATTTAATTGGTTACTAATGAATTAAAAAATATATTTCCATAATTTATTTAATCCTTTTCATGACCCGAACCACTAGGGTCTGACCAATGACTACCCTAAGCCCACACCTAATAGGCTAGGGGCTAGTGACCAATGCTGAGTAGGCATATCCCACTAATGGGAGGAATTAGTCTAAAGTACTTGTACACATGGACACATATCCAAGACCACACAATGTTGAAATACAAAACAACTTAAAGAATGCATGACTACATCTAAGATCCCACAATAGAGTATGATAGTGAAAGTAATGTAAATTGAAAAGTAGAAAAAAACAACCCCAACCAAAACTATAAAGAGTCCAACCTTCTCCAAGGGCGAGTAATATGTCAAAAGTATACTCTTATTAAACACCTTTGTCTATCAAGATATAGATATGGTCCACCCACTACCTATCCTCCCAGGACACCATCAAAAAGGTTTCTGTCTGCATAAGATATGACACGTGTGGGAAAATCTAATGCAGGGGTGAGTATAACAATACTTAGTAAGATACCTCAAAAACACTAAACACAAATCACCAAGTATATTCAGGTCAATACAAGATATAAAAATATATTAATAACAAATACCAATAGTACAAGAACCTAGATATACTCAGGAGAGACAAGACACTATCACACAGTCATAACCAACTACCAACCACAAGATTTTTCTTGAAGTAATGATTATTCTAGAAGATCTCACTCCATGAACCATGCTACCATCAGAGACTATCGACGAAGAGGTATGGGTCATTGAGCCCTTCCAAAAGAAGCTCACTAGTATAAGGGGACCATGATACATAGATAGAGGGTTATCCCAAAATCTTTTTGGGGGCACCACAAACCCAATCTAGTTCAACCCACTACGTAGGGTATCATATGTCAATAATTCTGCAAAACCCTACCGATACGATCTAAAATATGGAGGATCAACACCATGATTAGAGAGGTCACAATAATTACAAAAACTCTAACTAAGGATTATAGAGAATCACACTCCAGTCTCATGAAGGGAAACCATAACTATATCTGAGACTTGGCCTCTAGAGGGGATCACAATTCAGTGATGTGGATGTAATTCCACACTGTACACTTGAGGGAAAGGACCAAGGGAACACACATAACCTATAATGGTCCAAACTAATAAAACAAAGAGCCTCAAGCACTCTTGAAGGGAGTAAATGACATGTACCATGGGGTACACGACATGTCCAGCTATCGCAAGTCTTGACCATGTGGAAGAACCTCACACATTTTTCAGTCTCCATATACACAACATGAAGGATTAGTACACGGTATGTAGAGAGACACAGGGTTCCCTACCCTTTCCACTTGGCCATTCCCATGTACTGAAGCCATGCATGTGTACCCGTTTGTGTATTCCAGGTCGTTTCCATGTCTAGGTACATGGCGTTCCATCTAGCCATGTACCGTTACCCATGTCAGTGTACTATTCATAGTACATGACGAGTCAACCGAGGAGGGTCACATGTTGTGTGATAGGGTTCACATGCCATGCGATCATAATATCCTTACCAAAACCTTATCCTCCACCGAAGGTGGTCCCACATGGCATGTAGTACCGATTTACACACTGTCTATTATGAGATTTTCCAGAATCTATGGTTCTTCCTACTGATCACACCCATGTCACCACCACCTTTAGATCTGGCTTCAATCAAGAAAAAAACACGGATTTTCTCTGATTGAGCCTCACTGTCTATGAGAAACACACAACATCTGACGAATCTGTTTGGAAATCGAAGGTGTTAGTCTTGTTCATCTTCCACATACGAAGCTCAAAAACCAGGGATTTAAAAATAGATTTGATCTATCCACCACAATTGTCGTCGCACCTTAGTTGCATCGTACTGAGTCCAAATATACAATCTCATATCATTGCACCAATAATCACAATCAAAAAGATTGATCCATAAGTAGGGTATAGAACCGCAGACAAAGGGCTCACCCATGATGAATGAGAAAAGAGGGAGAAAAAAAAGAACAACCTTGAGGAATGAACCTCAACCGTTGTTTGTGGAAACCTCACTCTATTTCCTTAATAAAGATAAATAAAGAGGAGTAATCAACGAACTAGAAAGAATCAATTATATAAAATTAAAATCTACTGATTATGTGTGGGTCAATCCTTGTTCATTGAATAGATCCAAATTCATCTGGGATTGATATTAGGATGAAATTATTAGAAAAAAACACCCTACCTCAATTTAGATCATTTTCTAATAAATATCAGTCGCCACATCATTGTCGTTATCAAGATCCTCCAAGATTGGTGTGCGTAAATATAATCCTCTAGATCGCTCTCCTTACAATGTTCCTATAGGATTCTAGGGTTATAAGGCTAACCATGGGTCTCTGAATTAGGGATAATTTTAAAGAAAAGAGTCAATTCTCTGTGTCGCTACATCAATAACTAAAATAAAATAAATTTTCTTAATTTATTTTATTCATTTTAGCATCCATGATGAATTTCCAAAATTGAACCAATCCGACCAATTTTATGTTTCGCCTAGGGTAAAACTATCATTCTAAATCCAATTATTCCCTTGGATTTCCGATCTAGGAATTCATTTAGGGGTTATATCACTTTTTTAGTAAAATTTCATGCCCCTACTATTAAATATTTTTATATTTTTCAAATATTTAGTCTGGGAACAATGGGACTCATAATCACATGTTGTATCAACACCTAGTCTTGAAAATAATTCATATAATATCTAAAAATACTACATGGATAATATGAGACATTAAATTCTACCCACCTTTGGGATTTATGTCCCTAAAAATCCAAAACAAGGGCTAATCAAATAAATGAGGGTACTAAGCAAGAATCTGAGCCTCCCTCTCCCAAGTGATATATAGGAGATTCCCATGCTGCCATTGGACATGCACCAAAGGAATCGATCATCCATAAAGGATTGTATCCTACCAATCCTTGATTTCCACTTGTTACTTATAAAAAGTCTCACCATCTTCAATGTCTAACTCTCCCTAGTCAATGATGTGCAATGATTCATGCACACACATTCTCAATTGTGACACATAGAAGATGTTATGTACCCAGTCTAACTACGGGGGTAGAGCTAAGTAGTACACTAGCTCTCTAACTCTATCCAATAGCTAAAAAGGGGGGATGAACCTTCTAGATACCTTTCTTCCCTATCCAAATATACATAATCCAAATCGAGTTGAAACCTATAAGAATAGGTGTTATCCTTCCTAAAAATCCAAAGGACTCTATTGTGTGTCAGTATAAGACTCATGACTACTGTGTACAGTCTTCATCCTCTCCTAGATGATCTGAACCTTCTCTGTAGTATCTTACAACAACTCTGGGACCATGCATGCAGACTCTCCTGGGTCAATCTAGCAAAGTGGTGACTAGTAGGGTCGCCCATACAAAGCCTCAAATGGTGCCATAATAATGGTAGAATGGTAGTTGTTGTTATATGAAAACTCCACCAGTGGTAGGTGATCCTCCCAACTGTGGCCAAAGTCTAACATGCATACTTGTAGCCTGTCCTCAAAAACCTAGATGGTCCATTCTATCTGGCATCAGTCTATGGGTGAAATGATGTTCCAAAGGATAACTGGGTGATAAAAGCCTCATGTAATCCCTTACACAATAGGATGTAAAGCGAGCATCATGATCAGAAAAAATCATCGATGGAACTCCATGGATTCGAAACATCTCCTGAACGTATAGGCCTCCCAACCTCTCTACTAAACTCTAATCTCAGATAACTAGAAAGTGGGCCGACTTGCTAAGTCAATCAATGATCACACATATATAATTGTTCCCCCTAGATGTATGTCGTAAACCTATCACTAAGTCCATTGATATCCCATCCCATTTTCATTATGGAACCTCAAGGTGTTGAGCTAAACCCGCTAGATCCTAGTGCTCAACCTTTACTTCCTGACAAGTAAGACATCGAGAAACAAACTGTATAACTCCTTTCTTCATCCCTGACCACCATAACTGATGTCGGTGGTCCTAGTACATCTTCTCTACACATGGATGTACCACCAAAGGTTTCATATTAAAACCCCTCAGAACCTCCTCCCACAAAGCCACTAGTACTATTGTGTGTCCTATGATAAGAACGACGTGCTCCACACCTTTTGAGTATCTATCAAGAGCATTCCCTTTGGATATCTGGGAACATATGGTATCTTAGTTGGTAATCCCAAGATATGTCTCCCTAAATCGTTGTAAGAGTGGAGGGATGAAAAGAATTGACTGGAGGGGTCACGAACCAGGCCGGGTCACTATCCGACACGGTGCCCGACCCGGTCCGCGACATGGCCCGAAGGGCATTCTCGATCCCCACGGGTTGGAACAAGTTCCTAGGTATCAAAAATAAAATCTGGGAACGATTTACCTGAATTAAACATATTAAAATGACCAAAAAAGACTAAAACTTTAGATCAGATAAATTCAATCAAACATTCCATTAACAAATTTCAAATTTAATGATTTACAACGTTCAAAAAAACCAAAAAGTACTATGATAGAGGAGTAAAAAAACTCTATAACAAACCACCACGCTACAAGAGAGGTGCAACATCTACAATCTAGCACCAAGGACCTGCATGACAAGGCCACTAACAACTCAATCCACCATCGCTGAGCACGTTGCCTCAACCTGGAATACATAGAAAAAATGGTCTACATACACCCAAAGGTGTATGTAGGGTGTGAGTGAAGAGACCAGTAGGACGTCACCTAATAAAAAGGTTCCACACATAATTATTAAATAACAAATACATTTGCTATATTAACTAAAGTAAAGAAGTAAATGATTGCACATGTTTAAAGAAATCAGGATTAAAGAAAACAATTTCAAATGGAACAACCTAAATTAAAACACACACACCCTTACGTTTTTTAAAATAACCAATGTGTCACACTGATGAGCGTAAAGTAACCAATGAGCACTAATATGGGAGAGGCCGCATGGGTGTTAGCTAGCTTGGGCCCCTAGATCTTCGTGTCTCAGTGAAACATGTCTTAGAAGGCCATGACCCTTAGAAAATGTGGCTCAGAAGGCCACGACCCTCACAAAATGTGGCTTAAAAGTCCACGACCCTCAAAAAAGCATATGTTTAGTTAGTATTGTAATCGTCAGTCCTGTCAGTGAAACCGGGTCGAGTCACCTTTGGAACACTAGCCCACTAGTCTAGTCTACCCTCATAGCTACCTGGGCTTCCCGCTTTGTTCTCAAGAAAGTTTTAAGTTCATGTCACACGTCACACTTATGCATAAAATCCCAAAAGGGTACTTACACATGAAAAAAACACCATTTTCACAGCCAACCCCTCTTTTAAAACCATAAGAACACCAAAATCTTTTCAAAACATAATCTTCACATGTTACATACTCAACTAAACCATTTGAACAATAAAAAAACACTTATCAATAAACTAACCACCACTTACACATATAAATACCATTTTGAAATAATATGCACACTAAAACATTTTCATTCAAGACGTTTCACACCATGGTCATGATTTAATAAACCATTTTGAAAGTTCATAAAACAATAGAAACAAAGTGTCACATGGCTTTACAAATACTAAAGTAACCATTTCTACATTAAAAAAACATTCTAACATCACAGGCACTTAAATACCATTTTAGAGTGTGACCTGCACCACACCAACAGTTTGATGGAAGACCTTGCACCATGTGTAAAACACCTTTTCACAAAACACATAATTTAATAATCCAAAAATAAAAGCATACAAAATAATATAAAACAAATCACTTGGCCATACCGACTAAACCCACACCAAAAACTTCTTTGATAGCCAGACACACACTACGCTATGTCAAAAATATAGTTCGCACCACTTGCACAGATTAATAACCTAACCGCACAATAAAAAAACACCAACAACTAAATAGAAATGATTTTTAAGCAGAAAAAACACACATAAAATAATCATTCCATTAAATAGTTCAAATTCATATCAAACAACAAAGGAAAACAACTTCGCAATACACAAATCAATTAAATGATATTCAAAACACACTAAACTTGCAAATTAATTTATCAAATAATAGTTAGGCATGGAACCAACTACCGGTGTGTAGAAACTCTACAAAATTGGTGCGAAAAGGCCCCTTCATGTCAAGAGTAAGCTCGAACAACATGGGTATGTTTTAAAAACAAAATACCAAACCCTTTGCATCAAATTTAAACTGACTGCAACCTAAAAATCTAACACGACAACCCCAAAATTGAAGAAACAACTAGACGAGGGTGAAGTCACCAGTGGCGTGGTTGCGGGAGGATGGTCGGAGATAAGAGGAGGCCATCAGATGTGTGTCGTGCTATAAGAACTAATTGGAAGGGATAAATGATGACACCGGCCGAGAGGGGGCACGCTAGACAGGCTGGATAGGAGGAATCTGATGGGGGAAGGGGGGGACATGGGAGTTGCTCGCGCCGAAGGTGGGAAAGGCACCGGTTGTCAGCTAGAAAGGGGAGGCTGGGGAATGGGCGCGGTGAGGAGGTAGGGAGAAGGGCATGGTGCATGCTGGTTGGCTGAGAGGAAGGAATTTGATGAGCTAAAGAGGTGAAGCATGATAGAGGTGTGGTTGGCAGGTAGGTCGGAGTGCGACGTGATAGAACCAGGCAAGGGGGATGTGCTATGGTGCGACGCGACAGGTCCGGGAGGCAGCGAACAGGCTGGCCGGGGAGGAGGATCTTGCTGGGAGGGGGGATTGAGGCGTAGGCTGGCCGGGAGGTGGCGACGGCATGGAGGGCAGGGCACTGACGTGAGTGAGGAGGAGTAGAGCCGATGACGATGGGGTGTCGCGATTCAAGATGACCGGCCGGGAGGGAGGAAAAAAATAATGTTTAGGCTTGGGGGGGGGGGGTTCTACAGTGTGACACCAAGAAGGGGAGGGGGGGGGGGGTCTGACGGGAGAGAATGAGGGGAGGGAGAAAAAATAAAAAAAAATAAAAAGAAACCCTAAAAAACTAAAAGAAAACAAATAAAATAATATTATTATTATTAATAAAAATATTCATTAACTAAAACCATAATAATAATAATATTATTATTATCACTAAAACACAACTTATTAAAAAAACAACTTATTAAATTATTAACACATTTTTCTCATTTTATTTTGTTATTTTTATTCTTCCAAACATTTAATTTTATTTCACTGTTATTAACTCACTTTAATAAGTTAATTGTACAATGGGCGGGTCACACGGCGACACTGGAGAAGCCATACGACTTTGCAATTATGCTTCACCCATGCGTCACATGTTGTGGTGCCCCAAAATAAAAATTCATTTATCGATAAAAACATCAAATTCAACTGAAACTCGCCCGCATCTCGACCAAAAATTTTCAAGACAAATAAAATAAAATGAAATAAAAGATATTAACTTAATTTAATTATTAAAAATAATAATAATTGTTGCAACATTAATAACGACTTAATTAATTACTATTTTTTTCTTTAACAGTACTAATACTAATAATAATTATATTATCAAACAATATTATTATTATTGTCATTAAGGAAATTTCTTAAATTTTATTAAAACTTCTCATTTTTATTTTATTTCCATTTCATTATTCATTACACTTTATATACCAGCCTTGAACACTGAGTAGACCGTGCAGTTAAAAGGGTGAGGTCACCTGGTGACCCAGACGAGGCCGCGCAACTTCGACTGTAGTGCGATGGATGTTGTCAAGGCCAAAATATGAGTTTTTAGGTAAGAACTCAAACATTTTAGGTCGGGCTTCAACCTGAACTACCGAATACCCAGATAATTAATAAAATAATTTATTTAAAGACGACGGGTGTGAAAATTCTCCCCACCATAAAGCATTTTGTCCCCATAAATCCACAATTAAGATTGGATCCCAAAGTAGAAGACAACACCCCTTTAAGGTTCAAAGAGGATTCCTATGAAAAGCAGGTTAATCGAGGCAAACACATCATGCTTAGAGAAATTGACTCAAAGAAAACTTCAAGAAACTCATAAAAAGACTTTCTCATATGTGTCTCCCACCCTAAAGAGCTAGAATGCGTCCAGTTGAATGATCAAGGAAGGGAACTCTCGCACCCACATAAACCAACTTAACAAGCCGAATCTGAAGCACTATTAATAGAAAACCACACCATTTGGCTAGAATGAACAAATAAGGTCAAAACAAATCCAAGGAACACTATTTTCACTTATCACCAAGCCATCATTAGAAATAGAACTAAAAGGTCAACATGGGGAAGCTCGATGGGATCCCCATCATTAAGAACCTACCAACGCCCTAGGTGAGACTGGAAGAACAAAACGGGGAGGTCCGAGCAGACTCCCCACCATTAAAGAAAATTCCAACACCGATTCATTTTAGAGACATTCGTACAGGACCCAACATGGGTCTCCCCACTATTAGAACTAACAGGAGATACAAAACTTTGAAAATTTTCAGATGGTGACCAAACACCCCACCACAAGGGGCGGGGAGGGTGGGGACCAACTATTGGGGAGTCAAAACCACGACCCAAGACAAACCAACATCTCCATATCCCTGGATGATCACAATTCCAATTTGAGAACATTTTACCCACTAGACCCATAATGACCACTCTAGTGATTACATTCGATGGGACGCAATCCCCCAAGTCTTCAAGGTGAAAAGACGACCACACATCCTCATGTCCACGAGAAATCCCACGCACCCAAATGGGTCATTCGGAATGGGACCACAGGAAAAACTTTAAACTGCCTTTACTTACTGGTGATATAAATAAATTATGGGTCCCACACACTCTTGGGATTTCTGACCATGCACCATCTTCACTCCGAGGCCTATGGCTAGAGCCCTGATCTTTGAATCATCATCTGGCTCATAGTCAGGCATTTGAGATTCTTGAACGAAGCTTCTCCTTTTTGGTGTCACATGCAACCACAATGTAGCTGACACACACCATCAAACACAACGCACCGCAACATCCAACTACTCCATCACGACACACCCAACAAAACATGGATTTAGATGATGCACATACATCAATTATTCACCTTAACCAAGAGACTTAAGAAAGGAAGATGCACGAAAAACACTCACCTTTGATCAAAAAAATTAGAACTCCCTGAGAGGACATGATCCTATGGAAACATGGATTCCATAAGGATCCTACGAAATCCACCCTTTCTCTTTAAGAGAACTCATGATGCAGACGTCACCAAACAAGACCCTTACGGCCAATGAAAGCACTAAAAACCTTTCAAGACATCGGTCAGCATGGATAATTCCAAACCACCTTCACCCTTCCCTGTTGGAATTACTTTCACCGCTTACAAGGGGGTACATTCAAATGCAACGATGTTAAACTTCATACCCAACAAATAAGACAACTCCAAGAGACCAAATCTCTCTTCAACTCACCATGCATCTTTCATCCCGCTGCACGAGGCTCCTCTTAGTTGTAAAAATAAGAGGTGAGTTCAATTCTATAATTCATGAAGAGAGTCCTCTGATCAACTAGAGGGCCAACCAACAACGAATTGCCTGTGGCTACACTTCATTCTCATGTTAACGCATTTGGGAGGGGGGCATGCACTAGTCAAGAAAGAAAACCATGGACCCAACAAAACTGGTCCAATGGTCAAATAATACCACAATCGAACACTAAACGTGCAGTAGGAACCACTGTAAGGAATTATCGAAGCAATATTCAAAAGAATTCACTAACCACACGCTTACACACCAACTCACAAAAAAAATTCAAACTCAAGACACAAATTAGTCAAAAAGGATTCTTATCTCAAAACACCTCACATCCATAATTTCAAAAACACCAGGACACACCATGCAGACCAGTTATTAAAACACTAAATTCTCATTTAACAAAACTTTTTGAAAATAAGAAAATCTAGTGGGTTGGACAAACACCAATGGTGTCCCATGGGCCTCGCATATGCATGTTCCCATGCCACACTAGAACCTACCTCATATCCATCCTGGAATTCATCTGCTCATGCCATTGACCATTTTTCATTCCATATAAACTCATGCATGTGGTTGCCCACAAGAACAGCAAGGATCAAAACCAAACCGTTCCACTTTTCAAAACCAAAACATACAACCCACACCTTTCAAACCTCACAAATCATTTTATTTTTAAAGTGGTTAATTTCAAAACAATTTTCAAGACCAAAACATTTTTACTTGAAAAAATATATTTCCATGAATCCAAAACAAAGAGACGAGGGACAATGTAAGAGAAAACTAGTGTCAGTGGGTGGCTAGAACATATGGTTGGCAGCCATACGCCAATCACCCCACTACCACAGAAGGTATTCTGGGACAGCATCCTCGGCTCCACATGGCTTTCCAGACCCTGTGAGATCACTAGGACCAATAGAGTTTGTGTTATTTGTGCATCGTACTGTTTACCATTTTCCTTATAAATGCATGCCTGCTTAAACACTTAAATTATTTACGCACCGTTGGTTGGTATCCTACTGATATTTTTCTCACACCTTGCTGGGGCCCTTTGGGACGTGTGCAGACTTTATGGATTTACGTGTACGAAAGAGGCTGGCTTCAGGAGTTAGGCTATATTAGCTATTGCATGGAGATGGTATGGACCTTGATGTCTAGCCTAGCTGGAGTTATCTTGTTTTGTTTCCTTTCCTATATTAGCATGCTTTTGTTATGTAGCTACAGTTGGTTATCCATTGGCTCCCTTTTCATATGGATATGTATGATCTGCTTTGTATTCATTTTTGTGTTTCAGTAGTAGTTACAACTGATCAGCATTATGTTGTGTTACTTTCTGCTACTATTGTTATATCTATTGCTTCTATTGTTTATCGATTTTGATGTGCTTCCGCTCTATGGGACTGGTTCGAGTCTGGTGAGTAATTTGTTCCTCTACATCATTATTATTATTCTTGGACCAGTACCATTGTAATTATCCTCCGAGAGGGTATAGCCTCCCCACTATACCTATAAGGCCCTCGCTGATATTCGACAATATTTGGTATATGGGGAGGTCTGCCTAAGGTAGTAGCTCCCGAATCATTTAACACTATTCGGGTGGCTGTTCGGGTCCGGGTCATTACATAAAATGTCGAGTTATGACACCATTATCTTTGGTCGACCCTGACTTTATCCCAAAAGAACACGACCTAAGAGAGAAAACCTTCCTTTGATACCATTTTATCATGAACCAGGCCGGGTCGCCATCCGAACCGGCACCCGAACCAGTCCTCGACATGTCTTGAAGGGCGTTCCCGATCCCCACGAACTTTCACAAGTTCCTGGGTAACAAAAATAAAACCTCGGAACGATTTACCCAAATTAAACATATTAAAAAGACCAAAAAAAACTAAAAATTCAGATTTGATAAATTCAATCAAAGATACCCTTAAAAAATTCAAATTTAATGATTTACAATGTTAGACAAAACCACAAAGTACAACGATAGAGGAGTAACAAAACTCTATAACATACCTCCACACTATAAGAGAGGTGAAACATGCACAAGCTAGCACTAAGGACCTGCATGAGAAGGCCACTAACAACTTGAACCACCATCTCTATGCACGATGACTCAACCTGGAATACATAGAGAAAAGGTTTTACAAACACCCAAAGGTGTATGTTTGGTGTGAGCAAAGATCCCAGTAGGATGCCACCCAATAAAAAGGTTCCATGCATAATTATTAAACGACAAATACATTTGCAATATTAACTATAGCAAAGAAGTAAATGATTGCATAGGTTTATAGAAAACAAGATTAAAGAAAAAAAATTCAAATGGAACAACTTAAATTGAAACACACACACCCTTACATTTTAAAATAACCAATGTGTCACACTGATGAGCATAAAGTAACCAATGGGCACTAATATGGGAGAGGCCTCGTGGGTGTTAGCAAGCTTGGGCCCCTAGATCTTTGTGTCTCAGTGAAACATGGATTAGAAGGCCACGAACCTCAGAAAAAATGGCTTAGAAGGCCACGACCCTAAAAAAATGTGGCTTAGAAGGCCATGACCCTCGGAAAATCATATGTTTAGTTAGTGTTGAAATCGTCAGTCCTGCCAGTGAAACCGGGTCGAGTCACCTCTCTAAAACTAGCCCACTAGTCTAGTCCACCCTCCTAGCAACCCGGGCTTCCCGTTTTGTACTCAATAAAGTTTCAAGTTCATGTCACACATCACACTTATGCATAAAATCCCAATATGGTACTTACACATGTAAAAAAACACCATTTGCACACCCAAACCCTCTTTTAAAACCATACTCACACAAAAATCATTTCAAAACATAATCTGTATATGTTACATAGTTAATTAAACCATTTTCACAATAAAAAAACACTTATCATTAAACAAACCACCAGTAACACATAAAAATACCATTTTGAAATAAGACGCACACTAAAAAAATTTCCTTCAAGGCGTTTCACACCATGGTCATGATTTAATAAAACATTTCAAAAGTTTATAAAATAATAGAAATAGATTGTCACATGGTTTTACACACACTAAAGTAACCATTTCTACATTCAAAAAACATTCTAACATCACACGCACTCAAATACCATGTTAGACACTACTACAAAAACGGGCAAGGGAAGCGCTCCCTTATAACAGCGCTAAGAAAAACCGCTGATAAAGGATACCCTATATCAGCGCTAACATTACAGCGCTGAAAAAGCTAATGTTTATCAGCGCTTTCTTAGCGCTGATAATAGTAATATTTATCAGCGCTAGAAAAGCGCTGATAAATATGATCTGTATCAGCGCTAAAATTTTAGCACTGATACAGTTGGTCTTTATCAGCGCTTTTTGAGCGCTGATAAAGGTTCGCCTATATAAGCGCTAAAAAAGCGCTGATACAGAACACCTCTATCAGCGCTCAAATTTCAGCGCTGATATAGGGTATCCTTTATCAGCGCTCAAAAAGCGCTGATAAAAATTATCTTTATCAGCGCTAAAAAAGCGCTGATAAAGAGACCCGGTATCAGCGCTATAATTGTAGCGCTGATACGGGGAATATTTATCAGCACTTTTCTAGCGCTGATAAATCATAATATTATCAGCGCTAGAAAAGCGCTGATAAAGCTAGATTTTATCAGCGCTATAATTTTAGCGCTGATAAAACCTTAGTCGACTTTTTTATAAAGTCAGTCGCACAGTGCCCTCGTTTTATCGCAGCTAAAGCCCTCGCGGAACCGTAACCCTGCTACTCTTCTCCCGAATACCGCTGCTGTGTTCGCTTCGCCGGAGCTTGCCGCCCTCGGTACACTCGCCGTCCTCCACCGCCCGCAACACCCTCGGCCGACCTCCACCGCCTGCCGCCCTCGGCTGCCCGCAACGCCCTCGGCCGCCGTTCTCTGCCGCCCTCGGCCGCCCTCCGCCGCCCTCGGCCGCTCTCCGCCGCCTCTGTCGCCCTCCGCCTCACTCGGCCGCCCTCGGTCGCCCTCTGCGGCCGCCTTCCGCAACCCGCAACGCCCTCGGCCGCCGCCTTAAGGTAACAATCTATGAAGAAGATGTATATGTTTTCATATAGATAGATTGTGTATAGCTGATTATCTCTAAGTGTACTCATGATGATGTCCAGATGTTGGGAATGATCATCATTATTTTGGTATTACACCAATATGTCATCCATAAAACAACTACAATCTGGTCTAGGTACAAGTGAAATATTCAACTCATCAAGAGAATAAATGCCATGGGGAATTCGTCAACACAAATTTTATTATGAAGAATTCATAAAAACTATACATGATTTCAAAATTAGTTTATAGTATATCAGAATTTCTCAACCTCAAATGATGATAAACAAACCTTAGATCAATCTTAGAGAACAATATGGAACCCCTCAGCTGGTCAAATAGATCAAAAATACAAAGAAGTGGATATCTGTTCTTAATTTTCATCTGATTCATATTCTATTAATAGAAACACATATGTAATGTTCTGTCATTCTTCTTGGAAAATAAAACATGAGATCCCCAAGGTGACATACTCGAGCAGATGCACCCTTCATAATCTAACTCCTCTCGTTGAGTTTTATGTTCCTGAATCTATTCTTGTTTCATTCTGAAAGGCGTTATATAAAATGGCTCAACTCCACGCATCAGCTCAATCATGAACTCAAAGTCTCTTTTAGGTGGTAGCCCTGATCAATTCTCATGAAACACATCCTAGAACCAGTCTACTACTGGGGGAAATATTTCTTGTTTCAATCCATTATCATCAAGAAAAATATTCGTAAACTGGTCTATGTTCTCACCTAGTTGTGGAAGAACTGGTCCTACATGGTCTACCAAGATATCCCATTCTCCATAAAAGACATGGGCTCTACCCTTATGAGGCATGACGGTCACTCATCTACGGTAACAATCAATGTGATATTGATTAAATACCAAAAATTACATCATCACTATCTATTCAATACATATCATATCAAGCATGTATAAATCCAAAATGAAACAATACTCACAAACCATGAGGGAACATCCCTTACGAAGACAGATGCCTTCTAATCACACCCCCAATGGTGTGTTGACCAACATGATCCCACAAAAGTACTCTAACACAAAACATAATCCATTTACCAAGAGATAAGATATAAAATAATGAGAGGATCCCCTATTACAAGTCTCCTTTAGGTTCCCCTATTCGGTGCTCTGTACCAATATAGATCATCCATCACTACCCATATTACAAGTGTTCATGTAGAACCTATATATATGAACCATCATGATACATGATTGACACTTCACTAGTGGTCAAAGTCATAGGCCTAACATGTGACCAGACCTACCTCATTGATTGAAGATGACTAAAAACCTCTCTAAGAGAAAAATCCTCTCACATAGATACTCTATCCACCACCACCCTAGTGGAAGATATCATAATGGTGAATCCTACTATCATAATATGTACCACTAGATCATTCAATTGAAACCGCCCTACCATCACTACAAGTCTCCTTTAGGTTCCCCTTGGAAATGAGAACCTGATCCACCACCTCAACAAACCTCATAAAAAATATATTTACCTGGGACTTAATCTCACATCTAAGTCCATCCTAATTTTTTTTTCATAGATACCTTATCTCCTGTCAACATTAGATAAAAACATTACTGGTATGTGAAGAATCTAACATAATCTATCATTATCAAACATAATTATGTCAAACATATTAAATATTCATATTTTCATTTCCTCAATGTCGTAGGTTAAAAGTGCTCCATGAACATATCCTAGATTTTCTTCCAAGTCATTCCCTCCATATGCTCATCCCAAGACTAAATATCACAGTAGATCATTGTTGGCCCCCATAACATATACGCTACCAACTCTACCCTATTCTACTAAGGAGTAGAAAAGTTATCTAGAATATTCTAGATGAACTAAATTTAGAACTTATCTACCTTGGGTCCACCCTCTCCAGAAAACATCAGAGGGTGTTGCAACTGAACCTCTATTTTCAAGTCAAACACACTCGGCACTTCCAACCCTTGTCATTTCTTCATAAATTGTATAAAACAAGAAAGGTAATCCAAAAACTACTATTCCCTCTATCACTCATGATTAATGGGGGAACCTGTACCACTACTAGAATGAATCCTGAGTGCCTATACAAATCATAATAGAGATGATAATGAATTTTAAATTGTATAATGGATTATTTATTTTAATTATTCATTCTTTATCTCACATGCATTTTAAATATAGTTTTTGTATCCTGAGTGCCTATACAAATCAGATAGAAGCTCTAGTGGATGCGTTTGGTTTCTCTCTGATAAAGGTATCTCTCGTCGATTGGAAATCCTCTATCTCCTGTTATATCCTCCTTATAGAGTGATAGATAATCATCTTTTTAGTGAATCTAATATTCTTTTTTATGAATCTTGATTATAGGTTAGACTACTTGATCTCCTTCCAAGGAAGTGGTTCCCTTCTACTGTATTTGGAAGTCTTCTTTTGTGTACTTGAACCATAAATACTAATATTTGAGATTCAAATAGGATGAAGATGAATAAAGATTGGATGGATTATAATCGTTTAACAATAGAGTACGAGAACGGAGTGAAAGAGTTCATCAAGTTTGCAAAGGATCACACAAAGGATCCTTCTCAAATCCTTTGTCCGTGTTTACGTTGTTTTTATTCTAGACTACTTACTCCAGAGGAGTTGGAAGAACATTTGATATGTCACGGAATAGATCGGAGTTATAAATGTTGGAATAAACACGGAGAAAAAGCGAATGTAGGTACTGGCTGGGATAAAACTGCGTTTTATGGATCGTCAGATATGAATACAAATATAGATAATGAAGAAGACCGTATGGAGGATGTGATTACAGATGTCAATGATGATGAAGATCGTATTGAGGAAATGACAAAGACAATTCAAGATGAACCCCGTGATTTCCCAAAATTGTTTGAGAAGTTAAAGAGTTGTGCAAAGACGCCATTGTATGCTGCTTGCACTAAGTATACAACATTGTCAGCTGTACTGAAGTTGTATAAATTGAAAGAAGGCAATGGATGGAGTGATGTCAGTTTTACGGAACTACTTGCTCTCTTGAATGACATGCTCCCGGAAGATAATGAGCTCCCAAGCCGGACATATGAAGCTAGACGAATGCTACGCTCGATGGGAATGATTTCTGAAAGAATACATGCCTGTCCGAAAGACTGTATATTGTTTCGAAAGGAGAACAAATCACTTACAGAATGCCCAAAGTGTGGTACTTCTCGATACAAGAAAGATAAATCCAATCCTATGAAAGTTGTATGGTACTTTCCAATCATTCCAAGGTTTAGGCGTTTATATGGAAGTAAAGAAACTGCAAGACAATTGTCGTGGCATGCAGATAAAAGAAATAAAGATGGGTTATTACGTCATCCGGCCGACTCTCCTCAATGGAAGAAAATTGATCATGAGTATCCTGAATTTGGAAAAGAGCCGAGAAACCTTCGTCTTGCGTTATCTACAGATGGAGTGAATCCTTTTGGTTTTCAAACCAGCACTCATAGTACATGGCCTGTTATGTTGCTAAATTATAACTTGCCACCCTGGTTATGCATGAAGCGAAAATTCATCATGTTATCTATGCTTATATCAGGACCAAAACAACCAGGTAACGATATTGATGTTTATCTGACTCCTTTGATCGAGGATTTGAAGTTATTGTGGGACTCAGGTGTAATGTTGTATGATGCTTATAAAAGTGAATACTTCACGTTGAGAGCGATGTTGTATGGGACAATAAATGATTTCCCTGCTTATGGAAATTTGTCAGGCTATAGCATTAAAGGAACTCAAGGGTGTCCCGTGTGCGAAGAAGATACAGAATCAATTAGGTTGAAACATTCATCGAAATCTGTGTTTCTAGGACATCGTAGATTTCTACCTCGTCGGCATAAGTACCGATCTTGGACGACATCATTCAATGGAAGTTCAGAAAAACGCACAACACCGTCTCCACTAACAGGTGAGCAGCTGTTTGAGAAAGTAAAAGATATGAACACTGTTTTTGGTAAACCATTTTCGAAAAACCTTACAAAAATCGGTTGGAAAAAGAGATCAGTTTTTTTTGAATTACCATACTGGAATTGTTTGTACGTCAGACATTTTCTTGATGTGATGCATGTGGGAAAAAATGTATGTGATAGTGTTATTGGAACGTTGCTAAATTCCCCTGGCAAAACAAAAGATGGAATTAAGGCAAGGTTGGACATGGTTGACATGGGAATACGAGAAGAGTTGGCTCCCGTGAAAGGTGAAAATCGAATGTTTCTTCCTCCTGCTGCTTATACTCTTTCTAGGGCAGAGAGATATCAGTTTTGCAACTTCTTTAATGATGTAAAGGTTCCAGAGGGGTACTCATCAAATATCAAGAACATTGTGTCAATGAATGATTTGAAGTTAAAAGGTTTGAAATCACATGATTGCCATGTTTTTATGCAAGATCTAATTCCTATAGCTTTACGTTGCATTTTACCCAAGAATGTTCGTCATACGTTAACCAAACTTTGTTTCTTTTTCAAAGCTATATGTAGCAAAGTTTTAGACCCGGGGAAATTGCCAGCTATGGAAAAAGAAATTGTCATCATATTATGTGAATTAGAAATGTTCTTCCCGCCAACATTCTTTGATATGATGGTTCATTTGATGATTCACTTGGTGAGAGAGATTCGACTTTGTGGTCCTGTGCACTATAGATGGATGTATCCTGTTGAACGGTATATGAAGATTTTGAAAGGATATGTCAAAAATCGAAGTCGGCCAGAGGGTTGTATAGTGGAGGGATATATTGTTGAGGAAGTCATTGAATTTTGTATTGAATACCTATCTGATGTGGAAAGCATTGGTCTCCCGAAATCTCGTCACACTGGACGCATTGAGGGTGAGGGAATTTCTGGAAGAGAAGTTGTAACAATCAGTATTACAGATCGGGAGCAGACTCATCTTTATGTTTTGCATAACAGTTGGGAGGTTGCTCCATATATTGAAACTCACAAAGAAATTCTTAGGCAGTTGAATCCATCGAGGGCTGAAAAATGGTTAGCAGATACACATAATCACCAGTTTATAGGATGGTTTCAGGACCATATTTTTAAGCAGTTGGATGAAAATCCGAATTCAATTTCAGAACGACTTCGATGGCTAGCCGCTGGACCAAGTGTGTATGTATTATCTTACAGTGGGTATGTAATTAATGGTTATACATTCTATACGGATGAACATGATGAAGAGAGTACCATGCAAAATAGTGGAGTTACACTAGTGGCTGAAGAGATGCATGTTTCTGGTAGTAAGGATAGAAATCCAATTTATGCAAATATGTCATACTTTGGCATTATCAAACTAATATGGGAGTTGGATTATACGACATTTCAATTTCCGATTTTTCAATGCAAATGGATTGATAACAATAGTGGTGTTAAAATAGATGAATGGGGATTTGTGAAAGTTGATTTTAGTAAAGAAGGGTACAAAGACGAACAGTTTATAATGTCATCACAAGCGGTACAAGTTTTTTATGTTCCAGATCCCGCAAACCGAAAGTGGTCGATTGTTCTGTTATCGTCCAAAACTATTGAGGGTTCCGATGAAAATTCAGTTGAGGACGATCCTTTTAGTGGTACGTCACAATCAATTCGGATCGGTCCCAATGCAGATGATGTTTTGTATGTTAGAGGAGACCACAATGAAGGGATTTGGATTGTCGATAGAGGTGTCAAATCTCTTCAACCTTTGAAAAAAAGAAAGAGAGTTCAGTAAACAGGTTTTATTTTGTTTGTAATATAGATCTTGTTATCTCATGTTATTATCTTATCATTACAGAATTTATGTAATTTGAATGAACTGTTCAACCACTTTTGCAGATAATGACTTCTGCACATTCTGGTGCTCCTAACCTTGAGACTGAACAAGTCTCTCAAGCAGCTGCTGCTGCGGCTGCTGCTGCTCCTGCTGCTCCTGCAGCTCATGCTGCTGCTACTGTTGCTCCTGATGCGGCTCCTGCTGCTCCTACTGCTGTGGCTCCTACTCCTCCTCCTACTGTGGCTCCTGGTGCTCCTACTGCTCCTGCTGCTGCTCTTACTGCTGCGGCTCCTGGTGCTCCTACTGCTCCTCCTGCTGCTCTTGCTGTTGCGGCTCCTTCTCTTAGTGTTGAGGTCCAACAACCATCAGCACATGCCATTGATATCATAGTAGATGAACATATAGATGATGTTGATATCGATGAAATGGTCGGGAATGAAGGACCGACGTCGCAGAAATCACAGGTGCGTCGTAGTTTGACAGTGTTAGCCAAAATTCTTAAGGCGAAAAGCAAAGGCATCAAATTTGAAGTCGGATGGAATGCACGAGGCCAACATGTGAATCCCAACAAGGCTATGTTTAGCAGTTACATTGGAGTTGTCACTCGGCAACGCGTGCCGATTGACATAGATTCATGGCACCAAGTTGTGTCCGGGTTGAAGGCTGTGATCTGGGAAGAAATTACGGTAACATTATGAATTTATTTCTTTAATTAACTAGCAAATAAAATGATGAAACAGTGTCTTACTCTTCTCAATCTCTTGCAGAGTACATTTATAGTAGACGACTCACACAAGGATTATGTACTAAGGCTTGCAGGAAAGATTCATCGAGGTTTTCGTACTATTTTAACAAGATGTCACCTGAAAGATTCTAAAGGTAAAATAAACCCGCACCCACCCATTGTCTATGCGCACCTGATATCCCAAGAAGCATGGGATGCATTTATTGGCCGTCGTGGGGATGAGAAGTTTCAGGTACATTGTGAGTGATAATACGTTGTTTGAGGATACCTGTATTCATCACTTTGATTGTCAATATTTCATTTATGAAACAGAAACTCTGTACTGAAAATAAGGAACGTGCATCAAATCCAACATACCCCTATCGTAAAGCAAGGATGGGGTACGCTTCATTAGAAAAGAAAATGGTACGTATTGTAAATTTACAGTAATATTGTTAGGTGCCAATAAACAACATCATAATTATCTTTCTATGTTTATATGTAGATTGATGAATCTAAAACCAAATGCACTTCTATCCCACGTCATGTGCTATGGAAGGAGGCACGTGTGAACAAAGAAGGGAAGTTAATAGATGAGAACACACAAAAAGTGTGGGAAATATGTGTAAGTATGACACGATGATAAAAAGATTTGTTTAAAATTGCTATTACATAAAAATAATTAGTTTTTTTCCTATATCTGACAGTCACAGGAATCAGCTACTCCTGTAGCTGATACAGACCTATTATCGACGGCTTTGAAGCAGCCAGAAAAATACGGTCGTGTCAGAGGTGCAGGGTTTGGGGTGACACCCCGAGTATATTTTGAGAAGAAGAAAAAAATAGATGATACAGAGAAAAAATTGGAACAAATGAGCGACAAAATAGCAACCCTTGAAGAACAATTGCAATGGCAGGGAGAGTTGCTAGAAACTTTTATGGGTGGGAAGCAAAGGGAGGACACAACTCAGGAACAACCACCGCATGAACATCCTGCCCCACCTCCCACCAGCTTTGAGGCGAGCCATTCACCTAAAAAAATGTCTTAGCCGTGGTAATCAATATTCTAATAACGGTTCCCATGAAATATGAATCAGAAAAACACTGATAATTTATCTGTACTGATCTTCTACAGGGTGATAATGATTGTGATTTATATCTGTCAACACCCACCTATCACCTTGTAGCGAGGGCTATAGTGTTCAATATCCCAGATGCCACACTGCATAATAGACCACTTTCAAAAGATCATCTGAAAGTGATGATTACTGTAGCTCATGAGCCAAATGCAATGCTACCTATTCCACTTGATGACGATGATATTCATACGGTTGAAAAGGCTATTGGGACATTCATTGCATGGCCGGCACAACTTATAAGAGTACATGCAGACAAAGAGGTATTTATTTCCTTTTAAATTCAAGCTAAACCCTTAACAATTAATGAAAAGAGTGTCTGAATCAATGATTGTTGTTATAGACGGAGAAAGGAAAGGGGGTGACTAACGTCGGCTCGAAACCATCTAAAGGATCGACCAATCGATCCCAAGGAGCTACTGAAAGCACAATAACACCACCTGTTCTCTTTCCACATTTACTAGCATTGAAGACTCATGTGGATACGAAGCTAAAAGATGGTAATAGTCATATAGTGATTTTCGAAGATAATATATACGGAGAGGAAAGTCAAGATTTCGTTGCTGCTGAAAATGTAAATGAAATCCTTGAAAACGGTTGGTTAGGCGTCACTGTTGTAAATGTATATATGAGGTATGTTTCCATGAATTGATTTTCTAAAAGCTGATCTAATGTGAAAATTATGACTAAATGCATTTTATATTGTTGACAGACGCATTTATGAAAAACAGTTGAAGGGATTTTCCCATGAGCCAAGATTTGGACTGGTTAGTCCTCATATCACATCAACACACCAAACAAAAATAGAGTCATCAAAAAGGGATGCAATAGTGAAGGACTTGCTGAAAACATTTGAACGCAAGATTACAGATGAAAGACTTTTCCTAATACCAACCATGCAGGGGTAATACTCTACGATTAAAGCATATCAATTATATTTTCACTTTTTTTATTACTTATTCCTTTTTGTGTTTTTAGGCAACATTGGTTGCTAATTTTGGTGAACTTGGATACTCCGAAGATTTATTTTCTGGATTCAAAGCTAGGATATCCATCAAACCGACCATACATGATGGAGTTTGTGAATCTGTAAGACACTACATCTTACGTTTTAGGTCTAAACATCAATTTATATAATATATATTATCTTTTACTGAGGATTCTGTTATGATAGGGCGGTGTACCAATATCGTCTAAATCATGGTATGAGGACAGGGGCTAAGCATAAGGAGCCGAGAAAGTACTACGTCTGGACAAATATCAGGGTTTATATAATAAAATTTCACTATCCAAACACACCTCAACACAAGTTATTTATTCTCCTAATGATCAATTTTTTTGCAGTGTCCAAAACAAACAAACGATAATGATTGCGGTTATTATGTTTGTAAATTTATGAAAGAGATCGTTTTTCATCAGCAAACTAGCATCCCTAAAGAGGTATTTTCAAAAACAATTACTAGTTCGTTTAAGTTATTTATTAATTCTTTATTTTTTTATTTTGCAGTACTACTATGACTGCCGAAAAACCTCATACTCACAAGACGATATAGATGTGTTCAGAAACAAGTGGGCCGCATACCTGATGACAGATTGTACACAAATACAATGATGATCTGACTTGGGGACATGTACAATTGGTGGTCATTTTTTAGAGGGGTTAAGGGGATCAAAAGATGAAATATTGTTGTATATAAATGTTCGTAGCAAAATTGTAATTGTTATTAAATAAAACATTCTTTCTCCAATGAGTCATTTTTCCATTTTAACAGATGATATGCACCAGCAACATGCAAGAATGTTGAACCACTAAAATGGTCGCTCTCTTGTTTAAAATGGACACCACTTTAATTGGAAACAACAACTGACCTACGTAAATCGGACCAGACGCATCCGGATTGCCTTCATCCTTTAGGAGAACGATCCACGGGTCCTTGGTGACGTGTACGAGTCAACTCCGCCTCAATCCGAGGCACGGTGTGACCGCTACCACCCAAAGGGTCGCTCTCTTGTTTAAAATGGACACCACTTTAATTGGAAACAACAACTGACCTACGGAAATCCGACCGGACGCATCCGGATTTCCTTCATTCTTTAGGAGAACGATCCACAGGTCCTTGGTGACGTGTACGAGTTAACCCTGCCTCAATCCGAGGCACAGTGTGACCGCTACCACCCAAAGAGTCGCTCTCTTGTTTAAAATGGACACCACTATAATTGGAAACAACAACTGACCTACGTAAATCGGACCAGACGCATCCGGATTGCCTTCATCCTTTAGGAGAAGGATCCACGGGTCCTTGGTGACGTGTACGAGTCAACCCCGCCTCAATCCGAGGCACGGTGTGACCGCTACCACCCAAAGGGTCGCTCTCTTGTTTAAAATGGACACCACTTTAATTGGAAACAACAACTGACCTACAGAAATCCGACCGGACGCATCCGGATTTCCTTCATTCTTTAGGAGAACGATCCACAGGTCCTTGGTGACGTGTACGAGTAACATGCAAGAATGATGGACCACATTTCTTTGGCCTTTGGACAAAAAAACCAGTAAAATCTCCAAAATACCTTCATATCATGCATGAACCAGTAAAATCTCCAAAATACCTTCATATCACGTAGTTCTGAAAAGAGTCACTATTTAAAAGAAAGTCACAAATTTAGATACATCTCGAGATGGTCAGTTGTTGATTTCACTTAAAAATAAGTCCATTTTTAACAAAACAGTGACACTGTGAGTGGTGTCGGCCACACCGGGCCTCAGATTGATGCGGTGTTGAATCGTACACGTCACACATGAGTCATTGATCATTGTGAAAAAGTATCAACGCAATCAGAAGCCGTTAGATCGATTTGGCGTATGTACGTAAAATATTGTCCATTTTAAACTAAATACATACACTTGGAGTGATACCGGTCACACCGCGCCTCAGATTGAGACCCCACCCTTTCCCCTCGGCTGTCAAAAATCATAACCAGATAGTCGAAGGGTGATTTTGACAGCCGAGGGGAAAGGGTGGGGTCTGAAGACATTGTAGGATATGTCGAAGGGTGATTTTGTGTGTGACCGGTATCACTCCAAGTGTATGTATTTAGTTTAAAATGGACAATATTTTACGTACATACGCCAAACTGATCTAACGGCTTCTGATTGCATTGATACTTTTTCACAATGATCAATGACTCATGTGTGACGTGTACGATTCAACACCGCATCAATCCGAGGCCCGGTGTGGCCGACACCACTCACAGTGTCACTGTTTTGTTAAAAATGGACTTATTTTTAAGTGAAATCAACAACTGACATACGACAAACCGACCAAACGCATTGGGATTCTATTGAAACTTAAGGACAATGATCCATGGGTCAAATGTGACATGTACGAGTCAACCCCGCCTCAATCAGAGGCGCGGTGTGACCGGTATCACTCCAAGTGTATGTATTTAGTTTAAAATGGACAATATTTTACGTACATACGCCAAACCGATCTAACGGCTTCTGATTGCGTTGATACTTTTTCACAACGATCAATGACTCATGATACATAGAGAAATTAACTGGCCACCTTCAAGAATGATCTGAAGCACAAACCATGACAGCATTATGTTTTTAACTTCAGCACCTCAATTGAGAATGTGACACCTTTCAGGACTTGGCGCCATTGTATGTCGTTTCGTCCACTGAATGGGTCTATCCTTTTATTTAATTTTTTTAACTTCAGTCAAATATTCTTGAAAGATGTCGCGGCAGATCCTTCACCATTTTGTTTTGCTGAACATCTCATTACATTGTTAAAAAAAAGCAGGGTGTCTTGCATGGGCAATACGTTCTTGTATTGAAGATGATGCACTCCCATTTATTCGAACCCACATGGTTAATTATTTTGTTTAAGCCTAATGATTGATTTAATTATTGTGGAACACATAATCATGAAAATCGTATGATGGTTGTACCCAGATAGGACTCCAATTCATTGGTTAAATCTATTGTCTCATGAGATGTTATGTATGAGATTGGGGAGTAAACCTAGTCCATTAAAATGGGAGTGCATCATCTTCAATACAGGAACGTATTGCCCATGCAAGACACCCTGCTTTTTTTTAACAATGTAATGAGATGTTCAGCAAAACAAAATGGTGAAGGATCTGCCGCGACATCTTTCTAGAATATTTGACTGAAGTTAAAAAAATTAAATAAAAGGATAGACCCATTCAGTGGATGAAACGACATACAATGGCGCCAAGTCCTGAAAGGTGTCACATTCTCAATTGAGGTGCTGAAGTTAAAAACATAATGCTGTCATGGTTTGTGCTTCAGATCATTCTCGAAGGTGGCCAGTGAATTTCTCTATGTATCATGAGCGTTCTAATGCATATCTTGTTTGGAAGATCATTGTAGTAGACAACGATCTAAAAGTGGGGGATGTGTGCATATCTGAGCATGTCTTTAGTAGTGTCCCTCAAAATGTCTTTAAACTGACCATCTTGAGATGTATCTAAACTTGTGACTTTCTTTCAAATAGTGACTCTTTTCAGAACTGCGGTAGTTAACATTTCTCCAACATATTCACACACAAAATCACCCTTCGACATATCCTACAATGTCTTCAGACCCCACCCTTTCCCCTCGGCTGTCAAAAAAACCTAAAAGACAATGGCTAGAAATGATCATTCCAAAATGCATTTAAACTGAAACCTTCCAGAAAAAAATAGAGTACAATACCTGCAAGTTGTAACTTAGGTCGCTTTGCACAAGCCGATTTCCACATTGTTTGTAGCAACCACATTTGCTCCAACACTCTAATGATCTTCATTGCTTCATGTCTTTTATACTCTTCCAGAAACCCTTCTCTAAGAAGGTCAACTATCGTGTATGCATACTCACCTTCAAATGTGACGTGTACGAGTCAACCCCGCCTCAATCTGAGGCCTGTTGTGGCTGACACAACTCCAAGTGCCTCTGTTTTGTTCAAAATGGACTTATTTTTAAGTGAAAAATCAACAACTGACATACGGGAAACCGACCAAATGCCTTCGGATTGTGTTGAAACTTTAGGACAACGATTCATGGGTTATATGTGACGTTTACGAATCAACCCCGCCTCAATCCGAGACGCGGTGTGACCGGTATCACTCCAAGTGTATGTATTTAGTTTAAAATGGACAATATTTTACGTACATACGCCAAACTGATCTAACGGCTTCTGATTGCATTGATACTTTTTCACAATGATCAATGACTCATGTGTGACATGTACGATTCAACACCGCATCAATCCGAGGCCCGGTGTGGCCGACACCACTCACAGTGT